>CM031617.1:38396174-38398674 GCA_018398815.1 Conus ventricosus | reverse complement strand
GTTACAAGAAATGACTGAACAATAGAAAAGGTGATTAGCCAGTCTGACAAGATTCTGGGATTCCAATTTTTCCCCCACAACAAACGTTCTACCCCAGACTGGCAGCCTCATTTCAACGAGTTTCTCAACTCACTTATTTGCGCACAGTAAACTGGGATTTTTTCAACAGTCCCCCCCCCCTCTCTCTCTCTCTCTCTCTCTCTCTCTCTCTCTCTCTCTCTCTCTCTCTCTCTCTCTCTCTCTCTCTCTCTCTCTCTCTCTCTCTCTCAATATCCACGAAAAACAATAGAGTTTGATGTCAAGTTCACGAAAGTGGACAGATCTGACCAAAAAATATTCTCTCTCTCTCTCTCTCTCTCTCTCTCTTCTCTCTCTCTCTCTCTCTCTCTCTCTCTCTCTCCTCTCTCTCTCTCTCGTAACTACTTCAATTTTCCCGAGAAAAAAAAAGCTTTTTCTTGTCCAGTTCCCAGTCTGAATAGGACTAACAGCACTTGATTGGAATCTCTCACTCTGTCTCTGTCTCTGTTTTTGTCTCGCCCCCCCCCCCCTTCTCTCTCCCTCCCTCCCTCTCTCTCTCTCTCTCTCTCTCTCTCTCTCTCTCTCTCTCTCTCTCTCTCTCTCTCTCTCTCTCTCTTCAGTTATAATATTCCACCACCAGATATGTATTCTCTAAGCAGATTCAATACATAGATTGAAAAATAATTGCAGTCTTTGCTGTGCTTTGTAATAAGACACACCTCCTTCAGCAAGGGGCTTGGGCCTATAACTGAACAGCTATTTGCACTTTTTTTCTGTATTCAGGACATTCACACACACACACACACACACACACACACACACACACACACACACACACACACACACACACACACACACACAGTGAGAGAGAGAGAGAGAGAGAGAGAGAGAGAGAGAGAGAGAGAGAGAGAGAGAGAGAGAGAGAGAGAGAGCTCGGTTCTAAACCAGCCGGCGATGGCTGACCGAATGATGACGTTGTTTGGTTTTGTGCCAGGTTCTAGCGCGCAGACCACTCATGGAAGCATGACGAACCCCCCACCGGTGGTGCCAGCACGCCTGGGTGAGTGTCGGAGAAAACAGAGAGAGAGAGAGAGAGAGAGAGAGAGAGAGTATGAATATATATGTGTGTGTGTGTGTGTGGTTCTGTCAAATGTTATTTTCTTCCAATGGTACATAGGGAACTGTTAAGGGAAAGGGTTACTGACCACTGTTAAAAGCCACAGGGAATAATCAGTCTCTCGTGTTTTGTCACTGCCCACCTGAATCAGCGGACACCAACAGCAGGGAAAAATGAACGACATCTCAATGTTCATCATTTACCCTCTGTCCCGAAAGACCCTTCTTCCCGCTTACCTGCACCCTCGGTTACCCCCCCCCCCCCCTTTTCCCATACCCCCCTCCCGAAAAAGGTATTTTTTCCTCACAAAAATGTGTGTGTGTGTGTTTGTTTGCCTTTCTGTCTGTCAGCAAATTTATGCCCTGGCTTATGAACGAGCTTTAACCAGACGTGGTGAGAAAAGAGAACGCGGTCAATTGTTGAACTTACTCACTTTTGGACTGGAGAAGCAGGATTAGTCGGATGTCGCCTGCAAGATTACTATCCATTTGTCACTGAGCATGAACTCTGTGATACGACTGTTTTCCAATGTGTGTGTGTGTATGTGTGTGTGTGTGTGTGTGTGTGTGTGTGTGTGCGTGCGTGCGTGCGTGCGTGCGTGCGTGCGTGCGTGTGTGTGTGTGTGTGTGTGTAAACGTTCTAGTTATATGCACGTTGACACTCCAATATGCCCCGTACCCAATTAAATTAAGAAAAAGAAAGGGGGGGGGGGGGGAAGAAAAAAAGAAAATATTCAAGAAGACATGGCAAGTGACTCGTTGCGTTTACACCAGCCATTACTTCCCCTGACGTGAAAAGACTGTTCGACCACGGCGGAGGTCGGTGCTCTCCCGGGTGCTTTTTCTGTTTTGCTTTTTTTTTCTTTCCGTATTTCTTTCTTTCTTTCTTATCTACTTTTCTTTCTTTCTTTTTTCTTTCTTTCTTCCTTCCTTCTCTTCTCTCTCTCTCTCTCTCTCTCTCTCCTCTCTCTCTCCTCTCTCTCTCTCTCTCTCTCTCTCTCTCTCTCTCTCTTCCTTCCTTTCCTTCTTTCTTTCTCTTCTTTCTTTCTTTCTTTCTTTTTCGTTGTTTTCCCCGTTACCTTAATTTCATCCACATTATGTTCAAGTGAGAGCTTGTGTCTTGTCACAGCATCAGCAGCCAGACGATGGTGTTGCTGGGGATGCTGTCCGCTGCAGTGGCCGCCTTGAATCGCCTCTGAACCATGCCCCATCCCCATCTACAACCCGACAGCACTGCACAGTACGGTGGCACAGTTCGTCCCATCACGTCCACCCGCCATCACTTAGGGGTTGAATAGAACACAGGGAATACCATCCTAAGAGCCGTACTCTCCAACTTTCTCATTTTTAATTACATTTGTCCTCA
>CM031617.1:38389986-38395174 GCA_018398815.1 Conus ventricosus | reverse complement strand
GATACAGAAACACGTTGAGAAGCTGGATAATGAAGTAATGATGATGATGATGATGATGATGATGATGATGATGATGATGATGATGATGATGATGATGATAATAACAGTAATAATGACGATAATAATAATAGAATAGTAATAAGAAAAAGAAGAAAAAGAAGAAGAAGAATGATAAAAATAATAGTAATGATAATTATAATTATCATCGTGATGATGATCAAAGAAGAAGAAGAAGAATGAAGAAAGGACAAAACAAAAGGTTAAAAGCGGTAAGGATTGCCAGAAGAAAGGTGCTTTGGGGACGGGGAGAGGGGGTCGAAAGAATTAAAGAAGCACAGAGGGGGAAAAGGTGAGAGAGAGAGAGAGAGAGAGAGAGAGAGAGAGAGAGAGAGAGAGAGAGAGAGAGAGAGACAGAGAGAGAGAGAGAGAGAGAGAGAGAGAGAGAGAGAGAGAAGAGAGAGAGAGAGAGAGAGAGAGAGAAATGGTCAAATATGACAAATGTTTCACTCTCTTCGAACATCTGAAATACTCGGTATATCCACTTTGATTCAAGCATAATAAATATTTCGATCGAACAAAATTATTTAATAAAATGTGGTAGTGAGTATTGCCACTGTAATGTCTTTATGCCCCTCTTCCCTATCCACCCTACCCTTACATCCTCGTTTCCTTTCCAAAGAAGATGTCAGATTTCGATAAGTTTACAACCGGATGACGAAAAATCTTAAAGAGTATAGAATCACGAAGATTTGTCACGCCTAGCTTGATTCTGATTGAAATATACCTTTCCTCTCTCACCTCCCTCCTTTCCCAACCCCCTACACCTCTCCTGATCCGAAGCCTACCTCCCGCTTCCAGAGTCATTATTCAGGCAGACATCTCTGTCTCTTTGAAATATTCCAAACGAACTTGCTGCCGTGTGCTTCATTTAACATTCTCTTTAAAATTTGCAGTATTTGTGGCGAATTATTCACAAACGAAAACTGCACTGATGATTTATGCTGTCTTCGTGACCAACTTAGAGTAGACGTAAATAACATAAATCGTGACTGTTTTCATAATCAGCGTGTGCTGTAACACGTTAGTGATCGGACACTGACTGAAAGCAGGACAAGAGTTGATCCTGATCTTTCATTGAAATGATTCGTCCGGATAAAAGGTCTGGTTAGAAGGTCAATGGATTTACCATCAGCAAATGTTGTACGAATCAATACTCAATGACCACTGCAATAGTCTAGAAAGACACTTTGCCCTCTACCACTGTCACTTTCAACCTCTCCTTTACATTGTTCATTATCTATCTGTCATTTCCTCAGTTATCCATAGATCAAATCGAAACTTCAGGATACACAAGGGTGAGACGGCTAATCAATAATCAGAGGGTGTTCTGGCATGTCCGAGAATAATGACGTAACATAGCCAATTAGAATGCCGGAAATTTCCTAGATAAATCGACAATTATCACGTGTTACAGCCAATCAAAATGCTTGAAACTTTCAAGAAACAATTTCTGGAAGTCTCTGGCACTTTATGCTTTAGTCTGATGATACCTGAAAGAGACCTTCAGAATTATTACCAAATGTGTACACGTGTCTTTTAGTAAATACACTTTACATTAAACTTAAAGGATACACAACGAAATCCAGGACATTTAAATTTTAAACAACACATGAGAAGAAGAAGAAGACGACGACGACGACGATAAAGAAGAAGAAGAAAAAAAAGAAGAAGTTAAATAAGTAAAAGAAGTAAAATCAAACTGTTTGCCATCCCCTCTGCCCGTGCCCTCCCACATACACTTAGGGGGAAAAGGAAAATTTGGTTGAAAACAATTTTTTTAATAAAAATAAAGTTTGCGTTTCATTAAAAAGCACACGAAAAATAACAACATCTCAGAATCCTATGAAGCGATCACGTGTTTGGCTGCAACAAGCATCTCATACAGTCAGCACCAACGTTGTCACTTCCCATGATGGACTCCGTGTTTATGTCAAAGTGTTGCCAACACTTCGCCCATCGCATTGCTTTGTCATTGATCTACTACACTGAGTTCAAGTGCGTGAGCGGGCGACGACCTGTCTGCTAACACAAATGCCACACCTTGAAGATACAATGCGAAACTTACTCACACCGCACACAATGGCAAGGCCCTCGTCTACAGGCTGGAGCAGCATGCCATTCTGGGATAAAACACATGACGTCTTACAAACAAATACTAAGAGGCAGGTCACAGCGTTGTGCCATGTTGTAATACATGCACTGCCTGCCCAAGACAAAAGCTCTGCCTGTCCAAGATGAATTCCCCCAAAGACCAAGCGTCTTTGCCGTGCTGTTGTTTGATACATGTACCATCGACATTGACAACCGAGTGTTTGTGAAAAGTCGTGCACATTGCCTACTTGCCCTCCTCGGTCAACTGATAAACCTACAAAACTAAGGTTTAACATATGGTGTATAACCTTTTCGTTTGAAGTTATTTGTGTCTGCTGGAGACTAATTACTGAACGTCACCTGTTGTTATGAGATTGTAAATGTTCTGTTTTAAAAAGAGTCTATAAGAGGACTGCTCATGTTACAAATATAAACAAGAAAGCTATCTGTTGTTTGAGCCATGTCTCATGAATATTCACAGCTGTTATTGATCAATCTGAAGTTGCTTGATTGTTTCGAAGATCCCAAACTCACATGTCGGGTTCTGTATCAGAATGTCTTTGAATGTGGATAAAAGTTGTTGAGTGGAGATAAACGGCTTATTTTATTTGTTGGTCGGCTCATGTCATCTATGATGAAAAGAGGTTAAAACCCTCAGATGACCTGAACTAACCGTACAACCTCTAATAACAAGCAATGACTAATCCACCAGGCAGCAGTGTTAGCACACACTCAATGTCTGGCTCGGACAGCAGTGTTACACACACATTCAATACCTGGCTCTGACAGCAATGTTATATACACACTCAATGCCTGGCTCTGACAGCAGTGTTATACACACACTCAATGCCTGGCTCTGACAGCAGTGTTAACACACACTCAATGCCTGACTATGACAGCAGTGTTATACACACACTCATTGCCTGACTATGACAGCAGTGTTAGCACACACTCAATGCCTGGCTCTGACAGCAGTGTTAACACACACTCAATGCCTGGCTATGACAGCAGTGTTATACACACACTCAATGCCTGGCTCTGACAGCAGTGTTAACACACACTCAATGCCTGGCTCTGACAGCAGTGTTTATACACACACTCAATGCCTGACTATGACAGCAGTGGTAGCACACACTCAATGCCTGGCTCTGAGAAGCCAATTAGAACAAATAACCAAAGATTTCACATACTTTATAAACCTTATGCACGACTCCACTATTATACTGAGGGGAGCTCTTGAGAAGAAAGTGGGAGGAGTAAGGGGAGTGGGGTAGGAGGGCTAGGGGGTGGAGGGCAGGGTGTGCCACAAAAAAAAAAGTGTAGAGTCAGTCCAGAGACCCAATACACATCCTCTGCAATGACCCCTTTCTCCTTGTTTCTTCCCTTTCTGCTTCCCTTCCCAGCTTACACAAATCAAAACACCTGTGCATGTATGCCCACACAAGCTCTGTCTGTCCGTCCGTCTGTGCATCCCCTCCGTCTGTCTGTCTGACTGTCTGTCTGTCTCTCTCTGTGAAGCACACACACACACACACACACACACACACACACACACACACACACACACACACAACACACACACACACACACACACACACACACCACACGTGCGCGCGCGCGCACGCGGACACACACATGCACGTGCGCGCGCACAAACATACACATATACACACGTAACATATATGTATATATATATATATCCTAATTGCAAGTGTCTTCCAGCAGGGAGATGGGGTATAATCATGGCCAGCTGAAACACGATCTGAAAGGTTAGCTGGCTCACACCACACCCTTCACGTCCACCTCCCAACGCACCCACCTTCCTCCCTTCTCCCTAGAGATAATTAGTCCTCCTGTATAGCTGTTCATATTGATATCATATTTAAGAGAGAGAGAGAGAGAGGAGAGAGAGAGAGAGAGAGAGAGAGAGAGAGAGAGAGAGAGTGTTGTGTGTGTGTGTGAGAGAGAGAGAGAGAGAGAGAGAGAGAGAGAGAGAGAGAGAGAGAGGAGAGAGAGAGAGAGACAGAGGCAGATACAGATACAGAGAAAGAAAGACAGACAGCCAGACAGAGACACAGAGAGCAGAGAGAGAGAGACGGACAGACAGACAGACAGACAGACACACACACACACACACACACACAGAGCGAGAGAGAGAGAGAGAGAGAGAGAGAGAGAGAGAGAGAGAGAGAGAGAGAGAGAGAGAGACAAAGACAGACAGACTTCTAATTATAGTATTACATACGCTTACACAATATATTTTTCCACATGGGGCAGTCACCCACGGAGAGAGAGAGAGAGGAGAGAGAGAGAGAGAGGGAGAGAGAGAGAGAGAGAGAGAGAGAGAGAGAGAGAGAGAGAGAGAGAGATTGGTGGAGTCCGCTTTCCTAGCAAGCAGTGGGCAAGAGCTAATTATGACTGACGAGAAATTCGCGCCACTTTCACTGCAGCTGAGACTCGACCAGTGACAGAGAATCTTCATAGACACCTCTCTACGGTTTCGTAGGAGAGTTTGCAAATGACGTTGCCCTCTGGGTGCCGCCACAACGCGCTTCCTTTCGCTAGTACGTAACCACGTATGCACGTGAGGCGTAAATGAATAGAGTAAGCTTGTACAGAAAGGGTGTACTAATGAACAGATGGACAGAGAGAGAGAGAGAGAGAGAGAGAGAGAGAGAGAGAGAGAGAGAGAGAGAGGGGCAAAGGGAGGGGGATGAAGGTAAACAGATATCTTAAGACAGTCATGGACTGGCGAAATAAAGAAAATACACTTTAGTGGCACACACACACACACACACACACACACACACACACACACACACACACACACACACACACACACACATACACACACACACACACACACACACACACACACACACACACACACACACACACACACACACACACACACACTTCATATGTTGTCTTGTCTAGCCTATCTGTCTGTCAGTTGGTCTCTGTCTGTCTCTCTGTCTGTCTGCCTGTGTGTGTGTGTGTGTGTGTGTGTGTGTGTGTGTGGTGTGTGTGTGTGTGT
>CM031617.1:38377486-38384986 GCA_018398815.1 Conus ventricosus | reverse complement strand
TGGCTGAAAGGCAAAAGCATAAAAATAACAATATATCTATAATCTATCTGCATATATATATATATATAAAATTTATATATAGAGAGAGAGAGAGAGAGAGAGAGAGAGAGAGAGAGGAGAGAGAGAGAGAGAGACAGAGAGTGAGAGAGAGAGAGAGAGAGAGAGAGGGAGAGAGAGAGAGAGAGAGAGAGAGAGAGGAGAGAGAGAGAGAGAGAGAGAGAGAGAGAGGGGGGGGGGGGCAAAGTAAGGTAAGGTAATGTTGCTTTTTTTTTCTTCTTCGTCGTTCGCTCAGACAGGAACCCCGATGCACTGATGAAGGCTGCCGTCCGGCGGAGGTCCTCCAGAGATCCATAGAGTTTCTCGCTCATCAGTTGGTCAGCAGGCGGGTCTCTGCTCTCAGGTTATGGTGTGTTGGACAGTCCTGTAGGAAGTGTTCCACTGTCATTGGGGCTGTACCGCAGGGGCACACTACAGATTCGCCAATGCGGAACCTTGTGAACATGTGATGGTGTAGCCTGGAGTGGCCCGTCCTCAGCCTCACAATGTTTACTTGGTCTGGTCTGGGTAGGAGGTAGTAGGGATCTGTCTGGTTATAATCTGGATGTAGCTGAAGCCATCTTTTCCTCTGCTTCTCCTTGATGATCGTCTTGGCCTCTTCATAGGAGATTTCCTGTTCCTCTTGTGGCTGCTGTCCTCCTTCCTTCGCCAGTCGGTCTGCCTCCTCATTGCCTGCTATGTTGCAGTGTGAGGGTATCCACTGAATGACAGTTAGTTCAGTGGCCTGCTGCAGTCTGGCAAGGGCTGAGACAAGGGGGTTGAGGTCCTTGTTCTTTGGGTTCTGTACAGCCTGCAGTACTGACAGTGCATCAGAAAAGATGACGACTTTGGGATGTATGGCCTCTCTATTCGCACACAGTGTCTCCGCTGCTGTCTGCAATGCGTCTGCCTCAGCTTTGTAGTTCGTGGAGAATTTGCCAGTGGGGATGGCTTGTCGGACGTGAGTTCCATCCTTCAAGGTTAGGAATATTCCTCCACCTCCATTTCTGGTAGCCTCCTCTGCTGAGCCGCCCGTGTATGCATACGTCCACAGCTCCTTGGGATATGCCTGTTCTATATGGTCTAGAGCTAGTGCTTTCTTCTCTGGTCCTGACTGTGTGCCCTTTGAGAGAATGCCTGGGATTGTCTCTTTGACTTCCGGAAACTGGTCCCTTCTCCAAGCGGGTACAGAGCTGTGAGTTGGGATCTGCTTGTTCAATTGCTGTAGCAGTTCAGGGTTCTGCCTCTAGAGTCTGCGAGCGTTGTGCACAAAACTGCTGCGCTTCAGTCTGCACTTGGTTGGCTCTGACATTCTTTTGTTCATGGGGTGATTCTTCATCCTCTTGAATTTGGCAGCTTGGGTGAGGATTATGGCATCTCTCCTGCTTTCAAGGCTTTGAAGACCTGTCAGAGTTTCCATGGCTTGGATCGGGGTTGATTTGAGAGCGCCAGTGATATCCTGGACGCCTGGTTCTGGACCTTGGCAACTTTGTCTAGGTTGGTCTTGGCTGCTGTCTTCCAGGCAGCTGTACCATATTCTAGGACAGATCTGACTCGTCCAAGGTACAGTTTCTTCTGGATGTTGTGGTCGGCTCCCCAGGAAGTTCCTGATAACTTCTTCATCAATGCCAAACGTAGCCTGGCTCTTTCTGTGCACTTGTTGATCTGGTGTCTCCAAGTCATCCTGGGGTCAAATGTGACTCCTAAGTAAGTGGGTGACTTATCCTGTGGAAGGACGTGACCATTTACCTGGAGGTGTGCACTCTGTTCTTTTGTAGCCAGGCTGAAGATGGTGTATGTGGTTTTTCTGGCATTGATGTTACGAGCCACTTTTTTGTCCATGTCTCGATCTTCCTCAGGGCTTCCTGGATCCTTACAGTGGCTGTTGTTATGTACTGCTCAGAGCACCAAATGGCAAGATCGTCTGCGTAGATCACCCATGGATCCATGCAGGGATGTCATCGAGGATGTCGTTCATGAAGATGATGAAAAACGTAGGGGAGAGAACTCCACCTTGTGGAACGCCTTCCTTCATGGTCTTCTGTCTGCTTTGGTGCCTTCTGTTCTGTACCCGGGCTTTTCTGTTGGTCAGGTATTGGCTGATCCAATTGAACATGAGACCTGAAATACCGTACTTGTGCATCTTCAGCTTCAGCCATTCTTCCACACTTTATCAAAGGCCTTTTCCAGGTCGATCCAGACTGTAATGGTATGCTTCTTGTCTTGTAGCGCATCCTCCACTTCTTGCGCAATGTAAGCGACCTGGTCTTCAGTGGATCGGTGTTGCCTGAATCCTGCCTGCTTGTCAGAGATGATCTCTTTTTTCTCCAGGTACCATGTCAGCCTATTGTTGACTAGCCTTTCCATGAGCTTCCCTACGCAGCTGGTCAGACTAATGGGTCTGAAGCTGTCTGCCTTGGTCTTGTCTTTTCCTTTCTTGTAAATCGGGATCATGATAGCATCTCTCCATGCCTGAGGTACTGATGCATTTTTCCAGCTGGCGTTGAAGATATTGAGAAGGGTTTTCTTTGCTGATGGTCCCAAGTGTTGTAGCATCCCATTTGTAATGCCATCAGGTCCTGGTGATTTCTCTTTCTGCATCTGCTTTATCCTTCTTCAGTTCTTTTTCTGAGAAGAGTTCTTTCATCACTTCCTCCTCTGTGTCCATGTCTTTGTAGTGTTTCTGTTGATCCAAAACTTCCTTCTCTCTATCTTTTGGGACTTTGATGTTACTGATCCTTTCAAAGCTGCTTATGAGGTGGTCTGCAGCCTGCTTTCCAGTGAGGGTCTCTCCGTTGTCTTCTAGAACGATTGGTGAAGTTGACGTTCTTTCATCGTTCATTGCTTTGGCAAGTTTCCACAGTCTTGCTCCATCCTTCTCCAAATTGAGATTTTCTGTTTTCCTCTTCCAGTTGGTTCTTGCTGCCTGGATGAAGGCCTTTTTGTACGAGGCAGTTCTTTCCTTCAGGTTGATGTTGTTTTCTGTTGATGGTTCCTTCTCTGCCTTTTCTCTTGCTTCGTTCGCTTGATCTTCCAGCTGTTGGAGTTCTTCAGTCCGGTAGGGCCTGTAGTTCTTTCTGGCTCCTCTTGGGATAGTTTCTATGGCTGCTTTCAGTATTGCCGCATTGAAGGCCTTGGTCATGTTGTTTGCATCTTTCTGACGAGTATTGATGTTGGCGGCATACTCGTCAGTGAGGATGGAGAAATCTTCCCATTTAGCTTTTCTGTAGTTCCACCTGGGCAGTGGTCTGCAATCCTCAGGATGGTGGTTGAGGTCAACCAGTAGCTTTGGTTGGGCCCCTTTGAGGCACAGGGCCCGGCACTCTTCCACCCTGGCGGGTCCTCAACGGTCGAGCACCATATCGAGATTCTCCAAGGTTGTCTGTCATGTGAGCGGGGATGCGTTGTGCTGCCGTTACGCCCTTGACAAGTCAGGACCAGCACATCCGACTTCGGCTCTTGCCATTTATCCATGGCTGGGGTAAGGCTTGGAGCAGTGTCAGGGCGTGTCCACGCGCCGGTGGGCCTGCACACAGTTCCTTCCTTTCTTGGTGGGGGCCTTACTCCTCCATCTGGACTGGTCTAGCCTGCGGCTTTCCTTGGACTGGAGAGGCCGAGATCTAGTTTTAACACAGCGCCAGTCGTCCGCTCCCGTGCCGCGTTAGTCACAACATAGGTTGCGTCCAACCTGCCCATGTCCCCTGAGGAAACACCCACATTAACGTGGCGAGAAGGTGCGACTACGGTTTTCCCCCTTTCTTAATAGAAGAAAGGGATCTTCGCAGATCATGTTGCTTATAGCCCAGTCGACCGCAAAGGGCCATATCAGGGCTGTCACGGCTTTGAAGGCAACTCACAGGTCACCATTATAAAAAAAAAAAAAAAACTAATCACACAACCCTTTAAAACACACCTTCCGTAAATACAGCGGAAATGTTGAATAATTCATAAAATCTTCACCGTTCACTCAATAAAATGCTAACGTCTTGCAGTTTCTCCTTAGATAAAGATATAATCAAGAGAGTAAAAGGAGAAACATCTGGCCTCCCTTTCCCATGTTCTTCTGTCTTGGGGGTCCCTTTCAATTGCGCAAGTTCCCTGACATTTTCCGGGAACGTCAACCACCGCGCACGGCGTGAAATTGTTCCTTTGGTTGAGTCATTCTCTGTGGTAACTACCTATGCCAACGTGTTGACAGTTGAACTGCGGCGGCGAAGTGAGGAAGGCGTACAACGAAGCAATTACAGGACACAGACAGACAGCCAGCCTGATCAACAGAAACAGTGATTGATATCGATTGGCGCAGTGGAACTCTACCAGGCGAGCAAACAAACTGACTGTTGTTTCCCTCTTGATGTTCGATTTGTGGTGGCGTTACAATCCACTCCACAGTGTGTGTATCCTTATGTGGGAGAGGGTTACCATCCTCCCCTTCAGGTCGGTCAGAACCAGCATCTCTCTTATTATATATATATAATATATATATATATAATATATATATATATATATATATATATATATATATATATATACATATATATACATATATATACATATATATACATATATATATACATATATATACACATATATATATATATATATATATTATATATATATAATATGCCAGAACCCAGCATCTCTCTTATATACATATATGTATATGAGATACTGGGTTCTGGCAGTCAACCCACGTAGTCTGGTCTGGTTTCTGTATTCACTTGAGCTAAGGTTACCGATCACTCCATAGCAGATCTTTGTCTTCATTCAAGCTGGCTTTATTGTTCACTCCCAAGTAGTTCTATATCTTCATTCGAGTTGGTATTGATTGGCATTCACTCTAGCTTCAGTCAAACTGGTATTACAATTTACTTCCTAGCAGGTCTCTGTCTTCATTCGACTTGCATTATCCATAGTATGTCTCTATCTTTATCCATAGTATGTCTCTATCTTTACCCTTAGTATGTCTCTATCTTTATTAAAGCTGGCATTAGAATTATTGTCCAGTTGATCCCTATCTTTACTCGATTTGACATTGCACTTTACTGCCTATTGGCACGTCATTCAATTGTTTATACGTGGCATGGTCAACAAATTTTGTACTACAAGCTCAACTCAAAGCCACCACAGCTGCAGCTTTTGGCTACAAAAAAAGTTTTGGGATGCTTAACAAGTAGACAGTTTAAAATGCAACAATTGCAAACTAAAACTGCACACTCTAATGTAAAATGCTGTAATAACGTTACAGAGTGTTTGGGTACGAACATTAACCATAAATAATAGCATGTACACTCATTGCCAATAAATGAGCTGGAAGAGAAAAGCTCTGTCGCACTTCTCCTCACTGTCCATCTTGTTTTAAAGCCCTACTCATCAAAGTCCAATAACTGACATGATACTCAAGTACACAATCATTACACATAGGTTTAAAAAGAAAAAAGAAAAAAAAAAAGTGCTAACCTCTAATTTCTAGTGGTGTTTAACCATCGTTTTTGCAGGAACTGCCGCTCACCTCATCAAAGGCACTGTACTTTAATGTGCTGCATTACCACGTTTATTCCATAGCTGATCATTCTGTCTGATTCCAGGTGCATAACGTCATTCCTAATAAGCCTGTATCTTTCATCTTGTCGCACCCACACCCGATCACTCTAAAGCACACCTACAGACCAGCCAGAAATTTGCTGACAGTTGCGCTACATCCTCATTTGTATGCGGGGTCATGAAGCACAATGTCGCATTGATGAAACCTCCCAGACGCTTTATCATTTCCACTATTCCCCCCACTCAGTGTGGCTTGTCAGAGGGTTCTGAAACAACATTCGTGGACGTGAACGCACAGAACTGTCGGAGTCGTGACAGCCATTCCTTGAGGTGTCTGGGGAGAGGACCCTTACCCCTTTTCTTTCCGAATTGTTTCATTCTACTCTTGCCGGCCTACCTTGTGTACGAGATTTGCTGAGAAACATGAACTGAAAGGAAGAAACGGAACAGAAGAAAGACCGTATGTCGTGAACTTTACTATTTGTCCACGTTTCAGCTCCCTCCTTTCTTCTCCAACTTTCAGTCAGACGATAAGTGGGTTAGACTTTGTTCTTGCTGTGTTCCAGTGTGTGTGGTGTGTGTGTGTGTGGTGTGTGGTGTGTGTGTGATGTGTTGTGTGGTGTGTGTGTGTGCATGCTCACTCTCTCTCACTCTCTTCATCTCTCCTCTCTCTCTCCTCTCTCTCTCACTCTCAGTCTGTCATCTGTCTCTGCTGGTCTCTGTCTCTGCCTGAATCTCTCTCTCTCTCTCTCGTCTTCTCTCTCTCTCTCTCTCTCTCTCTCTCTCTGTATATATAATAATATATAATATATATATATATATAATATATATATATAATATATTATATAATATATATATATATAAATATATATATAATATAAAAATACTGACTTCCATAAAAAACGCGAAAACAAAACAAGCTGAAGGTTGGGGGTGAATATTTATTGGTCACAATTGTACAAGAGTGGAAGCAAGAAATTCAACGTGATTTGATTCATTACACCGGTAATGTGTGAAAATGTCATCAGCAATATGTCTTTTGTGTGAAAATCCAAGGTGACGTGACAAACCAGCTTGAAGTCCTAATACCGTGTGTGGCCACCATTTGCGTTGACAACTGCTTGATACCTGCAGCTCATTGAGTGGACCAGGTGGTTGATGCGTCCCCTTGGCACACCAGCCCACACATGGACGATGGCCTGTGAAGTTGAGCCGCTGTTGCTGGTCATGGACGTCAGAGGTCCAACCGTCTGCCAAGTTCATCCCAAAAATGTTCTATAGGTTTAAATCGGGACCGAGGGCTGGCCAGGGCAGCACACTGACGTTGTTATGCTGAAGAAATTGCTGGGTGCCCTGGCGGTGTGTGGTATTGCATTGTCCTGTTGGAATGTCCAGTTTGGGTGTTGCGCAAAAAAAAGGAACGACATGGGTCTGAGCACCTGGTTGATGTAGCGCTGTGCATTGACAACCCTGTCCGTGACCAGGACCAATGTTCTGAAAGATGACTGGTCCTATGCGTGGTTAATGCCAATTGCACCCCATATCATAACGTTTGGGCCTCCCCAGGGATCCGCTCTACCACACAGAAGTCAGCAATAGCGTTCCACCAGGTCGACGCCATAATCTGACACGACCGTCAGCCATGTCAATACAAAAACGCTCTCATCTGAGAACAGTATGCGTCCCCACTGCTGCCTGCACCAGTTGATTCGGGCTTGTGCCCACTGCAGCCCGTCCTGCCGGTGTCTTGGTGTCATTACCGGACCTCTGTGAGAGGACGCCTACATGCCATCCCCGTTCTCCTGAAGAATGCCGCCGCATAGTGTTGAGGCTGATTCGTTGCTGGAGATTCCCAGGCACCTGTCGAGCAGTGTTAGCGGCTGTTTGCCGCCTGTCCCGCAATGGGTTCGAACAAGATGG
>CM031617.1:38362486-38374986 GCA_018398815.1 Conus ventricosus | reverse complement strand
AGAGAGAGAGAGAGAGAGAGAGAGAGAGAGAGAGAGAGAGAGAGAGAGAAGAAGATGCAGCAGCATGCCATTTTGTGATATAACACATTACATATTACAAACGAACACTAAGAGAGGGACCACAGTCTTTTGCCATTTTTGTGAAATATGCTCTGCCAATCCCAGACAAAAACCACCTCACAAAGACCAAAGTCTTCTTAGCTGTGATATTGTGTGATACATGTGCTATCCACATTCGTAAAAATAGGTTTTGTGAGAAGTTGTACACATTGCGCATCTGCCCACGTCAGTTTGATGAGAAACACTTTTAAATCAAGACCAAGATATGGCACATAACATTTTCGATTTATGTTAAGTGTGTCTGTGGGACACAAATGACTGTACATCACCTGTTGTTATTAGATTGTTAATGTTTGGTTTCAAAATGAGTTTATAGAGGGAAAGGTGTAAATCGTTACACATTTTAAAAACAAAGCAATGTGTTGTTTGAACCATGCCTTACTGATATTCGTAGCTGTTACTGATCAATCTGAAGTTGCTACTAGATTGTTCTGAGGATCCCAAACTCACCTGTTATGTTGTGTATCCGAAATACCTTTGGATGTGGGTGAGAATTGTTGAATGGAGATGAATATGTGATTATATTGTTCGTCGTCTCATGTTATCTATGATGAAAAGGGGTAAAAAAAACGTCAGCTGAACTGAACTGAACTGTACAACCTCTGACCATCAGCCACTAATATACCAGGCAACAGTGTTCACACACATCCAATGTCTGGCTCTGACAAGCCGAAAGAACACATTCCCAAAGTTTCCCCACACTCTAACGTCCATATGCATGACTGCGCTATTATACTGAGGTGACCTGCTAAGGAATGGTGGGGGTGGGTGGTGGGTAGGGGGAAGGGGGAGGCTTGGGGGGATGGAGGGCAGGGAATAGTCTAGAGAATCAGTCCTGACATCAAACACTTCCTCTGCGTTTCTCCCTCTCGCCTTACCACCTCCAGCCACACCACCCACACCCCCACACACCTCAACATACGCACATTCAAACGCCCGCACAGCATGTCCGCACACGCTCTGTCTCTGTCTTGGTCTGTCTGTCTGTCTGTCTGTCTGTCTGTCTATCTATCTATCTGTGTCTGTCTGTCTGTCTGTCTGTGTCTGTCTGTCTGTCTGTCTGTCTGTCTCTCTCTCTCTCTCTCTCTCTCTCTCCTCTCTCCTCGCTCTCTCTCTCTCTCCTCTCTCTCTCCTCCTCTCTCTCTCTCTCTCTCTCTCTCTCTCTCTCTCCCTCTCTCTCAGGAAGCTACATGCTGATGTATAAAATAGCTGTATTTTCGATCGCAGGAACCCTTTGAAAAGGTGTTTGGTCTTTGTAAGTCGACTACTAAAATTCCTTGGGGAGGGTTTATCAGTCTCCATTTACGGACGTCACGTAGGGTTTGGAAGGCTGTGAGGATTTGGGGGAATTGACTGTCACTCTGAATGTGCTCGTCGACTATGTTCGTGATAAAGGAGGTGTGGTTAAGTTGTCCAACTTTTCCTTAGTCATGTTTTGGAGCGCTGGAGCCTAGGCGGAGTTAACAATGTTGTAAAATGATGATTATCCTATCAAGAAGGTACATGCTAATGACATTTTATAAAATGATGAAAGAGAAAAAAAAAAAAACACAAAAACGAGGCTATGCTAATACCAGCAAAAAGTAATGTGTAAGCGTTGTGTTCTGATACAATGTAAAAAGCGGCAAGATGTTGTTTACACTGACAATGATGTGACTGTTAACCTCGTGTTTTGACAAGCTGCACAATGGAAGCAAAGAGATGACATTTGGTAAAACAAGTGGCAGCGACACGTTCAAAGCCACACAACTGGATCGCAGTTCTACGTGTCTCTTTGATACGATCAGAACCAAGAAGTTTGAAACGTGGCTTCTTTTAAGCACCAGATTTAACTGTTATTGACGTCACATTTTAGTTACGTAACATCCGAAAGGGATGCATTACTAACCAGACAATTCTTCCTGCATGCCTCCTACCCTGGCTTGCCAAACTACGTATTATTCTGTACGACTGAGTACATGTAGAAACACTGGAATCTTGATCTTACCTGTTGTTGTTGCTGTTCAGGGATCTTACACAGTCGAACTAACAAGACAAGTGAAATAAACAACACTGAATGAGATACCCAACTACTAGTGACTTTTTAATATAAAGACTGCTCCCATGACCGATCACTCTATGTTAGGCCTACATAACAGGCAATAGTCTGCTGACCACGTTAGCCTATATCTTCATTTGTGCTGGTGTAACCAGGCACAGTGTCTGCATCGTGTCCACCTCCAGACAGCTGTTATCATTTCCACCATTCCCCCCCCCCCCCCCACTCAATGTGTTATTGATCGCAGGCTTCTGAAAACAACACTTGTGGACGTGAATCAGCCACAGTAACTGTCAGTGAGGGCCGTGACAGCCATTGCTTGGAGGTGTCTGGGGAGAGGACCCTTATCCCTTCCCTTTCTGATTTGTTTCACTCCTACTCTTCCCACCTAACTTGCATAACCAGATTTGGCGAAATACATGAACAGAAAGGAACAAAAAAAACAGCAAGAGAGAGAGAGAGAGAGAGAGAGAGAGAGAGAGAGAGAGAGAGAGAGAGGGACCTGTTGTCATGAACATATTCGCCCACTTTTCAGTTCCACCTTTTCTTCTCTAACTTTGGTAAGACGATAAGTGGGTTAGACTTCATTCTTTGCTTGTTCCAGTGTGTGTGTGTGTGTGTGTGTGTGTGTGTGTGTGTGTGTGTGTGTGTGTGTGTGTGTGTGTGTGTGTGTGTGTGTGTGTTTGTGTGTGTGTGTGTGTACGTGTGTGTGTACGTATGCATGCTTGTGTGTATGTATGCATGTGTGTGTGTGTGTGTGTATGTGTGTGCGTGTGTGTGTGTGTGTGTGTGTGTGTATGAAAGAGAGAGAGAGAGAGAGAGAGAGAGAGAGAGAGAGAGAGAGAGAGAGAGAGATAGATAGATAGATAGGTTCGTAGATAGATAGATAGAAGAAGAAATGCAGTCTCTGAAGAAAAAGAAACGCCTTCGAGCCGAAACCTACAGTGAACAATATTGACGATTCCATGATTCAGAGCAGATTTTAAGGGACATTCGCTTCTCAAGCGCACTCCCAGATCAAGAAGCTGTACATCTGTTCTGTATTGTAATAAGAGTATATGAAAGAACTGTTTTGTATATATGATATTAGGACAGTTGTATGGAAATGTATGAAGCCCCCATCACATAAACCACCACAGAAAGCACTACTAGTGCACATGTTGAAAGCACTACTAGTGCACATGTTGAAAGCACTACTAGTGCACGTGTTGAAAGCAATGATTAGTGTGCGTGGGTTGGTGGCAATGGCTACTCCAGGGACTAGGATTATATATTCACAAGGTCTGTGCTGAGATTTACATAACTACGTCACCTCCAGTGTCTATCACTAACAATTGGATTCGAAATTCTGGTCAGTTTAGAGTATTTTTTCCTTCACATTTTCACCCCCCCCCCTCCCTCCCCCCTTCTTTTAATTCTTTCTTTATTCATTGCTTTCGTATCTTTTTGTTTAACTGTTTCCCTCGTTCTATTTTAGTTCTGTCTCGTTCCATCCATTGCTGTCACCATTCTCCTGTCGTTCTGTCTGACGTCAGCCAGGAGGTCATCGTCGCCAATAATGCAGGCTTTAAGTGGCGTGCGATCAGATTCGCGCCTTGACAATACAGCTTTCGATTGATAGAAGGAAGCCTCGCATGCTATAAAACAATCAGCATCTCTTTTTACGGAGGTGAAAGAAGTGATCTTTGGCCAGACTATCCTGCCTGTTTCCTTGTCTTTCTTCGCTATCCTCGACAGTGTTTTTTTCTGCTTTTGTTGACTATTCTTCCATCTTTGCCTTTTTGAGACTAAATGTTCTACCTGTTTTGTTGTTTATAAAAAATGACATTTATTATCTTTTTTTTTTCTATTGTTGTTGTCGTAGTCGTTCGGGGACTGGATGGTGTAAATCATAGTGTCTAGAGTGGACACTTACTGTCCATTTTTTAGTGTCTGTTTGGCCATATGGCAATTCAATTTTTGTCAGATGTGTGTGTGTGTGTGGTGTGTGTGTGTGGTGTGTGTGTGTGTGTGTGTGTGTGTGTGTGTGTGTGTGTGTGTGTGTGTGCGTGTGTGTGTGTGCGCGTGCGTATGTGAAGCCGCCATCACATAAACCACCACAGAAAGCACACACACACACACACACACACACACACACACACACACACACACACACACACACACACACACACACACACACACAACGAAACAAAAGAAAGCAAAACGCTCTCATTTCAGTCAACATGTACTTTCCCCAATGAAGCCAACAGCTACCCTGGTTTTTGTTGTTGTTGTCGAAGTTGATCACGCCTGTATGTCTTTTCCCCCAAAATATAACCTATGTTTTCTTATTTGTTGACAGCCCTTTGGAGCCTCTGCGTATATCGAACGACTAATCAGTTCATCTCTGAACATTCTGCGCTGCTAAGACAGTAGATCAGATGGTGTTGTGTTCACGGCGTTGTGGTCTAGGTGTCTGTCGGCTTTTTCGACGCCAAAGGCTCTGGTATGCCAGTATGTCCTAACAGCCATTCATGGTAAGTTCGGGCTCTTTCAATGCTAGGGAGGGTTTTATTTCTAAAGCTTTTTTTTCCTCGCTGCCTTGTGTAAGATAAAACCAAATGATTATAGCTGCAAGCTTGAAATCTACTCTCTCTCTCTCTCTCTCTCTCTCTCTCTCTCTCTCTCTCTCTCTCTCTCTCTCTTTTCCTCTCTCTCTCTCTCTCTTAACTTACTATAGAAATAGACGTTGAGTAGTGTTGCTTGGCCTTATTAAGAAATGCAGCAGTCTCAGCACCAAGCCTTGCTGTAGCGTTAACATAGCATTGCGCTAAAAGAATCAACACGTTTTGTAAACCTTCTCTTTCCTGACCCAGCTGGCATTCCTCCTCAATAGCCAGCAAGAATGAGCAAAAGGTCAGCTCAGAACGCCTGGCATTTGTAAAAGAATCATCTCCTCTCTCTCTCTCTCTCTCTCTCTCTCTCTCTCCTCTCTCTCTCTCTCTCTCTCTCTCTCTCTCTCTCTCTCTCTCTCTCTCTCTCTCTCTCTCTCTCTCTCTCCTCTGCCATAAAGAGTCCAAATACGAAGAATTCTTGTTCAGCGTTTGCCTGTTGCGCTCTGTCCTTTTTCTTCTCGAATTCTATCTCCTCTTTTCTTCCTTATTTTTGTCATATTAGAATACTACCATTTCAGTAGCATACTATATTCCCCTGCGCTTTTTTCTATAAAAGACTCCTCTTGTCTTTGTTTATCCACTTTTCGTTTTAATTTTCATGATTTTGTTTATTTGGAGCATACCTTTTATCCTGTGGTGTTCTAGGAAATAGAAAGTCAGATTGTCTACACTGTTCAGAGGAAGGACTAGCTACTCATTTGGTAATGTTAGTTTGCCAGTTTGCACCGTTGGGTCTTTAATTCATTACTATAGGAAATGGAAATATAATACCAAACCACTTAAAAGATCGCTACGTTTCCTTCCAGATGTTTATATCCACTGTCAAACATTAGAGATTCGGCTCTATGTTTTGATACCAGTAGGTAGTAAACCTGTTTTACGAGTAAGACTGTATTGAAAAAGCGTGCATTTTTTTTTTATAGAGAGTGTATAACCTTTCCATAAGACTGAATTATCCGTACTGCTAAAACCAAATGGTGTGAGGAGACAAAGACAAATTAGACTGTTGATATTGTGAAGCAAATCAACCCAATGGACAGTCTTTGAGGGGATCAGAAGGGATTTGTACGCCTCTGTTCTCTTCTGGGATTTATCTCTCCGAGGAACGTCTGGGAGGGCGTAGGTTTAGAGGGAAACAAGTGGAGGAAGGTGAGTAGTAAAACAGACAGGAGCAATACTATTAATGATTTTATGATATAGAATAACCTTGTGCTAACACCACAGACAGGAGCAATACTATTAATGATTTTATGATATAGAATAACCTTGTGCTAACACCACAGACAGGAGCAATACTATTAATGATTTTATGATATAGAATAACCTTGTGCTAACACCGTTTTTCTTTCAAACATGTAACGCTGCACCACGCGTGAAGGTTGCTGTGGCTTGTACCTCTGACTGAGCCAATAACGAATCTCAAGGTATCCAACAAAACCGTTCCCCATCATCTGTTGATTTACTGTTGCAGTTACCCCAACCGGTGTCTACAAAGTTTGTTTTTAATTAGCATAATTTTACGTGACCTGAGACTCAGTTGACATTTAACAGAGCGCTGGCAGGCAACAGCAACACAGTACTGAGATGTTCTCCACTTGATATGACAATCCAATGAACAGTGATTTTGAATAATGACTCCAAGGTGTTTATGAATTTTCTAGTCTTAAGTATA
Source organism: Conus ventricosus (assembly GCA_018398815.1). Taxonomy (NCBI): domain Eukaryota; kingdom Metazoa; phylum Mollusca; class Gastropoda; order Neogastropoda; family Conidae; genus Conus; species Conus ventricosus. The sequence continues at coordinate 38,368,502 of CM031617.1, read as the reverse complement.
TACTAGCGTCGTTTCTGAACAGTTTTAGAACTAGTTCATTATTATCTAAAATATCATTCATTTGTCTGTCTGTCTATCTATCTATCTATCTATCTATCTATCTATCTATCTATCTATCTATCTATCTATCTATCTATCTATCTATCTATCTATCTATCTTTCCATCTATCTATCTACCCATCTATCTGTATGTCTGTCTCACGATCGCTCTTTCTCTTTTTCTATCTATCTATCTATCTATCTATCTATCTATCTATCTATCTATCTATCTATCTATCTATCTATCTATCTATCTATCTATCTATCTATCTATCTATCTATCTATCTATCCATCCATAAATATGAATAAAATAGTGGTTGGCCCAGCAGACAGACCCTCGGGGAGCACAGCTGACATTGGCAGTTAGGACGATTTTTTTGTCTTTTAAATGTAACCCACGTACGCAATCCCTTTAACAGTCACTGTGCCAGACAAATAATTGTCCCCTGATACCTATGACTGAAAGCATATACACCTGATACCTGAGCTTAACCAACGCTTTTGACACGCAAAAGAAGATTACTTGCGCGATGGGTTTAGAGTTAAGAAACACCTTACTGAAATTACCGTGGATTCTTCGAGGTTGGCCAAGTGTTGAAGCAACTGGAATGGAGCCAGGCTGAGCAGTAGTGGAAAGTTTGTGTGGTTTTCTTCGTGAAGAACTTCATATTTTGAATGTATTCTTCCAAACGATTACCAGTGCAGCTCAGCAGCTAAAGAGGACGTTAGTTTCAAAATTTCTCTAGCAACTGAGCCATTCTCCACATAGCTGGGAATTTCTCTTCAGAAAGAGACTAGTTTTCTAAGTGTGTCAAAGATTCACAAGTAGTATCCGCAGCAGGAAAGAGAAATTTCATGGATTACCAAGTCTGGGCGGACAGCGCTTTAACTGCTAAGACCCTTTCACATGTTGAGGACCATTTCTAGAGTGATCATCAGTATCGTGATGAATCCGTTAAATTCTGCCGTTTAAGTACAGGCTCGCCGTCACTTTCAAAGGAGGATTGTTTAGCAGAATACTGATGGTAGAGAGTAGAAGTACATTAAAATCTGGCACTGCCTCCGAATGGAATTGCATTAACCGACATGCCCTTTCTATGAGTAAATGATTTGATCAGTATTATGTAGTTCACTGAGTGGTGCTGATTATGGCCGGAAATTCGGTCTTCTGCTCTGCTTTCCGCTGCCTAATGACTGTTGCTAGTTCGTCATGGATTCGCTGGAACAGAGCCCACACCCGATAAGTCATGGATTCGCTGGAACAGAGCCCACACCCGATAAGTCATGGATTCGCTGGAACAGAGCCCACACCCGATAAGTCATGGATTCGCTGGAACAGAGCCCACACCCGATAAGTCATGGATTCGCTGGAACAGAGCCCACACCCGATAAGTCATGGATTCGCTGGAACAGAGCCCACACCCGATAAGTCATGGATTCGCTGGAACAGAGCCCACACCCGATAAGTCATGGATTCGCTGGAACAGAGCCCACACCCGATAAGTCATGGATTCGCTGGAACAGAGCCCACACCCGATAAGTCATGGATTCGCTGGAACAGAGCCCACACCCGATAAGTCATGGATTCGCTGGAACAGAGCCCACACCCGATAAGTCATGGATTCGCTGGAACAGAGCCCACACCCGATAAGAGTCATAGAATTTAGCAAGTTTGTGGATTATTGTTATTCCCCAAGCACTATTTACGGGGCGTCACATTGGCAGATTGCAGTCACTTACACCGGTATGCACATTTAGCTACAATTCTGATGTGATTAAAAAAGAAATCAGCTGCATGATATATCAGTTCTAAGCTCCAAAGCAAATTCCAGTTAGTGCTAGATACTTCTAGATTTAACTTTTGTCAAATCAAATTTGGCGTATGATTCTAACGTGTGTAAAATTTATGATGAATAATCGTTACATACTGGTGGTAATACAAATCTGAAATAAATGTTAGCGAACCGCCAAGAGAAACGTGGATAAACGAGTCACGACAAAACACGAGTCTTGTGACTCGTTTGTCCACGTTTCTCTTGGCGGTTCCCTAACATTTATTTCAGATTTGTTTAGATTTCTGCCTGCAGTCATCTCACTTTGCAACTAGATCTGGTGGTAGTACATTTGAGTATTGCATGAAATCTGGACAAGGCGTACGTCTTCAGTCATTTAACATTCTCGGGGTTTCTGTCACACACAAGTTGTGTCCGACCCTCGCTCACGCAGCGTCAACAGACCACCAGGAACTTGGGCCAAGTTCCTAACACCTTGGTTTACTTACTGTTTGAGCTCCAACTCACTGATACACACTGCACACACTGAGGCACACGAACACACACACGCCGCATAACACAGGTGAACAGTTCATGCACGAGCGATTGTTTTCACGTGGTATTCTGCAACTGGCCTTTACATGCGGCAAGTTCTAAGTGCCGACTTGAAAGTCATGGAAGAAGGAGCACGAGAAGAGTGTCATAGCGTCAACGCTGAAATTGAGAATATCCTGGAACCATGGTGCTTTCGCTTACAGGAGACAATTCAAATTATTCGGTCATCAGAGGAAGAAAGATATATTTCGAAGAAGTCAGAGAGACAGACACACAGAGAGACGTTTCGCGTGTGATGATTTTGAAACATAGACGGATTTATACTGAATCGCATGTCGACTTTGAGGCACCGTGTGTCGTCCAGTCGCTCTGAGGCGTATTAACCAGTCTTTTCTGCAGGTCTGTGCAATGTTATTCAAGTGGGTTTTGTTGTGATCTAGCAATCAAAAACTAGAACTGTACACACTGTACAAAGAAGGAGAGTAACCGTAGATATGAATTCTTCATATGCTGTTTCGTCGCATTAAAAAAAAGAAGATTTATCCCATGTTTTTATGATTGGGTAAACAATAAAGGGGGTGGCCAGGCGCACACAGTGCAGACGAAATTAAGTAGTAATTAACCACACCTGAGAGAGAGAGAGAGAGAGAGAGAGAGAGAGAGAGAGTGAGAGAGAGAGAGAGAGAGAGAGAGAGAGAGAGAGAGAGAGAGAGAGAGAGAGAGAAGAGTATTACCGAACAAACATGGACCATTTATGTGTTTTAACGGAAACAAAGATACGAATAGATAATCTGTGCTACACACTCGAAATGAAAAAGAAATCTTTTGAGTTACATTGTGCTCATTGTTGTCGTCGTCGTTGTTGTTGTTTGCAATGGTAACAATTCTGGCAAGGCTGTGTGGGTGGGTCCGCATTCATAACCCTGGCTCAGCTAAACTAAGAAATGCCTTAACTGACTGAGAGAAAAAAAGGCAAACAAACAAAGAAGAGCAATACACAAAGTGAGAAAGCATGTCCCTCCGCAGCCCTCTTTGGTGGACAATAAACACGATCATGGTCAGTGAGAAAGCATGTCCCTCCGCAGCCCTCTTTGGTGGACAATAAACACGATCATGGTCAGTGAGAAAGCATGTCCCTCCGCAGCCCTCTTTGGTGGACAATAAACACGATCATGGTCAGTGAGAAAGCATGTCCCTCCGCAGCCCTCTTTGGTGGACAATAAACACGATCATGGTCAGTGAGAAAGCATGTCCCTCCGCAGCCCTCTTTGGTGGACAATAAACACGATCATGGTCAGTGAGAAAGCATGTCCCTCCGCAGCCCTCTTTGGTGGACAATAAACACGATCATGGTCAGTGAGAAAGCATGTCCCTCCGCAGCCCTCTTTGGTGGACAATAAACACGATCATGGTCAGTGAGAAAGCATGTCCCTCCGCAGCCCTCTTTGGTGGACAATAAACACGATCATGGTCAGTGAGAAAGCATGTCCCTCCGCAGCCCTCTTTGGTGGACAATAAACACGATCATGGTCAGTGAGAAAGCATGTCCCTCCGCAGCCCTCTTTGGTGGACAATAAACACGATCATGGTCCCAGCCTCAGTTATCAGGACTGTCGATTCTGGTGTATCTGGAGTGGCCTTGGGACACATTGATGTGGACATCGCGAACTCTACCTCATGTTGACGATCAGACATACAGCAAGGCCATGCCTCATCTTATGGGACGCTCTCTCCGATCAGGGCAACATCGCCAATAATACATCAAAGTGTTCACTCCATCTCTTTCGCAGATATATGATGCTTGCGTTAAGTTTTGGTTTACTTGGACTTCGAAACAGTTTTCTTATCCTCCACACCCACCCCTCACAAGAGATTACTTTCAAGCCAACTTCTGTTGGGTTTGTTTCTTGTGTTTGGGTTTCTGTCAGCAAGATTACAACAACAAAAAGAAAAAGAAAAAAAAAGAAACTGCGCAACAGATTACGGTGGACAGATGGAATGTGACCCAAAGACGAATTTATCAATATTTGGTACAAATCTGTTGTCCGGATCTGGATAAAAACGGCGGATCCAGAATCCACACAATAACATTCTTATATATTTGATAATGCAAATTCAACTGGGGTTGACTTCAGCAACAGTTTATGCAAAGATCACTTGTGACCAAAGAACAGATCCTTGAAATATTGGTACAACACGATGTCTACTGAAGATGTACGCTGTGAAGTAACTGGCAAAGTACAAAAAAATATCTTTCAAGCAATATACTTCCATAGAAATTTAAAACGGTTCTAGGAAAACTAAAACTGACCTTTCATAATCACCTTATCCTATATTGAAATCTAAATGGGAAGTAACTCTTTCAGTCTCTATCCATAACTATTACTATCACTGGAGGCGAAATAAGATGAACTGACTGACAGGGCAGATACAGATTCGGTTGGATCGTGACAGTGGTCTGCGCTCCCCTGGGAGCCCCCTGTAGTCTTGTCCTGTCTTTCTTTGTTTCTCTTCTTTCTTCAACAGACCGTTTCCCGAAAATCTTGAGGAGGGGATATACAGTGTTTATCTGTACGATTTGATCACAACGTACACGCGCATGTACGTCACAGACATCTTGGTAATATAATTTTTTTGTGACTGCTGGTGGACGGGAGATAGGGAGGGGGGTTGTGGGATAGGGGATGAGGGAGGATGGGAGGGTAGGAAAAGTTTTAACACGTCCCTGTGCAAAACCCACCTGCTTTTTTTCCCATCGGCGAAGACTTGAAATTCTGTAAAGCGCTGAATGACAAAGACGCAGGGAAACATGCTCTATGGTCGTCTACCAGTTTCTGAGCAGGTGCATAAAACAAGACATCCAGTGTGGTCCATTCTGATTGGTCAGTGTTTTCTGGCTCAGCCAGACACTTGACACAATACGTAATGATATTGATGTGATAAACAGCAATTTCAAATCATGGTTTCATAAAGCCAAATCTCCATCTGTACCAATGATTAGTCAATACGTGAAAAATGAAACTGAGCTTGCATTTTTCTGCAGTGGAAAATTGAAAATGTGTCTTTTGCTCAGATGACAGGTCAGCGCTTCCCAGACACAAGTGATCGACTGCCCCAGACAATCGAATAGCTGTTACTGTCCTACAATGTATACGTACATCTATGCAGATGTGTGCATGTGGCTGAGAGAGAAGTTCAAAGACACATGAGCATTATTTATTGCAAAATGTTCAATGTTTCATACCCATAATGGTTTCTTTCTTTCTGTTTTTTTTTTTTTCTTTTTTTTTTAACCATTCCTTTTCTTCATTTTTCTTTGATTTCATCTGTCTTCAATGTTGTTTTAGAAATGCTGTCGATTACTACCACCACTACTACTACTGCTACTGCCGCTGATACAGCCGCAACTACTCCTATCGCTGCTGCTGCTGCTGCTACTATTTCTACTACATTTGTTTGGAGCAAACGATACATGTTTGTTCCTCCTGATAGGGAGGAGGGTGGAAGTGGGGGTGGGCGTGGGGGGTGGGGGGGAGGGGCTTCTTTAATTCACGAGAATAGGGATAGATTACCCAGGCCTATGACAATATTTCAGATAGCTGCGTCACCCCTAACATCTCAAACTTTTTTACGACACTCTGAACTTTAC
>CM031617.1:38334986-38359986 GCA_018398815.1 Conus ventricosus | reverse complement strand
TACATTCTTTCATTCAAAAAGTAAATCACTCACCCAGATACTTGCTGGAATACATGATTTCTATTTATAATCGCACCTCTAACTGGGATGGCAAAATGGCTCCATGATGTAATACTGTTGGATACAAAACAAGTTAGCCATTTACCATAACACAGTCCAATTATAAAGTAAGTAGTCCTTTGATATCAATGAAATAAAGCAGAAATATAAAAAAAAAGAACAAGGAAACTGTCTGACTGCATTTTGTGTATTAATGACTTAATGACAGAATAGTATGTTTTATGCAGTGTCTTTTTTTTTTGGTTAGAACACACAACACACACACACACACACACACACACACACACACACACACACACACACACACACACACACACACACACACGCGCGTGCGCGCGCGCGCGCGCGCGCGCCGTTTGTCTTCAAAGCAGAATATTGCATAGCGATTTAGTCTCAGATGATACCATCGTGATCATACATTCTTTATCATACTGAACCACTCACACATCATTATGACTAAATCTCAAAAAAAAAGAAGACCGGTCCAAGATGGCAGCACCCATCACAACAAGAAGACTCACATTACCAGCCGCCGTGGCGAAGTGGTTAGCGTCGCGGACTCCCGGCTGGGAGGTCGTGGGTTCGAATCCCATCAGAGTCATGTGGGTTTTTCTGCCCCGACCGGCTCCTACCCAGAGTTGAGTTTGCTGCGGACTCAGTTGGGAAGACTGGGACCACACAGTCGAGTTTCATCCACTTAATGGATGCGTTTCTGAGAGTATTGCTCAAATTTCCTGACCAACACTGCAGTTGCCTGTATCTCTCGGGCCTGGTTGACGCCGGGATATATAATGAAAGGAAGCGTAGAGTACAGCCCTGTCATGTAGTCTCAGACCGAAATGGACATCCGTAGCATCATCTTAAACATCCTCATTCTCATCAATCAGCATTAAAAAAAATGTCTCAAATTCTGTGGCCCTTCATGCCCTGCTCTCATGGTGACCTCAATTTCGATTACCTCTCCAGGTCTATGGCCTTGGTTTGGTTTCGTCGGGGTCACCGGTATCGGCGAGTCCATGGGGGCTGTCGTTGGACGGACGTGGTGGCGCCCTCCGGAGGGAGAGCTCACTCACGCCGGCTTCGCGACTAAGCCATTATTGTCGTCAGTAGGGGGCTTAGTAGGTGGTGTCCTGCGTATATCAGATCAGAACAGGCGCCACTGAACACCACCGAAGTGACTCGGCAGCAGTGCAGTGTCTCCTCCGTTGGGTTGCCTCTTGACGACTTGACATTGACTGCTCCCTGTGGATTGCCGGTGCCGGAGCTGCGGCGGGGCCGACCGGGCTGTGGCTGTGGACGGGGTGTCAGAATAAGCGGCGTGGGTGCACTGCCTCTGAGGTGGCGCAGAGGTTGGGACAGCAACAACAACAAAAAAGAAAAAAAAAGACTCACATTTTTAGCACTGAATCCATTCCCCTTTTCGCTGAAAATTCCATTCACAGCAGTAAGCCAGGCACGCATCTGTGTTGCTTTCAGTTACTCCAGGATCACACATACCTCCTTCCATCTGGACATGAGATGGAGAATCAAGGGTGCGTCTTCCCGTCTGGGTGTCAGTTACAGAATTAGGGACAGCTCCTACAATTGTGACATCAGCCACAGAACCAGACATACCTCCCTCCGTTTGGGCATCAGGTGCAGAAAAGGGCACGCCTCCCTCTGTCTAAGCATCAGCTACAGAATCAGGCAAAACTCCATTCTCATGAACATCCGTCACAGAATCAAGCGCACCTGCCCCCATCTTGGCTTTAACTACAGGATTACTCGAGAGCAACGTGTTGTTATACTCAAGATATACACTAAAACTCCTCCCATTTCAAACGTTTTGTTGGTGATTCATTCAACAGCATATAGATTGCGAATAAATTCATGTTAATTTAAAAAAGGAACATCTGAAGATTATCCAATTGTCATTTGAATGCACTTTCTTTTATTTTGTGATTGTTCATAGACTGCAAGTCAAACAGGAAGCATTTCTGGTGATGTTTTTACTGCTAGACCATAGCTGATATGTATTGCAAAGTCAGTATGGCATCAGGTGTTTGTTCAAAGACTTATTTGACTGCAGGGTAAGATATTGTTTGCTGTGATGCTCTCGCTACGACATTCTCCGTAGCACTGTTCATAAAATGTGTTCACAGCTGTTCTCGACTTTCTCTTCTTGTCTATGTCGTCCATGTCAGCCCAGTGTCGACTGCTTACGACTGACGACAACGAGCTTATCATGGGCCCACAGTCCTCTTCTAATCAAATCGACAACCATAATGAGCACGCCCTTGAGCTAAGATACGAAAACAGAGCTGTCACAAGTAAAGCCATAGGTGGACATTAATTATAAACAAATAACATTTAAAAAAAAAACTTTGAGATTAATCTAATGCCACGCTACAAACTAGCGATAGAAACAGAAACAATGCATCACAAGACAACAACATACTGAGTTACGATATGAATATGAAGGATGTACTGACGTATGGAAATGTGAACATTGAGTTCATTACCAAAATAAACCAGACGTCATGAAAGTCCAGCCACAGTTCACCAAACCTTCTCCCAGACATATCTTTCCATCGTCATCAAAGCTCAGCCACACAGGCAATTAACGAAAACAGAAGTCAGGTGAAAATCATGGCACAATACAAGGAAAATGGTCTAAGCTACCTGCTGCCCCCAAAACGCAGCATTCCCTCATGCTAAGCTCTGCATACCGTTAAAAAAAAAAGAAGTGCACACTTTCGTAGAGAAAATTTATTTCAGATTTCATTAATTTAGCAACGATTCGATTGAAATAATTTGACAAGAGAATTTGTTTGTTTCAAAGGTAATCAAGATCAGTTTCATTACCAGCGTCTGTACATCGCCGATACTGTTCCAGGCAGCGAGGATTCAGTAAGGTGTATGTCCGTCATCTGCAGGAACAGCAGCCAGGCACTTGGCTGGCATGATGCGGTTCACCTCTGCTGGCATGGTGTCCCACTCCTTCTGGAGGGCGGTGAACAGCTCGATGACGTTGTCAGGAGCGTGCACTCGCGCCCAGACTCGTTGGTCCAGCTCATCCCATAAGTGTTCAATGAGGTTGACATCTGGCGACATTAAGGGCCAAGGAAGAACGTTGATGTTGTAGGTGGCGAAGGTTTGCATTGTTAGTCGCGCGGTATGAGGCCTGGCGTTGTCCTGCTGGAACAGCCTGCGAGGCCCAACCATAAGAGGCAGGACATGAGCCACATACTGCTGGGCGTTTAGCGTGCCTCAGACTCCAGCCCGGGGACTCCTGCTAGCTTAGTGAGTGGCCCCCTACAGCATGACGCCTCCACCACCATGGGCAGGTGACTCATCCACGCAGTTCTGGGCAAAGCGCTCGCCATGTCTGCAATACAGAATCCTCCTCCTGTCATGGCGCTGGAGCAGGAAGGAAGACTCGTCTGAAAACCAGACTCTGTTCCAGTGGTTCCTGAGGGTCCGGGGACGATGCTGATTTGCCCACTGCAGCCTGTTCCCACGATGACGCTGTGTGAGGACAGGTCCTCTGACAGGTCTGCAAGTCCATAGCCCTGCAGCATGCAGGCGATTCCGAACAGTCTGGTCAGAGTTTCTTTGACCTCCGAGGAATTGCTGGGTGGTTAGTGAGGCTGACTGATAGCGATTTCACAGGTGGCTGACCCGGATGTGTCGGTCTTGAGCTGGAGTTGTTGCCAAAGGTCCTCCGGAGCGTGGTCGGTCTGCCGTGGAGCTGCTGATGCGATGGCGACTCAGATGACTTCTAGGGGTGCTCTGGCTCACGTTCAAGTTCGGGCGACTTAAGGCTGACTTTGTCTAGCATGCAAAACGCCCCAGTGCGTTCTCACGTTCTTGCTGACTGAGTCGCGGCATCTTTGCATTTTGTATCGACGGACTTTGTATTTCCTCAGAATGAGTCCCTGTGTGTATGGTTTGTTTGCCTTCCTTTGTGCATTGATTCATTAAAAACGTGCGTGCATTTGCTTCACTCAGGCGCAAAGCACGACCAGAAAATGAAACATTGTCCAAGTGGCCATTTTGTGCACGTGCAATCCGACTGGCGCTAAATGCGTGAGCACACGTGACGCACAGACCACGACAGCAAACATTTTCCACTGATTGGTTATATCCTACCTGTGCTCTGGCATCCACAGAGAAGATGTTAACAAGTATGCGTTTCTTTTTTTCGACAGTAACCTGTACCTCAATTTTTAAAACTGAAATTCAAACAAGTGTAATCTTATTTTGTGTTTGAGGGGTCGTGGATGCAGTAGAAGTACACCATTTCAACTCATCCTGTGGTATGGAGAAGACAAGACAGACAATGTCACCTGGTCTGTCCCATTCTCTTCATGCAGATGATACAGCCTTTCACTGACAACAATAAGAATCAATGGTTGTCAAGGGTGAAAGTCATGAACATGAAAGAAGTTTGCATTGAATATGACATGAGCCTGTGTTTCATTTAAACAAAATCCATTGCGATCATTAATGGCGCAGAAAAGACACTAATACGACATGCACGCAGTGAAAATATGTATGAATATTGGACAGTTACCACCCAACATTCCTCTTTCCCACACTTCATAACCCTGCTCCTCAAGGAGACGTTGTTGATATTTATTTCACGTGTTTTATGCCTGTCGTCGACGTAGGCCACATCTTCCATATTCTTCATCCACAAAGCCGAGCCTTTATTCTGTTGAGCGGTAGATTTCCATACTAAATGCTAGCTAGATCTGTAAATCTTTTTCTCCAGTTACAAGTATGTACATTTCACACAAGCAGTGCATTCTTGAGAACGAAGACGCTGCACGGGATACTGTCCATTAAGCATACCGTTGCAGATCATCCTTGCAAAGTCTGCCTTCACTTCATGCTTCGTCAAATAACAGAAAAAGTTCCACACAACATAACATGTCCTGGGGTTGTCCGTGATATTATGTGTTACATTTGTTTATCAAAACATGACGTTTCCTGTGGGCGCCCAAAGCAGCAGCATTGTAGAATTTCCAGCGGTTGATATGTGAGGGGATTTTGTTGTGCTGGCTGCCATGAGCATTTGTTACATTTGTCACTGTCATTTCACAAATGTTTTGATAATAATATGATCGGTGCTTGTGCTGATTCTGTGGTACTGACCATGTGCCCATTTGCTGGACCATGATGGGTGTGGCTGTGATGCAAACCTGAATCGTTAACTGACAAGATATCATTGCACCTGTTCTCGATTGTCCTTTTGTTTGCCTCACCTTGACCCAGATTAAGTATAAATGTTTTGACACCTTTGCCAGTAAGTTTAATAGAACAGATGGAGCAGACTGTTCTTAGAACAGTGATAGAATCTGCACAACGATCAAGAAAGCAGACAGGTAGCCGCTGATTACAGTCAGACAACTCCAATCTTAACAAGAAGGGCTTCTTACGTACTACTACTAAGGTTTTGTATACACAGAAGCCGGCCATTGATTACTGCACTGGAGCCTTTGATGCTCCCATGCAATAGAAGACGAAGAATCAGATCTTACTGATATCAATGGAGATATACTACTTGTGGGATGCCAATGAACAACAAACGCATCTTGTTAGGTGATATGGTCGCTCTAACGGATCTCCGACAGGTGAGCAAGGAACAATGGGGTGTCATCAGACAACTTGCAGCCTAAACAACATCATATTAAGGTCACCATGGCAGACTCAGTACAAAACCACTGACAAAGTTGTTCAAACCACTGGAAGTAAAATCGTTGGTGCCTGATGACAAGATCAGTTTCATCTATGAACAGGCTGGTAAAGGCATCCTCAAGTGCACATCAAGAAAATGAAAAATAATAAAGAAATAGATATAAAAAATCAGGCGAGCACGAAATCAATTATAGTGATGAAAAATAAGGACCCATGCATTAATGTAAGCAAGGCCATCTGTAAAGCTGTAATACATTTTACCTAGCATAACACTACTAAGTTTTTACAGCAACACAAACCAGATACCTAGTGCTACGTCCAACCAAAAATAATGTGTATTATGTTGGTGGACTGATTGTTGAAGGTAATCCTTTCTGTAACTGACCTCATAGTATTGTATACTGGGTCCGTTAAACTGGGAACCATGCTCTTGTGATTGTTACAGGGAGCATTGCCAGGGTGCGAAGAGGAACTTTCCATATTGAACACTGATGACCAAAACATTTAGTCCATTTAAAAGTCACAAAAGTGAAGATTTGCCGAAAGTGTTCCTTGATTTGGAATCATGTTTCAAAATTGGAAGTCTTGAAAGCGAATATTGTGCACAGAATAATTCTGTTGTGTATGTATGGAGGAAGGACTGGTCTGCCTGTTAACTTTCCTCTTTGCATGTCAGAGCTTCGTTAAGGGAACACTTCAAGTTTTGCCTTAAGAGCACTCACTGGTGAAGAGTCTTTGTTGTGCCCTCTATCCTTATGGAAGTCGGCGGGCTTTTTTTTCAAAGTGGTAATACTGTGGAGGCAGTCGATGTTTGCATTACTGCCTCTATGGAGAAGGGTAGTATTAAGGAAACATTTCAGCCCAACGGCGCCCTCCACCTAACATTTACAATCCACTACATTCAACATCCTTGCTGTTTCAAAACGATGTCCGTGAGAGAATTTACAAATATTAAACGGGAAGAACGGGAAAGGGATGTGGAGAGAATAATAGGCAGATGAACAGAATAGAACAATATACAAAAGGGAGACTAGAGAGGTTGAGAGGGAAGGGAAAGAACATGCAGTCCAGAGAGAGCATGAGCACCTTTCACACACACACACACACACACGCACGCACGCACGCACGCACGCACGCACGCACACACACACACACACACACACACACACACACACACACACACACACACACACACACACACACACACACACACACACACACACACCACACACACACACACACACACACACACACACACACAAGCACGCGCGAGCCTTCCTTCTCTAAAAACCGATTTCTAGTTGTCTTTAGGACAAACGCAACTTTTACATCTGAAGCAGTGGGTGACTTATTATTCAAACTGCAAAATTGATTGAATATAAGTCGACGTAAATACCAAAAGAATCTCAGGTATAGATATTAAATCACCTCTTAAAACACAGTGATATAACTGTTATCTTGAGTGATCATCACTAATTTCGGCATTGATTAAAACAGTTTTACCGAAACAGGACAATGAAAGCCATATATGGCACGTAGACATTGTCAATTTCGCAATAAATATAGTACATGTATTCTCTGTCTCTGTCTCTATGTCCATGTCTATGTCTATGTCTGTCTGTCTGTCTGTCTGTCTGTCTGTCTGTCTCTCTCTCTCTCTCTCTCTCTCTCTCTCTCTCTCTCTCTCTCTCTCTCTCTCTCTCCAACACACACAATCACACACACGCGTGCGCGTGCGCACTCATGCACGCACGCACTGACATGCGTACACACTCACAATCTTGTTTTTTTCACAATGCCAATACTGCACGAGGGGCTTTTCATATACGGTGATATCTTTGCATGGCTTTTTCTTCACCTTAATCATAATAACACAGGCTAACATTTTCCAAATTACTTGTTTTTCATCACAGTACTAATACCAGCTCACAAAAAGTGGTCAGCAAACAAATCTTAAGAATATCGCCTGCAAGGCGTTGGAAAGACGTTTTTTCTTACACTAAGATTGATCTTTCATGTCAAAGGATAGGAAAACACTTGCTCCCATTGAAATTCACGTATCGTCAGCTGGTCTTTATTGAGACTGCCTTTCTCATTTGTCGTCTTTGTTTCCTGTCCAGATTTCCCCTCTCCCTGCTTACATGTCGCTTCTTCCATGTGTACTATATGAAGGCATGTGTGATGTGTACACATGTTAGGACATGTTGTGCATTTGCCTTGTTCAATAATTAAATCATTTTCCGTTATTGATCAGCAAACTTCCATACACCCCCCTCGTAAAAACTGCAGTCCTGCTAACTTCTGCTCCGGTATTGGAAATGCACCGGAGTAGCACAGGGCCAGATCAGGACTGAACGGTGGGTGGGGAAGGACCTGGACGCTCTGTTCATTGATGTAGGTGGTAGTGGCCTTGGACTGCTGGGGACGGACGTTGTCATGAAGGAGCAGGGTTTAACTGGTGCTGACGGCTGAGCGCTGCTCTCGTGCAGGCTGATTTACCTTGTGGAGGACGATTGTCACATAGTGATGAACAGCGAGTGAGCACTTTTCAGGCAGGATAGCAGCAGTGGCAGGGCACCTGGGACTGAATCTCAAACCTTGGCCACAGAACAGCTGCTCTCCCTATTTCAGCAGACATCCACATCGGATTCGAGCGCTTGTTGCGTGTACCATTCGGTTTCATCATGTGTGAAAACTTCATCAGACGTTTAGGATACTCAACCCGACATATGTAATGTATATATCTACGTATCTATGTATTTGTCTGTCTGTTTATCTACCTATCTCTCTATCTATCTGTCTATCTATCTATCTATCTATCTATCTATCTATCTATCTATCTATCTATCTATCTATCTATCTATCTATCTATCTATCTATCTATCTTTCCATCTATCTCAAACCTTGAGAGTAAATTGATCAGATACTTAAACGACACACGCACATGTCTATCTATGTACCTATGTATGTATGCATCTGTCTATCTGTGTGAATGCAAGTTGGAAGATGGTCTTCCCTGAGTAGTTGAGGATTATTAAGCGAGTGTAGCCATTGAATCACATGCAAACTGTTCCTATGTTGACGGGCAGAAAATGAATGGTTTCTTTTTTTTTCAGTGTAAGGTGAAACCTTGGACCTGTTCAACACATTTACCTTTGGAGACTTTTGTATAGTTCGCCCCCTTTGTGAGGGATCGATGTGAGTGACAGGATGGGTGTGCAGGCGTAACTGCATGACTCGCACGTGTGTAGCATGAACACTTCCGTCTGCACTCCTTCCTCAGCACAACTGTGTAGAATTATTATGATAGGAAGAGGTCCATAAGAACTGCCCATCACAAACTATGGATACAGATGGGGAGCAATGGATTAATTGTAGGTTCATTTTCATGTTTCCTTCAGATCCAAGTAGAATGAAAAAAGTGTAGTTAAATACGAATACCTTGATTTTAGACTACATGTTTCTTATTGTAAAGATATTTGTTTATCGTTGAATATATTATTGCGGCCAATGTGTAATTAATTTCAATGGAAGTTGAGGCTACTAGTGTGTAAAAGATTGGTTCTCTTGTTTTGAAAACACACTGGGATGTGGCTATCTCCCGTACTGTGATTCTTCTAGTCAAAGGAATCAAGAAGAGATTTTTTTAAGTTGATCAAAATTATAACTGTGGTAATTGGTACCTAGAAGATAATACAACTCAACGACGGAGGGGATAGACAGAAGAATGTGAAAGAAAGATGATTGAAAAGGATATAGACAAATAGAAGAAAAAAAGGAAGAGAAGCACACACACACACACACACACACACACACACACACACACACACACACACACACACACACACACACACACACTTATAAATACACACACACACACACACACACACACACACACACACACACACACACACACACACACACACACACACACACACACACGCACGCACGCACGCACGCACGCACGCACGCACGCACGCACGCACGCACACACACACACACACACACACACACACACGCACGTTGAACATTTTTCAAATTTTATTCTGCGTCGATTCTCAGTCCGTACTGTATGCTTTACGTTCATTTGATTACAAGAAAAAATCCAAAATGATCAAAGAAATCAATCAAATGATTAACATTTTAAGTTTAAAGGGAACCAATATCACCTTTTGCTGGGTTCCTTCACACGTTGGATTATATTCAAACGATTGTGCTGATAGAGCCGCAAAAAAAGGTGCAAGGCAAGTCAGGGAATCAATAGAAATAAACATCCCATTATCCGTTACAGAAGGGTGTCATTTACTAGAGCAAGCATCGTGGAACAAAGTTTCAAAATCTCTCCATAGGAAGGAGAAATTCTCTGGTCTCTTACTGAATTCGGTTAGTTTAACAAACAAAATAGCTGTGAATTATAGCAACAGTTTCCAATTTAGACACATTACTTCGCTCTCTATAGGATAAAGCTTAATGCCTTCAAAACAAAATTCAGCAAGAATGTTAAATGTCTGTGCGGTGAACAAATTTCAAACCAACACATTCTTCTGGAATGCCAGAGATTGAGACCTATTTTACCGGCTATTTCTGAAAGTTCTCTTGACAGTATTCTTGAGAATTTTAGTTTGTTGTTTGATTTTGCGAAGTGTTTACTACGCAGTCCTATGGGACATTTGTTATAGTTTGTGTTATGATTCAAAATAGTTTTTTAAAGTTGGCTTTCCCATACCTTTTTTTTTTTTTTTTAATTGCAAAGATTGTAAAGATGCTTTTTTTTTTTTTTTTTTTTTTTTTGTATATGATTGCAAGATGACCCACCCACCTCCTCATCATGCTTCCCCTCTCCAAATCCTTTCCCTTCGTCTAATATCACTTAATGTGGAAAGACGTTAAATTGAAGACAACAACAACAACACGCACAATGGAAATTGAAAAAGCTATGAGAGATAAAGAGAACAGATAAGGCATCATAAAGGCAGAGTGATGCAAGATGAGTTAGAAACATTCAAACTGATTAATATGAACAAAGAAAGACAACATCAAGCAAAACTCCAAGAAAACATCCAACCACATTCATGTGATTTAAATGGTATGGTAAAGTTTAATGATAATCGTGATCATTCTAGCTTAATAGTACTTGAGAGACGATTCTTGTGAACGTTGTTTATTATCCATTCCTCTGACCAAGTCCATGTATTTCCGGCAGTCGACATCCGGCGCTACGATTATTCTAAATAATGATTGGTCAATGACATTATAAAAATGCGTCTCATTATTCTACATATGTGATGCACGTCAGCCCATCATTGACTTACTCTGCGTGTCTGTAGTCCACGTCAGCCCATTGTTGACTTACTCTGCGTGTCTGTGATCCATGTCCGGCCATGTTGCCTTCTTCTGCGTATCTATGTCATCCATGTCTGGCCAGTGTCGACTTACTCTGCGTGTCTGTATGATCCAAGTTAGCTGATTGTTGACTTACTCTGATTGTCTGTGTGATCCAAGTTAGCTGATTGTTGACTTACTCTGATTGTCTGTGTGATCCAAGTTAGCTGATTGTTGACTTACTCTGATTGTCTGTGTGATCCAAGTTAGCTGATTGTTGACTTACTCTGATTGTCTGTGTGATCCAAGTTAGCTGATTGTTGACTTACTCTGATTGTCTGTGTGATCCATGTCAGCCCATTGCTGACTTACTTCGCTAGTGCATGTGATCTCATGTCTGCCTGTTCTTGACTCACTCTGTGTGTCTATAGGATCCTATTCAGTCAATAGCTGACTCACTCTGTGTGTCTATAGGATCCTATTCAGTCAATAGCTGACTCACTCTGTGTGTCTATAGGATCCTATTCAGTCAATAGCTGACTCACTCTGTGTGTGTATAGGGTCCTTTTCAGTCAGTAGCTGACTCACTCTGTGTGTCTATATGATCCTATTCAGTCAATAGCTGACTTACTCTGCGTGCCTATGTGATCCATATCAGCCCATTGTCAACTGCTAATCATTGATGACAACGAGCTTACACGGGCTCACAGCTGTCTTCTAATCAAATCGACAACTCGCTGTAATGACCAGCCTAAGGGCCAAGATCTAAATAAATCACGAAGTGAACATGAAGGATATAGTGTCGAATAAGAATGTGAACATTAAGACCTAAGTACCAAAATAAATCGGATATCATGATGACCCATCTACAATTATCCAAACCATCTCCCTAACACCATCTTTCCATCGTCATCAAAGTTCGGCTTCACAGGCAAAAGAGACCTCAAGTGAAAACCAATGCGAAATATAGAGAAACGATCTCAGCTAGCTGCTGCTCCTAAAATGCAGCACTTCCTGACCTGCTTAGCTTCATAGAGAGCAGCAGAGAATGTATGTGCTTGAGATTAATTAACTCTACTTTGTATAGATTTTGTAAGATTGAAACTTTATGATGTTTAATCCTTTGGTTTTTGAGAAGTTGGGGATGCTGTAGACGTACGCATTCTCAACTCATCCTGTGACATGAAGAAGGCAGACATTGCCACTTGATAATCTTATCTGTCTGTTTTATTTCTGTCACTAGGATGGTAAAACACCCCAATGACGGCAGTAAAAATCAGTAGCAGTCAAGGGTGAGAGTCATCAGATCATGGTGTCCAAACTGTTTATGATGGTCATGGTGTCCTAACAGTTTTTGATGATCATGGTGTCCTAACAGTCTCTGATGATCATGGTATCCTAACAGTCTCTGATGGTCATGGTGTCCTAACCGTTTTTGATGATCATGGTGTCCTAACAGTCTCTGATGATCATGGTGTCCTAACAGTCTCTGATGGTCATGGTGTCCTAACAGTTTTTGATGATCATGGTGTCCTAACAGTCTCTGATGATCACGGTGTCCTAACAGTCTCTGATGATCATGGTGTCCTAACAGTCTCTGATGGTCATGGTGTCCTAACCGTTTTTGATGATCATGGTGTCCTAACAGTCTCTGATGATCATGGTGTACTAACAGTCTCTGATGGTCATGGTGTCCTAACAGTTTTTGATGATCATAGTGTCCTAACAGTCTCTGATGATCATGGTGTCCTAACAGTCTCTGATGGTCATGGTGTCCTAACAGTCTCTGATGGTCACGGTGTCCTAACAGTCTCTGATGATCATGGTGTCCTAACAGTCTCTGATGATCATGGTCTCCTAACAGTTTTTGATGATCATGGTGTCCTAACAGTTTTTGATGATCATGGTGTCCAAACCGTTTATGATGGTCATGGTGTCCTAACAGTTTTTGATGATGATGGTGTCCTAACAGTCTCTGATGGTCATGGTGTCCAACCAGGATCAGATCCAGTTGGTGTCAATGCTTTGAGCGCGGGTGTCTCCAGGAGACTTTGTGTTGAGGCTTCGTCTTGACGAAGGAGTTAGCGATGCACAGTCGTTGCCCGTTTTTCATTCATTTTCCCCACTCCAAAGGAACCAACGCAAGAGGGCCACGAGTTGTTGGCTGCACCCACTCTGGCATTGAAGTCGTTCAGGAGAACAGTTTGTTCTGTGCTGGGGATGCTCCTTATGGTAGATGCGAAATTTTCATAGAGCCCATCCTTGCCATCCGGAGTGGCGGACAGTCTGTCAGAGCCTTTGTTAGGAGAACGTCTCAAGTTTTATAATATTTGTCTTAACAGCGCTCACTGCAAAAGAGATCTTTGTCGTGTTCTCTTTCTTTAAGCAGTTTTTTTTTCATTACTGTGGTGGCAATTGATATTTGCATTAGTGCCTCTATGGATCAGGGGAAGATTTCGAGGAATGACTGCCAGAACCCAGCATCTTATACACATATATAGAAGAGAGATACTGGGTTCTGGCTGTCAACCCTCGATTTCACCTCCCAACGCTCCCTCTCTTTCAGCCTTCATAATCCACTACGTTCAACAGCCTTGCTGTTTCATAATGATGTCCATCAGAGGATATAAATATATGAAGAGGGAAGACGCGGACCAGGGGGTGGGGAGGGGTTAAGAGGAAATATCAGAGAAGGAGGACGAGGGGAGTGGGGGGGGGGGGGGGGGGGTTAAGAGGGAATATCACGCAGATGAACAGGAGGTTAGAACACTTCACAAAAGTCATGCTGAGCAGGTGAAGAGGGGAGTGAAAGAACAGTCCAGAGAAACAGACAGACATGGCTACCTGTCATGTGGACCTCACTAACAGACAGACATGGCTACCTGTCATGTGGACCTCACTAACAGACAGACATGGCTACCTGTCATGTGGACCTCACTAACAGACAGACATGGCTGCCTGTCATGTGGACCTCACTAACAGACAGACATGGCTACCTGTCATGTGGACCTCACTAACAGACAGACATGGCTACCTGTCATGTGGACCTCACTAACAGACAGACATGGCTACCTGTCATGTGGACCTCACTAACAGACAGACATGGCTACCTGTCATGTGGACCTCACTAACAGACAGACATGGCTACCTGTCATGTGGACCTCACTAACAGACAGACATGGCTACCTGTCATGTGGACCTCACTAACAGACAGACATGGCTACCTGTCATGTGGACCTCACTAACAGACAGACATGGCTGCCTGTCATGTGGACCTCACTAACAGACAGACATGGCTACCTGTCGTGTAGACCTCACTAACAGACAGACATGGCTACCTGTCATGTGGACCTCACTAACAGACAGACATGGCTACCTGTCATGTGGACCTCACTAACAGACAGACATGGCTACCTGTCATGTGGACCTCACTAACAGACAGACATGGCTACCTGTCATGTGGACCTCACTAACAGACAGACATGGCTACCTGTCATGTGGACCTCACTAACAGACAGACATGGCTGCCTGTCATGTGGACCTCACTAACAGACAGACATGGCTACCTGTCATGTGGACCTCACTAACAGACAGACATGGCTGCCTGTCATGTGGACCTCACTAACAGACAGACATGGCTACCTGTCGTGTAGACCTCACTAACAGACAGACATGGCTACCTGTCATGTGGACCTCACTAACAGACAGACATGGCTACCTGTCATGTGGACCTCACTAACAGACAGACATGGCTACCTGTCATGTGGACCTCACTAACAGACAGACATGGCTACCTGTCATGTGGACCTCACTAACAGACAGACATGGCTACCTGTCATGTGGACCTCACTAACAGACAGACATGGCTGCCTGTCATGTGGACCTCACTAACAGACAGACATGGCTACCTGTCATGTGGATCTCACTAACAGACAGACATGGCTGCTGTCATGTGGACCTCACTAACAGACAGACATGGCTACCTGTCATGTGGACCTCACTAACAGACAGACATGGCTACCTGTCATGTGGACCTCACTAACAGACAGACATGGCTACCTGTCATGTGGACCTCACTAACAGACAGACATGGCTACCTGTCGTGTAGACCTCACTAACAGACAGACATGGCTACCTGCCATGTGGACCTCACTAACAGACAGACATGGCTACCTGTCATGAGGACCTCACTAACAGACAGACATGGCTACCTGTCATGTGGACCTCACCAACAGACAGACATGGCTGCCTGTCATGTGGACCTCACTAACAGACAGACATGGCTACCTGTCATGTGGATCTCACTAACAGACAGACATGGCTGCCTGTCATGTGGACCTCACTAACAGACAGACATGGCTACCTGTCATGTGGACCTCACTAACAGACAGACATGGCTACCTGTCATGTGGACCTCACTAACAGACAGACATGTCTACCTGTCGTGTGGACCTCACTAACAGACAGACATGGCTACCTGTCGTGTGGACCTCACTAACAGACAGACATGGCTACCTGTCGTGTGGACCTCACTAATGCAAAGTCATGCTCATGGTTGTCCTTTCATTGGTCATCGTGCAGAGCCAGTTCCACAATCCACTCAGTTTCCAGGAGGCGACCAAACAAATGTTAGCCAGCACTTCGCAGAGTCCTAGAGATTGGGACAGACTCATCCTGGGCTTTTCCAGTCACAGACAAACGATCAAATACATGTCAACTGAGATAACACATTGAATCTTTAAGGGTTCCCAATGATTACTGTAGACGTGTGTGCGCTGGTGGATGTGAATTGCTGGGGCGATGCAGGTGTGTAAATTGGAGTGTCCACCAGTGTGAGTGTGTATTCGTTGGTGTGTATGCAAGTGTGGCATGCGCATGTGAGTGTGTGTGTGTGTGTGTGTGTGTGTGTGTGTGTGTGTGTGTGTGTGTGTGTGTGTGTTGTGTGAGAGAGAGAGAGAGAGAGAGAGAGAGAACGAGAGAGAGAGAGAGAGAGAGAGAGAGTGCGTGTGTGTGTGTGTGTGTGTGTGTGTGTGTGTGTGTGTGTGTGTGTGTGTGTGTGTGTGTGTGTGTGTGTGTGTGTGTGTGTGTGTGTGTGCGCGAGTGTGTGTGTGTGTGCACATGCGTATACTCCCATACACACAGTCACACACACACACTTACACACATATATGTACACTTACATGTGCAGGTGCATGCACACAGGAGCATGCTCACAAAAGCCCACAGATCACATTCATGCATACACGTGCACACAGACAAACACACAAGCGCGCGAGCATGCGCGCGCGCGCATCACACACCCATGTACATGTACTTGCACATCGCATACACTGGCAACACACATGGGCCCATGCCAATATAACCATGCACACTCACACACACACGTGTACACTCACCACACACACATACGAGGATAACAATGGCACAGCCAAAATTAGGTAGGTTACTCAAGGTCTGATCAGCACGTTGGGCTAATACGTATGTCAGGCATCTGCTAAGTCATTGTCACAAGACCCTCTTGTTAAATTCTCTTTTCTTGTCCATAAATTCATTTATCCATCAACTTTAAATCATTCGCAGTCTGGTCTCAAAACCTAGCGGATGTAGTGTTTCATACATGGACAAGTCAGCACGTAGTGACTTCTCCTTGATGAAACTGAAAATGAAACTGGAGAAGAGAAATATTCTTGTTTCTCTGCTTGGCATGCATATGCTTCTCTGTGCTCTGTGAATGTGTGCATGTAGCAGAGTCGGGGTGGATTGTTGGGGGTGGGGGGGGACAGGGAAAGGTGGGGGGGGAGGAGGGTTGAGAAGATAACTGGATAGGTACAGAATGTGAAGTTATGCTCTCTGAACTCTGCTTTGTTATTCACGTATGTTTTTTTTTTGTCCGCCATTAGTTTTGATTTTTTATTTGTTTTCACTCTATGGAATAATTGTATTTCCCGTGAGGTGAAATGCGAGAGCCCAAAGAATGGGATGGAATGCGTAGTTGAAAATATTGATGCATCATCAATTTACGTAGGTCATGCATAAACATGTCTATCATATATATATATATATATACATAAAATACAGCTGTGGCGAAAAAGATACCAAATATGCAGAAACTACTAAGATGTGAACTGTTTCTTTTAAAAAAAGACTTTTCTTGCTTTCGCTGAATCTTCCCTGGATGAAATTTTAAGTAAGTCCTCAATACTATGTGACAATGACATTGACTCGGCGTCCGAGTTTTACATACCTGTAAAGAGATGCAGATGTTGTATCTTTATTGGATGCTACTTGGTATGTTTTTAGTGCTGCTGCCTTCTTCTATTTTGTGTGTCTAGACCACATAACGTGAATAGACATTAAATTGAAGACTACACACACACACACACACACACACACACACACTCACACACACACACACACACACACACACACACGCACATACGAGCGCATGCACTCGCACGCGCGCGCGCACACACACATCACACACACACACACCACACACACACACACACGCGACGCACACAACACACACACATCACACACACACACACACACACACAACCACACACACGCACAACATACATGCACTACCACACACACACACACACACACACAGACACACACACAACTCAACCACACACACACACATCAAGATGGCGGACAGCGATAAAGCCTAGTATCGGGCTCTCTGATTTTTTCGCCGAACTACGCTAATGACAAGGCTGACACGTTCTCGAGCATGGGCAACCGTTCTCGACGCGATTACACCGAAAGTCAGGGGAACGGCGCCAGACGGAAATAGCGAGGACTGCCTTAAAGAAACGCTGATTCGATCGCAAGGAAAGCAGCTCAGCACAAACAGAAGGGGACAAGTCAGAAACAGTCGAAACTGATGTTCACTCACCGGACACAGTAAGTGAAATAAGAGACTTGAAAACTTGTGTCGAATCGCTAGTAAACGCATATCTTCACTCGAAGACATCGTTCTCAAGCAGAATGTTGATCACAGACATGGCAAATCTAAGGTAACCATGGCACAACAGACAATCATTCACAAAAAGAAAATGCTAGCGCTGCGTCTCCAAGTCTAGTAGACCCACTTTCCTTTGTATGCTGATGCGGTGAAATCCAGTCAACATAACCCTAAAGCAGCTTCCGCATCAGAAGCAAAGAAAAAGATTTTAATCAAAAAATGAAATCAATAGAGAAGAAGGAAGGCCCAGAACGCACACAAAATGACGTCAGAAGTTCTCATGACGTTAGAGTTCGATCAGAAAAAACACAGAACAATATTAGATCCAAACAAGAAGAGAACAAGACTTTCCAGGGTCGCGATCTTTCAGATTCTGTTTTAAGGGAGTGAATGGAAAGAGATTAGGCCAGTCTTACGGTTTTGATACGAAAACGTGCAAAACCTTTACAACAGAGGAACTTACACAGACGCTTCAATCCACTCTTTCCATGGATGAGAAACCATTGGATGCGGTGCTTATCCACTGCGGTATAAATGACATTCAAAAGAAGGACCTGAACTTCCCAGCAAAGCGTTTTCTCGTGCATCAAAAACATTGTCATGAGCCACCCCAACGTTAAGGTTGTTATTAGCAGCTATCACCTGTCAGAGATTCAAAACTAGAAGTCAAGCGGGAGCTGTTCAATGCATTGATAACAACAAAACTATTTGGAATTAAAAACATATCATTTGTCTCTCATTCCAACCTTCAAACAAATAAATGGTATCTCAAGACGATCTCCATCCAACACATCGAGGATCGAGCGTGCTGGCAAGAAACGTTGGAAGACATATCCGACAACTCTTCTGGGAGAAACCGAGGAAGACAGCGAGAACGTCAAACAAGTGGCAGCCCGGGAACTATCCACCACCCAGAGGACACGGACCCTTTGCTGTACACAGTGGTCCGTGGTACAACATGTTTGACATTCTCAGTGGGCCTACATCCTGGTATTAAACCAAAGACAGAGAAATACGTTAGTGTAGTTTTGGCGGAAATCTCAACCGTTGACTCTGTTCTTCCCATCTTGAGTGACTATTTAGGGGGATTTTCTTTTTGATGTGTTAGTTAAAGCATTCACTAACAGGACAGTGATCAATCTTCCTTCATTGATAGAGTGCATTCTCTGTGTACAGTTCTTTTTTTCGTTCTTGTCATAACTAATATTGTTTATCGTATCATAGTGATACTTTTTTTTGTATTGTTAGTTACTTTTCAGTGCATAATTTGTATTTAATCGCTTTTTCACCTTCATTTTATTTTATTTTATCTATTAATAGAACGCATGATAGCTAAGGATTTTAAAGTGTTCCAATGGAATTGTCGATCCATCACAACCAGTAAAGATCAACTAGTACAACATCTATCTGAAGTCAAATACAACATATTAGCTTTGCAATCACTGAATGTCAGTAAAAATAACTACCTAAGCTTCCTAATTATTATTTTCCACCAATTATCCAAAACATTAATAATGAAGAAAAAATAAATGTGGCAATATATGTCCGTGAAGATGAGAAATATGCTCCATGTGCCAGTCCTGCTCCACTAGACATTCCTGGATTGCACTCATGTGCAGTCAGAATTCAAGTTGACCATAATGTAGTAACAGTTGTTTCTGTATACCTACCTCAGGGCCCAAACGATCGTAATACAGAATGGCTACGTTCTGTTCAATCAGACCAACCTACCAAATATTTAATCACTGGTGATTTTAACGCCCATTCACCATTCTGGGAAAAGGGATGCCAAATAATAACCAGTAACCGTTTTATTGAAAACATAGTGGACTCCTCTCTTTACCTTCTCAACGATGGCAGTATTACTCGTATTCCAGACAACCCTAAACATAAACCTAGTGCCATCGACTTATCATTCATATCTCCTGAACTAGCTATATCATGTGACTGGCTGACACTTGATGATACATTAAATAGTGACCATCTACCTATTAAGATTTCTCTTGAAAATATGAGACCTGTAACAAATGATGTAACACATGACAAAGTTCCCAAATATTGTTATAAATTTGCTAACTGGAAAAAATTTTCATATCTACTCAGTTCATTTAACATGAGCATAGAAAATATTGAGAATCAAGATGTCGATACGTTATATGATCATCTTCAGAAAGCAGTACACTCTGCTGCAAAAGAATCAATTCCGACTGTAAAATCTGTAAAATCAAAAAAACATTTGGGTAATGTCTGGTGGAATGATACATGTCAACAGGCAAAACAAGAAAAAATAGAAAAAACAAAAGAATACAAAAGAGAAAAAAATCTTAAGGAAAAAACTGAAAAACTTTTTGAGAAAAAAAAAGAGCGAAAAATTACCAAATAGAATAATTGCACAAGCAAAACGGCAGTACTGGTCGTCTGTATGTCATAATGAGGTATCAAACTATAAAGACATTCAAAAGTTTGGACACAATTAAAAACAATGAAAAATGGAGTTAGCTTTCCACATTGTCCGATCAAATTAAAACAATATCAATTTCCGTCAAATTTTGATAAATCTGAAGCATTTGCTGACTTATTTGCATACAACAGTAGCATTAACAGCTTATCCTTGGACAAGAAAAAACACCGCGAACGTGAAGAAAAGAAAAACATCTATGATAGCCCAAAACCAACAGAAAATCACTATCTAAATTCTGCTATAACATTGCAGGAAGTCAATGAGTGTATTATTAATCTAAATAAAAAGACATCAGTGGGATTAGATGGCATTTCAAATGAAATATTAAGTCATTTCCCGCAAATATCATAAAATTTCTACATTTGTTTTTCCAAAAATGTTGGGACAGTGGCAAAATGCCCCTAATTTGGAAACACTCAATTATAAATTCCTATTCATAAAAAAGGAAAACCACTCAGTGATATAAACAGCTATCGGCCAATATCATTAACGTCTAACACGTGTAAACTGATGGAAAAGATAGTGTTAAAAAGGCTAATTTCATCATTGCAATAAAACTGCATCATTCCTATCAACCAAGCTGCATTCCAAGCAGACAGATCTACAATTGAGCACTTAGTAAAACTTACAACACACGTAAAACATCAATTTGCACGTCGTAAGAACGTCCTCGCTACTTTTTTTGACATTCGTAAAGCTATGAACAAGTGTGGCACAAACGACTAATGTACAAAATAAAGAATATCGGAATCAGTGGGAACATATACAATTTTATTCAAGATTTTCTACAAGGTAGGCACATTCAAGCAAAAATAGGAAATACGTATTCCAACCAAGACCCTTACAAATGGGTTTACCCAAGGTTCAGTATTTCCCCAATATTATTTAATATTTTAATCTCTGACCTCCCTAAAGGTCTTTCTAAAGATACTGAAGTGGCTCAATTTGCTGATGATATATGCCTATGGACAAAAGTAACAATGAAAAGAAATACACCATCAAGATCATTAAATTACATCAAAATAAAGTTCAACTTGAATTAAATAAGATCAGTGATTTTTTAAATGTAAATGGTCTTTCTCTTTCCCCAGAAAAAACTAATATGATTCTTTTTAATGCTGGTTACGATCCAGGACAACTTCCTACTTTCACGTTGGATGGCATTGTTTTAAACTATGCAAAATGTGTCAATTTTTGGGTGTTATCTTAAGTAGTAAGTTATCTTGGAACGCTCATATTGAATATATTTTAAACAAAGCAAGAAAGAGCTTGAATTTCCTAAAATAATTAGCAAACAATCTTGGGGACAGGATTCGAAATCGTTATCCATATTAGCAACTGCCCTTATACGCTCAAGACTAACTTATGCTCAGGAAGTATTCTTTAATGCTCCTCAATACCTGTTAAATAAACTTCAGAGTACTGATTGCAAAGCTTATAAAATTGCCCTTGGGGTTCCCACACATACATCTAACTTAGGGACGTATCATGAGGTAGGAATCTTACCTCTTGCAGAACTTCGGAAAGCTTCTACTTCAAAATTTATCTTAAAGAGCTTTTCACAAAAACACAAACAATTTTAGCTCAGAAGAAGTATGTTTAAAATCAGAGGAGGATTTCGGAAAACGTGCCCCAAAATATACTATCAACTAGGTCTATTTACTCGTTTTCCTCCGATCTTCTAAAGGATACTAAAATAGATAAAAACAACATTGCCCAAAAGCCCACATATTCACCTATTCCAAAATGGGAACAAAGTAAAGCCTCCTTTGATATAGATTTATACAGATGTATCAAAAAAGATTGTCCACATACCTTAAGAACATCTGTTTACGCTCATTTAGAAAGTAACTACAATCACCATTTGAAAATGTTTTACAGATGGCTCAGTGCTAGAAAATGATAACACGGGAGCAGCCTTCATAATCCCTAGTTTCAAATAGAAAAGCTCTTCTATCTTGGTAGACAGTTATCGATATTTAGTGCCGAATTAGTTGCTATACTTAAGTCGTTAGATTTCATCCTAAATTTTCCAATAAATAATTCCCAAATTATGATAGGTGTTGATTCGAAAGCAGCAATCCACTCGATTAAGTCAGCATGTCCTTCAATTCGTCTTGATATGGTATTAGAAATTCATCTTCTCATTCATCTTTTATCCCTTTAAAGGCATTACTGTTACTTTTTGTTGGATCCCCTCTCATTGTGGTATTGTACCCAACGAGCGCGTAGATCAACTAGCAAGAAAAGCAGCTCAAAATGTTAATTACGCAAATTTCCACTTAACATTCCTTTAGATTTGAAAGAATGTTTTTCAATTATAAATTCAACGTCAAGAGAAAAAAGTAAAACATTACTGATGAACTCAGACGTCCAATATTATCACAACTGTGTAAAGTTTAGTAATGGGTACAAGGGGAAAACGTACAAACAAGTCTCTTTCTCGTCTAGGGAGATTGAAAGCTTAATCCATAGATTTCGTTTGAACGCATTGAAAACAAAATATTGTCATAAAGTTAATGTATGTGGGGGAACCTTAAGTATCAGTCATTTACTAACTCAATGCCCAAGAGCAAGAGAACTCTTTACAAATTCGGGGATTGATGGTTACACTGATGGATCGACTTCCTTGCCTTTACCAAGTATTTTAAACAGTTTTATGTTCTTGAGTCAATTTGCAAATGTTTGTTAAGTAGTTCAATTGGCCTTTATCTTTAGATCTTGTCTTACTCAGTTGCATAATTTTGTTTGATCAAATGGAAGAGGGATAGAGGGGAGGGGGTGGGGGGGGGGGGGGGAGGATGTGATATTCTAGCATTAACATATTAATACACTCAATCACTTACATACTTCATTCACCACATATAAAACTGTCTGAATCACTGTAGTGGAAGGACATTAAACCGACGACAACACACACACACACACAACACACGCACACACACAAAACACACACACACACACACACACAGCTTCCTTCCATCGAAGTACTACCTGTGACACGTCTGTCGAGTTACGTATCATTCTAGTACGTAATTTGTTTTATATTACGTCATATTGAAATATTTACGTCTCTTCCCTCACTACCTTACCTGCTGGCACTCAGGGAGGATGTCATGTGCTGACGAAGGCAAATAAGCCGAAAATTTCATTTATAACCACAACAGCTTGTTGTTCTTGTGTCTTTTTTCTTTTGGATATGTTATAGAATGCACAAGGCAAGCATCACAATTGTGATCCAAGCTTGGTTTCTCAGTACTATTTCGTTGTGAGCGTGGTGCTGTTCGTTTCTCGCCTAAAGATGATCTCCAGTGCATCCCCTGTTGGATCCAGTACCATAGCATCATCCAACCTTGACAGTGCTTTGAAGGCATTGGCAAGGGAACGAAATAAACTGACCAGATATAGCTCCCATGCTACTTTTCTGACATCCTGTTTACAACATGGAGTAATTCCCAAAGGAATGAGACTCGGATTTGGAAAAGCAGCTCTCCCAAAGGTTGACTACCTACACACGGTGGTCGACAAAACATTGGAATGTGCCAGTAAGGAAATAGTGAGTTTGTGTAGAGACTCTTGGCAGATGTTAATCACAGAAGAAAAATCGAAGATTCATGAACTGTTGTATGATTTACAACAAAACACTAACTACGAAGAATTTGAAGCCATTCTACAAAGCCACAAAGCTGAGTGCAAGCTCCCTAGTGCAGTCCACAAGAGAAAAAAGAAAAAGCTACAAGTTCTTTTAAAGGAAGCTGACAAAAACAACGCTCAGCAAAGGAGTACCCCATCTAAACGCAAAACACGTCGCTTCAGGCGTCGGAACAGAACTCGGAATGAAACTATTCCATCTGGCGAAGACAGCAATGAAAACTGTACCAAAAGTGTCATTAATCTTTCAAACAGCTCTCTATCTGAGGCACAATCGAAAGTTCTATCTCTAGGACCTAAATTCTGCCCTACTCCTCGCTCACTGGACAAACAACAACTGGACTTGGATGTTGAAGAGGGATGCAGACGAGTACGACTACAAGAATACTTTTACGATGATGAATCAGACGCTGAGGACTCTGAAGCCCCTAAATTCTACAAACCAACAGGATGGTGCCCACCCTCTGGACGTGATCGCTCTCTTGACAGCTTCTGCCAGATACTACAGAGTCGTGCTCACCTGTTCACAAGCTCAAGGGCTCCTAGAGATAACCTGAAACAGGAAGAAAGACAAGCCCTGAAAGAGCTCAAAGACATGGTGCAGAGCCGGAAAATACGTATCACAGAGGAAGATAAGGGAGGCAAAGTAGTCGTACAAAATGTACAGGATTATATGGATGAGGCACACAGGCAACTGAGCAATCAAAATCACTACACAAAGCTGTCTAAAGACCCAACTTGTGAAATCGCCAAAAAATCCAACCAAATTTTGAAAGATATATATAACAAAGGATACATTAGTAACACCACGTTAAAATGGGCAGAGACAGAGCCTTCCCAGGTTACATGTCACA
>CM031617.1:38304986-38324986 GCA_018398815.1 Conus ventricosus | reverse complement strand
TCTTACAACATCAGCTTTATGCAAATAACGAAGAAAATCAACGTTTTGCTGTCCTTTCGAACTTTAGTTTATGATTGGATCCTGTATGTAATTTTTAACTCTTTTTCCATTTTTTTTTCTAGGGAGGAGCCATAGTCTGTCCCAGCCCTCATGTTCCCAACCCATCTATCCCCGCCATCATCATTCTTTAAGGTCAGTGAAATGTAACAAACAACCCATCTATCCCCGCCATCATCCTTCTCTAAGGTCAGTGAAATGTAACAAACAACCCATCTATCCCCACCATCATCCTTCTCTAAGGTCAGTGAAATGCAAAAAACATTTTAACACCAATGATTATGATGCCCACACTCTGTAATGTGTCAGACAAGAGCAAGACTGGAAATATAGGAATCATCATGTTTGCAACGTAGACACATTTATTCTCCGATCTGGTATACAACAAATCAAAGCGTGGATAAGCAACAGAAGGAATCGAAAAGGAAAAACCACAATAGAATGGCAGGAAAATCAAACAGTGTCACGCATTGTCTACATAGCATTGTGACTTCATTAGGTCCAACATGCAGACTGGTTATTGCAACAACAAGTTAGAAAGTGTGGTTCCCCTTCTTTTTAATTGTAGTGGAGCGAAATCTTTAAACTGCATTATACATCGAGGAAATAATGTCACTTCTGAAATGTTTCCCAACACAAATATCCCAAAAGCAAAGCAATGATGATAATGATAACAATAATAATAATAACAATAATAAAAAGAAAAGAAAGAGGCCAGGCTAATAATGTGTTGTTGTTGTTGTTGCTGTTGTTGTTGTTGTTGTTGTTGTTGTTGTTGTTGTTGTTGTTGTTGTCACAGCAACCAAGGCCCTGGCCAAGGCCTTCAATACTGTCAGTAGAGAGGTCTGTGGGAGATCATGGTCAAATACGGATCCCCACCGAAATTCATCTTCATGGTGCGACAGTTCCATCACAACGTGCAAGCCTGAATACTGGACAACAGAGAGAGACGTCTAACCATTCCCTGTCACAAATGGCATAAAACAAGGCTGTATTTGGCATCGGCTCTGTTAAACGTCATGTTCTCTGCAGTGCAAACAGCGCTTTCAGAGAAGGAGACGGAGGCAACGACATCAAATTCAGAACAGATGGGAAATTGCATAATCTCAAGAGGCTCCAGGGACAAACTGACGTTTGCTTATGACTACGCCCTCATGCTGCCTTCAGCAACTGACACGCAATGCAGTATCAACAAGTGTTTCATAGTCTGCGTCAACTTCGTTCTCACTATTATTTAATGCAAAGAAGATGGAAGCTGCATCAACCTGCATCAGGTAGACCCTAAACTGAGCCTAATATCAAAGTTAGTGGTGTGAGATTCTCTGTGGTGGATATATTCAACCTACCCTGGCAGCACAAAGTCCCAAAACGTCACCATCAACGATGAAGCGAGGTCAGAATTGCAAAGAAAATGCAACCTTGGCGGACTGCTCATAAATATTTCGAATAGAAGAGGTATCAATCTAGAGAACAAGCTGAAGGCATACAGAACAGTTGTTCTCCCACACTCCTCCTACGCATTTGATACTTTTACAGTGTACCAACGTCATGCCAAGAAGCTGATTCACTTCCACACAACGTGCTAAGACAATGGCCTAAACATCAAATGGCAGGGAAAAAATCCAGACACAGACGTCCAAGGCCAAGCAGGTCTGTTTACATCCACACCATACTGCTGTTGTCTTAGCTTCGATAGGCAGGTCATGTAGCTTGCATCCCAGACCGCAGGCTACCTAAGAGACTCTTCTACAGGGAGCTGCCACAAGGAATGTGTTCCAATAGAGGTAGGAGGAAAACGCTTCAAGGACACTTTTAAAACACCCATGAAAGCGTTTAACATCAATTCTGACACATGGGGACAAACTGCTATGATCGAGTTAGTTTCAAAACGCAGTGACCGAGGGTGGAAAATGAAAGAAAATTTATAAAGTGGTGGTGGTTTAATTTTACGTCTTTTCATCCGGTGATGATATTAGAGGGGAAAAAAAAAGGGTTGGGGGGGGGGGGGGGAAAAAAAAATTTAAAATAAAAGAAAAGAAAATAAACCACTTAAGTCATTTCAAATCTGCAAACACGTATGAAAAAGAAAACAGCATACCAGTTAAGGACCCTCATAATAGTCTAGCTATATCAGAACTGGCTAAAGTGGCGGCAAACTCAATTATGCATGAGTCAGATAGAACTTGACTCTCATTTTCATATTTGTCAAGACTGATACCTTTCGCCTTATACATTTTAGTTAAAATGGACAATCTAGTAGAAGGTGATGCACAGAGATGAATTTTCCACAGACACACGCAACTTCAGGAGAAAATTTGGTCTTCCATGTGTTCAGCCTTAATTTTGTGATAATCTTAGCAAGATGGCGTGAGCAGCTGGGCAGTGTGTAGCAGTTTTCACAGAAAAAGGTTTTGTAAACGTAGTGTTCCAGGTTGAATAGTATTTCACACTTGGAAGGCTGTAATGGCAAATATTGCACCCCATCTGAACAGTTCTGTGCACCACGTTTAGCTAGATTATCTGCTATTTCATTCCTCTGAGACCACAATGTGAAGGAATCCAACAGAATCTATATTATACCCTGAGACATAATACAGTGTATCAGGTACCTTATTTCATATAGTAAATCTTTTCTGGCCTTACAATCCCAAGTTTGCAGTGCTTGCAAAACAGATTTGGAATCAACACAAAACAGCACACTAAAAAAGGATATTGGAGTACTATGTACACAAAATAAAGCCATCAGTATAGCATATATTGGAGTACTATATACACAAAATAAGCCATCAGTATAGCATACAGTTCTGCAGTGAATATTGAAATCCCTTTCCGAGATGAAAATGTTTTCCTATATTCAGACTTGGAATAACGAAACCAGAACCGCTGTCAGCTGTGTCCATAACTGAACCATCAGTATAGATTTTAAGGTGATTAGGATATGAATTTTCTAGGTGTTCTTCACATCGTTCACTAGAATGTTGATATTTTCTTTTTTCTTTGAGACCGTATACTCATAATCAAAATTTCCACTCAAATGTTCCCAAGGAGGCATCATTGGAACTGTGGGGAACTCTGGAATCGATGTTAAATCTACATTACACTTAGACATAAGTTCAGCGGTATAATTCATTATTGGCTGAATATATGAAATTTCCTTGGCTCTACTTGGGAAATCTTTATTAGAATTTACAAAAATATCATCAGTAACTGAATTTTTTACTGACAAGCTTCGAATCACATATTTGGCTACTTCTAGACATCTTTGCTCCGATAAAGGTAAGATATTCGCCGCTTTGTAGCTCTTATATGTATTTGTTTGTACAGGAACTCCTAAACCTAATTTTAATAGCTTTACTGTCAATACTTTGTAACTTTTTTAAAAGATACTTTGGCGCTGAAAAGTAAACTTCTTGTCCATACTTTAACTTGGAGCGGACAAGAGCCAAAGACAGATGCAAAAGGGTTTTAGTATTTTGACCCCAAGGTTGGCAATTAACAATTTTAAGAAAATTTAGTCTAGTTCTAGCTTTAGATAACAATTTTTCTTGTGCATTTTCCAGCTTAGTTTTGGTGTTAAAAGGACTCCCAAAAATGGACTGATTTCTGATATTGCAACAAAGTGCCATCTATATTCAAGGAGGGGAGTACAGGCGGATTTTCTCCATTGTTTAAACAACATTAAACTGGTTTTTTCACCAGATAATTCTAGCCCATTTTCTTTTATATATCCCGATAAATTGTCCAATTCATATTGATATGACTTCTGCACATGATTAATTGACCTCTTCTTTGTATGTTTTCTTAAACTAGTATGCATCCATTTTGCGATGTCATCAGCATACTGAACTACATGGATATTTTTGGACAACGCAGAGGAAGATCATAAAGGAGAATTGAAAACAAAATTGGGGCAATAATTGATCCTTGGGAATACCCATATTTATGTACCTGAAGGAGAATACATCTTACCAATTCTTGTACATATATGTCTGTCCATTAAGAAACTTTTTATGTAAGAATACATGTTCCCTAAAAATACCAATCTTTTTTAATTTGTAAAGCAACCGAGCATGCCAAACACTGTCGTAGGCTTTTTTAACATCAAAAAATGTAGCCATCGTACTTTTCTGTGGGCAAACTGTTTTTTTTATTTGATTTGTAAGTTTTACAAGATGGTCTGTAGTGCATCGACCCTTTCTAAAACCAGCCTGCTGGACTGGAAGCAAATAGTTCTTTTCACAATAGTACATCAGACGCTTCAATACAATTTTTTCCCAGAAGCTTCCGACATGAGAAGACAAAGAGATTGGTCTATAACTGCTTACAGAAGTATTTATCTTGCCTTCTTTCAGAACTGGTATGACACGAACTCTTCCAAATTTTAGGGAGAGCGCCATTATTCCAACATTTTTGGAACAACGAGAGTAGTACATGTTTCCAGGAAGACGGCAGATGGCATAGCATCTGATAAGAAATGCCATTAGACCAACTGCTGAGTTCTGAGATGAGACTGATGATAAAGCTTCTGACAATTCTGAGACCTGGATAGGAGAATTCAAAAAATGATCTGCAACTGGATCAGGATCCCAATAGTCTCTTTTTGTTCCTCTTTCAATCTATATTGCTCATTTTTGCCTGTAGAGATGAAGACAAACTATTTGAGAAAGAAATCAACAAAAGCCTCAGCTTTTTCATAGAGGTAGGAAATTCCTTTTCTAGCTTAATTGGGTAAAGTTGTTTTTTGTGACCATTTTTCATTTCTTTTACTTTTTTCACACTTTAACCATGTCTTTTGATTTGTATTTCCTTCTTACAAAATTCATCCAGTATGTCTTTTTTGCTTGAGCAACTATTTTATTACAGTGTTTTTTTCCTGTTTCATAGTCTGAAATTTTCTTCAGTCTTATTTCGGATCCACCTTTTAAAAGCCTGACGTTTGATTTTACAGCTAATCGGCATTCTTCAGTCCACCACACGTTACCGAAAAATTTACCAAGTTTCCTATATCTACTCCTTGGAATAGCACTATCAGCAGCTTGAATCAATATTTTGCAAAATTTGAATAAAAAACATCAATGTTGTCATCTTCAACCGACGTGTATCATATGTCATCAGACTATTTGCAAAACTTCCCAATTGGCTAATTTATAATTATAATTTGGGATTTTTGTCTTCAACATCTGATATGTCTGTGCTAATTTCATCATTCAAATTATTGTGATTGGAAGGTGATCACTTCCAAGGCAGTCTTCTCCAGTGGACCAATCGCAATCAATTGCTAGATTTGGAGATACCAGCGACAAGTCTATTGCAGCTGGTTTGTGTGTTGATACATCTGGGATTCGAGTAACTCGACCATCATTTAAACAAGATGAGACTGGAATCAACAATATTTTCTAGAAATCTGTTAGAAGACACTTTCGAACATTCTGTATCCCAAAAAGGAGCATGAGCATTAAAATCACCAAGAATGATCCATTTCTTAGAAGTGAAATCGATGTTTTTCAGCCAGTCCGTATTATCATCTTTGGGGCCGTAGGGATAATTACACTGAAATGACATTATAAACTGAGGTGTCATTAACTTTTATCGCAGCCCCTACAGAAAAACAGTCTTCAGAATCTTGTAGTCCTGGGCATAGAAAACTTGTGGAAATAATTTATTGTAAATCACATCTAACATAAATAGCACACTGCACCTTTTCATTTGAAATATTTACGTTAGTTAGTAGTGGATAGTAGAAATTCTTAATATTTGGAAGCTTTGATATTTCAACATTTAGCGATTGAAGCGCTAACACACTATAATTTCCCTGTTGTACGTAATTTCAAAGGGCAGAAAATTGCAGAGATTAATCTGGCATTCCACTGTAATACAGAGAGAGAGAGAGAGAGAGAAGGGGAGAGAGAGAGGAGAGAGAGAGAGAGAGAGAGAGGAGAGAGAGAGAGAGAGAGAGAGAGAGACAGAGAAAAGGGGTTAGTTACCACCACAGATACAGACAAACAGATTACAGGACAAAACGCAATACAGTTCCACCTCTTGGGTCTTCTTCAGGCAAAAACAAACATTTAGGACAGTGAAAACGAAAAACAAAAACAAACAAACCAAATGTTTCAACCCCCCACCCCACCCCTTTTTCTAAAAAAAAAACCCCACCAAACAAACCTTTACCAGTATCCCTCCTCTTGTTATGTACGTTTTTATCATCGCCACTATTATCACTATTATTGCTATTATTACTTTATTATCACGGTCATCGTTACTATTTCAATTCCATGATCCCCTCCTAACGGCTCGTTTTTATCCAACAGCCATTTTGCGCCCGAATATGAGAAGATAAGTGTTTTCTTGTTCTTTGGTTTTCATTGTCCTAAATGTTGTTTGTTTTTGCCTGAAGAAGACCCAAGGGGTGGAAATGCATTGCGTTTTGTCCCTTTAAAAGTGTTTGTCTGTATCTAATGCTAAAATTTTGCTATGGCTCGAGCTAGATGGCGCTACTCTGTCCGCAAGGGCGCCAATTCCTGTGCAGAATGGAGGACAACTGCAGCTAACAAAAGGAACAGGCGAGGAAAGCCTGCGTCAGCAATCAAGAGGACGTCTCCACATTTCCTTCCAAACTTTCACCGCACGTTCCGTGCATGCATTGGCCTGATCAGCCTCTGCGTACCCACAAATCGCCCCCCCCCCCCCCACGCACCCCCTCCCCCTCGCATCCCTCCTCCCCCCCCCCCCCCCCCTTAACTCTATGTTGACTGAAGTCATGCTCGTCGACTCGACGAACGAGCAATGACCTATCTTCTTCTCCCACTTCACCTGCGACGCCGAATGTTGTTTGAGGGATCAAGCTCTAAGTCCC
The DNA here is from genome assembly GCA_018398815.1 of Conus ventricosus. Lineage (NCBI taxonomy): Eukaryota > Metazoa > Mollusca > Gastropoda > Neogastropoda > Conidae > Conus > Conus ventricosus. Next base: position 38,318,073 of record CM031617.1, on the reverse strand, counting down.
AAAGCGTGCACCCAATGATCACCAGGGGGCAAGCAAGACAAAGATCTTTACGAATCATGAAAAGAAACAGGGTTCATAAACAGTCGCCTTGCTGAGCCTCGTATCAGGGAAAGGCAATTGATGCCCATGCATGTAGGGCACATCCATATATAGGATGCCCATCAGACTGGTGCCGCCCTAGGGCAAATTGTGCACAGTTCGAGACTGTTTATCCCAACAGCCATTGATCCCATCAGTACTGTATGAAAGCCTTGGGATAGGGAAAGATCGACCCCAAAGAGCTAACAGTAGGGGGCATAATGGAGAAACGTACACATCCTGAAGCTGTTTGTCTTTAATCATTACTTTTTGTTTCCTGAGCGAGTGACACTTACTCGGGGAGCTTTGAGATTATGTTGTTCTACGTTACTATAGCACCAACCCGCCAAATCAATACTAAGAACATGCCGAAAATGTAACTGCATACCCTGTCTCCCATTTTTGAGTGAGTTTGTTCAAATCAGTCAATGCGGGCCAGCTGATTATCACCGATTTTAATTCGACGTGTGATCAAACAAGTGTATGTGGCCGCCATTGTTGTAATTTACCGTAATGTTATAATGTAATGTGTGCATGTGTCGACGAAATTTAAGATCATGTCGCATCACACCATTCTGTTCCCCCCCCCCCCCCACCCCACCCCCACCCCTCTCTCTCTCTCTGTCTCTCTGTTTTCTCTGTCTCTCTCTCTCCCCTTCCTCTCTCTCTCTCTCTCTCTCTCTCTCTCTCTCTCTCTCTCTCTCTCTCTCAACAAAATGCATGGCAATCCTATGTTTTCTTTTTCTTGCATTTGAAACGAATTTAGACATGCATTAGTCAAGTCTGATCAATGTACTGTCTGCTAATATTTAGAACCAGCTTCCATGACAATTGAAAATAGGTTCATCCACCGTTGCTTTTAAGTGTTATCAGTCTTACATCAATGCATAGCCTATATGCGCTTTTTGAACCGCCACAGATCTTTTATTTATTTTTGTATTTAAATGCCACCTTTTCTATGACTGCAGACAACAAATTCAAACTCAATCATTGAAATGAATCAGACCCCCTTAAGGTTTCAGTCTCCTTAGACAGCAGCATAATAAAAGTGAGCAGCATGGTGGAAGTTAGCAGCATGATGGAAGTTAGCAGTACGATGGAAGTAAACAAAATGGAAGGTATGACAGGGAAGAGCAATGAAATCAACAAGAGTTACGTGGAGAACTCAGACAGTCTCATAGACGACATGTGGGAAGATCAATACGAACCGTTTAAAAAAGGGTGTGGTCTTGATCTTCAATGTCAGCGTTCCTGTCATTCTCGTATTGGGCATTTTCGGAAATTCTATGATAATTCTGATCATGATTCGCCTTCCAGCATCCACGTTTGGTGTGTTCTTCCAGGTCCTGGCCTGGTCTGACCAGTTAACATTAGTAGTAGGTCCCCTGCATAACTGGCTTTATGTATTTAACCTGCCATACTTTCAAGATACGGGTTCCTGGCAATGCAAAGTTACAACCGCGATGATGTACGCAACGCGATCAGTATCTGCATGGATGCTTGTGGCTCTCCCATGCTGTGAGCGCTTCTGTACTGTGGCCGCTTCGCGTCAATGCTGTGTGGACAAAAGGAATGTCTCGAACGGCTGCTGGTATAGTGATCGTCGTTATCATTTTCATCGATAGTCACATTTTCTACGGTTTGGACATAGAAAGCGGGGGGTGTACTCTTTCCGAGTCTGTGTCAGAAATGTACGACCCGGTTTCTTCGTGCAGTGTGGCACTGGATAGACCTGGTTCAGTCTTCGCTCTTCCCTTCCATGTTGCTGCTGGTCAGTAACGGTTTTCCTCCCCTGGACTCTGTTCACATCTGCCACCACAGACACACGTCTTTCTGTACAGGAAGCTGCCCGCAATTCCAGACAAACAGAAAGTATCTTCATTGACTGTGACTTTAATTGCTTCCAATATCTCGTTTTTCCTCTGACGATTCCGAATTCAATGCTTTTGCTCATCGATCCGTACATCAATCAGGACGATCCGGTTATGGCCGGGTCTATTACGGTATGTCACGGTTTTCACAAACGTTCTCGTGGATTTCAACGGTGCCGTCAACTTTTATTGTATTGTTTAACAGGTGGCAAGTTCAGAGCAGAATTTCGGAAAATAGTGTCGGAATTCAGTGGCCTCTTCCATAACACCATAACGTTAATAAAGCGCTTAGGTAGGCCAGACCAATGACAACCTCTACCTATCGTGGGGTGCACTGGACATGACAATGTAAAGCAAGAGTGGTCATCTACTATGGAGAAGCTGCGTTCATTTCAACAGGCTGCCACTGCTAAGGAGTATCTGCAATGCAGACAGTGACAAGGTTCCTTTCTTTCAGACCCATTTCTCCATGGTGTGCTCTTGCTTTCTCATGTCCAACTCCGAACACCAATCCAGTTCTCCTATTTTTCATTTTCAGTTTCATCGAGGCAGTGTCACAGCGTGCGGACTAGTCCATATTCAATACACATCTTCCAATAAGTTTTGAAATCACACAACGCATGATTTAATGCTGATGGATAAATGAAAAAAAATGACTAAGGTGAGAGAATTTAAAGACAGGGTCCCATCTCACGGCCACGAATGAGCAGATATCTGAGCTAAGCATTAGTCCAACGCGCTGGTCACAGCTTGAGGGCCTACCTAACATTGACTGTGCCATTATCATTATTATTGTATGTGTGTTTGGTGAGTGTACACGTGTGTGTGTGTGTGTGTGTGTGTGTGTGTGTGTGTGTGTGTGTGTGTGTGTGTGTGTGTGTGTGTGTGTGTGTGTGTGTGTGTGTGTGTGTGTGTGTGTGTGTGTGTGTGTGTGTGTGTGTGTGTGTGTGTGTGTGTGTGTGTGTGTGTGTGTGTGTGTGTGTGTGAGCGTAAGTGCATTTAAGAACAATATTCTCAACATGTTTTCGAAAGGTCACCATTCTATCAAATCATACATTGAATAGCGTAGGTTGTCAGTTGATTCCATTAGAATTTCATCGAGGAAATTAGTGAGGGTCTGTGTCCTGATGTCTTATTGATGAGAGTGCAAACCGATGTCTGGCCTTTTGTAGGGTTGATGGACGATCCAGTTTCTTGACACCACTGAGCAATGATGTTCAACTGCTGCTGAACTGCTTTCGTTGTTTCCTGGGCGTTCTTTGATGTTTTGTAGATCAGACAATTAGTGGTAGTGTTAACAGTCGAGCAGTTTCGATTCTACTGAGGTCTGCAAGGCCTCTACACATTGCATAACCAAGGGAACGAGGAGAACCTTTTGGCAATCCCATCGACAGCTTATGAGGCTCAGAAGTCTAGACTCCAGATCGGAGAATGACGGTTCACTTCTGAAGTGTTACTGCAGTCCATCTTGTTGATGTCCTTCTGACTCCATAGTCAAGGAGTAGCTTCATGCAAAGCGGGAACTGGTCTTTGTTGTATGAATCGTCCAGGTCTGTTTGCAACTACCAGTGTTTCACCCTTTCCTGGGAATCCTTTGTAGACTTCACAGGTAAAGGCAGCCGCATTTTCCCATGTAACTTTACCTGTTGTACAAGTAGCCTTCTTGTTTGGGTGGAAAGATTTGTCTATTACCCAGGTCTCTTGCGAGTTTTCTTACGTAATTCGTTCCATGCGCTTCCCTACTATATTTTGCATAGTGAGTATGCAAGAGCCATTTAGCCGATAAAGATCTTTTCCTGGTTTTGGTAAAGCTTTCAGGTCTAGTCTACAGGCACACAGTCTTTCTCGAAAGTGTCCTGGTAGAGACTAAAAAGATGGGTTCTGTCCTCTTCCGAGAGCTGTTTGATATCATGATACTGTACCGTGTCTGCACTAGCTATTGCGTCATCCAGTGATTGTGGTGTCATTTCATCGTCAATGCCAGTTTGAGCTAAATGTCGATTAAACTTGGTCAAAAATTTCTTCTCCCCCCCCCCCTCTGGGTGTGTGTGTGTGTGTGTGTGTGTGTGTGTGTGTGTGTGTGTGTGTGTGTGTGTGTGTGTGTGTGTGTGTGTGTGTGTGTGTGTGTGTGTGTGTGTGTGTGTGTGTGTGTGTGTGTGTAATTAGATGGATAGATAGATAGATAGATAGATAGATAGATAGATAGATAGATAGATAGATAGATAGATAGATAGATAGATAGATAGATAGATAGATAGATAGATTGACAGACAGACTGTCACGAGTTTGTCACGAGGCCTACGACGTTTGACCCATCTAGGGTGGCGGAATTATTCATTTGTTTATTGTCGTTGTTGTTGTCGTGTATCCGTCCCTTAATGTGGCTTGTGGTGCGGTTGCACCTTGGTGTAGTTCAGCTCAACTTCGGTTTGCTTTCTCTCTCTCTCTCTCTTATTCCACTGCCCGTGCTATTCATCCTGTAGGTTCACGGGTGGCTGGTACCTTTCTCTCGAACTTGCTGTCTATCGGCCTCTCGCCTGTCTTTTTACCTGTCGCACGTGCTTCTTTTCTTTTAGTTTGAAGTATGCTCACTCTGTGACGCAGCATGGCATGTTGGCCGCCATTGCTGAGGGAGGTTAGCTCTTCACTCGAGCGGAAGATGTCTCTGGAGCGCCTGCTCCAGTCTTGGTTCTTCACCGTATCATCGAAAGTACAGTCGGTACTTTCAATTCCTGCAGTCGGCCTGTAGGAGAGGGACATCACTTCTTCTTTCTCCGCACCTGTGCCTCTGTCCTCTCGACTGGACAGAGGGCAGAGAGAGTCGTTTGACCCGCCTCTTCTGGGTCACCCACGGGTAGCTGGTAAGCATCAGTTTCGTGGTTTGTTTGTTTTGGTTTGTTGTTGTTAGTCGGCTTAGTCTTCTCTTTTGCGCAATTTTCTTTGTTTTCGAAATTGTAAGAGAAATATTGTTTGAGACCTTTTCTCTGGTTAATTCAATCTTTAACCTGGCCATTCTAAATTATTTCCAAAATTCTTTCTCCTGTTTATGCATCGGTGATGCGGTAGTCGGTGGGGATGGGAGAGAACCTGGTGATTCAGGGTTGGAACTTGCTTGGTCTCGCTCGTCCGCCCCTGTCACGTTCGCCGGACTCTTATCCTTCGGCCACCGTCTTTTGTGTGTGCAAGGAGAACGAGTTTTATGTTCGCGAGCGTGCGTACGCATGATTTGTCGTTCGGATGCGTGGTTGGAGATTTGTGTTATTTTGAAATGTGTTTATAAAATGTGACAATTATGCCATTGAATTATTATTTGCAAATGTGGTGGCAGTTATTAAGCGATGGTCGCTGTGTTGATTTATTTCCTAAGGAAGGAAAATGTTAAGCATGAGTGAGAGAAGGATGAAGATGATTCATATTTGTTTTATAACCTGTTGATTTAATGCAGTCTTTTACCTGCATCGTGTGAGAAGACCCTAGTGAACATCCCTGATTCGATGGGTTTACTGTGTGCGTTTAGTAACTTCCCCTCGCCCATCATGCGAGTGGCTGTTAAGATTTGACAGCATGGGTCAGACTGTACTGACAGCGGGGTTCCAGTACCCTTCTTCCTTCCTCCTTCCTTCTTCCTTCCCTCCCTTTCTACTCTCCTCCCAGCTACGTCCCCTCCCCTCCCGGGGGCTTCAACCGGAGTCTGGACTGGATGGTGCCACGTGCTGGTTGAGGCCACGCTCTGGCTGAGACCACGGACTGGATGGTGCCACGTGCTGGTTGAGGCCACGCTCTGGCTGAGACCACGGACTGGATGGTGCCACGCGCTGGTCGAGGCCACGCTCGGGTCGGGACCGCGGACTGGTAGAGGAGCCCGCCGTCTTGACTGGCCGGCCCTGACCCCCGTCCAGGACCTCCAGTAACAGCGCCACGTTTCCCCCCCCCCCCCCCCCCCCCCCCCCCCCCCCCTCCGGACGCGCTCTTCACTGCCTGTTTGTGAGTCGAGGGTGTCGGCTTTGAGCGACTCCCTGCGAGAACCGACCCGGTTCGGAGCACCTAGTGCGACAGGGTGCTCCCAGTAGACTTGACAGAGGCAGGGGTGTGGACGCACTCCAGGGTGTTAGAAGGGATGGATGCTGCAATGTTTCTTTATAATTGTGTATATGTCATATGTGCTGGAATGCTGTAATTGTGATTGTGTACGTCGTATGGTGAAATGTTTATTTATAATCGTGCATGTTGTGGGTGTGGGAGTGCTTGATTGTGATTGTGCATGTTGTGTGCGTTGGAGTGCTTGATTGTGTTTGTGCATGTTGTGTGTGTTGGAATGCTTATTTTGCTGGTGTGAATAAATGGGGTGTTGTATCGTAATCTTTATTGTGTGGTCTCTTGCGGGCGTGTGAGGTCAGTCATTCCCTTCACTCCCACCTAGACCGATCCTGTCAGGGCAGACCTCCAGGGGTCGGTCGTGACAGTTGTGGGGGCTCGTCCGGGATTTGAACCCGGGACCTCTCGCAGATGCGCCGTAAGTCTTGCCTTTCTGTTGCCGCTCAGTCTTCCATTCCTGTTTTGTATTTAGCCAGTTCTTGTTTTTTTTTCTCTACGGGTTATTGAGTACAGGGGGTTGTATCGGACGTTAGTGTCCCTTTGTTTTTTCCTCTCTCCGGATTCCGTCTGCCAGTTTTTTTTGTTTTTTTTTTCCGGCCAGCCCCACCGCACTGTTGCTCGTGCTGTGGAGCGCGTGTTGCCAGAGTGGGGGCAGCCGGACATAGTTTTTTTTTTTTTTTTTTTTTCGGTGAGCCCCACCGCACTGTTGCTCGTGTTGTAGAGCGCGGTGTTGCCAGAGTGGGAGCAGCCGGAACTTGTCCCCACACACGCACACACACACATACACCACATATACACACACCCCTAAAAATATTTGTTTTTTTTTTAGTGGAATTGTCTTTCCCCTGTATTTGAAAACCGTAGAATATTGTTGTCATGGCAACGTCCGGCGCTGGTGGTATGGCGACGCGTGCGTCGAAGAAGAAGGGTATTCAAAATGTTACTGTAGTCCCTACTATTAGTACCAGTACTTCGACTACGGTAACTTCTACTTATTCCAGTGCTGTAGCAGGTAGTCCAGTGAGTACTTTTACTAACCTCTTCGCTGGGGGGTCTTCCTGTCGAGACCCCGACTGGCACTTCCGCTCGGAAGCGTCAGAGCATAGCGAAGCAACTGTGGGCTTCTGTTGGTCGCAGAGACCGAAACCTTCTCCTCTCCAGGCTTCCCCTCGTAAGGAGCATGCCCCAGAAGACTTTCCTTATGGGAAAGTCGAGACCCAAGGGACGGGTCAATCGGGTCATCCTCCCGTGTCGGGAGTGGTGAATTCTTCCCAGGACATCACCTCTGTCCTTATGTTTCTGGAGCGGCAGCGTAGTGAAGATGCTGCTAGGCAGGAAGCTCTTCGTAGGGAAGAGGCTGCTAGGCAGGAAGCTCTGCGTAGGGAAGAGGCAAGGCTCCGTAGGGAAGAGCTAGATAGGATGGAGGCTCTGCGCAGAGAGGAGACTGACAGACAGGAGATTCTGCATAGGGAAGAGGCTGCTCAGCGCAGGGAAGAGGCTGCCAGGCAGAAGCCCTCCGTAGGGAAGAACTAGACAGGATGGAGGCTCTGCGTAGGGAGGAGATGGAACAACTTCTTTCGCGGTCTCCCGCATCTGTAAGTCAGGGGGTTAATCACCAGGCAGTGATAGAGTTAGAGGCCCAAAGTTAAAGCTTCCAGAGTTCAGACCTAGTGAGGACATTGATATGTTCCTGGAACATTTTGACAAGGTTGCTAGTTCATATCAATTGTCTGAGGAACAGAAGGCTATGCACCTTTTTTCTGGTTATCTGGTGCTGCAAGGGAGTGTGTGCTCACTCTAAACGAAGGTGCGTCTTATGCAGACATGCAGTTGGCTCTGCGTAAGCGTTTCCACCTTACCCCAGAGACGTACAGGAGGAAGTTCAGGTCCATGAAGAAGAATAACGACGAGACCTTCGTGCAGTTTGGTGATAGGCTGCGCAAAACGCTAGGGTACTGGCGTCAGTTGGCTAAGTTGGAGCTGGAGGATCTGATCCTCATTGAACAGCTCACCAACACTGTGTCCCCAGAGTTGAGGATCCGGATAGGCGAGACAGCACCTCAGGATTTCGCGGCTGCGATTCACACCGCTGAGGTGTTTGCTGAAGCTCGCAGGGCTTATGGGCATCGCCCAGATACGGAGAGGAAGCCCTCCACAGATTTAGTGGCGGTAAGGCGCCGACAACTGCTAGCGGGGTGAACAAGGCAGGCAGTTCATCGGGGATTTCAGCGCCCCGACTGTGTTTTCTTTGTGGTCGTCCTGGCCATATTAGGAAAGATTGTCCTAAAGCCGCTGGTAGTCGTGGGGCTGGTCCTTTCCCACGCCCTCGTGCCTCGCTAACGTGGGTTCCATCCCCGCTTCTGGTGATTCTGAGTGCCCAGTGTTTCTCTCCGTTGTTGGTTCCTCCTTGGTCGACACCATCAGGGATTCGGGAGCATCAACGATCTTTGTGGATAAGGATTTGGTTTCCCCTGAGGCCCGGCGGGGCGCTAGTTATGATGTGTGCGGGTTGGAGGCTGGTTTTACCTCCACCCGTCCTTCTGTACTTATTCCTATCTCACCCCCTACTTTCTGTGGCGAAGTATGGGCCATCGCGGTGGAGCGACCTCTGTATTCCCTTATCATAGGGAATACTATCACCTTCGCAGACGGACGCAGTCAGTCCGTGTCTACGGATTTGCCCGTACAGGCGTGTGTGGGAGTCACCACACGCGCCAAAGCTAAGAAGCGGGAACAGGAATTGCGTCCCGTTCTTCAGCCGATCTCTAACGAGGTTCTGGCAAGGGCCGATCCTGCTAGCATTATCCGTCTTCAGGCCAGGGACTTGGATGTCCAACGCCTACGACAACTTGTGGATCGTCCCGCTCAGTCGGCCCGACACGCCAAGGTGAGCTTCAAGCTCCACAAGGGATCCTCTTTAGGGTTTTCACTCAGGCAGATCGTGTGGCCAAACAGCTTGTTGTTCCCCAAAGCTTGAGAGAATCTGTTCTCCGGCAGGCCCATGATTCCCCCATGGCAGGTCATATGGGCTCCAAGCGGACTCTCGAGCGAGTAAGACAAGACTTCTTTTGGCCAGGATGAACTCGCAGGTTAGGCAGTACTGCCGCAGTTGCGATGTCTGCCAACGGACAATGCCTAAGGGTCGCTTGAAGCGTGTTCCCCTAGGGTCAGTGCCACGGGTTGGGGAGGCATTCAGCAAGGTTGGGGTCGACCTGGTGAGACCCATTAATCCTCCATCCGATCGCGGTCACCGCTACACTTCGGTAGTGGTAGAATCTGCGAGTCGATACCCAGAGGCTGTCCCGCTTAGGACTATCGATGCCCCTACTGTTGCTGAATCTCTCAGCAGATTTGGACGCGCACTGGCGTGCCCAAGAAGAAGTACGGCCGGAAGTTTGTACTGGAGAGCGATCATCATCCTCTCCAGTGCCTGACCGGATCCGGCCCAGTCAGTCGTCGACTCATGAGTTAGGCAGTGGAACTGCAGAGTCATGCGTTCACTTTCCGTCATATCAAGGATTCCTGTAATACGGATGCTGACTATCTTAGCCGAGCTCCGTAGTCAGCGCATTGGAAAATCGGTCAGAGGGACACTTCCCCTCAACCAGGGTTATATCCCTTTTGGTCTCTGTATCAGGTGTAGTGACAGTTTTCACTTCAGTGATGTTAACGGTAGTGAATCACCAATGGTTCGGATTGTTACTTTCATGGTTGGAAGGTTTGCTTAGTTGTTTTGAATAAATGTAGTATTATGTATTTCCCTGTGTGATCTATCGTAGAATGTTTGTATTGGATTCCTCGTACTCTGTCGATCACAGAGAGTTGGGTTCGGTCCCATTGTTGTGAATTTGCACATGCGTCAAGGTTCAAAGGAGCACTGTATCTCAGAGAAACAGATGCTTTTAGAAGGGGGGTTTGTCACGAGTTTGTCACGAGGCCTACGACGTTTGACCCATCTAGGGTGGCGGAATTATTCATTTGTTTATTGTCGTTGTTGTTGTCGTGTATCCGTCCCTTAATGTGGCTTGTGGTGCGGTTGCACCTTGGTGTAGTTCAGCTCAACTTCGGTTTGCTTTCTCTCTCTCTCTCTCTTATTCACTGCCCGTGCTATTTATCCTGTAGGTTCACGGGTGGCTGGTACCTTTCTCTCGAACTTGCTGTCTATCGGCCTCTCGCCTGTCTTTTTACCTGTCGCACGTGCTTCATTTCTTTAGTTTGAAGTATGCTCACTCTGTGACGCAGCATGGCATGTTGGCCGCCATTGCTGAGGGAGGTTAGCTCTTCACTCGAGCGGAAGATGTCTCTGGGAGCGCCTGCTCCAGTCTTGGTTCTTCACCGTATCATCGAAAGTACAGTCGGTACTTTCAATTCCTGCAGTCGGCCTGTAGGAGAGGGACATCACTTCTTCTTTCTCCGCACCTGTGCCTCTGTCCTCTCGACTGGACAGAGGGCAGAGAGAGTCGTTTGACCCGCCTCTTCTGGGTCACCCACGGTAGCTGGTAAGCATCAGTTTCGTGGTTTGTTTGTTTTGTTTGTTGTTGTTAGTCGGCTTAGTCTTCTCTTTTGCGCAATTTTCTTTTGTTTTCGAAATTGTAAGAGAAATATTGTTTGAGACCTTTTCTCTGGTTAATTCAATCTTTAACCTGGCCATTCTAAATTATTTCCAAAATTCTTTCTCCTGTTTATGCATCTGGTGATGCGGTAGTCGGTGGGGATGGGAGAGAACCTGGTGATTCAGGGTTGGAACTTGCTTGGTCTCGCTCGTCCGCCCCTGTCACGTTCGCCGGACTCTTATCCTTCGGCCACCGTCTGTTTGTGTGTGCAAGGAGAACGAGTTTTATGTTCGCGAGCGTGCGTACGCATGATTTGTCGTTCGGATGCGTGGTTGGAGATTTGTGTTATTTTGAAATGTGTTTATAAAATGTGACAATTATGCCATTGAATTATCATTTGCAAATGTGGTGGCAGTTATTAAGCGATGGTCGCTGTGTTGATTTATTTCCTAAGGAAGGAAAATGTTAAGCATGAGTGAGAGAAGGATGAAGATGATTCATATTTGTTTTATAACCTGTTGATTTAATGCAGTCTTTTACCTGCATCGTGTGAGAAGACCCTAGTGAACATCCCTGATTCGATGGGTTTACTGTGTGCGTTTAGTAGACTTCCCCTCGCCCATCATGCGAGTGGCTGTTAAGATTTGACAGCATGGGTCAACTGTACTGACAGCGGGTTCCAGTACCCTTCTTCCTTCCTCCTTCCTTCTTCCTTCCCTCCCTTTTTACTCTCCTCCCAGCTACGTCCCCTCCCCTCCCGGGGGCTTCACCCGGAGTCTGGACTGGATGGTGCCACGTGCTGGTTGAGGCCACGCTCTGGCTGAGACCACGGACTGGATGGTGCCACGTGCTGGTTGAGGCCACGCTCTGGCTGAGACCACGGACTGGATGGTGCCACGCGCTGGTCGAGGCCACGCTCGGGTCGGGACCGCGGACTGGTAGAGGAGCCCGCCGTCTTGACTGGCCGGCCCTGACCCCCGTCCAGGACCTCCAGTAACAGCGCCACGTTCCCCCCCCCCCCCCCCCTCCGGGACACGCTCTTCACTGCCTGTTTGTGAGTCGAGGGTGTCGGCTTTGAGCGACTCCCTGCGAGAACCGACCCGGTTCGGAGCACCTAGTGCGACAGGGTGCTCCCAGTAGACTTGACAGAGGCAGGGGTGTGGACGCACTCCAGGGTGTTAGAAGGGATGGATGCTGGCAATGTTTCTTTATAATTGTGTATATGTCATATGTGCTGGAATGCTGTAATTGTGATTGTGTACGTCGTATGGTGAAATGTTTATTTATAATCGTGCATGTTGTGGGTGTGGGAGTGCTTGATTGTGATTGTGCATGTTGTGTGCGTTGGAGTGCTTGATTGTGTTTGTGCATGTTGTGTGTGTTGGAATGCTTATTTTGCTGGTGTGAATAAATGGGGTGTTGTATCGTAATCTTTATTGTGTGGTCTCTTGCGGGGCGTGTGAGGTCAGTCATTCCCTTCACTCCCACCTAGACCGATCCTGTCAGGCAGACCTCCAGGGGTCGGTCGTGACACAGACAGACAGACAGACAGATAGATTCCGTAAACGTCCTTGCTGCTGAATGACAGAGCCTTCGTAATTCACCCGTTGATTACCAAACAGCCAGTTCACCCCTTGATGACCACAGAGGCAACCCACTGAAAGCTAAATAGTCAATTCGCCCATCAGGGGCCAAACAGCCATTGGGGCTTTGAACTATTACAGCTTTATCGTGTCTTGACACAGCGTTATACGAGAGAGGTTCCAGTCCCTTTCCTTCCGTCGCTTCAACTATCTCTGTACAGAATCAGGTACCGATCTACTCCTGAATGGTCAGAAACGGTCCATCAAACCGTAAATATCTCACTCCACTAGGGGGTTCTTACTGAAAATTCTCGGCTCTGTAGTCAATGCTCCAAGGACTGGACTCTGGCCCCTAAAGTGGTAAAGAATTAAGACTAAGAACACAACACACACACACACACACACACACACACACACACACACACACACACACACACACACACACGCACGCACGCACGCAAGCACGCACGCACACACGCACGCACGCACACACACACACACTCACACGCACGCACGCACGCACGCACGCACGCACGCACGCACGCACACACACACGCACACACATTCTTCCGACTTTTGTGTAAGGATGGCTTTGAGGATACGCGACGACTTGATTCCTCTACACTCATGTTTTGTGATTTACGAGGATAACAGCGATATTCCGGGTTATGAATGTTGTCTGAGGAACCCTGCCTCGCTGTACTCGACATATCCTTCGATAGTCTAACACGGTGCGTCCACCAGGCCCGAGAAAACCAAATACATGTAGTGTTTTTTTCGGGGCATCTTTAATACTTCGTTCTTCGGTTGGAACTCTTTGGTTTACCCCCCTATATTTGTTTTTCTCCTATGTGACCGTTTTCTTGCATCCATGTTTCAAGATACGACCAAGCTGTAATAGTTCAAA
>CM031617.1:38294986-38299986 GCA_018398815.1 Conus ventricosus | reverse complement strand
AGAGAGAGAGAGAGAGAGAGAGGACTGCTCTATGTACAACGGTCAAGTAGAAGACACTCTCAAAAAGTTCGCGCAGTCACATTTAGAACTCGGCTGCCAGGCTCTCCATTTTGAGTTTTCATTGCGGACATAGAGCATAAACAACATAACACGTGAGAAGATTGTCACACGAAGTGCAATAACCTCCGCCTCCGCCACTACCCCCATCGCTGCCCCTCTCCCCTTCCCTCTGCCCACCCCTATCCCTCAACTGCTCCTTCTACACCACATCCCCTCACAGCCACAGAGCACGTTGACTCGCATCCTCAAGAACAACCCTTTCATAACGGCGGAACACCGGCAGCCAACATGAGTGCTAGGACAAGACAACACTATGCTGCCTTAAAAGCTTCCATCTGTATCAGGCCAGGATTCCTGCCTCTATTCCTCCAGAAAGAAGCGGCCGGCTTAATGATTGAAACGAGAGGCTCTGCTAATTGGCCTTCATTAGCTGGACGAAGAGGACCCCACACGTAAAGTTCTAGGGGGGGGAGAGAGAGAGAGAGAGAGAGAGAGAGAGAGAGAGAGAGAGAGAGAGAGAGAGAGAGAGAGAGAGAGAGAGAGAGAGAGGAGAGAGAGAACCCGAAAGACAAAACCTGTATGACCCTTACTTCCGGTGTATAAAGTGCGCTTTTTCTTAAACGCACAGGAAATTGAAGCTGGGGACAGGAAGACTGGGTGTACCACCAGGCAGCCGCTTTCAAACACACCATTTCAGTTCAGAGCCAGAGCACCCAGCGTGGTCCTTTAATTAACTCAAAACTCCTTCCATTATTCTCCATCACGAGCGCAGGTCCGGCAGATAGACTCCGACAATTCTGACAACAAGAGCGCTCCTTAATTGCCTCAGCACCACGTCTACCCCTAGCCATCATCCCGGTACTTTTGGTTGCTGCCGGTGGCTAAATTCAGCCGCCATTACCCCTGAAGTGACTAAATGACTGGACAGCAGAAGAACATCTCCTTTTCTTGCTGTTCCAATTTCCAGTGGGTTCTTGGTGTGGTATTACTGCAGAAACTGAGCTTATCAATGCATTGCAGCTACGCAGGTTGGGTTAAATGTTTACTGTTTTTGGTTCTGAGTGTGTCTGTCCGAAAGCTGATTGTGTAAAGGTCATCGAACCTGATTGTATTAAGGTCATCGAACGAATCAAATCTGTCACACGAGCAACCCGGAGTGGGTACGTTGTTTGATTATTTTCATGTTACTTCAATACAGAATCTCTTTGACAGCTGATGTTGTACATAAGGATGAATGCTTGAGATGTGAGTGGGTGGCATTCAAGTACTGGTTTTCTTACGGCAGAAAAAGCCGGATCGTGGAAGCGGTCCCAGCCATTCTGCGTAAGTAGTCACCCTATTTTACAGTAATCGCCCTAATCTACAGTAATTACACTAACTTACAGTAATTACCCTAATTTACAGTAATTACCCTACTTTACAGTAATTACCCTAATTTACAGTAATTACCCTTATTTACAGTAATTCCCCTATTTTACAGTAATTACACTAATTTACAGTAATTACCCTAATTCACAGTAATTACACTAATTTTCAAACACTGATTTTAAAAACTCGCCCAAATGATTGAAATTCCACCTAACATGAATTGTTAAAAAGCCGTGTGGACAGACACTACAGAATCAATGTACACTCTGCAGAATGTGAACAACACTACAGAATCAATGTACATTCTGCAGAATGTGAACAACACTACAGAATCAATATACACTCTGCAGAATGTGAACAACAGTACAGAATCAATGTACACTCTGCAGAATGTGAACAACAGTACAGAATCAATGTACACTCTGCAGAATGTGAACAACACTACAGAATCAATGTACACTCTGCAGAATGTGAACAACACTACAGAATCAATGTACACTCTGCAGAATGTGAACAACACTACAGAATCAATGTACACTCTGCAGAATGTGAACAACACGACAGAATCAATGTACACTCTGCAGAATGTGAACAACGTCGCAAGATTACAGGATTACAACAGAGTAGTCGGCGAGCTATAATTTGAAAAAAAAAATAGAAGTTAGGAAATCAAAATCATTTTACTTTTCAGAACAAAGACAATAACATGAAGTGGGCTCCTCCTAGAGAGTCGTCAACAATGTGTCTGTCGTAGTTCTTCGTCCAGTTTATATGGAGTCATGTATGGAGTACCCCGGGGCTCAGTGTTACGTCCCTTTCTAGTTTCTACCCATGAAAACGATCTTGCCCTTCATATTGATGAATCTTGTGATGTGTGTGTGTGTGTGTGTGTGTGTGTGTGTGTGTGTGAGTGTGTGTGTGTGTGTGTGTGTGTGTGTGTGTGTGTGTGTGTGTGTGTGTGTGTGTGGTAATACCACGATCCATACAAACAGCCTTAGTCTTAATTCTGCGTATGCATCAGTACAAACATCTCTAGACATCTTAAGAAAATGGTGCGGTGTGAATTGTATATCACTGAATCCCAGTAGGACTCGAGCTCAAACGAACGTCGTCAGAAAGAAATTACGTGATAAACAAATAATCCTAGGCAGTCATCTAAGCGTGTGTGGCTGCTCTCCCATCTCACACCCCCACGACCCTTCCTCTCCAATCTCACCTGCCCTTCACCTCAATCATCCTCTAAGAAGACTCATTCGTTTCATAAATCGTTCTCTCCGTCCCAACCCTCCACCTACTCTTTCCACTCCTCTGTTTTGGGGGCAAGCGTGTTCTTTCCGTAATTTGTATCTTTTGCCACGAAAATATCGAGAATACCAGACCATGGTAAGAAAACGGATTGTCTCGCTGTTGAAGACAACAATTATTTGGTCTGTATTAACAATGAAGTGGGTTAGAAACAGGGGAGATTATCAGTGTCTAATTGGTTTAAACATTGTTCTTTCCCTCTTTGTCTTTTCCACACACACACACACACACACACACACACAAGCGCGCGCGGGCGGGCGTGCACGCACGCACGCACGCACACACACACACACACACACACACACACACACACACACACACACACACACACACACACCCCGTGTGTGTGTGTGTGTGTGTGTGTGTGTGTGTGTGTGTGCATGCGTGCGTGTGTGTCTGTGTGTGTGTGTGAGTGTGTGTGTGTGTGTGTGTGTGTGTGTGTGTGTGTGTGTGTGTGTGTGTGTGTGTGTGTGTGTGTGTGTGTGCGCGCGCGCGCGCGCGGACGCGCGCGCCACCCAGCACTGTCAACTTTCCCAATATGAATAATAATCAAGAACTTGATTTACCTGCTAGCAGATCTCTAAAACGCGATCGCCCCTTCCCCCTTCCCGCCCAGTATTCGCCGGCCTTTTGTTGCAGGAAGTTATCTGCCAATGTATAGAACCATCCTCTGCTACCACTGAAAACAGCTCTGTATTGTATCAATTATTGGCTCCAGCAATGGCGCCCTGAAAGCTGTCATGCGTGGCTAAGCCTGACACGTTTCACGTGTTGGTGAACCATCGCTGTGGACAAAGGCAGCTGAGGAAAACGGCTTGCTTTCTGTCGGCGTGACTTGCGGGAAGCGTTGATGGATGGTATTGAGAGACAAGACCTCTCATGTTTACTGCCTTCAGTCCTCTGCCTTCACACGTGAGAATTATTGACCTGTCGTTGTGTGCAGGAAGGTGAAAAGGTGACTGGCAAATGCGTCGCCGCCACCATGCATTGACCAGAACAATTCACTAGCATGGAGTGTCTGTTGTCACAGGCTTTGTGAAGGATGATTAAACGCAGGAGATGGAGAGAGAGAGAGAGAGAGAGAGAGAGAGAGAGAGAGAGAGAGAGACAGAGACAGAGAGAGACAGAGACAGAGACAGAGAGAGACAGAGAGAGGGTGGGTGGGGTAGGAGGTAAGGGGAGTGAGTGGGCATTAAACGTAAATAACCTAAACGTAAATAGCTTCCAGGATTGTTGAGATGTCACAGCCAGTGGTGCATAGTGCCATATATTGCAGTCTCAGCCCTGCCATGAGGACTCCAGGATTGTTGAGATGTCACAGCCAGTGGTGCATAGTGCCATATATTGCAGTCTCAGCCCTGCCATGAGGACTCCAGGATTGTTGAGATGTCACAGCCAGTGGTGCATAGTGCCATATATTGCAGTCTCAGCCCTGCCATGAGGACTCCAGGATTGTTGAGATGTCACAGCCAGTGGTGCATAGTGCCATATATTGCAGTCTCAGCCCTGCCATGAGGACTCCAGGATTGTTGAGATGTCACAGCCAGTGGTGCATAGTGCCTTATATTGCAGTCTCAGCCCTGCCATGAGAACAGTCTTTGAGCCACATCCCTGCACATTCAGATGAAATAAAGCGTTGTCTATGACTATACTGAGGAGACAAAAGAAAAAAAATCGTCAGGTGTCTTGAATAGACATCCAACTTCTCAATGACATGGGAAAATGGTGTTGTTGGACCCATAATGAAACGAACAAATGAATACCAATTCAGAAGCATCGCGTTTTAAGGATAAGGTTTCCTACAGGCAAAACAAGCAAACCTGACAAACAAAGGGAAGAAAGGATATCCTTAGATTGATTAAATATGCATGTTCAGCTTCTGTATTGTCTTTTTTGTTTGGTTTTTGTTTGTTTGTTTGTTCTGTTCGTGTGATGGTTTAGTATGCCAGTTTTGATGTCTGCTAATCACCAGTAAACCAGATCGTCTCAAAACATTGCCAAAGCCATATATTTGGTCGTATCTTTTTTCCTAGTTCACTCTGACAAGGGGTTCTGGTCTGAGACGCGTTGGTTCTGTTTTAACACTCATTCGTTCCATTCTACTAGCAGCCTAGTAGTGTAACTGTTAATCTGGTTAACCGATAAACTCCGTAAGGACGGCTTCATTAACATTCATTCGATCCATTCTTCTAGCAGCCTAGTAGCATAACTGTTAATCTGTTCAACCGATAAACTCAATAAGGACGGCTTCAATCAAAACTAAGCCA
>CM031617.1:38257486-38274986 GCA_018398815.1 Conus ventricosus | reverse complement strand
TTGAACAGCAGAGTGACCACTCAGCTTTCCATATCTTTTGATCCCCGTGCCCTTGAAAGGATCCCCAAGCATGGCTCAAAAATTGTCCCCTACATTTTATACTGTTGAATAATGCTTTTGTTTTTAGCAAATTTTTTTTCTCCCATACTTTTATATTTTTCCCCTTTTACTAACCTTCGCTGGTGCTTTTGGGGGTGCTGTTGGATTCTTTTCTGAACCCCTTGGTGGTGGGAAAAACCACAGAAATTTTGGACTGTGGTGTGTCTTATTTGACACCCAAAACACAGACAAATTGCCGTGTCTCCTGATGGTCCGATCCCGCGGACGAAAGGCCCAGGAGCGGCAATACAAAAAAAATGTGCCTTCGGAGGGATTAGATGGTTCCCTCAGGCAGCTGTAAAGGATTTCTATTTTAAATATTCCCCCATTTTCTTCATCTTCAATTATTATTATTATTTTTATTTAAAGTTCAAATCTTTGCCAAGTCATCACTATAACGACTGAAGAATTGTTAACCTGCACTTTTTTTCCCCCACTACTTAATTGTTCAGCATTCTATATATATATATATATATATTATTTTTTTTTTTTTTTTAAGTTCAAATCTTTGCCAAGTCATCACTATAATGACTGAAGAATTGTTAACCTGCACTTGTTTTCCCCGGCCCCCCACTACTTAATTGTTCAGCATTCTATATATATATATAATATATATATATATATATATATATATATACACACAACAAACTAATAAATTCCAAGGATAAGTACCGAGCACCGTTCCAGCAACTTACAGAGCAGCTTGGTGTTGCAATGACTGCAAGAAATATATATATATACTCAGAGGCATAAAAAACGCGAAAAAATAGAGACAGTGCACGATTGTTCACATTGTGAACAGGACGTAAGCAATGTCGTTGGCACGTGCAACATTAGCAGTACGTGGTGTCTTGGCCGGTTGTAACCTCGTAACTGTGGGTGAATGTTGCCGGGGTCAGCGTTTTTGGCACGAGGAGTGCATTTGCCATGTGGACTACCTACGCCACGTGCATCAATGTGAATTGCAACTCAATGTGGCCCCCATTGTGGGGCTATAAATTTCCAAACCCCAGAAAGTTCAAATCATCCCTTCCAGTGGCGCCAACATAATGCCGAGACTTTCTCGTCAAGATCGTTGCATAGCAATGGGGCAACTGCAGGCCGGGGTTCCAATGAGGCAGGTCGCTATCGCATTCGGAGTCCACATTTCCACCGTCTATCGCCTTCTGGACCGCTTTCAAGCAAGAAACACCACTGATGACAGACCGAGGAGCGGCAGACCGAGGGTCACCACAGCAGCCCAAGACCGCCATCTTCTTCGTCAGCATCGACGGGAGCCTTACCAAACCACTGCCAACACAGCCAGGAACACCGTCGGCAACCATGGCAGGCCAATCAGCAACAGGACCGTGCGTCGCCGACTGAACACAGTTGGTCTCCAATGCAGGCGTCCAGCCCGGCGACCTATCCTGACACTCCAGCATCGCCAGAACCGTCTGCAGTGGGCACAGATCCACGTGCATTGGCGCCATCGGGACTGGGGCCGAGTCCTCTTCAGTGATGAAAGCCGGTTCTGCGTCGACCCAGGCGATGGCCGCATCCGGATCTGGAGAAGAGCGGGGGAACGCTTCACGGATGCCAACATCACCGAAAGGGACCCATGGGGTGGTGAAAGCATCATGATCTGGGGGCTATCGGCATAAATCGCCGTATTGGGCCAGTCATCTTCCAGAATGTGGGTCCAGGACGTGGTAACGGGGTCACTGCTGTTCATTACATCGACCAAGTTCTGAGGCCCCACATCCTGCCGCATTTCCAGCGGCATCCACAGAACCTGTTTCAGCAGGACAACGCAAGGCCGCACACTGCCCGTGCTACGCAGAACTTCCTGAGGCAGAACAACATCAATCTGCTGCCTCACCCAGCCCGTTTCTCCCGACCTTAACCCAATAGAGCATTTCTGGGATGCCCTTCAGAGGCAGTTGAACCAGCTCAACCCCAGACCCCAGACAGCAGCTCAGCTTGCTGTTGCTGTGGGCCAGGTGTGGTGGCAAGTCCCCAGAGGCAGACCAACACTCTGGTGTGCTCGATGTACCGCAGGTGCACAGCTGTGATCAATGCTCGAGGTGGTCACACCAGATACTGACATTCTGCTGTTAACACAGGGTCAAGGTCAAGTTCATGTGACCTTATTTTCTACCAGAATGAACTTTGAAAGGACACTTTTGCGGTGTTCGATTGCTTTTTCTCACTTTCTATTACCAGTTCAAAGGAATCGGTAGCCAAATTACATCAAAATTTCTATACAGTTTGTTTTCCGCGTTTTTTATGCCTCTGAGTATATAATACGCAACCGCATGCGCACGCACACACACGTATACACACACACACATACACACGCGCACACACATACACACACATGCGCGCACACACACAGACACACACACACACACACACACACACACACACACACACACACACACTCACTCACTGTCTGTCTGTCTCTCTCTCTCTCTCTCCTCTCTCTCCTCTCTCTCTCCTCTTCTCTCTCTCTCTCTACTCACCCCCCCCCCCCCTCTGTGTGTGTGAGCGCGCGCGCATGTGTGCCGTGTGTGTGTGTGTGTGTGTGTGTGTGTGTGTGTGTGTGTGTGTGTGTGTGTGTGTGTGTGTGTGTGATTGCGAGTGTCTGTGTGCGTGTGTGTATTGAAAGAGAGACAGAGAGATAGATAGATAGATGGATGGACAAAGAGAGAGAGGGTAGGGGAGAGGTCTGGATATATACAAGGCGTATATGGCTGCGTGGCGGGAATAACACAATTTACACAGTGAGGTCTGTCTCGACGGCCTGAAAAGAATGGAACGGCCCCCATTAGGGTTACCGACTATGTCTTTGTTGAAAGCCGGCACAGGTCCTTCAACGCCTTGTTTAACTCACACAAACACATCTCCAGCAAAAGAAGAAAAAAAGTCTGATTAATTACGATTCTTTTCAACCCCCATCACCAACCACTTAGCGAACTTCTAAGAATGTGCTAAAGGGGAGGAACAAGGTGAACAAAAAAGGCGGCAGAGAACAAGGCGGAGCTTGAGATGCGAAGGTAGGAAAGGGGTGGAGCCGTCAGTCTGGACCATTAGGTAGACACATACCATGGGTGACGTATCACTTGCAGCGAAGTCCAGACGCCCCAGACAGTACATTAAACTACTTCTGTTCAACACTGTTTGACGAAGTTACCTAACGCAATCAAACAATTGAAAAGAAAGAAAGAAAGACTTCTATCGCTCTGAAGGTGGGTAAATGGATGAGCACGCCCTTAGGAAGCAAACGAATGGTAGGTCTACAGTTCGAGTCTTTCACAGTTTCTTTCTTCCCTCCCCCCTTTCCGCAAGACTTGAAGTAGTGGTCTGGGTGCTTGTCTTTCGGACGGGACACTGAACTAGCGCGTGCATTTACACACATTACAGAACGCTTAACGAGTAGGGGGTTGTTCCTGACCCTTCTGTAGGAGGAGAAAGGCGGATGGTTATAAAAAAAGAAGGATCAATTAGAAAAGCCACGGTGAAGCAGCACCAATTTCAACACAGAGAAATCTGCTGGGATGATGAAGTTACACAAGACATTGCAGTACTAATAGTGGGCATCCTCTTTTAAATAGACTGTCAGCACATGGGTAAACAATCCTCTCTCTCTCTCTCTCTCTCTCTCTCTCACTCTCTCCTCTCCTCTCTCTCTCTCTCTCTCTCTCTCTCTCTCTCGCTCTCTCTCTCTCTCTCTCTCTGATAACAACAAGGCAGAGAAGACAAAACATAACCACACAGCCCCCATCTGTTTTATTAATAATCAGGAAATTGAAGTGGTGGATAGCCATCGAGTTCTAGGTGTATATGTTGATAATAATCTTTCTTGGTCTCATCACCTTCGCAGTTTATGTAAATCAATATCCAGACAAACATATCAGCTGTGCAAGATTAAGCATTTCTTAAACCTTCATGCGAGGAAATTGTTCCTACACGCACATATTCTCTCTTCAATCAATTATTGTTCAACACTATTTGATTCCGCTAGTGCTAATGCCATGAAACCTCTTAAGAGTGTCTACAAAAGAGCACTTAAAGCATTCTATTAAAATCATCTAGTCTTAGTGAAGGGATTATACTAAAGCGGGGGCTCTTCCGTTACAAGAAATGTTGCTGTCAACAAATGTCAGCTAATTCATATTACAGAATCCTTCAGGAAAAACTAATCACACATTTCACAGCAGACCATTGCTATTAGAACAAAATACATATACCAGGGCACACCCTCTGTTTTGCTGCATATTAAACTGATACGCCGTTTCCTTTCCACTGATGTTTTTAAAAAACAGATAATGATAAATGAGAGATATGGTTACTATTGGTTATATTAATGATTGAAATCATATTATGATGAATGACTATTGTGGTCACTGGTTTTATTGGTGCATTGTCACGAATAGATTGATGTCTTAATACTTTTATTTCTTTGAGCACTGTAACTGCAAGGTGATAAATGTGTGTCCGGATTACTGTTGATCATATTGATGTATTGCTCTTTATTCAAATTTATAGTAATGTTTAGCATGTGATATTTTGGATAGAAAAATGGAATTATAATCTCTTTCTCTCTCTCTCTCTCTCTCTCTCTCTCTCTCTCTCTCTCTCTCTCTCTTCTCTCTCTCATCCTCTCTCTTCTCTCTCTTCTCTCTCTCTCTCTCTCTCGCTCTCTCTCTCTTTCTCTCTCTCTCTCTCTCTTCGTTAACTGCGGCTGCGTTTCGATGGATTGTCGCTTAATTAATAATTATAAATTTTGGGTTGTGTATGAATGGTAAAGAAGAAAACAACAAAGATGGGGGAAGGTAAATAATAATGGCATCTCTCTCTGTCTCTCTCTCTCTCCTCTCTCCTGTCTCTCCTCTCTCTCTCTCTCTCTCTCTCTCTCTCTCTCTCTCTCTCACACACACACACACACACACACACACACACACACACACACACACACACACACACACGCACTACACACACACACACACACACACACACACACACACACACACACACACACACACACACACACACACACACGCACGCATCATGAAAAATAAATGTTATAATTATTGATGCTAGGAATTTATTGCTGCTTACTGATAATTGATTGTTCGTTCTCGTTTTGCCTTATAACCACATCATATAAATGTAAAAGAAAGAACAAATGTTGATATTATTGATGCATTGTAATTGTCTTAGTTTATTATTCTTAGCAGGTGTTGTATGTTAATCTTTTACAAAAGGAATGTAATTCTCTCTCTCTCTCTCTCTCTCTCTCTCTCTCTCTCATCCTCTCGTCTCTCTCTCTCTCTCTCTCCTCTCTCTCTCTCTCTCCCCCTTCGATAGGAGGATCGCTTATTCCATATATCTTTGTGCTAACTCTTTTCTTCTTTGTAATCAATTTCTTTATTCTTGTTTGTTGTTTAAAATCGTTCCTTTTCCTTTTAAATCATCTACGCCTGAACTGTTAATGCATAAACTTTTTAATGTTGTGAATATAGTGTGTTTGTTAAACGTTTTGTAATTTTCGTCGCTAGTCAACTTAGTCCCTTAACGGCAAGGCCGATGAAAAAAAGCATGTGTTTGCTTATCTGTTACCCTTGGAAATAAAGATTATCATCATCATCATCATCACTCTCTGTCTGTCTGTCTGCCTGCTCCTCTCTCTCTCTCTTTCTCTGTGTGTGTGTGTGTGTGTGTGTGTGTGTGCGTGCGTGCGTGCGTGCGTGCGTGCGTGCTGCTCTGCGTGCGTGTGCGTGCGTGCGGCGTGGCGCGCGCGTCGTGCGTGCGTGCGTGCGTGCGTGCGTGCGTGCGTGCGTGCGTGCGTGCGTGGTGCGTGGGGTGGTGGTGGTGTGTGTGTGTGTGTGTGTGTGTGTGTGTGTGTGTGTGTGTGTGTGTGTGTGTGTGTGTGTGTGTGTGTGTGTGTGTGTGTGTGTGTGTGTGATACTGTAATGTGAAACTTCTCATTTCGTGAAGTGAGCAAAGGTTTTGTTGATGTCATGATATCTGCTGAAATTCGGCCTGATTTAGAAGTCAGTGTGTTTGCCTATCGTCCACAACCGACAACGTGTCAAAGCAACAAAACAAGCAAACAAATGGATATCAAACTCTTTAAAATCCGTCCAAACCTGAAAGAGTTTTTACCATGTTCCTGAGGCGGCCATATAAAGACGTAACAGTCTTGTGCCGTTTGCATACAGGCCACTCGTTCTACACCCATTCTTATCTTTTAAAAGGTGAAGAAGCTCCGTGGTGTATTCCATGTCATGTTCCACTCACAGTGAAACACAATGCTTTTAGTGTGTTGGGACTTACACGATGTGAGACGTAAACACTTTACAGCAGATTCCATGAAAACCTTGTTCAGAGATGTCCCACCTCACGTAATCTTTGAACTCCTGAAGGAGATTTACATTTTTCGTCTGATCTAAGATTTTACGGAAGAAAGAAGTTTTAACGAAGTTTCTGGTGTGTTTTTAGAAGGTGCATTATAAACAGATGTGTGATTGTGTGTGTGTGTGTGTGTGTGTGTGGTGTGTGTGTGTTGTGTGTGTGTTGTGTGTGCGTGTGTATGTGTAGTGTGTGTGTGTGTGTGTGTGTGTGTGTGTGTGTGTGTGTGTGTGTGTGTGTGGTGTGTGTGTGTGTGTGTGTGTTTTGTTTTTGTCTTGTTTTTTTATGACTTGTGAGTTGATTTCAACGTGGTGACAGCCCTGATATGGCCCTTTGCGGTCGACTGGGCTATAAGCAACACTAACTAACTAACTCTCATAAATTCAGGTAAAAAACAAGTGTCGTCTTCTAAGAAACCAACGAAAACAGAAAACAGTTATGATCCTCAGAACCACTCCTTTTTCCCCTGAAAACAGTTATGATCCTCAGAACCACTCCTTTTTCCCCCTGAAACAGTTATGATCCTCAAACCACTCCTTTTTCCCCCTGAAAACAGTTATGATCCTCAGAACCACTCCTTTTTCCCCTGAAAACAGTAATGATCCTCAGAACCACTCCTTTTTCCCCCTGAAAACAGTTATGATCCTCAGAACCACTCCTTTTTCCCCCTGAAAACAGTTATGATCCTCAGAACCACTCCTTTTTCCCCCTGAAAACAGTTATGATCCTCAGAACCACTCCTTTTTCCCCCCGAAAACAGTTATGATCCTCAGAACCACTCCTTTTTTCCGCTGAAAACAGTTATGATCCTCAGAACCACTCCTTTTTTCCCCCCGAAAACAGTTATGATCCTCAGAACCACTCCTTTTTCTTCCTGAAAACAGTTATGATCCTCAGAACCACTCCTTTTTCCCCCTGAAAACAGTTTATGATCCTCAGAACCACTCCTTTTTTCCCCCTGAAAACAGTTATGATCCTCAGAACCACTCCTTTTACCCCCTGAAAACAGTTATGATCCTCAGAACCACTCCTTTTTTCCCCCTGAAAACAGTTTATGATCCTCAGAACCACTCCTTTTCTCCCCCCTGAAAACAGTTATGATCCTCAGAACCACTCCTTTTTCCCCCCTGAAAACAGTTATGATCCTCAGAACCACTCCTTTTCCCCCCTGAAAACAGTTATGATCCTCAGAACCACTCCTTTTTCCCCCTGAAAACAGTTATGATCCTCAGAACCACTCCTTTTTTCCCCCTGAAAAAAGTTATGATCCTCAGAACCACTCCTTTTTCCCCCTGAAAACAGTTATGATCCTCAGAACCACTCCTTTTTCCCCCTGAAAACAGTTATGATCCTCAGAACCACTCCGTTTTCCCCTGAAAACAGTTATCATCCTCAGAACCACTCCTTTTTTTCCCCCTGAAAACAGTTATGATCCTCAGAACCACTCCTTTTGCCCCCTGAAAACAGTTATGATCCTCAGAACCACTCCTTTTTCCCCCTGAAAACAGTTATGATCCTCAGAACCACTCCTTTTTCCCCCTGAAAACAGTTATGATCCTCAGAACCACTCCTTTTTTCCCCCTGAAAACAGTTATGATCCTCAGAACCACTCCTTTTTCCCCCTGAAAACAGTTATGATCCTCAGAACCACTCCTTTTTTCCCCTGAAAACAGTTATGATCTTTAGAACCACTCCTTTTTACCCCTGAAAACAGTTATGATCCTCAGAACCACTCCTTTTCCCCCCTGAAAACAGTTATGATCCTCAGAACCACTCCTTTTTCCCCCCTGAAAACAGTTATGATCCTCAGAACCACTCCTTTTTTCCCCCTGAAAACAGTTATGATCCTCAGAACCACTCCTTTTTTCCCCCTGAAAACAGTTATGATCCTCAGAACCACTCCTTTTTTCCCCTGAAAACAGTTATGATCCTCAGAACCACTCCTTTTCCCCCCCTGAAAACAGTTATGATCCTCAGAACCACTCCTTTTTCCCCCTGAAAACAGTTATGATCCTCAGAACCACTCCTTTATCCCTCTGAAAACAGTTATGATCCTCAGAACCACTCCTGTTTCCCCCTGAAAACAGTTATGATCCTCAGAACCACTCCTTTTTTCCCCCTGAAAACAGTTATGATCCTCAGAACCACTCCTTTTCCCCCCTGAAAACAGTTATGATCCTCAGAACCACTCCTTTTTTCCCCCTGAAAAAAGTTATGATCCTCAGAACCACTCCTTTTTCCCCCTGAAAACAGTTATGATCCTCAGAACCACTCCTTTTTCCCCCTGAAAACAGTTATGATCCTCAGAACCACTCCTTTTCCCCCCTGAAAACAGTTATGATCCTCCGAACCACTCCTTTTCCCCCCTGAAAACAGTTATGATCCTCAGAACCACTCCTTTTTTTCCCCCTGAAAACAGTTATGATCCTCAGAACCACTCCTTTTTTCCCCCTGAAAACAGTTATGATCCTCAGAACCACTCCGTTTTTCCCCCTGAAAACAGTTATGATCCTCAGAACCACTCCTTTTTTTCCCCCTGAAAACAGTTATGATCCTCAGAACCACTCCTTTTTTCCCCCTGAAAACAGCTATGATCCTCAGAACCACTCCTTTTTCACCCTGAAAACAGTTATGATCCTCAGAACCCACTCCTCTTTCCCCTCTCCCCCCTGAAAACAGTTATGATCCTCAGAACCACTCCTTTTCCCCCCTGAAAACAGTTATGATCCTCAGAACCACTCCTTTTTCCCCCTGAAAACATTATGATCCTCCAAACCACTCCTTTTCCCCCCTTGATTTTGCCCCCCCCCCCCCCCCCCCCCCCCCCCCCCCCGTTTGCTGTTGTGGTAAACGGCAATCATGGCTGTTTTCACCTGTTCACGACTTGTGGTAAACGGCAATCATGGCTGTTTTCACCTGTTCACGACTTGTGGTAAACGACAATCATGGCTGTTTTCACCTGTTCACGACTTGTGGTAAACGGCAATCATGGCTGTTTTCACCTGTTCACGACTTGTGGTAAACGGCAATCATGGCTGTTTTCACCTGTTCACGACTTGTGGTAAACGACAATCATGGCTGTTTTCACCTGTTCACGACTTGTGGTAAACGGCAATCATGGCTGTTTTCACCTGTTCACGACTTGTGGTAAACGGGAATCATGGCTGTTTTCACCTGTTCACGACTTGTGGTAAACGGCAATCATGGCTATTTTCACCTGTTCACGTCTTGTGGTAAACGTCAATCATTGCTGTTTTCACCTGTTCACGACTTGTGGTAAACGACAATCATGGCTGTTTTCACCTGTTCACGACTTGTGGTAAACGACAATCATGGCTGTTTTCACCTGTTCACGACTTGTGGTAAACGGCAATCATGGCTGTTTTCACCTGTTCACGACTTGTGGTAAACGGCAATCATGGCTGTTTTCACCTGTTCACGACTTGTGGTAAACGGCAATCATGGCTGTTTTCACCTGTTCACGACTTGTGGTAAACGGCAATCATGGCTGTTTTCACCTGTTCACGACTTGTGGTAAACAGCAATCATGGCTGTTTTCACCTGTTCACGACCTGTGGTAAACGGCAATCATGGCTGTTTTCACCTGCTCACGACGTTTTCCTCTCAGTATTAATTATCTGTTTTCATCGGAAAAGCAAGAATGGTAGTTATTATCCCACGGAAAACAGGAAAATTGTTATCCTCGAGAACAGGGAGAAGATGGAGAACTATTATCCTCAAGAAAACGGGGAATACATTTATGATCCCGTGGACACTTGTTGTAGTCCTAAGAAAATGGCTGGTTCCCCTCCTTTTGCCCGTACTTCCTCAAGGACACACGCGTTAGACGGCTAGCATGGTGCTGTATTCGGCCTCTCCAGTTTGGGCGGCATCAGTGAGGAGCAGAACAAAAGACCGGACGATTCAGGGCAGGGGAGGAAAAGCAGCGGGAAATGATTGCCTTTTTGCGCTTTTCATTTAGGTTGGTGAATATCCGTGGTTATATTTTACTAGACTAAATGTTGCTTTGTTGGGGTGTGTGTAAGGAAATGTGTGCATGAAGCGTGCGCGTATGTGTGCTTGTGCGTGTTCTCTCTCTCTCTCTCTCTCTCTCTCTCTCTCTCTCTCTCTCTCTCTCTCTCTCTCTCTCTGTCACGTGTTGGCTGCTCGGGTTTTCGCAGAGGAGTTCGAATGGAGAGTTTCCTTTCCTGATCCCCCCCCCCCCCCCCCCCCACCACCACCACCACCACCACGACCTCCCTTGCCTCTCTTCCACTGATATAGGAGCCTCTTTCCGAAAAAAAGCAATGAAACCGATACAATGCCATCGAACGGTTGTCTTGTTACAACATTCTCATTATATTCTGAAAAGGCTTTAATACATGAAGGAGAGAAATTTCTGTGTTGCACTTGTGTGCGGAAAGAAATCTGTTCCCCATGAACACTTTCTACGAGTCTCGTATTGGGTCAGACATGGTGCCAGACACGTAAGGGGACACTACCAATCACGTAGAGTGAGTGCTCCCAACGTATACACACCTAAGTGCCAATCTGAGGGTTCTTTGGCTCAGGAAACACAACTGTTCCCGGTAGCAATCCTCCCCTCAAAGACTTTGCAACGACAGTTTTCCCGACTGTCACCGCTGTGGAGACCGACAGCCGCAGCTGTCCAAAATGACTGGTATCTGTGAGGACCGGCGAACAGCATTGCTGTCTGGAGTTTTCCGTCCAAACGCTTCACATCCATTTTCTTACCACGTTTTAACCTGCCGAGAATGGCGTTGTTGTCAACTTCGCTCCACCGCTTCCCCTGATTCCCACTGCTTCCCCTGATTCCCACCGCTTCCCCTGATTCCCACCGCTTCCCCTGATTCCCACTGCTTCCCCTGATTCCCACTGTTTCCCCTCCCCCCGGACAGTCATCAACATTAGGAGTACGCCCACTCTGCTCCATACGTACAGCTTGTGAAAGCAGAAATGTCTGTAACAGTGAACAAAGAAGACTCTTCGTTGCTCGTAAGCCGTCATCACTGTCGTCTGAACAAACACGTCGCTGCTGGCATTGCAATATGGCCGCAGCGAACTGACTAAAATGATGCGAAATCCGTCTGAATTACGTTTACAACTGTAGATTCATTTTTTTGATAGAAGAAATGTACACAGTGGGACCGAAATATTGGACAGTAATAAAGAAAAAAAAAAGGAAAAAAAAAAGAAGAAAAAACAGGAGTGAATCGCTGGTTATGTGGCATTGTTTGCTTTATTTTCGCTGACAACGTTGTTTAAGCTCACACATCTTCATATAAAGAACATAGCTCATTATCAAGAAATGCAAAAAGAAAGGAAGGTCCATAATGTATTTTACACACACAACCCACACATGTATACGCGCGCGCGCGAACACACACACGCACACACACACGCACGCACGCACGCACGCACGCACGCACGCACACGCACGCACGCACGCACGCACGCACGCACGCACGCACGCACGCACGCACACACACCACACACACACACACACACACACACACACACACACACACACACACACACACACATAAACGAACGCGCGCGCGCGCGCGCTCTTGAACATGCATATAAGTACATACACAAAGGCACACAGACACATGGACAGAGAGAGAGAGAGAGAGAGAGAGAGAGAGAGAGAGAGAGAGAGAGAGAGAGAGAGAGAGAGAGAGAGAGAGAGAGAGAGAGAGAGAGAGAGAGAGAGAGAGAGAGAGAGAGAGGTCATGTCAGGAGTTTCGCGCTTACTGCAAAGAAAGAAATGAACTCAAACAATAGGAACCGAGGGAGCACAGACACGGTGACAGTCAGCCGTGCCTCACTGAGGAGTCCCATCCAGCAGAAGGAAAGGACTCACAGCAGGCACTATGAATGGTTCTGTCGTCAGCACTATGAATGGTTCTGTCGTCAGTACAGCAGGCACTATGAATGGCTCTGTCTTCAGTACAGCAGGCACTATGAATGGCTCTGTCTTCAGTACAGCAGGCACTATGAATGGCTCTGTCTTCAGTACATCAGGCACTATGAATGGCTCTGTCTTCAGTACAGCAGGCACTATGAATGGTTCTGTCTTCAGTACAGCAGGCACTATGAATGGTTCTGTCTTCAACATAGCAGGCACTATGAATGGCTCTGTATTCAATACAGCAGGCACTGTGAATGGTTCTGTCTTCAGTACATCAGGCACTATGAATGGCTCTGTCTTCAGTACAGCAGGCACTATGAATGGTTCTGTCTTCATACAGCAGGCACTATGAATGGTTCTGTCTTCAACATAGCAGGCACTATGAATGGCTCTGTATTCAATACAGCAGGCACTGTGAATGGTTCTGTCTTCAGTACAGCAGGCACTATGAATGGCTCTGTCTTCAGTACAGCAGGCACTATGAATGGTTCTGTCTTCCGCACTATGAATGGCTCTGTCTTCACTACAGCAGGCACTATGAATGGCTCTGTCTTCAGTACAGCAGGCACTCTGAATGGTTCTGTCTTCAGCACTATGAATGGCTCTGTCTTCAGCACTATGAATGGCTCTGTCTTCACCACAGCAGGCACTATGAATGGCTCTGTCTTCAGCACTATGAATGGCTCTGTCTTCACCACAGCAGGCACTATGAATGGCTCTGTCTTCAGCACTATGAATGGCTCTGTCTTCAGTACAGCAGACACTATGAATGGCTCTGTCTTCAGTACAACAGGCATTATGAATGGTTCTGTCTTCACCACAGCAGGCACTATGAATGGTTCTGTCTTCAGACAACAGGCACTATGAATGGTTCTGTCTTCAGTACAACAGGCACTATGAATGGGTCTGTCTTCATTACAAAAAGCACTATGAAGGGCTGTTTTTAAACCACAGCAAAAAAAAGAATGGTTTCTGTCTTAAAGCACTATAAATGGCTCGGCCCTTCAGTAAAAGCAGACACAATGAATGGCCCCTGTCTTCAGTACAACAGGCACAAAGAAGGTTTCTGTTTTCACCACAGCGGGCACATGAAGGGTTTCGGGTTTTCCCAGCACTATGAAGGGCCTCATTCTTCAAACCGCAGGCACAAAAAAATGGTTCTTTTTTCAGTAAAAGCCAGGCACTATGAAGGGTTCTGAAATTCAATCCCGCAGGCACAATAAAGGGTTTTTCTGTCTTAAGTACAGCAAGGAAACTATGAAGGGTTTTCTGTATTCAATACAACGGCACAAGAATGGCTCTGTCTTCAGTAAAGCGGGCACAAATAATGGTTCTGTCTTCGTACAGCACCCCCAATTTGAATGTTTTCTTTTAAACCCACTTTTAATGGCTCTGTTTTCAGTACAGCAGGCACTAAAAAAGGTTTTTGTCTTCAGCACAATAAAAGGCTCTGCCCTTTCAGTACAGCAGGCATATAAAAGGTTCGTCTTCAGCACTATGAAGGGTTTTTGTCTTCATTACAGCAGCACAATGAATTGTTCTGCCCTTCAGCCCCTATAAAGGGCCTGTCTTCTTTACAGAAAGGCACATAATTTTCTGTCTACCCACTAAAAAGGCTCTGTCTTAAAGAAACAACCGCCCCTATAAAAGGGTTTCCTGTTTTTCCAGTCCCGCGGGCACAAAATGAAGGGTTCGGGTCCCAGCACTATAAGGGGTTCGGCCTTAAAGCCCGCGGGAACTATGAAGGGTTTTTCTTCAGCACAA
Source organism: Conus ventricosus (assembly GCA_018398815.1). Lineage (NCBI taxonomy): Eukaryota > Metazoa > Mollusca > Gastropoda > Neogastropoda > Conidae > Conus > Conus ventricosus. The sequence continues at coordinate 38,260,792 of CM031617.1, read as the reverse complement.
TGAATGGTTTTGTCTTCAAAACAGCAGACCCTTTAAAGGCTCTGCTTCATAAAAGGGGGCACTATGAATGGCTCTGTCTTCACACACCCGGCACTATGAATGGTTTCTGCTTCAGACAGCAGACACTCTGAATGGTTCGTTTTTCGGGCACTAAGAAGCTCGTTCCTTTAAACAAATAAAAGGTTCGTCTTCAGAAAAAAGCAGGCACAAGAAGGGTTTTTCGGCCCCCCAACTATGAATGGCTCGTTTCGGGAACAGCGGGCCCACTAAAAAGGGTTCTGCCCCTTCCGCACAATAAATGGCTCGCCCTTCAGTACAACAGGAAAACATGGGGGGTTTTCTGCTTCTTTACACAGGCCCAAGAATTTTTCCCGTCTTCAGCACTATAAAAGGGTTTCCGGACTTCTTTAAACACGGGAATAAAAAAGGTTTTGGTTTTCAGCACTATGAATGGTTCTTTTCTCAGAAACACCCAACCCACTATGAAGGCTCTGTCTTCAGTACAACGGGCACAAGAAGGGGGGCCCCCGCCCTTCACTACACAGCCACTTTTGAAGGTTTCTTCTTCAGTACGAAAGGCACTATGAATTTTCCCTGCCCTTCAGCCCCTATAAATTTGGCCTGTCCTTCAGTACAGCGGGCACTTTTAAAGGGTTTTAAATTTTCCCAGCACTAAAATTTGGCTCTGTTTTCATTACAACGGGCCAACTAAATTTTTTTCTCCTTCAGAAACAGTAGGCACAAATGAAGGTTTTCTGTCTTCAGCAAAATAAAAGGTTCTGTCCTTCGGGACAGCAGAACTATGAATGGATCTTTTCTTCAGCACTAGGGAAGGTTTTTTCCCTTCAGTACAGCAGACACTAAAAATGGCCTGTCTTCAGTAAAAACGGCACTTTTAAAGGTTTCTTCTCACTAAAAGGCAGGAAAAAAAGAACCCCGTTTCTGCCCTTCAGAAAAGCAGACACCGAAGGGTTTCTGTTTTTCACACATGAATGGCTCTGTCCTTCAGCACTAAAATGGCCGTTTTAAACCACACGGGGCACTATAAAAGGGCTCTGTTTTTCAGCACAGGGAAGGGCCCCCTTTTTTTTCCAGCACAAATAAAATGGCTTTTGGTTTTCCCACCACAGCAGGCACTTTTAAAGGCCGTCTTCAGTAAAGCAGGAAAACCTGAATGGTTCTGCTTCAGCCCCAAAAAAAAGGCCCGCCTTCAGCCCAAAATAAAATGGCTCTGTTTTCAGAAAACAACAGGCACAAATAAAAGGGTTTCGTTTTTCAGAAACAGCAGGCACAATGAAGGGTTCTGTACGCAGGCACATAAAAAGGTTTTCTGCCCTTCGGGCACAAAAAAGGGCCTGGTCTTAAAGAAACTAAAAGGCCCCCTGTCTTCAGTACAGCAGACACAAAGGAGGGCACTGTTTTCAGACAGCCCACTTTTAAAGCTCTGCCCTTCATTACAGCCCACTATAAAATTTCTGAAACAAGAAAAGGAAAATGAAGGGTTTTCGGGCTTCACACTTTTAAAAGGCCTCTGTCTTCAGTAAAAGCACCCCCAAAGAATGGCTCCCCCTTCAGAAACAGCAGCCCACAATAAATGGTTGGGGGGGGCCCTTTCAGCAAAATTTAGGGGTTCCCGGGGTTTTAAAGTACAGAAAAAGGCACTATAAAAGGGTTTTTCGTTTCAGCCCAAAATAAGGGGCCAAAGTCTTCACTACAGCGGGCACAAATGAAGGGCTCTGTTTTCCCCGAACAGCAGGCCCCAAAGAAGGTTTTTTCTTCACACTATGATGGTTTTCTGCTTCAGAAACGAAAGGGCACTTTTAAGGGTTTTCCTGTACAGCAGGCACTAGAAGGGTTTTCTTTTTTTCCCACACATGAATGGTTCTGTTTTCAGTACGCGGGCCCAAATAAATTTGGTTCTGCCTTCGGGCACAAAAAGGGGTTTTTTCATTACAGCACACTATAAAATTTTTTTCTCCTTCAGCACAAATAAAAAGGTTCTGTCTTCAGAAAAAACAGGGGCACAAAAATTGGTTTCGGTTTCAGTACACAGGCACAAAAAGGGGTTCCCAGTTTTAAAAAAACGGGCGGGCATTTATAAAGGGTTTTCGAAAATTTCAATACAGCAAGCACAATGAAGGGTTTCGTCTTAAGAAACGGGAAAGGCACAAAGAATGGTTCTTTAATCAAAAACCAAAGCGGGCACTAAAAAGGCACGGGCCCTTCAAAACACCCAGGCCCTAAAAAAATTTTTTCGTTTTTCCTTTTACGCAGGCAAAAATGGGGGGTTTACGGTCTTCAGCACTAAAAAGGGATCGTCTTCGTACAGCAGGGCACAAATGAATGGTTCTGTCTTCAGCACAATGAATGGTTCTGTCTTCAGCACTATGAATGGCTCTGTCTTCAGTACAGCAGGCACTATGAATGGTTCTGTCTTCAGCACTATGAATGGTTCTGTCTTCAGTACAGCAGGCACTATGAATGGTTCTGTACAGCAGGCACTATGAATGGCTCTGTCTTCAGTACGGATTACAATGGTTCTCATGTGTTGCTAGTGAAGGTTTTATTGATTTCTTTTGATTTCTTTACCCGTGCCCCCCCCCCCCCCCCCATTCCCCTCCCCCATTTTTTTTTGTTAATAATTTTTTTGTTGCTGTTGTTGTTGTCGTACCTTGGCTAAAAGACTCCAGGGATCATCCAAACAGCCGAAATACTTGATCACTATGGTAAAAAAAAATGCATCAGCTGGGGATGAGAACATTACGTGTGTGACCGATTTTGATTTCCCCGCCACATGGGCAGCCACACTCCGACTTCGGGGGATTTCGGAAACTGATAATGTTATGTTAGGAGCTTGTCACAACTGAAAACAATCCCCGCGTAACTATGCAGAGCGTAACAACATTTTGATGTAGCCTTGGTGTTCTAGCCTATGTCAATTGGCCTGACACAGACTTAAGCCAAGTCGGGTTTCTTTTTGTTAATTTTGCCAAGTCATACAGGAATGCGGAGGAAATTATTGGTCTGAGATTGTTTTCCAACACTACTAAGTTGTTCAATAATATATATATATATATATATATATATATAATATATATATATATATATATATATATATGTGTGTGTGTGTGTGTGTGTGTGTGTGTGTGTGTGTGTGTGTGTGTGTGTGTCTGTGCGCGCGCGCGTGTGTGTGGGCTCCCGGTAGATAGGTCTGGAAACAACATGAACTGAATTGAACATCAGCTATCAAGATGTAATTTGGGCCCACGCGAGTCGACGACATACAAAACACTTGGCAGACCATAA
>CM031617.1:38237486-38249986 GCA_018398815.1 Conus ventricosus | reverse complement strand
TCCGTCTTTGTCTCTGTCTCTGTCTCACTCTTTCTCTCTCTGTCTCTGTCTCTCTCTCTCTCTCTCTCTGTCAATCTGTCTGTCTGTCTGTCTATCTGATTTTCTGTCTGTCTGTCTCGGTCTGTCTGTCTGTCTGTCTGTCTGCCTCGGTCTGTCTCTGTATCTCTGTTTCTGTTTCTGTGTCTGTCTCTCTCTCTGTCAACCTGTCTGTCTGTGTGTGTCTCTCTCTGTGCGCTCGCGCGTGCGTGCATGCGTACGTGTGCATGTGCGTGTACGTGTGTGTGTGTGTGTGTGTGTGTGTGTGTGTGGTGTGTGTGTGTGTGTGTGTGTAGGAAGGAATTCTGTTTTACGTCTCGTCACACATATAGGTGATTGCAGACGTCTAAATAACATATTGTTTACAATTTTAGACTATTATTATAAAAGAAAAGAGGACGATGTGGTTACATGGAACATAAATAAAGCATAGATGAATTGTAGGACAGTAACTATGAAAAATTAGATAAAAATAACTAAAATAATCTAACTTACGATTATGATTATAAAATGTTCCTTAATGGACTTCCCAAAAGGTTACTCGTTAATTTAACAAGAGAAACAACTGGCAACGAATCTAAAAAGTCAAACACATTAACATGCCCAGTGTCAGCACTTGGTATAACACCATTCAAAAAGGGTTTCGTTTAGTTCACAATCAAAAATCACATGTTGAACTGAAAGATCCCCACGACATACGCACTTAACAGTCTGGCAATACTTGGTTCGTAGGGAATTACATAAAAGTCTAAAAGTCAGGCTAGAAACCGGTCGGCTAATTGACACAAAGTTTGACAGAGTTTGCTGACGAGGTTTTGATGAGGAACTGTATTGACTCCAGAAATCCCTCTCGATTATATGATAATTTCCTTGTATGATAAAGGACAATCAACCTTAATACTACCAAATATATTCTTTGCTCCCCTTTTTGCTGCTCTATCTGCTTGATCATTAAAACGAAGGAGGTGTGCGATGGAACCCAAGAAAATACAACATTAGTACCTTTCATGTAAAGACAGTGCAACATGTACTTAATCTCAAATAATAATTCCTCTCTTTGTGAATTTTCAAAACAATACAAACTTTTTAATACTGACTGTGAATCAACACAAAACAGGATATAAATATTGAGACTGGCAAGGAAATTAAATAATTTAATGCCATCAGGACAGCAACTAGTTCAGCTGTAAATATGGAATGACCCTTACCTAAATAATATGATTTTCAGCTTTGCAATCTGGAATTACAAAGCCAGATCCCGCACTACCATCATCAAGAACTGAGCCGTCAGTGTATACTTTCAAATAGTTAGTAAACTTTTCTTCCATGTCAATTTTGACAGATGCTGCTAACACATGCGGCGAAATCGCTTTATTTAGATCAGAAAAAAAAATGTTAACTGTTACTTCCGTTAGTTCCCAAGGGGGTACCGGCGGAACCAGTACGCGAGGCGCTACCTCGTATGGGTCAATCTTTGATGAATTAAAAACGTCCTGAAACATATGAACGAAGCGTCTCTAAATTTGAATTTTTCTGTGCATTTTTTCGAAAAATCAATGTCGGATCGTGTATTTAACTCTTCAAGGTCGTCCACCGCAATCCGTCTCACTACATATTTTACAGAACTTATTTTCCTTTCTTCATCAAGTGGCAAAAGGCCTGCTATCTTATAAGCTTCAGAGGACTTAGTGTGCACAGGTACACCCAGGGCCAACTTTACAGCTTTACTGTCAATTCTTTGAAGTTCTTTAAAATGCGATCGCGAAGCAGAAAAGAATACTTCCTGTCCGTAAGTCAATCTTGATCGTACCAAGACTGGTTGCTAAATGCAACAAAACTTTAGGATCCTGTCCCCATGGAGAATGACTGACAATTTTTAGAAAATTCAAACTTTTAACTGCTTTAGTAACAATTGAGTCAATATGTTTTTTCCAGTTTAGTTTTGGTGTAAGTAGGACACCTAAAAATTTTACTTCAAGTTTATAAAAAAATTTCCCGTCCTCCCAGAAAGAATATAGGCAGGTTACTTGGGTTATATCCATTGTTAAAGAGAACCAAATGTGTCTTTTCAACAGAGAATTGAAAGCCATTCAAATGCATATAACTATTTAATTTATCCAGCTCGTGCTGAAAGAGCTTCTGAATATAATTTATGTGACGTAAATTGTTCTTTTCTTTAAAGATACATTAATCCATATTGCAATGTCATCAGCATATTGAGCTACCTTGGTATATGATGAAAAACATGTATATAAGTCATATAGCATTACATTGAATAACAATGGGGAGATTATAGAACCTTGTGGAATTCCCATATTTATAGATCTTGAGGATGATAAAGTCACACCAACTTTGGTCATTATGTGTCTCCCACTTAAAAATGATTTCACATAATTGTAGACGTGACCAGAAAGACCAATTTGTTTTAATTTATATAATAATCGGCTGTGCCACACTCTATCGTAAGCTTTAGTAAGATCAAAGAAGGAAGCAAGGACACTTTTACGTTTAGCAAACTGTTTCTTAATTTGAGTAGTTAGTCGTGTCAGGTGATCAATTGTACTTCGTCCTTTTCTAAATCCAGATTGATGTGAAGAAAATACATCATTTTTATCACAGTAATAGGCCATTCTAAAATTTTTTATTTTTTCCATGACTTTTCCAGTATGAGACGTGACTGAAATGGGTCTATGCTAGACGTCTCAGACCGAGGCTTGCCCTGCTTTAGAATAGGAGTCACAATAGACGTCTTCCATATATCGGGAATTTGTCCACATTCCCAACATTTGTGTGTGTGTGTGTGTGTGGTGTGTGCGCGCGCGTGCGTGCGTATGTGTGTGTGTTTGTGTGGGTGTGTGTGTGTGTGTGTGTGTGTGTGTGTGTGTGTGTGTGTGTGTGTGTGTGTAAGTGTGGTGAGTGAAATATGAGAAGAAAGAGAGGAGGAGAGAGAGAGAGAGAGAGAGAGAGAGAGAGGGAGAGGAGAGACAGAGACAGAGACAAAGTGAGAGGAGAGGGTGGGGATGTATGGTTGGTTGAGTGGGACTCACTGACAGACGGGGTGACAGAGGCAGAGTGGAAATCGACTTGTCATTCTTCTTAACTCCTCTCTCTATGACGTTCGCATACCCCGGTCGTGTGTGTGTGTGTGTTGTGTGTAGTGTGTGTGTGTGTGTGTGTGTGTGTGTGTGTGTGAGTGTGTGTGTTGGTGCCCACGCGTGTTTGGGTGTATATGTGCGTTTGTTTTGTGTGTGAGTGTTGTGGTGTGTGTGTGTTGTGTGTGTGTTGATTTGTGTGTGTGTGTGTGTGTGTGTGTGTGTGTTGTGTGTGAGTGCGTGTGTTGTGTTGTGTGTGGTGTGTGTGTGTGTGTGTGTGTGTGTGTGTGGTGTGTGTGTGTGAGTGTTGTTATGTGTTGTCGTGTGTGTGGTGTGTGTGTGTGTGTGGGTGTGTGGTGTGTGTGGGTGTTGTGTGTTTGCGGTGCGCGCGCGCGCGCGCGCGTATGTGCGCGTGGTGGGTTATGTGTGTGTGTGTATGTGTATGTGCGCTGCGTGCGGAGCGTGCGTGCGGTGTGTGTGTGTGTGTGTGTGTGTGTGTGTGTGGGTGTGTGTGTGTGTGTGTGTGTGTGTGTGTGTGTGTGTGTGTTTAAATAAATGTTTTCCCTAAACCACAGTTGTGATTGCGTGGATCTTTTTCTATGTTTATCATGTTGTTCCCCTAAAATGTTTTGATTCATAAATTGTGGTGTCAAAAATTTTGTATGCTCAGCGTCTGCGAAATTTGAAGTTTACTGTTGTTTCACAAATCAAGTCCGAAAGGATGTCATTGAATGTTTGTTTTCGCTTATATGTGTGGATGTGATGTCAATATTGCCTACTAAAATACATTGTTTTCTTTCTATGTCTTTAATATAAATGTCTTAACAGATGGCGATTTTGTCTACAGGTGACTGAAATGTGATGAATTATTGTGGTAACAGATTGAAAGGCACGAAACTGGAACGGGTACAGTGGGGTTTGTAGTAGTTTGTGACAAGAGCAGAAGAAGGCAAGGGCACAGAGTGGAGGTCACAATCAGCACAAACACGAAGAGCGAATACTGCTGAGAAGGTTCTTGCTTCTGGCGTTGCGTAAATATTTCTTTAGCGCCTGAGGGAATCTAGTTATTACCCTGCTGTTTCAACCGAACTTCTCTCTCATCTGCACCCCCCCCCCCCCCCACACCCCCCCCCCCCACCCTCCCTTCCCGTTTCATCTCACTGCGTTCTCCAGGACTACGCTGTCAGATCCGTCAAACCCCTAAAAGAGTTCTTCATTCTCATCACTAAGGTGGTCGTAAAGAGGAATACGGTTCTGTGCCGGACTGCACCCCCTGATATTCGTATTTGTCTAATTCATACCCTTAAAGAGTAAGGATTTTCCCGTGGTGCATTCCATGTCATGGCGCCACTCACAATGAAAAAACTATTCTTTTAGAGTGTGGGCCTTGCATGATGCGAGACACAGCATTTTTCAGCAGATTCAATGATAAACATTGTTCAGGAGGGACGTTCCGTCTGATTGCGATCTTTGTGTCTCTTGAAAGAGATTAAACATTTTCATCGGATCTGGATTTTACTGGGATATGGTTTTTTAACAAATTTTCGGTGGTTTTTAGATGTATTTTAAAGAGTTGCGTGTATTGAATGTATTTGTGAGTTTGATTTTTTAAGTTGGTGAAGCCATGATATGGCCATTTTGACGTGTCGGCTGGGCTACAAGCAACATTACCTTACCTTACCTTACCCTCCGTACCCTCCGCTCCCTCCATCTTCTCTATTGTCCCGTGAAATGTCCTGATCCGGATGACCGATGGCCTATCTTTAGCAGTGACGCAATGACTACATGTGCATTCTCCAGACGAAAGGCTCATCTTAAACATCTGTTTCTGTTCCACAGCGTGGTTTCGGATTCTTCGTGACCAGTCTTTCACTTACGTTCACTGAGAACGTGTATCGTCAGAGTGACATAATGTTTTGATGTAACAAGTATGACAATTCCTTGTGGGTATGTTGTCGAGATCACTTCTACGTTTGGTACTTTAGTTACTGATGTCTCCACCCTTTATCAGGAACTTGAGCAATATTCTCAGAGACGCATAGATGGAGTGTATGAAACTTGCCTGCGTGGTTTCCGTCCTTCTAATTGAGCCCATGGGAAACTCAACACTGGGTAGGAATCTGTCAGAGCAGAAAAGTCCCACAAATGAATAGCTGTGACGGGAATAGAACCCACGCTCGCCCTGTCGTCAATGCTCGACACTAACCGCCACATCATTGCTGTTAGTCTTGTGTTTCTATTTTTGCCTAGTCCTCTTCTCTTCATGACGGGCGTTTTACGGTTATTTTGTTTTATATTGGCGTTAATGGCTAGCTTTACCAGCTTTAAATGAATTAGACGATGTAGCGGTTCATTTCTTAAAGCATCACTCAAAGGGGAATTAGATGGATTGAACGGACCCTTTCCGTATTTCAGGGATAGACACATGTATTTTGCATTATGTGTATGTCAGTTTGTAGATAGGCATTATGTGAGTGCGTGTGTGTGCGTGCGTGCGTGCGTGCGTGCGTGTGTGTGTGTGTGTGTGTGTGTGTGTGTGTGTGTGTGTGTGTGTGTGTGTGTGTGTGTGTGTGTGTCCTCCTACGTGATTAATGTAGACTGAACTGTGTGTGTTTCCTGACACGTATGAAATTCCCTCTCTTTATGAAAGACATTATTTGTGTCTGTAGAATTCTTCCTTTTTAATTCAAAACATGTTTAGATCTAAAGAAAGGGGAAAAAAGCAAAGGTATCAGGCAGCAATATATGGATGTGATAATTTCTAACAAGAAGAAGGTTCGACAACTGTTGTTAACGGCAGGGCATTTCTTTCAATTTCACCACAGAAGATATTCATAACCTGATTTTTTAGAGAAAATATATTTAAAGACAGTTCATAAACTCACGTTGCTTTTAAATCTCATTAACCAAACGTCTTTATTTCTGTGTCCACTACAATATTAGCTTTGGCATAGACAAGCATATTTCGTGTGGATTTCGTTTTAGGCTGCTTTTGTTATTACTCATCTCCTCCATCACATTCCAAATTGGATGTGTCTGCTGGTTTCATTTGATTCGGTGAAGGAATGTCTGCATCAAAATTGTATATATCTCAACGCAAACTATTAAGGACTGAATTATATCCGAGGGGGGGGGGGGGGAGGAGAGAGAAATTAAATCTCATGTTTTTCTATCTTTGTGTTCTCATAACCAGTAAATTCTAAGGGTGCCGTGACGGATACACAAACAACGACGGCGATGCTATGCTATGTGAGTGTGAGAATGAATTTGTCTGTGTGCTAAGGTCACCACTCCGTGCAGACACAGTCAACGACTATGAACATAGCTTCAGAATGTTTATAGGAGCGGGGCGAGGGAGAGAATGGTGAGAGAGGGAGATCGGGGGGGGGGGGGGGGGATGCGGGGGGGGGGGGGGGGGTGGATGGGAAAGGTGTGGAGAGTAGCAGGGGCAAACTAATGAAGATAGAGAATCTCTCTCTCTCTTCTCTCTCTCTCTCTCTCTCTCTCTCTCACACACACACACACACACACACACACACACACACACACACACACACACCACACACACACCATCCCGTTCCTCAAGATCCCGGCATGGACAGCTTGAACTCTGCTGACCCTTCCATGACAGCACCAGGTCCACACCTCCATCCAAACGTCCAGCTGCCACCAGGGTTTTTGGCATATGGCCCACACAGACACCTTGCAGTCCAATGACTGAACAATAAATAGATGAAGTTGTAAATGGAGTTGCCAAAGATGCACATCACGTAGTTGCATTGTTTTTGTTGTGTGTTTTTTCTCTTGAAAAAGGCCACGTGGCCGAAAATTACAAGAGTGGCATTGCGATTTTCTGTAAATAAATGACTTTGGCATACCTACACATCAGTCACAATCCAACGCGCAAACCGTCGTTTGGGATTTCGGGGTATCCGACACATCGCCACACCTCGGCCCAAATAACGAACGGTCATCAAGGTCTTTGACCAACCGCCCGTACTGATAGCTGCAAATGGACTGTAATCAGTTACATTTGCATACCATGTGCATCAATTTCAGTCCAAATGATTGAACACCCATCAGAGTTTTTGACATACCGCACACACTCAGTCACAGTCCGACGAGCACACCTTTCTCAGAGCCTTTGACTTACCGCACACATCAGTCACAGTCCAACGAGCACACCTTTCTCAGAGCCTTTGACTTACCGCACACATCAGTCACAGTCCAACGAGCACATCTTTCTCAGAGCCTTTGACATACCACACACATCAGTCACAGTCCAACGAACACACCTTTCTCAGAGCCTTCGACATACCGCACACATCAGTCACAGTCCAACGAACACACCTTTCTCAGAGCCTTCGACATACCGCATACATCAGTCACAGTCCAACGAGCACACCTTTTTAGAGCCTTTGACATACCACACACATCAGTCACTGTCCGACGAGCACACCTTTTTAGAGCCTTTGACATACCACACACATCAGTCACAGTCCAACGAACACACCTTTCTCAGAGCCTTTGACATACCGCACACGTACACATCAGTCACTGTCCGACGAGCACACCTTTTTAGAGCCTTTGACATACCACACACATCAGTCACAGTCCAACGAACACACCTTTCTCAGAGCCTTCGACATACCACACACATCAGTCACAGTCCAACGAACACACCTTTCTCAGAGCCTTCGACATACCGCGCACATCAGTCACAGTCCACCCAGCACACCTTTCTTAGAGCCTTTGACATACTCCACGCATCAGTCACAGTTCAACGAGTTCACCTTTCTCGAAGCCTTTGACATACTGCACACGTCAGTCACAAAGAAGCAACAATTGCTTCGGCTCGTTTTTAACAAGTCAGAGAACGTAACAAGTTTCGGCTGGAGGGGGGAGGGGGGGTGCTAGGAAGGGGAGGAGAAACTGACAGGGGGAGGGAGGTGCTAGGAAGGGGAGGAGAAACTGACAGGGGGAGGGGGGGTGCTAGGAAGGGGAGGAGAAACTGACAGGGGGAGGAGGGGGTGGGACAATGGCTGAATCTGACAGAAAAAAAATCTTTTTGACCGCTGGCCTTTGAAGGCATTTATCTTCTTCCTGTGAAGCAGGTGTTAAACAGAAAGGAGTTGAATCCGAAACGTGCTGGTTTCAATCTGCTTTTAGACTCTACCTTTTTTTTTAATCTACAATACATTAACCCCGTGGCTTCAGGTAATCTGTTGACAGGAAAGAAGCTTGACCAATAATCCAGGAGCTTCGTTCTACCTGTCAGTTATCTTTTCTCTTGTTTCAGACGTTGAACTTCTTTGCATACACAAGTTATCTTTTCTTACCTATGTCTGTGCAGCCACAACGTATTCATGAATATCAATTGCTATTTTGGTGTATGTAATCCGCCGATTTATGTGGACTTCCTTGGGATACGAACAGCCGGTGGAATTCATCTGTTGTGAAGAGTCATCAACAATATTGGCAAACCGCACATATCAGTCACACTCCTTGAGTAGCAAACAGCACGTACTTTGACATACCCCACACATTTCAGGCACAAACCAACTTGAAACTTCGGCATACCATATATATTAGTCAGAACCGACGTGGGCTGGTCATGACAAACATTGACATACTCTACACACATTGGTCACAAACCAACGTGGGCTGATGATAAAAGACTTTGATATACCACACATACTAGTCACAAACCAATGTAGGCTGATCAATGCAGACTTTGACTTACTACACATGGGAGGGAGGGGGGCGATAGGGAGAGGGAAAGAAAAACTCCTAAGTCTTTTTCATGCGTATAGGCTTCCCCTTGTCTTCCTTGTCTTTCTGTTCGCTATAAGGCTGGCTGTATCGTGGAATAGCCCTTGTCTTCCTGGTCTTTCTGTTCGCTATAAGGCTGGCTGTATCGTGGAATAGCCCTTGTCTTCCTTGTCTTTCTGTTCGCTATAAGGCTGGCTGTATCGTGGAATAGCCAATTGGTAAGACGATTTGGAACAAATTTTGTATTTACTGCTACGATGCCGCCTCTTTCTGTCCGTCTGTCTGTCGGTCTCTCTCTCCCTCCCCCCCCTCTCTCTCTCTCTCGCTCTCTCTCTCTCTCCCTCTCTCTCTCTCTCTCTGTCTCTCCCCCTGTCTCTCTCTCTCTCTCTCTCTCTCTCTCTCTCTCTCTCTCTCTCTCTCTCTCTCTCTCTCTCTCTCGGAAAAAGTGAAAGAAAAGAAAATAATTAAGTCTACCGTTTAACTTATGTTGTTTTCTTTGTATAAACAGCACAATATCAGCGTGAGAGTGCCAGTACACCACACATTAGAACATAAACAAACCCAGACACTTTGTATCAAACGCAAAAAAACATTAAAATCAGCAAAAAGATGTACATTTTTAAAGAACATACAGACGATGCATGGAGTGAAAGAGACTGGTTGGAGGTAAAAAAAAAAAAAAAAAAAAAAGCTAGTAGTGGAAATTGTTTCTTTTTTTCCGATTTTTGTTTTTTTGGCAGATGAAGAGGACAGTGTGAAGCACCAAAAAATGAAGAGGTGGATTTTGGCATTAGGGAAAAAAAAAAAAAAAAAAAAAAAAAAATCACCGCCTTAGGTGCTCCAGTAATCCGATAACTGATGCCAAAAAAAAAAAAAAAGACTTACTACACACATTAGTCACAAACCACTGTAGGCTGATCATGGGAGAGTTTGACATACTAGACACATTAGTCACGAACCAACTTGGGCTGATCGTAACCGACTTTGACTTACCACGCACGCAAGTCACAAACCAAGGTACGCTGATCATCACAGACTTTGACATACTGCACGCATTAGTCACAAACCAAGGTAGGCTGATCATTGGAGACTTTGACATACTAGACACATAAGTCACGAGCCAACGTGGGATGATCGTAACAGACTTTGACATACTGCACACATTAGTCACAAACCAATATAGGCTGATCAGTGGAGACTTTTGACACAACCGACCAATCAGTCACAAACCAACGCAGAACAGATCCTCACCGACTTAACATACTCCACTCGTCAGTCCCAAAAGCAACGTGACACGATCATTAGAGATTTTGCATGCCAGACACACCAACCCCAATCCAAAGTGGGAACTATCATTAGAGACTTTGACATACTACACACATCGGTTACAAACTAACGTGGGTCCAATCACTGGAGAATTGGGCATATTACACACTTCAGTCACAAACCAACGAGAGACCAATCATCCCATACTTTGGTATACTCTACACATTGGTCACACATAGCAGTAGACACATCGTCAGAGAGGTTGACATACTAAACACACCCGTCACAAACCAGTATGAGACCGACCATTCCAAACGTTGACATATTACACGCATAACTCATTAAATAAAAAAAATGCGTAGGGCCGGTAATTTCAAAACTCTGACATACTACATACACTGGTTACAAACCAAGGAGGGGCCGATCATTACAATCTCTGACATGCGACACACATCAATCTCAAACGAATTCGAGACCGTGCATAAGAAACTTTGGCATGCTACCCATATCAGTCACAAACCAACATAATACCAATCATTACAATCTTCGACATACGACACACATGAATCACGAACGAATGCGAGACCCTGTATACGAAACGTTGGCATACTACCCACATCACTTAAAAACCAACGCGGGACAGATTTTCGAAGGAAATAATCACCACTTTTGCATACTTCACGTGAGTCACAAACCAACATGGGACCGGTAATGAAAGACTTTGACGAAATATTCACATTTGTCGCGAACAAATTCTCACATCAGTCAGGAATATACTACACACACCAGTCACCAACCGACATGGGACCGAACATCAGAGATTGGCATATACTGCACTTCGGTCCTAAACCAGGAGAGAGAGAGAGAGGGAGGGAGACAGGGAGACAGAAGAGAGAGAGAGAGAGAGAGAGAGAGAGAGAGAGAGAGAGAGAGAGAGAGAGAGATGGACAGAGAGAGATGGACAGACAGATGGACAGAGAGATGGACAGAGACAGAGAGACAGACTCAGAGTCCGAGACCGAGAGATGGGTGAGTAGCTGAGTGGGTGGGCAGAAGACAGAAGGGCATGGTTGTAGAAGGGAGATGGGCAGCGGGGGGGGGGTGGGGGGGGGGGGGGTAGGGGGGAGGATACGGGGAAGAGGAAGAGGAAGGAAGGAAGGAAGTGGGGTGTGATGCAGCAGCAGACCGCACCGACACTCGAGGACCCTCGGCACCGCTGGTGTTGCTGCCAGAGAGCAGTGCGGTGGCCTCCTCCCCGAGTGGCGGTGGACAGCGCTCCCCACCTCGCCTGTCTGGCCACCGCTGTCTGCGGGGCCACCATCCCCCGTGTTGGGGAGGCGGCACCACGACGCTGACAGAGAACTGTACAGAGATGAGCACCCTCGTCCCCCACCCCCCTCCTCCACCACCACCATCACCCCTCCCCACACCCACCCCCTCCCTCCCATCCCCCACCCCCTCCCACCCCACCCCCCCCCTCCACCCCCTCCAACCCCCGCTCGTCTCACTCTGTTACAGGTTTGTAGTGCTGGTGGTGGTGGTGGTGGTGGTGTGGTCGGTGGTGGTGGTGGTGGTGGTGGTGGTGGTGGTGGTGGTGGTGTGGTCTCGTGTGGTCGGTGGTGGTGGTGGTGGTGGTGATGGTGGTGGTGGTGGTGGTGGAGACTGCTGAGGGTGAAGGATGGTTGGGGCACAGGGAGTGTCTTGACTTTTGCATTGTTGTTGAAATTTTTTTTTTTTTAAGTTAACGAAAGATGGAAGGGGGTTGCATGTATAATTTGGTATCGGTTAGTGTGTACTTAGCTGACAAGTCTTCTGTCTGTCTGTCTGTCTGTCTGTCTGTCTCTCTCTCTCTCTCTCTCTCTCTCTCTCTCTCTCTCTCTCTCTCTCTCTCTCTCTCTCTCTCTCTCTCTCCACTCCTTCAGATGGGCCAATAGCCTTAGTGAATAAAAATCTGATGTCCTGAGTTTAAAATTTGAATTTCTCTCTCTCTCTCTCTCTCTCTCTCTCTCTCTCTCTCTCTCTCTCCTCTGTCTCTCTCTCTCTCTCTCTCTCTCTCTCTCTCTCTTCTCACTTATTTCCAAATTCTCTTTTCTGTATGTTTAATATGGAATCACTAGAACTGGTAACTGACCCAGAATGACTGGATTCCAGTACTCGCACCCTTTCACCTTTCACAGTTTTTGTTGTTCTTTTTTCCCCCGGTCCATTCCATTTCTTTCAGACCATACACTCCTCCCCCGGCCTGACTCTTACGTGAGAAATAAGCATAAAAAGATGATATGAACATCACGGTGTTTCTTACCCCTAAAAACAATTCGTTGCTAATTTAACAAA
>CM031617.1:38224986-38227486 GCA_018398815.1 Conus ventricosus | reverse complement strand
TCGTCTGATTCATCATATAGGCAATCTTCTCCGTTAACAAATCCTTCGTTGAAAACTGATTCAAAGTGCTGTACCCACTCGTTTTCTGTTATGTCATTTAGAACAACACTTTTTCTTTTATTCTTGTTAATTTCATTCCAAAACTGACTGGAGTTTTCCGCTGAGCTTAAAAGATTTTTCAAATCAAAGTTTCTCTGTGCACGCTCTTTCATGTTGAGCATAGTCCTGTATTCTTTCCTTGCTCCGATGTATTTAACGTAGTCAACTTTATCTTTAGTTTTTCTTGCCCTTCGAAGATGTCTTATTACTTCCCTTTTCTTTGAAAAGCACTCCTTATCAAACCATCTGGCTTTACGAGCACTTTGTTTACCCACTAACACTTTCCTTTTCATTGGTTCAGCTGCCACCTTTAATGATGAAGTAAAAATATTCACCGACTCATCTAGATCCATATTAATCAGAGAAGTTGCCAACTCAAGTTGGGTCTGGAAATGTTCTGATCTTAAGTGTTCAGTGAACATGTGGGCTTGGTCTTCTGACCAAATAATCTTCTCCAGCTGGACAGCGTTGTTGACAGTGGGTTGAACAATGGAATTACCTATCTTACAATACAATTCAACAGGCATGTGGTCTGACTCAATTCTGTCTCCTATGACCATCCGTTCAAAACTACTGCAAAGATCGAAGCTCGTAAGGAAATAATCAATAACGCTATGACCCTGTTCAGATAAATATGTGAAATTACCAGAACCCTCGAGCTCTGGACACCCATTTAATATTTTCAAGTTATAAACAGGCGCACATATCAAGTAACTTCTTGCCAAAATCATTTGTCGCTACGTCACATGATATTCTGTTGTCTATGAATGTAGTAGACCTATCAAAAACATCAGAGCAAAAATTCTGAGTAAAAGGACTGTTGATGATTTGTACATTACCTGTCCGTCCATTAAAGTCGCCATTACAAAGCAAGTACAGATTAGTATCCGCTCCCAATAGATCACCTATAATCCTTTCAACTTCCAGTGTATGACAACTGGATTCCGCCGTGTCATAAAACGGGCTACCATAGGGTGGGACATACACAGATACGTACAGTATGTCAGATGCACTGCCCAAAAGTTTACCGCATATTCTGACTGCAACTAAATTATCACATTCACATTGTATTACTTTAATATATTTTGTCAAGTTCTTTTTTATCATTACAACTACGCCACCTGACCAACGGCCGTGATGAGATAATTTCAAAGCGGGAGAAACGAATTTAACAAAATTTGGAAAAACATCAGACATATCAAAAGTTTTGTCCATGAATGTTTCTGTTAGTGTAACAAAATCAAAATTATTTAAGTAGTTCACCAAGTCCCAGTCTCTGAGTTTGTTTGCAAGTCCCGCTATGTTGAATAGCAGGAAGGACAGTCGCTGGGGCCGGCCTTCATCCTAGGTGTCAGCATCAATGAAGGGTTCTTCACCACTATCCTCCCCTGCAGCGTCCGCTTCACCGTCAGGAGGGTTTGGCGTGGGTGAGCCTGGACACACCACATCTGCATGGGTCTGTGGTACCGCTCGTTGGGTCTGCAGCATGGAGTCTATCCGCTGCTGAGCTCCGGTGTTCCACGGCCACGACCTCTTCCGGAATATCTCGGTCGTTCAGCCGACGGAGTTAAAGGCTCTTGGCTTCCATGCACGCTGTTTGTTGCCTGGGCATGCCGGTCACTGGTGGATGGTATAGCTCGTGCCCGTAAATTATACACAATATTTTCTTTCAGTACCGAGTCACCACTGGTATTTTGAACTGGTTACTGTGGTACAGTGTCTGTGTCTCCAGTGGTGTCTGTGTGCTGGGGCAGATCTTTAGGATTGGCTGCCTCCATGCGTGAAAACCCGTTCTGTTGACCGGAGCTTGCACGGTCTGTTCCAGTGGGAGGAGCAGGTGGAACGGGTGACGGTTTGGTTGATTTGGGGACTGGAGCATTTCTTTCTTCTGCATTTAGAGCTGGAAAGTCAGTTGTCGATAAGCAGTATGTGGGCATTTCATGACCATCCATACGATTCTGTGGGCGCGAATTATCACTGAGATTTCCCCTCTCACCCCTCTTGAGCGCTTTGCATCATGATAAATAACGGACGTGTTCCTTCGTCTGGAGTGTAGGGGCTGATCACATCTGAGGATTCTTTTGTTGCGGAGGTCATAAGTGTAGACCGCCTCATCCGTGATCAGCTTGTCATAGCGTAAACTGGATCTTTGCCCTTCATGTCTTAGCTGGCGTTGCACAGGGAGAAGTTCTTTCCTCTTCTGTTGAGTATTTTCAGAGAAATCTTCCCGAACAAAGATATTCTGAAAACCGTCTGAATTTCTCAGTTTTGGTGCATTTTGAAGCACTAACCTCTTTTGGCTGTAGCTCTGGAACGTCACAACAATAGCTCTGCCAGACTTGAATATTCTATCCAGAGCCAAGTCTTCTTCTATGCCCATTCCGACTCGCACAGCTTGACG
>CM031617.1:38212486-38219986 GCA_018398815.1 Conus ventricosus | reverse complement strand
AGAGAGAGAGTTGGAGAGAACCAGATTAGACAGAGAAGACAGAAAGAGAGAGAGAGAAAGAGAAGAGAGAGAGAGAGAGAGAGAGAGAGAGAGAGAGAAGAGAGTGAGAGAGAGCTATTAGAGGAGGTAGGGCAATGCTTCTTTTGTATATTCAACACAAACACCCACCACTCCACACCCACCCCACCCAACCACGTCTCATCTCCTTTCTCATCGTCACACAAGGAATACTGTTCAGAACATTTATATTCACGGTGGAGGCCAAACAATGAGGGGAGGGAACGGAGGGAGGGAGGGAAAAAAAGGGAGGGGGGGGTAAAATAAAAAGTTAACAACTACCCCCAAGGCTTAACTCCCTGAAAAATTGTGCAGTCAATTCATCACATCACTTCACCTCAACTCCATCCTAAAAACTAATTTTCGCTCTCTTAACCTAGCGGGCCAATCTTTCTCCCATCCACCCCCCACCCCACAAACCACCTACTACCCACCTACTACCCCTACCCGACATATATCCACTACCCCTACACCCCACCCACTTTCCTTAACTTCCTCTGCCTTGTCACCACTCCCACCCATAAGCCCCCCACACCCCCACCACGCCCTCTCCTGCCCAGAGTATGCAGACGGTATAAGGGTTTCCCACATTCAAAATTGACACTGAAGGACAGAGGGCAATGGTTAGGATCGAGCTTGAAAACTCATGTACCCCAATCATACTCTCCCCAGTTCCCTACCTACTCCGTCTCCATCTCCCTCTTTCCCAACCCCCTCCCCTCTCCTCTCCCTCACCCCCTTGACCTTCAACAGTCACGTCCCTTTCCTCTGACTGTCTTGTCTGTCTGTCCTGTCTGTCTGTCTCTCTCTCTCCTCTCTCTCTCATCTTCTATCTCTCTTCTCTCCTTTCCCTCCTCTCACTTCTTCTCCATCATCCCTCTTCCCTCTCTCTCTCTCTCTCCTCCCACCTCATCCACTTAACAAGACAATCACCTATGATGTGATTTGTTTATCAATACGAATCCCTTTTTGATTTTGTTACACTGTATTTTCGAAATACTTATGATTGTTAAACAGTTTACTTGAGTCTAATCGCTTGCCCTGTTTCAAATCCCAGATTTGTTTCCTCTTTTTCCTTTCTCTTTCCCAGGCTGCTGCAGCAAACCTTACCCTTGTTCACATAAGACCCACACCTCATACGATCACTATTACCTTTGGGACACACAAAACACTGTTATAGGTCACTGTCCAATCACAAATATGTTTGCAGAGCGTCTCTGAAGCGTTTCTATCATCTTCTTCTTCACTCTCCATCGCTTCTACTCTCTCCTCCTCCCTGCCTCTCCTGCCCCTCTCTCTCAACTTCTCCATCTCATATATCTCGTCTCCTCTCCACTCTTCCCTCTCTCGCCGATCAGCTACTCTTCCTCTTCTCTCCATCTCGCTACCTCCGTCGCAGCGTTCATTCTTCCTGTGTATCGTGCGATGCCGTCTCTGGGGGCTCTCTCTGCTCTGGCTTCGGGGGGACTCTCCCGTCTGTATAAGAGTGTTCCTCCACGGTGTACAAAGTTGACACTGAAGGGACAGAGTACTGTTAGGTTAGTGCATGAGAAACTCATTGTTCCACAAGCACTCCTCCCCAGTTCCCCTTTCCCGTCTCCTCTTTCCCTAAGACCCCTCGGCTCCCTACGAACGCACCGCTACACACCCACCCCCCCGGCCGCCTCTCGCCACCCAGTGCCCCCGCCTGGCCTTGCGGAGCGACCCTCTTTCCTCATGTTTGTCAGGTCGAGTGAGCGCTGACTAGAGCGAGCGTTTTCTCTCGCTCTCTCCCTTCTTCGTGAGAGTCGGTGAGCGGAGGCTCTCTCTCCTCCGCCATCATCTCCTCTCGATCTCATCTCACATCCTAACCGCCCTCCTTCTCTATTGGGACTAGAATCCTGTCTGTCTGTCTGTTCTGTCTGGATGGCTCTGAATCTCCTTCTCTCTCCCTCCATCTCTCCTCCCTCTTCGCATTCCCCCTCTCGCACCTCTCCTCCCCCTATCCCTCTCCTTCTCCCCAACCTCCCATCCCTCCTCCTCTTCACTCTCTCTCCTCTCCTCACCCTGTGTGTGTGCGTATAAGGGTTTCCACGTGTTCAAATTGACAAACTGAAAGGACAGAGGACTGGTTAGGTTAGTGCTTGAAAACTCATGTTCCACAAGCACTCTCTCCACAGTTCCCTCCGTCTCCTCATTCCCACGACCAACACCCCTCCACCCCACTCCCCACCCCCCCCCCCCCCCCCCCACCTTGACTTCACTGGCCTCTTCCTCTGTTTGTCTGTTCTGTCCTGTCTATCTCATTCTCTCTCTCTCTACCTCCTCTCTCTCCCTCTCTCTCTCCGCTCACCACACTCCAACCCCTCTCATCTCTGAGACGCTCACACAGTCAGTCTGTCTGTCTCTCTCTCTCTCACTCTCTCCTCTCTCCAATTTATAACGTCACTCCAACCTCTACTCTGTCTCTCTCTCAATCTCTCAACCACTACTCTCCTCTCACTTCTTGTAAAAGTGTTTCCACCACGTGTTCAAATCTGGACACTGAAGTACCAAAGAGGAACTGGTTAAGTTAGTGCTTGAAAACTCATTTTCCACAAGCACTCTCTCTCTAGTTCCCATCCGTCTCCTCTTTCTCTAGACGTTTCTCCCTCCAAGGCCTTCACTGCCCTTCCTCTGTCTGTCTGTTCTGTTTGTCTGTGTTGGTCTACCTGCTGTCTTCCTGTCTGTCCTCTCTCTCTCCTCTCTCATCATCCTCTCTCTCTCTCCTCTCTACACACTCTTCCCTTCATCTCACTCTCTCTCTGAGACTCGCTATCTTCTGTCTTCCTCTCTCACTTCTCATTCTCTCCACTCTCCCAGTTCAACTCTAGATTAACCCTCTAAGCAATCCCTCTTAGCCTCGTCTCTCCTCACTCTCCTCCTCTCTCTCCTCTCTCTCTCTCTCCCCCTCTCGGGGGCACGGAACGACGGTAATGTGCTTCCGTGATAGCAGCTCATGTGAAGTGGTGCGGATCAATTCTGCTTTCTGTTTACTACTTAGGACTAGTGGTGAAGTAGTAATTGGCACGCCAATCCAGTAACAGTCCATGAAAGTGACGTCTGTGGCAAAATGTGGACTTAAGCGACCTGGAGGGCCGCTATCGAACTTTCTGTGTGCAAAATTTCAATCTGGGTCCAATTATTTGACTCGAATGTGTTCCCAGGTGAGCGATGACACAGTAATGCACCCCTCTGTCGGTCAGCCGATGTTGTCGTGGGTTTGTTGTGTTCCTCAGTATCGTGTCCTTAAGGTCAGTTTCTGTTGGAAACATTTCCCAGTTGGTATCTCACTGATAAGTACGTGTGAAGACAAGTAAGCAAACAAGGAACCAGTTGTGCAGGAGGAAGGAATGGGTTACGACGCCTGTTCCGTGTCAGTATGTCACGCACGGCGGTTGCCGGGGGTTGTTGTGTACTCCGCTTGCTGTGCTGTGCAGGCAGTGTTCCTTGCTGTGTAGGCTGCTCCACAATGGTGACATTGAGTAAAAAAACCCTGGGGCCCCACCCCAGACCAACAAACGAACACGCTATGGAGAACTGACAATATGAACGAAATCAGAGACAGTAAAAGAAGACAATGATAGAACAGGACTGACGAAAGCCCTGTCACGACAGTTTCCAAGAGCAAACACAACTTACGAGAAACGATACTTGGAGAAATCAAAGACGTACCTGAGTGAAATAAAGAACACACAAATGCGACGAAGATTCAACGACGATGTGTGATCAGACCTAGAAAAGAGTCCAGACATTGAACAGCGACAGTGACAGATATGACAGTGGAAATTCACGACGGTATGCAGTGGTCAGATGAAGGGAGAAAAAGAATTTCAACAACTTTCCAAAACAATTACGACAATGAGACAAGACGGTTGACAAACTAAAGTTGACACGACAGACTGGAGATTATTCTCTGGAGGTCAATCTACGGTTTTCTTTGGGATCCCCAAGTGCAGCCCTAATAAAAAATTTATATGTGGCCAGTGCAGTAGTCAGCATCTCTAAATAGTGTTTGACCGAATCTAAGACCTGGAGACTGACGACCACTATTGCAATCGAGCACCACCGGAACATGTCCATGAGGTCATGCATCGGACGGACGACGGCCAGCCCACCCCAATGAGACGGACACCCGTGTGATTTCATTAGCATGGAAAGACCAAAATGTCCGATCATCTCTGACAGTGACACGAACAAAAATTTAGGGAACGGGGGTGTGAAGGATTGCCAACGATCTGACCAGTAGCGCAGGCCCATACACGTCGCCATGCCAGAAAGGAAGGGAAACGTCATTACTTTTTCGTAAAGGAAAGCTTGTTTTAGGCCCTACTTCCAACCCACCCGCACATAAGCCGAAGTATGCCGGCAGTAGTGAGTGCACGGGCAACACACCGCACACAACTTGTCACCCGAGCTAGCTACGAGAGAGGGGTGTGTACCGTCACCACTCGAACAACGACAAGGCTTCCCCCTCTCGGCCGCCAGGACAACACCTCCATCAGCACGAGAGGGCAGCGGCAGTCTCCCTCCCCCTCCCCCCTCACCCCAGTGGCATGCGTGCCACCCATGTGGCGGCCCGGCGTGTGACAGTATGCAGTGAGGCGGAGAACAGGTGTTCAAAGGCAACGACAGGGACGGGTGGAACAACAAGCGTCACCAGTGGCGGCGGGGATTCCCCCGTGCGTGACCCTGTGGGTAATCGTGGCAGTGACGCACGTGCAGCTTGTAAGCGTACCTGTGTCCATGCAGCGACGGGCTTGCATCGTATCTTGGTAACCAGAGCCCCGCAAAGGCCCCATAGCAGTTTCACAAACGAAGGGAGGGTGGGTCAGCGGTATTGGAAGAAGGGAGCTGGAATTTACGTTCAAATACAAAAAAAACGTTTCACAAAAGCCATAGGACAGGCTCCGACCATCCAAACCAGAGGACGTTTTTGGAATTATAATGGTATTGAAAAATTTGTACAGCAAATTACAAAGAGAGTTTCTTATTGTTAATTATGTGACAATATGTTTGACTTTGTTTTGTCTCACCGAAAACATATATCTTGATCTTTCATTTGATTTTATAACGTGTTTTTACAAATTACTTAAATTTCATGCTCCCAGCAAAAAAGTACTCTTTTCCATGGCTGGAGAATCCCGGAGGAGTATTACGTGTTTATAAATAAAAGCAACTAGAAAAGAATGTAACTCGAAATAAAGTTTAATTGTAGATAAGCGATGCCAATTAAAGTTGACAAAATGATTTGGAACCAGAAAAGATGTTGTTTTAATTGCCTGCTATGTGTTCCGGAAGGAGGCCCTAATTACATGATATAAATGGTTAAGAAGATGGTATTATAATTTTTAGAATAAACAATGTTACAACATTTTATGAAAAATATGCAGTTTATTTTACTGATTATGGGGGATCGTAATGCCAGAACAGGCCAGAAACAAGCTGATTACTAAAGTATGTACCTATGAGAGGGAGGGGAGTTTGTTGAAATGGGAAAAGAAAATTCTACACTTATCCAAAGATGACATTGTTATCAATTTGTGGAAAATCCTTAATAGATTTCTGTTTCTTGTTTGATCTGATAGTCAGGAATGGTTTTCTGTGATGGTGATAAAGAAGGAGAGTATCTTTTTGTGTCCCCCCAATGGATCAGCGTGATCGATTATTATTGGATCCATGGGGTGATTATTGTCGAATGTTGATTTGCATGTATTGGTGATTGTGTAGATAAGTGGCCCTACCACTGAAGTGTCATGGAGAAATGTGTGTAATGTATTAAAGATCGGGGATGAGAGTCTACAGGGAGAAGAAAAAATAATTATGGTCATAGGAAAATTTAATGTATAACATATCAAGAATGAAGGCTTGAACATGACGCATACAAGAACAGTGTCCCTCAGAAAGCCGCACAGACATTACGACTATCTACTAATAGTTGATGATGGGTTAAACCATTTCACTAATGCTTTGTGTGGAATGCGGCGTGCATGGTGACGAACAGTGTGACGTGAGCAAGAAAAAACATAATGACTGTTTTTCATTTGCGGAATGTGAAAACAAAAAAAAGCAGGAGGTGTCAAAAGGAGTATACTCAAAGATTCAAAGATGTAAAAACGCTAAAGATAAGAAAGAAAAAAGAGAAGCCAATGTGAACATCACGAAAGAGAAACTTCAAGTTAAAGAAAATCAAAAGAAACGGGAGAGTTTGGAAGAAAACAGGTTTACAGAAGTTGAGAGACTCAGTAAATGTTTCGAGGCATTTTGTCAATTATAAGATCGGTTAATAAAAAAACGTCTTATATATAACTAACAAAATTTCTATCAAGAATGGCATAAATCATTTCTAAATGTTTTCAATGAGATCAGTCCAAAGCTAAAATTCACGGAAGAAAACTTAAGGGGTAAGAGGAATCAGGAAAGTTGAACCCAGTGATTTAAAATAATCCTATAAAGTAAAGAAGAGGTTATTGCAGTATAAAACTCTAAAATCGGGAAAAAAGCGCTGGACCGGACAAAATTGTATTGAGAAATGTTGAAACACATGCTAATAGGCAGTAATTGATTCTTATTCAACGATTTAACCTACCTTATTTCAATATGGAACAATTTCCTTTGGAATGGCAAGAATCTATCAATCTTCAAAAAACAAGAAAGATGAATATTAAAACGACCACTGAATAGAAACTATCGTGAGTTTCCTTACTAGTAATCTAATAAAGTCTATACTTTTATATTCTGACAGAGGACGATTGGACAAAATGGGCTGAAAATCATAATAAAGGAAAGATAACGAAGAACAAGCAGTTTAGAGCTAATTAAGAGCACGACGGATCAATATCACGTTATATTCACCTTTGTAGAAAAATACTTACTGGCCATAAGAAAACTATATGTAGCTTTTGTATATTTTAGGAAGGCCTTCGCGATTCGTTAAACGAAATGAGTGTTGTGGTGAATGTATTGGCGTAAAAGTAGTGTGACTGGCAAACCCCTAATACACGGCAGTTAAGGTGTTTATAACTCGGTTGCTTCTTCGTGTGACCGTGTGTAAGAGGCTTGTATTCATATTATTTCCAATGCACAAATTGGTGAAAAGCAAGGATTTCTCCTAATCCGCTGTTGTTTTCCTACCTTCTTCATAAAAACGAATTAGCAGTAGAATTATCAAGAAATGCGTAAACATGGAATTCAGTTGATTCCCAGGAGCTATCGAATTGTTTTAATTACTCTTGCTGATGAATGTTATCTTCTTTCTGGGACTGTTATAACGATACAAAACCAGTTAAGAAAATTTGAAACAACGAAGCATAACGCTTAGATTTGACGGTGAATTTAAACTAAACAAATATCATGGTATACAAATGGTGGTCATTTATCGTGAATGAAAAATGATGTTTTATATGGAAATGCAGAAGTAAAAAA
>CM031617.1:38197486-38207486 GCA_018398815.1 Conus ventricosus | reverse complement strand
TTAAGAAAATATATTATAAATATGTAAAGTCTTCACTGGCTGCATGAGGGAACCATCGTAATCCCTCCCTGACAACTGTTTCAATGGTGAGAACAGTGTTTTTGAATGAAAGAAAGAAATGCAATCCTGTTTAGATCATTCAGTCACTCATAATGTGACGTCCCAATTACCGCTTTTTCCGCTCGATAAGGCAGTCAAACGAAAAAGGTTACGAGGACTGCGACTCGGGGGGGGGGGGGGGGGGGGGGGGGGGGGTGTGGGGGGGGGGGGGGTTGGGGTGGGGCTTCCCCCCCGGGGGGGGGGGGGGGGGGGGGGGTGGGGGGGTGGGAAACGCACCCACTGTCTTGATGGAACGCATACTGGATTGTCTATTGTTAGGTCCGCCCCAAAATTTTGTAGCATTTTTCTGTCTGTCTGTCTGTCTTTCTGTCTGTTTTGTCGTTGTCTGTCTGTCTCTCTCTCTTTCTCTCTCCTCTCTCTCTCTTTTTCTCTCTTCTCCTCTTTTTCCCCTCTCTCTCTCCCCCGGCTCTCCGTTCATGGGCCCTTTCTGATCTTTAACCAAAATCGCTTAAAAAGTTTGGGGCGGGTTTTTGCCTCCCGGGAGCGGACTTTTGGACGAAGCTTGGCCCCCTTCGCGGAGAAAAAGTTTCCCCCTTGAAATGTGAACAGGGGAGCAAAATTTGGAAAACCCTTTACAAAAATTAAAGCCAAATAAAACAAAAATTAGTAGTAAATGCTGACTGACCAAGAATTTACAACACTTGACATTATCTTTTTAAAATATCCACACACACACCACACACACACACACCACCCCACAACCACAACACCCACTAACACACACACACACAAACACACACACAACACCCCACCACACACTAAACACAAAAACCTCACCCCAAACACTCCACACAACACACACCACACACACACACCCCACACACACACTACACAAAACAAAACCCCAACCACGCAGCCCATGTAACCCCACACCCACACACACATAAAACGTGCACGTACGCGCGCATTTTCCCCGGGGGCGCACTACACATGCACACCCCCAAAAACACCAACACACACACACACAACAACCACACACACACACCCACCAACGGCGAGAAGAGAGAGAGAGAAAAGGAGAGGAGAGAGAGAAATCGGAAGGGGGTGAGGAGAGGGGAAGGTAAATCATTAAAATAGTAAAACGGGCTTACAGTGGTTTTTTTGGGTTCGACTTTTTCTTCTTCGTGGATTGGGTTCGGGAAAGCCCTATCAAAACAGAGAAGAAATCCTGTTTTATAAAGGGAAAAACATGTTTTTTCCGCCCGGACAGGTCGTTTTTTTTAAGGGTTTTCCCAATTTTTTTTTTCCCTTTTTTTTCTCTTTTCCTTCCCCTTCTCTCTCTCTCTTCCCCCCCCCTTCTCTTTTTTCGCTCCTCCTCTCCCCCTTCTCTCTCTCTCTCTTTTTCTCCCCCTCTCCTCTCTCATTTTCCCTCTTTCTTTCAATTTTTTTTTTTTAAATGTCTGAAATTTTTTTTTTTTGGGTTCTTTGTAAATGTCACCCCTTGGTTTTATTGTTTAAATTTTTTTGGGTTCTCCTTCAGTTTTTTATATATGTTCGTACTTTACTCTTTTTGGGTCAGTAGCTGCCCTTTTTTCTCTCTCTCTCTCTCTCTCTCTCTCTCTCTCTCTCTCTCTCTCTCTCTCTCTTTTTCTCTCTCGCTCGCTCGCTCGCTGTTTCGTTTGTTCGGGTTCAAGATGGATCAAGGGGGGCGTGGGCCAAAAAAAAAAACAATGAAAGTCCCATTTTTTTTTCCTCTTATTGCGTTCATTTTTTACAAAGGCCCCTTCCAGTGCCCAAAATTGTACGGGCAGAAGGTTTACCCCCCCCCCCCCCCCCCCCCCCCCCCCCCCTTGGTTTTCCTTTTTGGCCCCAAATTTCCTGTCCAAATCCAGAATTTTCTTTGTTAAATTGGGGGTTTGGGCTTTTTTTTTTTTGGTCATTCTAAAAAAAAAGAAAGGGGGAAAAAAAAAAAAGGGCTTTCTGTTTTCAGATTTTTGACTCAAATTTTGTACCAAATTTGGGTTAGATAAATACCGTGTTTTTTTGTAGTTCGCGCCCCGCGCGCGCGCCCCGCCGTGGTGGTTTAAGGGTTTTGTATGGGGTGGGGTTCCGTCGTGGGGTGCGTGCGGGGCGTCCCTTTGGTTTTATGTTTTGGTGGTGGGGGTGTGCGTGGTGATTTGTTGTGGGTGTGTGTGTGTGTGTGGTGTGTTGTGTAGTGTGGTGGGGGGGAAAGAAAGAAGAGGGGAAAAAAGAAACAAGCGCGCATTTTTTTGCGGGGCAAAGAGGAGAGAGAGAGGGGTGGAGAGAGAGTGTGTTTTTTGTGTTTTTGGGGTGTTGTTGGGGTTGTGTGTGGGGTGTTTTGTGTTGTGTGTTTTGTGGGGACAGACAGCAGGCAGAAAAAAACAGACAGAAACATTGACATACGGGACAAAGTTTTTTCTGTTTTTTTTTTAAAAAGCAGTTTGAAAAAGGATCACAAAAAAAAAAAAAAAATGGACAAAAAACCAGCGAAAAAGAAAAGGGAAGAGACAAAAACAGAAAAGACGGACTAGACTAGACCAGACAATGGAAGCGAAACACGCGTTTTAGCAGTAGGGGGATGTGGCTGGTGTTTTCCCCAAAGAAGCTAGCATGCAAGATCCCTTTTTTGTAAAAGTTTCAAGCCCTACCGACATCTCCCACTCCTCCTCCTCCACACAGACTCCTCAGCTCCTAGAAAAATCCCCCTTTCTCCCTCCCACGGCCCTCAAGGGTTTTACCCCGGGAACGTTGGTTACAATCGCATCTCCGGGGGGAAGAAAAGAAGAAAAAAAGGAGAAAGGGGAAAGGGGGAAAGGGGGGAGGGGGGGGGGAGGAGGAGGGGGGAAGGAGGGGAGGGCGGGGGGGAGGGGTGAGGGGGAAAAATTTAAAAGAAAAGGGGGAAAGGGGGAGATCTTTTTCCCCCTTTTCCCCCATTGGAGAAGCTAAGGGGATTAAAAACGGGGGCCACAAAAGGGGAAGTTTTTCGACGCCCTTTATTAAAAGGCCACCATTAAATTAAGCACGTTTTTTGGGTTTTGGGATGTGGTTTACCACGGTCTGCGCACTGTCACGGGGGGGTGGGGGGGGGGGGGGGGGGGTTGGGGGGGAAGTAGGGGGGGAATGGGGGACCGGGGCAGGGGGGGTTTAGGGGGGGTGGGGGGGTGGGGGCCCCCAGGGGGGTAAAATTTGGGGTGGGGGGTGGGGGGGGTGGGGGGGGTTTGGGGGGGCGGGGGGGGTTTTGGGGGGGGGGGTTTTGGGGGGGGGGGGGGGGGGGGGGGGGGGGGGGGGGGGGGGGGGGGGGGGGGGGGGGGGGGGGGGGGGGGGGGGGGGGGGGGGGGGGGAAAGGGAGGGGGGGGGGGGGGGGGGGGGGGGGGGGGGGGGGGGGGGGGAAAAGGGGAAAGAGGGGGGAGGGGGGGGTGGGGGGTGCTGAAAGGAGGGGGGGGAGGGAGGAAATTGTAGGGGTGGGGGGAAGTGGGGGGGGGGGGGGGAAAAGGGAAAGGGGGGGGGGGGGGCGTTTGGGGGGGGGGGGGGGGAGGGGGGAAAGGGGAAAAGGAGGAGGTTGTGGTTTTCATACCAAAAGCCGGGGAAGACAAATCACACCCCTTTAAATTTTTCCTTTTCCTATGGTTTTTTTTGGACACCCCCCCTTCTCTTCTGTCTGTTTCCTTTTGTATTTGTCTGGTTGTCTGGCTGCCCTTGTTCCCTTTTTCCTGTCTGTTTGTCTGCCCGCTTCTGTCTTTTCTGTTCTGTCTGTTCCTCTCCCCTCTTCTCTTTTCTCTCTCTCTCTCTTTTGGGTTTTTCGACCATAAAAATCTTAAAACCCCAAAAAACCTAAAAAAAAAAGCAGAAAAGCAAAGGAAAGGAAAAGCTTAAAGAAATGGGATGTGTTTTGACTCATGAATGAAAAACCCCGGGGAAAAAAAAAAAAAATTCAGGCTTGAAAAAAAAAGAAAAGTCCCTTTTTTTTCTTTTTTATTGGGGGTTTTTCCCCAATTCCTAAAACCTAGGGTATATCATTTTCCCTTTCTGTTTTTCACGTTTTTTTTTTTTTTTTTTTTTTTTCATTTTATATGTTTTCTTTTTTTTTCCATTGATCAGGGGTCTCATGTTTTCTCATGAAAAGAGAAGGGGGGGGGGGGGGGGGGAAGATTTTGGGGAGGGGAAGGGAGGAGAGAATAGAGAAAAGGAGGAGAGAAGGAGAGGAGGAGAGAGAAGGGAGGAGAGATGGAGGAGGGAGAAAAGGAGAGAGGAGGAGAGAGAAGGGGAAAAAGAGAGAGAGAGTGTGAGAGGGAAAAGAAAAGATGGGGGCTCGCGTGCGGGGCGTGCACGAGCCCAAGTTGTGCGTGTTGGGTGCATGCGGGGCGGGCGGGCTTTTTTTGGGTTTTTTTTGGGGTTTTTTTGATTGCGCGGCTTTGCATTAGGGGCCCTTTTCTTGGGTCCCTGGGGGGTGGGGGAGGGGGCGTTGGTTGCTACGGGACCTTTTCCAGGGGAGTGTCATCTTCCTTATGGGGGGGTCCGGACGGGTCCTTCAGGGGCTGACGGGCCCCTTGCAGATGGGGGGAAAACCTCGGGGGCCCAACTGGGAGGTTCTTTTGGAGCCATGGGCCCTGGTTCGTGATGAAAATGCTTTCATTTTAAAAGAAAATTCAAGATGGGGGAAAGGGGGGTTTGGTAAAAGGGGGAACCGGGAATTTTTAGGCAATAATATAGTTGGTTTTTTGGGGGTGTTTGTGTTTTTGTTTTTGGGGGGTTGGGTGGTGTGTGTGGTGTTTTTTTGTGGGTTTTCCCGAAAGGGTTGTTTTGGGAATTTTTTATTTTATTTTTTTTTTTTTTTTTTTTTTTTTTTTTTTTTTTATTTTTTCCCTTTTCCCTATTTTTTTCCCCTTTAATTCTGCTCTTTTTTTCCATTCCTTCCCCCTCCTCCTTTTTTCTCTCTCTCTCTCTCTCTCTTCTCTCTCTCTCTCTTTCCCTCCCGCTCTTTCCTCCTTCTCCCCCTTTCCCCCTTTTTCTTCTTTTTTTTTTTTTCCTTCTTTCGCCTTTTCCTCTCCCCCCCCTCTTTTCCCCCCTTAATTTTTTTTTCGCTTCTCTTTTTCCTTTTTTTCTCTTTTTCCCCCCTTTTGGGGTTTTTCCCTTTTCCCCTCAAATTTTTAAAAAAAAAATAAAAAAACAATTTAAAAAATTAAAATTTTTTTTTAATTTTAATTTTTGTTTTTTTTTAAAATTTTTTTTTTTGGAATTTTTTTTATTTTGGTTTTTAATTTTTAAAATTTTTTTTTTTTTTTTTTTAATTTTTAATTTTTTTTTTTTAAAAAAATTTTTTTGGGTTTTTTTTTAAATTTTTTTTTGAAGGAAAGGGGATTTTAAATTAAAATTTTTTAGAATATTCAATTTTTTTTTAAATTGGCTTTTTTGGTAAATCCCTTTGGGAAAAGGGAATTTTTCACCACCCCCCTTTTCTTACCGTTTTTGGGTTAAACCCCTAAAGCCCGGGGAAGAGAAAAAAAGAAGGCTTTTTTTGGGGGGAATTTTTTCTTCATAAAAAAAAATTTTTTTCGCTAAAAAAAGAAAAATCTTTTAAAAACGTGTTTTTTAAAATTTACTTCACGCGAAGGTCCTACCTGTTGCTATTTTTGGGCGGAATTGTGATTTTTTAGAAAAATGTATTTTAAATTTTTAAAATGCTTCACCTGTAGGCCCCTTTTAAAAAACCAAATCCCGGGGCCCTTTAAGGCAAAAAACCCAAAATTTAACTCGTTTTAGAGAGACGGGACGTCAGTGTATTTCTGTGAGTAAAAATTCTCGTTGGCATTGGGGTTTGGCTATACGTTTTAAAACAAAAAGAGGTTGTCGCAAAAAATCTTAAAAGAGGCCCCTTAAACCAAAATTTTCAAACGGCAAAAAAAATAGGGGGTTACGACTTTTTCTTTGGAAATGTTATATCAAAAACGGATTCGGGTTGTTATGACAGCCCGGGGGGAATGCAAGATTTTGTTTGTTTGTTTTTTTCCCCTGAATTTCATCAAAGATTTAAGTGACTGCAGGGGGGACAAAGGGTGGGGGCGTCATTTTCGCAGAGTAAAAGATTTTCCCGGTACTTTCTTTTAAATTTCTCGAATGTGAGGGGAAACTGTCTTCTGCTCTTCCTCTCTCCTCCTTTTCCCCTCTTCTCCTTTTCTCTCTCTCTCTCTTTTCTCTCTCCTCTCTCTCTCTCTTTGTTTTTCCCCTCTCTCTCTCTCCTCTCTCTCTCTCTCACACAAAAAACACACCCACACAAGAGAGAGAGAGAGAGGGAGGAGAGGAGAAGGGGGGAGAAACCCCCACACACAAAACACAACACCAAAAAAGAGAAAAGAGGAGAGAGAGAGGAGAGAGAGGGAGGAGAGGGGAAGAGGAGAGGAGGAGAGGAGGGGAGAGAGTGGGGAGGGGAGGTGAAAAAGGGCCCTTTGAACAACCTTGCCTCTGCTTAGTTTTTTCTAATTTCCCGTTTTTCAAAGTAAAAATGATTCAGCGGTCTTTCAGGCCTGCTAGAGGCAAGAAAGTGATACCCTGTAAGATGAAAACCCTTTTTTTTTTTATTCCTCTTTCATTTTAAGTTCTGTGACTGTGAAAGGGAAAAAATCAAATTTCTTAAGGGGTTTAAAAAATGGAGAGGGAAAAAAAACCCAAAACAAACTAGTGGCCCTTTTTCGGAATTTTTTTTTCTTACTTTAGCCCTTTTATGGGCGTCATTTTTCTTTTATTTGTTGTCAGTAATGGCTTTTAAACAAAGGGGGGGGGTTGGAGGTGGGGGGTTGGGGGGTGGGGGGGAAAAAATTATTTAGATCAAAAAAGGTATGGAGAGATAAATATCCTTTTTCCCGGGACAGTGAAATATTTTTCCGAAAAGGGTTTTTTTTTTGACAGTGTTTTTGCTTGTGCGGTTGGGGTTTTCCCTTTTATCTGTATATATACGTTTTACGCGATTGTGTGTTGGTTTTAGTTTATTTTGAGAGTGGGGAGGGTGAGGTAATCGGTTAAGGCCCCCCCCCCCCCACCATCCACCCCCAAAAAAAAATTCCTTAAAATCCCCCCTCCTCCTCTTTTTCCCAACACCCTTCCTCCCTTCCCGAAACCCCTTTTCTTCCCCCGCCCTGTCTGAAAAGGGGGATAAAAAGGCCGTGCACGAGTGGGAGCGGGGAGGGGGAGTGAACAGGGAAGAAGGGAAAAGAACCCAAAGGGGGTGGCATGTTCAGGCGTCCCCTTTGCGACCCCCAGGCAGGTGCAGGGCCCGGGTGATTTACAACCCCAAAGGGGGGGAGGAGTCTAAAATGAGTTTAGCCAATCAAGGCAAAGACTCTTCAATGATACCTAGACCCAAAAACCCGCATTCGTGAAGGCGAAGATCTCCCCGGAAAAATCGAGAGATATTATTAGGTCTTCTTTTTGATCTGATCCCGATTAGAGTTCACAAATTTAAAATTTTTCAGGGCTTGGGTTTGACCTGTCCCTTTTTCCCCCCGAGTTTCGTCAAATTGGTGGGGGATTAGCTTTCTTTTAGGCCCCCTTTTTGCCCCCCGACAGATAACTTTCCCCACTAACAGGCCCGGGAAAAGAAAAAGTTTTTGGGGGGAGGGGACTTAGGGAGTGGGGTGTGGGGTGTGTGTGTGTGTGTGTGTGTGTGTGTGTGTGTTGTGTGTGTGCGTGCGTGGTGCGTGGTGCGTGTTTTGTGTGTGTGTGAGTGTGTGGGGTGTGTGTGGGGTGTGTGTGTTGGGGGTGGTGTTGGCGATAAAAGGAGAGAGAGAGAGAGAGAAAAGGAAAAGAGGGGAGAGAGAGGAGGAAAAGGGGAGAGAGGGGGAGAGACAGACAGACGACCCGACAGAGAGAGGGAAAGAGAGAGAGAGAGAGAAGAGAGAGAAGGGGAGAGACCGGAGGGGAGAGAGGAGAGAAGAAAAGGAGGAAAAAGAGAGGGGAGAGAGACAGGGCAGGAGAAAAGAGAGAGCGCGCCCAAAAAACACACCCCACACACACACACACCAACCACACACACCCACAACACACCACACACCACACATACACGCCCCGCACTCCCCACCCCCCCACACACCACCCACACACCACACACACCAAAACCCCAGGGGGAGAGAGAGAGAGGGGGAGAGGGGAGAGAAGAGAGGAGGAGAGAGGAAGGGGAGAGGAGAGAGAGAGAGGGCCCCAAAAAGAGAGATAGTTCGTTTCATCATGGAAGCTCATGTGCGCGGGCTAAATCGTATTCGCTAAACGCATCCCCTAAATTTTCAAGACATATCTCCCCCGATTGTTAAAAATGGAGGGTTTAAAAGAATTAATGACTAAAATTTGGAACATTTCAGCAGAGGGTTCAAGGTGGAAATTTGAGTTTCCCGACCCGCCGTTAGGGCCCCCGCTGTTGGTAAGGGCCTTTGGGTTCCCAAAACAGCCTCCTGTTTATTAAACGTTATTGTATTTTGTGTTTTACAAGGTTTTTTTGTTTTACATTTTGTGTGGTGTGTTTTGTGGGTGTGTGTGTGTGGGTGGGTGTGTGTGTGGTGTGTGTGTTTTGGGGCGCGCCGGGGCGCGCGCATGTGTAGGTGGTTTTGTGTGGGGTGTGTGGGGGTGGTGTGTGGGGTGTGTGTGTGTGTGTGGGTGTGGGGTGTGTGTGTGTGGGTTGTGCATGTGCATTTCTTGTGTGAGAAATGTGGCTTGTGGGGAGACAGACATGAAAAATTTCAGACAGACGCCCGACTTTTTTTTAGATTTAAAATACATACATACATTTCATACTTCATTTATTTCATACCTACATTTCTTCTACATACATTTAACATAAAATTTCATTGCAGTCTTTTATCCTCAATGCCTAATGATTATATTGTTCTTAGGAAAAAGATGGGGGGGGGGGGGGGGGGGGTCCCGAAATTTTTTTTTTTTTTAAAAATCCTGTTGCAAAAGTTTTCGCCCCTTCAACCTAAGTGATAGCGTTTTTTGATTGGGTGAAATTGGGTGAGAGGTTTTCATCATCAACGATGAAAAAAAAAACGGGGGCCTAAATGATTATTTTTTCTCCTTCTCCTTCATCTTTTTCTTCTCTCTCTCTTCCTTCTCTCCTCTCTCCCCTCTCTCTCTCCCCACTCCTCTCTCTCTCTCTTCCCTCTCTCTGCCCCTCTTTCTCTTTTTCTCTCTGGATTTAAAATTTTGAGAGTTCTCACTCTTTAAAAAGTGGGAAAAAAAAAACGGTGGCCCTTTTTTTTCTTCTTCTTCTTTTTTTCTTCTTCTCTTTTCTCTCTCTCTTCTTTTCTCTCTCTCTCTCTCTCTCTTCTCTCTCTCTCTTTTAAAATTTTTTTTTTTCACCTTTGGCCCCTTAAAAATTATCTTCTTTTGATTGGTTAAAAGGGGTGGTTTTTAAAGACAAAGGAAAAATTTTAAACAAAAGGTCAGACAGCTTTAAAATGAAAAACCCAAATTTTTAAAACGTTGACGATGATAATGGAGGGGGGGGGGGGGGGGGTGGTAAACAGCGACAGGGCAGCTCAAAAATGAAAACCCTTTTTTAAAACGTTGACGATGATAATTTGGGGGGGGGGGGGAGGGGGGGGGGTACAAAGGCACCATTTGGGCCCGTTTGCTGGGCCTACCCGATTGGATTTCCTTCCTTCTGATTTGTGATTTATACGGATTTTTTCAAAAATGTTTGTTGCCTTCTGTCGAACTTTATACATTTTTATCTAGACCTTAGAATTTTGCGTACCACAGTTCTAATAAAATATACTTTGAAATTCCCCTCCTTTCCCCCCCCCCAAAAATCTCCGAGAAAGCACATTGACCAGTCTCAGACCCCGCCCGAGTGATGCACAGTATTCGCCTGGCTGACTGACATTCAACCCTTAAAATTTTAAAAATTTCCCTTTTCGAGAAAAAAAAATGT
>CM031617.1:38174986-38182486 GCA_018398815.1 Conus ventricosus | reverse complement strand
AAAGAGAGAAAAAAAAACAGGTGGCAATAGACAAATTCCAAAGTGAACTAAGAGAGTTGTTACTCAATTCTTTTTTAGAGGTGAATAGGCGAAGCCCCATAATCAATCCATACAAAAGAGAGATAACAAAAACCAGACAGATGATCAAAAAGAGGGAAACAACGAAAGAAGGAAGGAAAGAACGACAGAATGTGGGAATGTGAATTTGCACACACTTTCTGCTCTGGAAAGAACTTGGAAAATATTCTAAAAAGTAAGTGTTCACACTGTGAAAGATTGTCATTTAATGTAGAGTTTATTTTGTTTGGAACTGAAGAGAAAAAAAAAACAGATGAAAGCAGACGTAATCATTTTAAGGGGAATTATATTTCAATACAATGTAAATCAATAAGATAAAAACCTAACCAAATAATGCTGCTAAGACAAAAATTTGGAACATATGTACCGTGGAGATGAATTATGCAGATTAGGGGTCAAAAAAGGTTTCCTTTCAAAACAAAACACAAGAATAATGTTAATCAGTTTGGGAATACATTCCCTTTTGTTTTGCATTTTGCCCGGCCCTTTTGGGAACAAATGGAACAATATGACTGAAACAGTTTTCTCGCCCGCCCCCCTGGAGGTCTCCCCGACGGATCGGTTAGAGGGGGTAAAGGGGAGTGCCGCCCTCACCGCCTCCCCGGAGCCCCACGGAAAGTTTACGATACAACACCCATTTTTTCCCACCAACACACCATCTTAAATAAGTTTCCAAACACACACAACATGCACAATCACAATAAGCATTCCACGCAACAACATGCCAATAAAATCAAGCACTCCAAACACAAAACATGCACAATTTATAATAAAAATTCACCTACGCTTCACAACAAAATTACGCTTTTCTGCACATAGACATTTCACAATTATAAAAAAAACATTTCCACATCCACCCCTTTCCCCACACCCTGGGTGCCCCACAACCCTGCCTCCTCTCTACGGGGCACCCGGCGCACTAGGTGCTCCGAACCAGGCGGTTTTGAAGGGAGCGCTAAAAGCCGACACCTCGAAAAACAAGAGGCCGGAGAGCGCGCCCCGGGGCGGGGGGGGGGGGGGGGGGGGGAAACCGTGGCTTTTTTACGGGAGGTCCGGACGGGGATCGGGCCGGCCATAAAGCCGGCGGGTTTTTCTCCCCGCCCCGCGGCCCCAAACCAGAGGGTAGCCTAACCGCGCGGGCCCCATCCGTCCCGCGGTCCCAGCCAGAGCGTGGCCTAAACCCAGCACGTGGCAACGTCCGGGGTCCCACCAGAGCTGGGGGCCTCAACCAGCACGTGGCCCATCCAGTTCCGCGGTCCCAGCCGAGCGTGGCCTCAACCACCGTGGCCCCATCCGCCCACTTGGGTAAAAGCCCCCGGGAGGGGGGGGGGGGAAGAGCGGGGGGAGAGAAGAAAGGGAGGGAAGGAAGAAGGAAGGAAAAAAGGAAAAGGGGGAAAGGGAAAAGGGTCGGGAAACCCCCGCTGTCAGTACAGTCTGCCCCCTGCTGTTTAAATCTTAAAGCCACTCGCTGATGGGCGAGGGGAAGTTACTAAATGCCAAAAAACCCCAGTCAACCAGACCTGAGTAAAAAAAGTAAACCTCAAATCGGGAATTTTCAAGGGTCTTTCCCCCGTGCAGGTAAAAACGCATTAAATAACAGGTTATAAAACAAATGAATTACTTCCCCCTTCTCTCCCTCTTTTAAAAATTTGCCTTTTTTAGGAAATAACCAACACAGCCCACCCTTTTTACCCCACCACATTTGCAAAAATTAATTTCAAGGGGCAAAATTGTCCATTTTATAGCCACATTTAAAAATAAGAAATCCCCAAACCGACCCCAAACGCCAAATCATGCTACGCACGCCGCGAAAAAAACTCGTTCCCCTTTGCACACAAAAACAGACGGTGGCCGAAGGATAAAGTCCGGCGATGTGACGGGGGGGCGAGCGAGACCAAGAAATTTCCCAAACCCCTGATTCACCGGGTTCTTCCCACCCCCCCGACCCCCGCATCACCAGATGATAAACGGAGAAAGAATTTTGGAAATAATTTAGAATCCCCGGTTAAAGATTGAATTAACCAGAGAAATTTCTACCAAAAATATTTCTCTTATATTTCAAAAAAACAAAAGAAAATTGCCAAAAGGAAGCTAAGGGGGCAAACAACAACAAACCAAAAACAAAAAAAACCCACGAAACTGATGCTTACCGCACCTGGGGGACCCCAGAAGAGGCGGGGTTCAAACGACTCTCTCTGCCTCTGCCCAGTCGAAGGCAAAAGCGCAGTGGGAAAAAGAAGAAGTGTTCCCCTCTCCTCAGGCCGACTAGGGAATTGAAGATACCAAAGTACCCTGGGGTTTAGGGTAAAGAACCAAGCCCGGAGCGGGCGCTCCAGAGACTCTTCCGCTCGATGAAGAGCTAACCCCCTCCGGGGGCGGAAACATGCCACGCGCGTCACAGAGTGGATCTTCAAACTAAAAAAAAAGAACCCGTGGGAAGGTTTTAAAAAAGCAGGCGAGAGGCCGAAGACAGAAAAGCCCCGAGAGAAAGGTACCAGCCACCATGAACCTGCAGGTGAATAGCACGGGCCCGTGGAATTAGAGGGGAAGAGAGAGAAAGAAAACCGAAGGGGGGGGGAGTAACTACCCCAAAGGTGCCCCCGCCCCACAACCACTTTAAGGGGGGGATACACGACAAAGAACGAAATAAAAAAATTTAATAATTCCGCCCCCCTTTTGGTCAAATTTTGGCCTCGTTGACAAACTCTGACAAAACCCCCCTTCTAAAGCACTTTTTCTCTGAGTACGTGTCCTTGAACCCTTGCGCTGTGAAATTTTCAAACAATGGGACCAACCCAACTCTCTGTGCCGGCGATACGAGGAACCAATACAAACATTCTACGATAAATCATACGGGAAATACATAAAAACTACATTTATAAACAATAAGAAACCCCCTTCCAACCATGAAAGAAACAACCCGAACCATTGGTGATTCACTACCCGTTAACATCACTGAAGTGAAAACTGTATACCCTGTACAGGACCAAAAGGGGATTAACCCGGGTTTGAGGGGAAGGTCCCTCTGACTGTTTTCAATGTCTGACTACGGAGCTGGCAAAGAAGTCGCATCCTATTACGGCCCCCCTTGATATGACGGAAAGTGAACGCATGCCTTTGCTTCCATGCCTAACTCAGGGTCGACGATGACTGGCCGGTCCGGCCCAAACCTGGGAGGATGTGATCGCTTTTTCAGTAAAACCCCGGGCCCCTACTTCTTCTTGGGACGCCGGGCGCGCCCAAATCTGCCAGAGATTCAGAAAAACCGTAGGGGCATCGAAGCCCTAACGGGACAGCCTTGGGTTAAACCGCAGATTTACCACTCCGAAGTGTGCGGTGCCCGGATGGAATTTGGTGGATTAATGGGTCCCACCAGGTCGACACCGCCTTGCTAAATGGCCCCCCCAACCCGTGGCATTGACCCCCGGGGAAAACAGCCCTCAAGCCCCCCCTTAGGCTTTTGTCCTTTTGGCAGGTATCGCAATCCCCGGCAGTACTCCCAACCTGTGAGTTCATCCTTGGCCAAAAGAAGTCTTGTCTTACTCGCTCGAGGCCCTTTTGGGAGCCCCATATGACCTGCCAGGGGAAAAATCGTGGGCCCTCCCGGGAACGATTTCTCAAGCTTTGGGAACAAAAAGCTTTTTGGGGGCCACACGATCTGCCCGAGTAAAAACCCTAAAGAGGTCCCCGTGGGGCTTGAAGTCACCTTGGGGGTGGGGGCAGATGAGCAGGAGATCCACAAGTTGTCGTAGGCGTTGGAACCCCAAGTCCCGGGCCCGAAGACGGATAATGCACAGGATCGGGCCCTTGCCAAACCTCGTTAAGATCGGTTGAAGAAGGGGACGCATTCTTTTCCCTGTTTCTTAGTTTTGGCGGTGTGGTGACTCCCACACACGCCTGTACGGGCAAACCCGTAGAAGGGATGACTGCGCGTCTGCGAAGGTGATAAGTATTCCCTATGATGGGGAATACAGAGGTCGCCCCACCGCATGGCCATACTTCCCCACAAAAGTAGGGGGGGGAGATAGAACGGTATGAAGGCGGGGGGAGGTAAAAACCAGCCCCAACCCGCCCCCACTTTCGTAACGGGCGCCCCCCCCGGGCCTTAGGGGGAAACAAACCCTTATCCAAAAGGTGTTTGCCCCAAACCCCTGATGGGTCGACCAAGATAAACCAAAAAACAGAAAGAAACCCTGGCATCTTTTACCCCCAGAATTGGATGGACCCCCACGTTAGCCGAGGCACGAGGACGGGGAAAGGCTCCCCCACGTCCAGGGGTTTTTGGCCCAAATTTTTCCCTAATGTGGCCAGGCGACCACAAAAAAACACGTCGGGGCTGAAACCCCCGATGAACTCTGCCTTGTTCCCCCGCTAGCAGTTGCGGCGCCTTATTGCCAAAAATCCTTTGGGGGGCTTTCCCCCCGATTGGGCGATGCCCCTAAGCCCTCGAGTTCAGCAAACACCTCAGCGGTGTGAATCGCGCCCCGAAATCCGAGCGCTGTCTCGCCTTCCGGATCCCCAAACCCCCTGGGGGACACAGTGTTGGTGACGTCAATGGGACGACCCCCCTCCAAATTGCCCAAATGAGCCAGTACCCCGCGTTTTGCGCAGCCTATCACCAAAAAAGCCGAAGGGTTTCGTATTTTCTTCATGGGAATTTCCCCCTGTATTCGGGGAAAAGGGGAAAACGTTACGCAGACCACGCGTCTGCATAAGACGCCCTTCATTTAGGTGAGACACCTCCCTTTGCGCACCAATTAAAAACCAGAAAAAAGGTTTTTTTCCTTTTTTCCTGACAATGGTATGAAATAGCAAAACCCTTGTCAAAAATGCTCTAGGAAAAAAATATCAAGGCCTCATAGGTTCTGAACTTGGGGAAACTTTTTTTTGGGGGCCCCTAACTTATACCCGCCTGGTAAACCCCCCTGATTCAGATGCGGGAAGCGAAAGAAGTTGTTCCTTCCCTCCCCAGCAGACCCCCATCTGTCTGTTCTTCCCCTACGGAGGCTTTGTGCTGGCAGCCCTTCCCTACGGAGCACCCCTTCCCTACGCTGATCCCCCTGCTGGCAGCCCCCTCCCTGGCCCAGAAACCTTTCCCTAGTGGCAGCCCTTCCCCCGTGAGCAGCCTCTTCCTACGCTGATCCTCCTGTTTGGGAGCCTCTTCCCCTTTCGAAGGGCCTCCTGTCGGGGAGCCTCTTCCCTTTCGCAGCATAGCCTCTTCCCTATCAGAATTTCCTGTCGCAGTCTCCCCTCTGCGAGAGCCTTCCCATCCAAAACCTTCCCTACGCTGAGCAGCCTCTTCCCCACGGAGGGTTTTCCTGCCCAACCCCCCTCTTCCCCACGGAGGGGTTTCCCGCCTAAACCCCCTCTTCCCCATGGAGGGGTTTTTTGCCGGAACATCCTCCGTCGTTTGCTGCCTTTGGAACATCAGGACAGAGGGGATGTCCTGGGAAGGTTCACCACTCCCCACCGGGGAGGATGACCCGTTTCCCCCTCCCCCGGGTCTCGACCTTTCCCCGGGAAAATCCCCCGGGGGGAACCCTTACAGGGGGAAACATGGAGAATAGGGGGCTTTGGGTTTCTGCGCTCTACAGAAGCCCACAGTTTTTTTTGCCCATATCTGAGCTTCCCAGGGGGTGCGTCGGGTTCAGCGGAAAATCCCTAGCGAAGAAGAAGTGAAAGTACTCGCTGGACTACGGCTACAGATGGAATAAAGGGGAAATCACCGTTGGCGATGGCTGGTACTAATAGTGGGGAACATTTAGAAAACCCTTTTCTTCCGACGCCCCGGAGCCAACAAACCCGACCCCGGAAAGTTGCCAAGACAACTATTTCCTACGTTACAAAATACGGGGGAAAGGGCAAAATTCCATTGAAAAACAAATATTTTGGGGTGTGTGTATATGGTGTATGTTTGTGTGCGGTGTGCGGACAATTTGGGGTGCTCCCCCTCTGGAAAACCCGCGCTCTACAAACCCAGCAACAGTGCGGTGGGGTCACCGAAAAGAAAAAAAAAAAAAAACTATGTCCCGGGCCCCCCTCTGGCAAAACCGCGCTCCACAGCACAGCAACAGTTGGGTGGGGTGGGGGGAAAAAACAAACGGCGACGGAATCCGGGAAAAGGGGAAAAAAAAAAAAGACACTAACGTGATACAACCCCCTGTAAATCAATAACCCGGTAGAAAAAAAAAACAAAAAATGGCTAAATACAAAACAGGAAAGGAAGACTGGCGGCAACAGAAAGGGAAGACTTACGGGGCCCCTACCGCGTGGGTACCCGGGGAAGGGGGGGCTGGACGCGGTCGACTCCCCTCGGGGCTCACCCCGACCCCCCGGTCACACCCATGTTCCCCCAGGCCACAAAAGGGCCCCTTCACGCTTGACTCACCCGAACCACCCCCAAACAAACACGACAAACTAACTAAATGAATACAAAAACAGACAGAACTAAAAGGTACTCCGCGAAAAAGAGAGAGACAGTCGAGCCCCTTTAATCCGGGCGGCCCCACAATTGTCACAACCCACCCCGGGGGTCTGCCCTGACAGGATCGGTTGTGGGTTTAAGGGGGCCTGACCCCCACGCCTCGCAAGAGCCCACACGAAAAGATTACGATACAACACCCCTTTATTTTACACCCAAACCCACCAAATCATAATAAGCATTCCAACACCAACATCACAATCCAATCAAGCATTCCCCAAGCCCAAAAATGACAATCACAATAGCACTCAACCACACAACAGCACAATTATAAATTTAAAAAAATTTCACCATACGGGCGTTTCACAAACACAATTTACAGCATTCCTGCCACATATGACTATAAAAAATTTTAAAAAACATTTCCCCCTCTATCCCCTTCCCCCACCCTGGATGCCTCCAACCCCTGCCCCCGTCAGTCTATGGGAGCACCCTGTCGCACTGGGCTCCGAAGGGGTTCTTGAAAGGGGTCGCCAAAGCCCACACCTCGACACCCAAAGCAGGCAGTGAAGAGCGGCCCGGGGGGGGGGGGGGGGGGGAGAAAACCCTGGCCCTTTTTACTGGAGGTCCTGGGCGGGGATCAGGGCCCCCCAGCCGCCGGCGGGTTTTTACCCGTCCGGGTCCGACCAGGCGTACCTAACCAGCGGTGGCCCACCCCGTCCGCGGGTCCCCCCAGGCGTGGCCTCAACCACACGTGGCACCATCCAGTCCGGGTCCCAGCCGGCGTGGCCCCAAACCGAGTGGGACCATCCGTCGCGGGCCCGCCGAGGGGCCCAAAAACCGCCGTGGGACCATCCAGTCCCCCCGGGCTTGGGTGAAGCCCCCGGGAGGGGGGGGGGAAAAGTAG
The DNA here is from genome assembly GCA_018398815.1 of Conus ventricosus. NCBI lineage: Eukaryota > Metazoa > Mollusca > Gastropoda > Neogastropoda > Conidae > Conus > Conus ventricosus. The sequence continues at coordinate 38,175,080 of CM031617.1, read as the reverse complement.
TGGGAGGAGGAAAAAAGGGGGGGAAAGGAAGAAGGAAGGAAGAAGGAAAAGGAGGAAGGGGGGGTACTGGAAACCCGGGTTTTAGACAGTCTGC
>CM031617.1:38162486-38169986 GCA_018398815.1 Conus ventricosus | reverse complement strand
AAAACTTTACTACTTACCTGCAAACTTACGTATAAAATTCTTTCTTCATGGAACAAAAACAGTTGAAACAGCCGCACATGCAAGAAAACAGCAAACAGCATGAACGAAAGAAAAAAAGAAAGAAAGAAAGAAAGACAAACAGAAAGACAGAGAGAAAGAAAATGAATGGAATGAAAAAAAAAACCTAATGAAAATGGAGAAGTTCAAAGTGTCACAGAAAAGAGGAAATCGCCAGTCGAAATACTTTTTCTGCCCCCATAATCCTAACTCTTTTACAGAACCGTACCCTTGGAAGCGGGGAGGTTGACGGTAACAGATGAAAGAAAGAAAAATGAAGGGAGAGAAAGAAGGAGAGAACTGAAAACAGGCCCGCCTGATCCTACCGGTAAAGTCCTTCTGTTGACCCTCTCTTCGTCATGAATGATACTGGTCGATAACCTAGTTCATCACCTGCTCTTACTTACTTACTTACTTACTTAGACTTAGATGCTCCCGCGTCTTGCGACGCATGAGGCAGTCAAGGCGCTCCGCTGTGCACCTGCTCGCATGTACTCGATAATCTGCATATACACCCATTCACTTTGTCACTCAGAGTCAAACTTTCCAGATCTTCAGTACTGTTTAGATACTTCAGCTCTAGCAGTAACAGCAGCCAACAGCAATGGTGGATGAACTGTTCAGAACATAGCTTTCATTTTGATACGTTTTATCTATTTTAAAGCATGCGTGCTGATGAAGAAGCGGTGAGATGATAAGGAGATAAGAAGTTTACGCTCCATCCAAAACGGTGTGGGTGGGTTTTTACTGTGGCTAAACTGTTCTTGTACGGTTCTTTATTATGACAGGTGTCTGTGTGGTGTGTGGGTTGAATATTGGGGGGTGGGGGTGGGGGGAGGGGGGGAAGGGGGGAGGGGGAGTAGTAGAGCAGAAGAGGGGGTTATGGAGGAGGAAACGGGGGGGAGGGAGGGGGGAAGGTGTGGGTTATTAAAAGGGAGGGAGGAACAGACGAAGGACATTAGCCCTCATACAAAGCTAACATCAGCCTGAAAAGCACACCACAGGGAAACATCAGAGCACGCACGAACACTCATTAAAAGAGAACGTGAGTCGTGTTGCCTGTTTAGATCAGAATCATTACCGGTTTGTTGCTGCCAAAGTGATTTGAGGATCTAATCGTTATCATCCATTTCCGTTGCCATTCCTTCAAGCTGAGATTTAAAAAAACAAAATCAAAACAAAAAAAAACCCACGAGCTGGATTCTTCTGTTATCCGTCACTTTGAACACGGGAGAGAAAAGGGGAAGGTGGGTGGTGTTGGGTGAAGGATGAGAGAGAGAAAGAGAAGAGAGAGAAGAGAAAGAGACAGAGACAGACAGAGACAGACAAAGACGGACAGAGACAACCTGAATAAATCTGTGGGGGAGGAGGGGGACAAAACATAAGTGGAAATAGGAAGAATAGTACAGGACTAACAATTCATTAGTTCCACTATGCATCTTACCGCAGTTTAAAAGAGAGACAGAGAGAGAGAGAGAGAGAGAGAGAGAGAGAGAGAGAGAGAGAGAGAGAGAGAGAGGGAGAAAGGGAGGGTGCGCAGGCGTGAGTGTTTATGTGTGTTTGAGAGAGAGAGAGAGAGAGAGAGAGAGAGAGAGAGAGAGAGAGAGAGAGAGAGAGAGAGAGAGAGAGACTCTGACATTTTACAATAATTTCCTGGAAAGTATTTTGACAAAGGGTGGGGTGAGGTTAACAACAATTTCGTACTTTTTGTTGTGGCTAGAGTTGAACATCTTTAATCATAATCAACCTTTACATCACAGAAGGGGAAAACAGGAAAATGTCAACGCTAAACTACACTTCTTTAACAACATGAGGCAATATCATAGAACATTTTTAAAGGGGGGAGGGGGCGAGTACATAACAACAGATACATTTTCAACAGTTCAGTAAACTGTCTCGAGGTGCAATCACCTCATTCCAAAAAAATAGCATATGATTAGTTTTATGTTTTCATAAATCGTCTGCCTCATAATGCGTGTGACTGTCTAGTATTATTACTAACCAATACTTGTCCTACTTTATGTGCTTCTGCTATCAACCTAGTGGCTGACTTCAGCACAATTTCATCACAAGATAACAAAAGAACAGCTACGTCTTTCTCGTCACAGGAAAATCAGAAAACACACATTCTCATCTCGACTCATCGTACGCACATTGAACTTAGAAATACATGTGGACGTTCTAGGTTGCTGCCTTACCTTTTATATCGTTAAAAACCCAAATGTCTGTAGCTTAAATCTTCTATAAATCACTCTGTGCCACTTGAGATAATTTTCATAGATACGTAACCAGAGACAGGCTCTATAGATTAGTTGCCAGCCAGCCAGACAAACAGATAGACACACACACACACACACACACACACACACACACACACACACACACACACACACACACACACACACAGACGTGCAAAGAGAGAGAGAGAGAGAGAGAGAGAGAGAGAGAGAGAGAGAGAGAGAGAGAGAGAGAGAGAGAGAGAGAGAGAACGAAAACAGCAAGAATAACAAACGGCAATAGCAACAGAAGATGACGAAGATGCTAATTACCTCCTCGAACATAAGCACAATGCACTGACGCATGGAAAATGAGGAAGAAAAGAAGAAGGAGGAAGAAAAGAAAAAGAAGAAGAAGAAAAAGATGAATAGAAAAGAAAAGGAAGGAAGACGAGAATAAAGAAAGGCAGCGAAGGGAAAGAAAAAAAAATGAAGAAAAAAAATAGACACCAAAGAAGAGAATGAAAAATGAGCAACGTAGTAAAAGAAGAAAAAAAAGAGGACCCCCCCCCCCCCCCACCAAACCCACCACCCCTGATAGACTCTGCCATGTGCTGCAAAACCAGACGCACTGTGTTTATGGAGGCGAAACCAGACGCACTGTGTTTATGGAGGCGAACCAGACGCACTGTGTTTATGGAGGGCGAACCAGACGCACTGTGTTATGGAGGCGATCCAGAGCACTGTGTTTATGGAGGCGAAACCAGACGCACTGTGTTTATGGAGGCGAACCAGACGCACTGTGTTTATGGAGGCGACCAGTCGCTGTTTTATGGAGGCCGACCAAAACACATTGGCTTAGAGAGAGAAAAAAAGCGGGAGATTCAGGCTTCAAGGAAGGCAGTAAGTGAGGAGAGAGAGAGAGAGAGAGAGAGAGAGAGAGAGAGAGAGAGAGAGAGAGAGAGAGAGAGAGAGAGAGAGCGATGGAAAGAGAGCTCTCAGACACAAAGAAAAGAACTTATATTCAGGAAAGGTTTAGGCAGTGCCCAGTTTCTGGTCTGTTTTTGCTCTTTCAGCAGAGAGAGGAGAGGGGGGAGGAAGGAGGGGGGTGGATAGAAGGAAAGGAGGGAAAGAGAAGAGAGAGAGGAGAGAGAGAGAGAGGAGAGAGAGAGAGAGAGAGAGGAGAGAGAGAGAGAGAGAGAGGAGAGAGAGAGAGACAATGACAAATAATTAATTGAGCTAGGCTCGTGCCCGTGTCAATGGGGACTTGGGATGGGGGGGGGGGGGGGGGGGGGGGAACAACAACGTTGTGGAAAAAGCAAAAGTAACAGGAAAATAACAACACCTTGCAAGTATACATGCACTTTCTCGGCCAGGTAGATAACTTTCACATTCTCCTCAGTCATGGATGTATACATACTGATCAAAATACGCACCAATATACAGCTTAGGGCATATCATTTACAAATCTCACAGAAGATACATTCATTTGTAATTGCCTAAAAACCTGTAAACCTTTTCATGATCACACACACACGCACACACACATTCGCACACACTCACCACACACACACACACACGCACACACACACACACACACACACACACACACACACACACACACACACACACACGCACACACATACACATGACACACACACTCGCCCACATACACTCACACATACAAGCTCTTTTGCTTTTAGAGGGGAAAATGTACCCCGAATTATACATAAAATATATGAACTTTACGTCCCATTCGTTTTTTTACATCTGATTTCAAAAGCTTTAGTTATGAAAGCAGCAACATCTTTAGCCATTTTATCATTGGCAAGTAATAATGACATCTTGAAAGCCGACGCTCTTGCATAATATTTAGTGGGTATGAAATGCTCTCGAACATCCTTATATTTAGGGCATACAATAAAAAAGTGATATTCAGATTCCAACTGACTTGGACAAAAAGGACAGCAGAGTGCCTCTCGGGGAACACTCGAATGCCGCAGTTTGTGAGTATTTAAACAAGATACGCCTAACCTGAACCTTATGAGATTTTTACGATTGTTCAAATTACTTACCGTAAACAGATAATTCGGTATTTGTCTGAATTGCTTAAAGGAAGAATAGAAGGAAAAGCGATCACTAACATCCATTCGGGTGTACCATTCTTGAAGATGACAATCAATCAACCGATTTCTAAATTCTAAGAGAAAACCTTTGACATTGTAAACGTTCTGGTTTTCCCATACATACCCAAAGCCATAGCGGTTTAACATAGAGCAAACTGATGAAACCCAGTTGTTCTTGCCTCGATGATGCAAATCATATAACGTGTTGTAAGCTTTCTTAGGAGGCGATTATCCGGCATATTAACGACACGTATCCAATACTTAATACATTTAGTATAATTGTTTATATAGAGTGGATACCGACCAGTTTCTCCATAGACTAAGGCGCTGGGTGTTTTTATGGACACATTTAAGAATCTCTTAAGTGCAAACAATGCACTTTTTCAATAATTGAGTTGTTTGCAATCAAACCCCATACTTCGGCACCATAGCTAAGCACTGGCTGGACTTGACAGTCGAAAAGTTTAAAGAACAATTTCGGGGAAAGACTTTGAAACTTCCACAGTAATTTTATAATATTGATGACTTGAAGTTTTGCCTTGGATGCTAAATCCTCAAGGCAGTGGGAAAAAGAAAGACCCGTGGGAAAAGATAACACCTAGATATTTATACTGATTAACAATTTCTAGTTGCCTACCGTCGTAGAACCATCTTTCCCTTGAGGCGATATACCCCCATTTCTAAACACAATAACTTTTGATTTTTCTAAATTTACGATCAAATCGAGTTTTTTCGCTGTGCTACACAAAAACATTCAGTTGCTGCTGGAGACCAATGACGGTAGATGCTACTAGCGCAACATCGTCGGCAAAAAGCATAATTAGTATCTCTATGAAGTCTGGTAATAAGGGAATACCATGTTTACCATATTGAATTATTTCTTCAGCAAGCTCATTGATGAATAGCGAAAATAAAACCTTACTGCATATTTCTCCTTGCTTCAGACCCCGAGGACACATAAAAGTGTCAGTTAAATCTCCCCCCACTTTAACCCTAGCTTTGACATCTGTGTATATGCTTTTAAGTGCATTGTACATCTTACCCTTAACACCTTTTTTCTTTAAGATTGACCAGAGTTGGCTTCTATCTACCGAATCGAAAGCCTTTTTAAAGTCGATAAAAGCAACGTATAATTTCTTGTGGTTAGAGAGTTGCTTTTGTACCAGAGAAAGAAGGGTAAATGTATGATCAGTAGTACTATAATTCTTTCTAAAGCCAGCCTGCACATCATTTATTACATCACAATCTTCAATCCATTTTGTTAAACGCTTGTTTAATATGTAAGTATATAATTTTGAACTAATGTTTAAAAGAGAGATACCTCTGTAGTTGTCTGGGTTGTTTATATCACCCTTTTTATGCAAAGGTTGAATCAGAGCTTCACACCACATAGAAGGGAAGATGCCAAAATCAAAGAGTTTGTTGAAAAATTTCTTAAGGAAAAAAAGAATAGTGGGGGTGCAGTACTTATAAAATTCCCCAATAAGTCCGTCTGGACCTGGTGCTTTATTTGATTTTAAAGCCTTAACTGAATCAAGAATTTCCTCTTCAGTTATACAGACATCTAATTCATCAACGTTACTATCAGCAACAGAAAAACACTCAGCTTGAAGTTCCTGAGAATTAGGACCAGAAGGAATCAGGTCATCATTAAAGACTTGTTTGAAATGCTGAAACCATTCTTCATTGGATATTGTGTTTGGTACATGAGAACTACTTTTTAAAGACCTTACAGTGCTCCAAAACCGCTTAGAATCTTTGGCGTTTTTATTAAGTGTGTTTAAAACTTGTTGTCTATATAACTGCTGCTTGTCTCGAAGAAAATCTTTATACTCGTTTCTAATTATAGAATAGTTAAGTCTCAGTTGAACAGCATCGGGGTTGTTATTAAACTTTCACCTGACTGTACGCTCTCAATGCTTGTCTCACCTGACGGCGTTTAACATAGCACTCAGAGTCAAACCATGGGCTGCGCTTGATATTACCTGTGACAGTTTCTTTACTCATTGTTTGACCAGCTATAAACAGACCTTCGTTTAGTTTCTTCAGTGCACACTCAAAATTGACATCAATCAATTCAATTGCTTCGTGAAAGGTTGAATTGACCTCGTCAGACTGAAGTACACTGATAAAATCACCTTCTTTTGCTGGATCCCATGCATATTTTTTAAATTTGGTTACCTTTAACCTTTTTGAAACCGTCTCCTGATTCGGACTGGGAAGCATTAGTACAAATTCAACAGGCATGTGCTTTGATTCTACCGTGGGGTTACTTTCAATTCACGGCACAGTGGAACTAAGGATTGGGAGGAAATAAAATAATCAATAACACTAGAACCATTGTGAGCGATATAAGTGAAATCACCGCTTTTATCACCAGGCAGAAAACCATTTAGAATAACCAACTCAAAATTCTGACAGATGATAATTAAATAAAGACCAAATTCATTAGTGGAGCAATCTTTTGATACACGAGAAAAGCTGTCATCACCGGTGGTATTTTCATTTATCGAGTCACCTAAATATACGGGTAGTTCTTGTGCGTTCAGCCGACCAGTTCTTGCATTTAAATCGCCGAGGATGATCACAGGAAGATCACCCGCTTGTTCAAAAGTATCCATCAGACATTGTTCAAGAAGGGAAACCCCATTATCAATCTCGGTATCTGCATAATAAACACTGTTAGCAGGGGCAAATAAATTCCAATTAAAAGAACTTCAAGATCTGGAGCTTTAAGGTGGAGAACAATAGTATAGTCATATTCCACTGTAAGTTGTTTGACTAGTTTGGCATATGTCTTTCTTACAAGAAACACGATCCCTCCTGACAAACGTGCAGTAACAGCATCGGTTAATCTAATTCCAGGTGAAAGAAAAACTTCGTAATCCGAAAAGAGAAAAGAAGGAAATGTTGTTGAGAACGTTTCCGTCAAAACAACAAAATCAAACTGAGATATATAATTATTTACATCGGGGTCATAAACTGACGAAAGACCCTCAATATTAGAGAGAGAGAGAGAGAGAGAGAGAGAGAGAGAGAGAGAGAGAGAGAGAGAGAGAGAGAGACAGAGAGACAGACAGACAGACAGACAGACAGACATA
>CM031617.1:38131547-38139047 GCA_018398815.1 Conus ventricosus | reverse complement strand
CTCTCTCTCTCCCTCTCTCAACACACACACACACACACACACACACACACACACACACACACACACACACACACACACAAATGGTGACAAGATCTGGGGCAACCTTTAAAAAAAGACTCTAGTCAATACCACCACTCCTTTCCTCAAAGTGTTTTCACACGAATTTGCGTGGGCGCTAAAACAAATCCCTTGTGTACCCAATCTCTGTCTGTCTGTATCGTTCTGCGAAAACAGTCAGACCAAATGAAGCAGAAGTAGAGAAATCGTGTACGACGGTTTCTTATATAGTTTTCTTTTTTTGTTAGAAATGAAACAGGGTGACTCAAGCAGTGCCTAGATTATTAAAAAAAAAAAGAAAAAAATGTTGTGATGATTCTCGTTTCTGGCATGTTGGAAAAGGTTCAGAGGCAGTAGACAGGGTACCTTAACATGCCTTGTCACTCCCAGAGTATGGTATGCTCATCTGATTCCACGTCCCACCATCCTCAGTTCACCCCACCCATTACGCTGCCCATGCCCCCCCCCCCCCCCCCCCACCCCCCCCCCCCATCCTTTCATCTCTCATGAGAAATCAGCGTCTTCTTTATCACGTTCCAAGCAAGTCAGCATTAAGGATGAGGCCTTTCTTTTCAGTTTCTTCTTTCTTTCTTTCATTCTCTCTCTCTCTCTCTCTCTCTCTCTCTCTCTCTCTCTCTCTCTCTTTTTTTTTTTTCTTTCTTTTTTCCCTTCTTTCCCTTCTTTCTTTCTTTCTTTCCTTTTTTACTTTCCTTCCTTCTTTCTTTCAATCTTTCCTTCTTTCTGTTTTTTTTTTCCTTTTAAAAAGTGAATGGTACTTTAAGATCTGCGCTTGAGGTCGTGTCAACCATGTGGACTACATAAGCCCTGTGTATAAGTAGTGGGATCGTTGAAAAAGTATGTGCAGGAGTGTGGTTGTAGGTGTGGGTGAGGAATGTTGGGTTCTTTCTTTAAAAAAAAGAAAAAGAAAAGAAACTTCTCAAAGAATTGTACATCTGCTTCGAAGACACGAAACACGACATGGAAACACTTGAATGCTTGATCCAAAATCTCTTGGCTGGTTGACGATAGCATTAGACTGCACCTACCATTCTGTCTTATCTAACATCCGCTGTGTTCAGTGCTTCTCTCCCCCTCCTCTCTTCCCCCCCCCCCCCCCCCCGATCCCCTCCCACTTCTCCACGTAGCCTGGTTTCTTCATCCTGTCTGTTAAAGATCAAATAGAAGGCCTGAGCGCAAGGCGATGAAATCAGCTCCAAAAGGGCTACATCGCAGACACAGGTCTTGGTGCCCATCTTCATTCAAACTATCCATTCTAATTCTTTTTCTCTTCTCCGTTCAAGATTGTTGGCCTTTTGGCGACATACAAACCTTCCATCTTAATTCTTTTTCTTGTCTCTGTTCAAGTTTTTTTGCTTTTTTTTTTTGCTTTTTGCGACACACAACCTTTCCTCTTCTCTGTTCAAGTTTTGGCCTTTTGGCAACATACAAACCTTTCCTCTTCCTGTTCAAGTTGTTGGCTTTTTGGGACTTACAAACCTTCCTCTTCCCTTTTAAGTTTTTTGGCCTTTGGGGACGTACAAACCTTTCCCTTCTTGTTTAAATTTTGGCCTTTTGGCGACGTACAAAAACCTTTCCTCTTTTCTGTTTTAAGTTGTTGGCCTTTTGGCGACAACAAAACCCTTTCCCCTTTTCGTTTAAGTTGTTTGGGCCCTTTTTCGACTACAAACCTTTCTCTTCTCTGTTCAAGTTTTTGGCCTTTGGCACACACAAAAACCCTTTTCCCTTCTCTGTTTTAAGTTTTTGGCTTTTTGGCGACATACAAACCTTTTTTCTTCTCGTTCAAGTTGTTGGGCCCTTTTGGGGACGTACAAAAAATTTTCCCTTCCTGTTCAAGTGTTGGGCCCTTTTTGGGGACACCAACCCCTTTCCCTTCTCTGTTTAAGGTTGGGCCTTTTGGCGACACACAAACCTTTTCCCCTTTCGTTCAAGTTGTTGGGCCTTTTTTGGCGACGTACCAACTTTCCCTTCCTGTTCAAGTTGTTTGGGCCTTTGCGACACACAAAACCCTTTTCCCCTTTTTCCCGTTTTAAGTGTTGGCCCTTTTTGGAGTACCCAAACCCTTTCCTCTTCCTGTTCAAGTTGTTTTGCCTTTTTTGGGGCGTCCAAAATTTTCCCCTTCTCTGTTCAAATTTTTTGGCCTTTTTTGGGGAACACAAACCTTTCCCCTTTTCCCGTTCAAGTTTTTTGGGCCTTTTGGGGACTACCAACTTTTCCCCTTCTCGTTTTAAGTTTTTGGCCTTTTGGCGACCCCACAAAACCCTTTCCCCTTTTTCTGTTCAATTTTTGGCCTTTTGGCGACCCAAACCTTTCCCTTCTTGTTCAAGTTTTTTGGCCTTTTGGGGACACACAAAACCTTTTTCCCCTTCTTGTTCAAGTTGTTGGGCCTTTTTGGGGACACACAAAACCCCCCTTCTCGTTCAATTGTTGGCCTTTTTTGGGCCACAAACCTTTCCTCTTCTCTTTCAAGTTGTTTCCTTTTGGGGGCACACAAACCTTCCCCTTCTCGTTCAAGTTTGCCTTTTGGCGACACACAAACCTTTCCTCTTTTCTGTTCAGTTGTTGGCCTTTTGGCGACACAAAACCTTTCCCTTCTCGTTCAAGTTGTTGGCCTTTTGGCGACACACAAACCTTTCCCTTTCTCTTTTCAAATTTTTTGGCCTTTTGGCGACACACAAACCTTTTCCCCTTTTTTCGTTCAAGTTTTTGGCCTTTTGGGGACACACAAACCTTTCCTCTTCCTTTCAAGTTTTTTGGCCCTTTTGCGACACCAACCTTTTCCCCTTTTCTGTTCAAATTGTTTGCCCTTTTGGGGAACACAAACCTTTCCCCTTCTCGTTTCGTTTTTTTTTCCTTTTGGGGCACACAAATTTCTCTTCTCTGTTCAAGTTTTTGGGCCCTTTTGGGGACACACAAACCTTTCCCCTTTCTCTGTTTTAAGTTGTTGCCTTTTGCGACGTACAAACTTTCCTCTTCTCTGTTTAATTTGGCCTTTTTGGCGACACACAAACCTTTCTCTTCTCTGTTCAAGTTGTTGGCCTTTTGGCGACACACAAACCTTTCCTCTTCTCTGTTCAAGTTGTTGGCCTTTTGGCGACACACAAACCTTTCCTCTTCTCTGTTCAAGTTGTTGGCCTTTTGGCGACGTACAAACTTTCCTCTTCTCTGTTTAAGTTGTTGGCCTTTTGGCGACACACAAACCTTTCCTCTTTCCCGTTCAAGTTGTTGGCCTTTTGGCGACACACAAACCTTTCCCCTTCTCTGTTCAAGTTGTTGGCCTTTTGGCGACACACAAACCTTTCCTCTTCTCTGTTCAAGTTGTTGGCCTTTGGCGACACACAAACCTTTCCTCTTCTCTGTTCAAGTTGTTGGCCTTTTGGCGACACACAAACCTTTCCTCTTCTCTGTTCAAGTTATTGGCCTTTTGGCGACACACAACCTTTCCTCTTCTCTGTTCAGTGTTGGCCTTTGGCGACACACAAACCTTTCCTCTTCATCTGTTCAAGGTTTTTGGCCTTTTGGCGACGTACAAACCTTTCCTCTTTCTGTTCAAGTTGTTGGCCTTTTGGCGACACACAAACCTTTCCTCTTCTCTGTCCAAGTTTTGGCCTTTTGGCGAACCAAACCTTTTCCTCTCCTGTTCAAGTTGTTGCCTTTTGGCGACACACAAACCTACCTCTTCTCTGTTCAAGTTGTTGGCCCTTTTTGGGACACACAAACCTTTTCCCCCCTTCTCTGTTCAAGTTGTTGGCCTTTTGGCGACGTACAAACCTTTCCTCTTCTCTGTTCAAGTTGTTGGCCTTTTGGCGACACAAAACCTTTCTCTTCTCTGTTCAAGTTGTTGGCCTTTTGGCGACACACCAACCTTTCCTCTTCTCTGTTCAAGTTTTTGGCCTTTTGGCGACGTACAAACCTTTCCTCTTCTCTGTTCAAGTTGTTGGCCTTTTGGCGACGTACAAACCTACCTCTTCTCTGTTAAGTTGTGGCCTTTTGGCGACGTACAAACCTTTCCTTCTTCTCTGTTAGTTGTTGGCCTTTTGGCAACACAAACCTTTCCCTTCTCTGTTCAAGTTTGCCTTTTGGCGACACACAAACCTTTCCCTCTTCTCTGTTCAAGTTGTTGGCCTTTTGGCGACCACAAACCTTCCTCTTCTCTGTTCAAGTTAGTTGGCCTTTTGGCGACGTACAAACCTTTCCTCTTCTCTGTTAAAGTTTGGCTTTTGGCAACACAAACCTTCTCTTCCTGTTCAAGTTGGCCCTTTCACACTCAACCTTCCTCTCTCTGTCAAGTTGTTGGCATTTGGCGACACACAACCTTTCCTCTTCTCTGTTCAATGTTGCCTTTTCACACACAAACCCTTCCTCTCTCGTTCAAGTGTTGCCTTTGGCCACACACAAACCTTTTCCCTTTTCTGTTCAAGTTTGCCTTTGCGACACACAAACCTTCCTCTTCTCTGTTCAAGTTGTTGGCCTTTTGCGACACACAAACCTTTCCTCTTCCTGTTCAAGTTGTTGGCCCTTTTGGCGACGTACAAACCCTTTCCTCTTTTCTGTCAGTGTTGCCTTGGCACACACCAACCTTTTCCCTTCTTTGTCCAAGTTGTTGGCTTATGGCGACACACAAACCTTTCCTTTCTTTTTCAAGTTGGGTTGGGCCTTTTGGACACACAAACTTCCTCTCTGTTCAGTGTTGCCTTTGGCGACACACAACCTTCCTCTTTGTAAATTGTGCCTTTTGGACGTACAAACCTTCCTCTTCCTGTCAAGTTTTGGCCTTTTGCGACACACAAACCTTCCTCTCTCTTAATGTTTGCTTTTGGCGACACACAAACCTTTCCTTTTCGTCAATTGTGCCTTGGCGACGTACAAACTTCCCTTCTCTGTCAAGTTGTTGCCTTTGCGAGTCAAACCCTTCCTCTTCTTGTTCAGTGTTGGCTTTGGCGACACACAACTTTCCCCTTCTCGTTCAAGTTGTGGCCTTTGCGACGTACAACCTTCCTCTCTTTTCAAGTTGTTGGCTTTTGCGACACACAAACCTTTCTCTTCTCTGCAAGTGTTGGCTTTTGGACGTACAAACTTTCCTTTCTGTTCAAATGTTGCCTTTTTGGGGAGTACCCAACTTCACCTTAATTCTTCCTCTCTTCCTTTCAAATTTTGCTTTTGGCGAATACAAACAATCTAGCAGAGGAGATTCAGCTTTCCAGATCCAGAGTAACCAAGTTCTCTCTCCTCTCTCTCTTCTTCCTCTCCTCTCTCATCTCTCTCTCCTCTTCTCTCTCCCCTCTCTCATACGCCACACACTACACTCACACACACACACACACACACACACACACACACACACTCTCTCTCTCTCTCTCTCTCTCTCTCTCTCTCTCTCTCTCTCTCCTCTCTCTCTCTCTCTCGCAAAAAAAGCAACCAATTCTGTTGAGATGTATGTAGCTGTGGACAGAATCAAGATAAAGGATGAAAACCTGATACAAAGTAGAGTGCTTTGAAACGTAAAGCTCAAAGGATTGAATACATTCCACTATCATCACTATCACCCTCCACCACCAGCCCGCCCCCCCCCCCCCCCCCCCTCTCACCCCCATCTTCCTGTCTTTTCCTAAAAACTCTCGGCGCTCAAGATAAAGTGAGACACTCACTGCTAATCCTCCCAATATCATTCATCAGTATCTTCCTCGGCATAAAACTAACAAAAACTGAAATCTTCATCTTTTCCCATCACATCCTCATCATTCATTTGTGTCCCAAAATTTCCAATAATTTTTTTTTTCCAAGAATTTCGTCTTCATCGTGCCCATTCCCATTTTAATCATTTGTTTTTTCCAACTTCATATTGCTTCCATTTACTCTTTGTTCCCCTGCCGTCTTCATGATTCAATCCGAAACAGGTTCAATATTTGACTGTCTAGCATATTCGTGATTTTGTTTTCCTACCATTTTCATAACTTTTTCCCCTCACATATTCATAACTTTATGTCCCTCAACCTTGTTCAGAGATGTTCCACTTGATGTGATCTTTGAATTTCTCAGAGAAATCAACATTTTTCATCTGATCGGAAATTTTACAGTAAAAGAAGTTTACCGAAATGCCCTTTGTGTTTTATACAAGGTGTATTTTAAAGGGTTGTGTGAATGAATGATTTGTGAGGTGACTTCAACGTGGTGACAGCCCTGATATGGCCCTTTGCGGTCAGCTGGGCTCTGAGCAACATTACATTACCTTACTTCATTTATGTATAAAACTAAACCTCCTCTATACTTTTTCAATTTGTTTCCCTAAGAATTTCATATGTTTTCCTCGCATCATTTAAACGTTGTGTCCGCAGCATCTTCATATCTTTGTTTACCTTACATTAAGTAAATTCCCTGACATTTGCATGACTTTGTTTTCATAATATCTTCGTAACTTCGTTACACTAACATCTTCAAGAATTTCTTCTCTGACATCTTCATAGCTTTGCTTTTTTTAACCTTTGTGAGTTTATTCCCCGAATATCTCCCACGTTTGTTTCCACAACACGTACATTGCACTGCTTCCCTAGGATCCTCATAACCTCGTTTCCTAGCATCTTCTTAACTCTTCTCCACCCCCAACCCCCCATCGCACGCACACACACACACACACACACACACACACATCTACAATGTCTGTCTCCCTATCATTTTCACTATTCCTTCCTTTGAAATTTTCATCATTCCTATCCCTTCACGTCTTCATTATTGTTTGTGCGACACGTTTAAACTTTATTACAATACTGTCCACCTTCATTTGACTTTTTGACATTCTTTTTCTTTGTTTTGTTTTGTTTTGTTTTGTTTTCCTGAAATGTTTATCTTTCCTTTCTCTGATATCTTCAATATACTTGTTTCCCTCACATTGTCATTTTTCTTTGATATATTAGCTATACTTTAGTTTGTTTCCCAGCATTATCACCATGTACTCATCCGATGTCTTCGTCATTTACTTCCCTTTACTTTTGTTGTTGTTGGTTATTTCCCTTGCACAGGTGTCCTGCACATTCTCATCATTTAAGTCTTTGTTGTATTCTGTCTTCATGTTCCTGATGTCTTCCTCATTTTTTCCCGTCAATGTTCATCGTTTGTTTCTGTGATATCTTCATCAGTTCGTCGTTTGTTTCTCTGATATTTTCATCAGTTCATCGTTGTTTCTGTGATATCTTCATCAGTTCATCGTTTGTTTCTCTAACATCTTCATCAGTTCATCGTTTGTTTCTCTGATATCTTCATCAGTTCATCGTTCGTTTCTCTGATATCTTCATCAGTTCTTCGTTTGTTTCTGTGATATCTTCATCAGTTCTTTGTTTGTTTCTCTGATATCTTCATCAGTTCATCGTTTGTTTCTCTGATATCTTCATCAGTTCTTCGTTTGTTTCTGTGATATCTTCATCAGTTCTT
>CM031617.1:38124047-38126547 GCA_018398815.1 Conus ventricosus | reverse complement strand
AAACATGGATTTCAGTTTTTGCCGGGTTTACCAGAAATATTTTTGTTGTTGTTTGCTGATGACATTTGCTTGATCTCGTCAACACCTGCTGGACTTCAAAACCAGATAAATCATTTAGAAAATAGCTTCAACCTCTCTAGGGCTAAAAGTGAACTTAAGTAAAACTAAAGTTATGATTTTTAGGAAAGGGGGACATATAGCGAAATCGGAAAAGTGGTTTTATCAGGGAAAAGATATTGACATCGTAAATAGTTATAAATATCTAGGATTCACTCTGACCACTAAACTGTCGTTTGATGTTGCACTTGAGGAATTTGTTGGTAGAGCAACAAACAAGATTGTTGAGATTTTGAAGACAATGTGGAGCCTGAGAAGTATGGATAGACAAGCCTTTTTCAGATTATTTGATGCACAAGTTAAACCAATGCTTTTGTATGCTGCTGAAATCTGGGGCCTTTCTCGCTTTCATACTGTACAGTTACCACATGTGTTTGCATGCAAGCGCTTTGTGAACGTAAGTCCTAAAACCCCGAACATTAAGGTGTACGGTGAATTAGGCAGGTACCCTTTATATATTGATAGTGCCATGAAAGCAATGCGTTACTGGTTTAAACTGCAAACGTTACCAATTGCAAGAATACCAAAACAAGGATATGAAATGGAAAAGGCAAGAATGTTGCAATCCTCAAGACATTCTAATATACATTCAAACTGGGCAAAGTCTATAAACAATTGTCTTGATTCACATGGTTTTTCTTTTGTCTGGCTTAACGGTGGAGTTGGCCACGAAAAGTTGTTTCTACGTGAACTAAAGCAACGAATGATTGATTGCTATCAGCAAGAGTGGAACACCAAACTGTCAAATAGTGACAGGTATTCTACTTATCGTTTGTTTAAATCATTACTACAGCCTGAAAAGTATTTTGCAGATATCACAATCCCAAAGTTTCGAAAAGTTCTTGTAAGGTTTCGACTAGGAATCAGTGATATAAACGTCCATGACAGATATAAAAATAACTCAAAAAGCTGCCCTTTTTGTGACAAACTGAAAATGAAATACACTTTTTGCTGGAATGTCCATCATATCAAGATTTAAGAAATAAGTATATCATGAAATATGTAACAAATGTTCACGGACCATTGTTGAAGTTTTTACTACAAAACGAGAAAAGGGACGTAATTCGCTCTGTTGCGATGTATATCTTCTATGCCTTGAAAAAAAGAGAACTGTTGCTGGGGAGAGAACATTAGGTGTACCATATGTTTTCATAAATGTATCTGTTTTACCTTGTTTCGTGGTCGATACGTCTTGTGTATACTTAGGGATCATGATAAAAAAAAATGTGTATGTGTGTGTGTGTGTGTGTGTGTGTGTGTGTGTGTGTGTGTGTGTGTGTGGTGTGTGTGTGTGTGTGTGTGTGTGTGCGCGCGCGCAATTGTAAGTGCGAGCAATATTGTATGTGCGAGCTGTGAGAGTCTGGGAGAGTGCTACATACGGGTGTGATTTTGTATGTATCAGTTGGTGTGAGCACGTTTTGTAAATGTGCGTGATCAGTAGAAATGTTACAGCGTCAGTGTGTGTGATTTGATTTTTGTTTCTTGACCTCATTGCAGATAGGTCGGTGGCCTTTGCAATTAAAATGTTCCGAGTTCCGAGAGTCCGAGTTCTCTCTCTCTCTCTCTCTCTCTCTCTCTCTCTCTCTCTCTCTCTCTCTCTCTCTCTCTCTCATATATTTTTTTTTTTTCCCATTGTTTCTGTCATTATTAATATGTGCAGTTTGTTTAGTTGAATGTTGTAGAATAGCAAGGACAGATTGGAAGAATAGGCACTGCCTAAAATCTCTATCCTTGAGTAATAAAGTTTTTGAGTCTTGAGTCTTGAGTCTT
Source organism: Conus ventricosus (assembly GCA_018398815.1). Lineage (NCBI taxonomy): Eukaryota > Metazoa > Mollusca > Gastropoda > Neogastropoda > Conidae > Conus > Conus ventricosus. The sequence continues at coordinate 38,124,660 of CM031617.1, read as the reverse complement.
GAGCTCTCTCTCTCTCTCTCTCTCTCTCTCTCTCTCTCTCTCTCTCTCACACACACACACACACACACACACACACACATACATACACACACACACACACACACACACACACACACACACACACACACACACACACACACACACACGCACACACACGCTCGCGCGCGCATACACACTTCAAGTGGGGTGAGGGTGGGGGGGAACGCATCGTACTAATAGAGAGCAAGTGGACAGGAGCTAAGTAAGGGAGGTGGATGTGGACGTGAGAAAGGAGGAGTGGAACTAAAAAATAAAATAAAATAAAATAAAAACAAGATGCAAAGCATAGAAATACTTCCAGTGCTTCCAGTTTATCTTGAATACGCGTGAGATATTCCATATAGATGAAACACCGTTTTGGGCCGTTATAGCCGTTAGTAACGGCTATTCTGCTAAACATCGGCCATCATCTATGACCCATAAGGAACATGCCTATAAATTTTCAGAAAGATCGGCCAAGTACTTTCTGAGATATTTTATAAGGAAGAAAAACTGTTATGGTAACATAACACATCGGGCATCATCCATTGCCCATAAGGAACATGCCTACACATTTTCAGAAAGATCGGCCAAG
>CM031617.1:38119047-38121547 GCA_018398815.1 Conus ventricosus | reverse complement strand
CTCAACCTCCTGAATGACAGAAGCAGTGTTTGTTTGTTTGTTTGTTTTTGTTTGTTTGTTTGTTTGTTTTGTTTTTGTTTGTGTTTAGTTTGCTTCAGAAGTTGGTTTTTCGGGTTTGATTATTGACTGTTTATTTCAGTTGGCTTTACATGTTAATAGGTGTTTGTTTTCCCGTGTTCTCATTAAGGGAGAGAGGAAGAATCAATGAAGCTGGCGCTGTGTGGAGTGGCGTGTGATGTGACACTGACACACGATGCCAGAGATGACCCGCGCGTCTAGCATCACTTTCCCCACACAAAACACAAATGAAGAGGGACTAGAATGGGGAAAAAAATGAAGAGCATGAAGAACAAAAGAAGGAGGACAAGAAGGAGGAGGGGGGAGGGGGAGAAAGGGAGGAACGGGAGCAGAAGGAGCAGCAGGAGCAGGAGGAGGAGGAGAAGAAGATGTAAAAGGAGGAGGACGAGGACAAGGAGGAGGAGGACGAGGAGGAGGAGGAGCAAGATATGAAGAAGAAGAAGAGGAGGAGGAGGAGGAGGAGAAGGGGGACGAAGAAGAAGAAGAAGAAGAAGAAGAAGAAGAAGAAGAGGTGGAGGAGGAGGAGGAGGAGGAGGAGGAGGAGGAGGAGAAGAAGAAGAAGAAGAAGAAGAAGAAGAAGAAGAAGAAGAAGAAGAAGAAGAAGAAGAAAGGAGGAGGAGGAGGAGGAGGAGGAGGAAAAGAAGAAGAAGAGAAGGAGGAGGGAGGAGGAGGAGGAGGAAGAAGAAGAAGAAGAAGAAGAAGAAGAAGAAGAAGAAGAAGAAGAAGAAGAAGAAGAAGATTAACAACAACAACAACAACAACAACAACACCAACAACAACAACAACAAAGACAACAACTGCGACAATTCTGACGTCGACAACAACATCCGGCATTTAAACCTAAAAGGGAGAATGTTAAGTTGTTTACGATCATTTTGGAGAAGAAAGTGTTTGACCAGAGGGCAAATTCAGCACCAGTTCTATAAACTCAGAGGAGGATTAGAGCAGTTGTGACTTCCTGGATCGAGGTCTGTTGATGTGAATCTATATTTGGTGGAATGTATGGATAGTTGCAGAACTGGCGTGCGTACTGAGAAGGATTTTTTTTCTTCTGTTGAGTAGGGAGAGAGGGAGGGAGGGAGGGAGACAGAGAGAGACAGAGACTGAGAGACAGAGAGAGACAGAGACAGAGAGTCAGGGACAAAGAGAGACAGAAAGAGAGAGGGGGGGGGAGGGGAGACAGACAGACGGATAGATAGACAGACAGATAAACAGACTACAAGACAGACTAAAAGACAGAGAGAGAGAGAGAGAGAGAGAGAGAGAGAGAGAGAGAGAGAGAGAGAGAGACTTTCTTTATTTCATTTCTTATTCTGTGTCTGTGTCTGTGTGTGTGTGTGTGTGAGAGAGAGAGAGAGAGAGAGAGAGAGAGAGAGAGAGAGAGAGACAGAGACAGAGAGAGAGAATGACAATGACAATGACAATGACGATGAATCTTTATTTTATAAAAGTTTTGGCTTAGTTAGCCATTGTTCATACTTGCCGTTACTGTTCTACGAAACCAGTACTAAATGATATAATGTATGCATCAAAACATGATTAGGCAAACAACCAGCATCAAGCCAAACAAACAAAACAATAAAACCACCACCAAGAAGCGAGTGCAGACACCATCAATGAAATAAGCAACAACAAAAAATAAATAAAACTCAACAACAAAAACAATTAAACCAAAGGAAAAAAGCAAATCAACATTCAACAACAGAACGATCAACAAGAAAATATAGCATAAAACATTTTAGAATCTTTATGAGACATACAAGGAAAAAGAAAAAAAAAGGAAAAGAGGGGGGGGGGGGGGGAGAGAGAGAAGAAAAGAAAAGCATGTATGTAAAAGAACACATTAAAAGGTCTCTCTGTCGTGCATTTATACACGTACACATACATACATACATACATGCGTACATAATACATACCGATAAACTGACTAAAGGACAGGCAGACTAAAGGACAGACAGAAAGGCACCGAGAGAGCGAGAGAGAGAGAGAGAGAGAGAGAGAGAGAGAGAGAGAGAGAGAGAGAGAGAGGAGGGGGGGGGGAGAGAGAGAAAGAGTCTTTCTCAGTTTCATTTCTTATTTTGAGAGACAGACAGAGACAGTCACAGAGAGACACATACACACACACGCGCGCGCGCGCGCGCGCACGCACGCACGCACGCACGCACGCACGCGCGCGCACACACACACACACACACACACACACACACACACACACACAGGGAGAGAGAGAGAGAGAGAGAGAGAGAGAGAGAGAGAGAGAGAGAGAGAGAGAGAGAGAGAGGAGAGAGAGAGAGAGAGTCTTTCTCTATTTCTCTATTTCAGTTCTTCTTCAGTGTGTGTGTTTGTTTGCGCGCGCGCGCGCGCGCCCGCCCGTGTGTGTGTGTGTGTGTGTGTGTGTGTGTGTGTGTGTGTGTGTGTGTGT
>CM031617.1:38106547-38114047 GCA_018398815.1 Conus ventricosus | reverse complement strand
CTAGCAATTACTACAAAATGGAACCAAAAGATTACTCTCAACTCCTTGACAAAAACATCCAGAAAAATAAAAAAGCCGACAAAAATATACATGACAGTATCCGCCTAAAGAAAAAGAACTTGCAGAGCGCATAGACCTAAGTGACAGGATAGAAGCGACAGCAACAAAAGAAGCTTTCATAACACTCAAAGACCACAAGCCCAATTTTCACAACAATCCAACATGTAGACTAATAAACCCATCCAAATCTGAATTAGGCAAAATAAGCAAGAAAATTCTGGAAAAAATAATAAAGAACGTAAAATCAAACTCTGAATACAACCTCTGGAAGAACACATACGAAGTTATCCAATGGTTCAAAAAACTCAATAAACAAAGTAATACAGTATTCATCACATTTGACATAGTAGACTTTTAACCCATCTATAGATGAGGAACTACTCACCAAAGCCCTGAAGTTTGCCAGTAACCACACAGACATATCAGGGTCAGAAATGGAAATCATTCTCCACACCAAGAAAACATTACTACACAGCAAAAATGAAACCTGGATCAGGAAAACCAACAGAAACTCAACATTCGACGTAACCATGGGATCATATGATGGTGCAGAAACATGTGAACTGGTCGGACTATTCATGCTGTCCAACATCAAGAAAAAACTCGGAAAACAAGTCGGACTATACAGAGACGATGGCCTTGCTGCACTGACCAACAATCCAAGAACCATCGAAAACAAGAAGAAAGAACTATGCAAAATCTTCCAAAACCACAACTTAAAGATTACCATTGAAGCAAACAAAAAGGTAGTGAACTACTTAGACATAACACTGGATCTCAACAATCACATATATAAACCATACAAGAAACCCAACGATACACCTCTTTATGTACACACCAAAAGTAACCATCCACCATCTATATTAAAGACCATACCCCATGGCATAAACAAGAGACTATCAAACCTGTCATGCAGTGAGAGAGTGTTCAACAATGCAGCAGTAGAATACCAGGAGGCACTACAAACAAGTGGATACAATTACAAATTACAATACAACCCAGACAACAACACAAATAAAAGCAAGAAAAATAGGAAAAGAAAAATCATATGGTATAACCCCCCATACGACGGGAAACTCAAAACAAACATAGGGAAAGAATTCTTCAAAATCCTAACAACTTCATTTCCAAAAGAACACAAACTGTCCAAAATATTTAACAAAAACACTGTCAAACTATCGTACTCATGTATGCCCAACCTCAAAAACCTAATTGACGCATCCAACAAAATGAAAATCAACACAGCAAAGAAGGGTGAAGAAAGGAAATCTTGCAATTGCAACAGAAAGGAGCAGTGCCCACTAAACAATAAATGTCTTCACAACAACATTGTATACCAGGCTACTGTGACATCAGAAAATGAAAAAGAAACATACATAGGGATCACTGAAAACCACTTCAAACCAGATATGCAAACCACAAACAGTCATTTAATAAAGAAAAATATAAAAACCAAACAGAACTGAGCAAATATATCTGGAAACTTAAAGACGCAAAAACAAACTACAATATATCCTGGAAAATCATAAAAAGAGCATCACCATACAGCAATGTTTCAAAAAGGTGCAACCTATGTTTAACTGAAAAATGGTTGATACTATGCAAACCACACTTAGCAACTTTAAACACCAAAACAGAAATAGTAAACAACTGCAGGCATAAATGGAAATCGTTGTTAGTGAACACACACAAAACAAAAACCTGAAAGCCCCCAAAAAAACACGTGCAGCCAACCCGCACGTGCAAACAACCGCAAACGGGAGCCCACACGCTATATAACATCGGCGGTGGGCAAACCCAAAACCATCCTGATGACAGCGCAACACGCTTGAAACAAATTTGTAGATAGTTTTAAGATTCCTCTTTTAACTTGTTTTATCTAATGTTGCTCCCCAAGGGGTTGAGCACTTAAAAAATTGTTTTAGGCATTTTAAATATACTGATATATATATATATATTATATATATATATTATATATATATATATATATATATATATATATATATAATATATATATATATATATATATTATATATATATATATATATATATATGAGTGTGTGTGTGTGTGTGTGTGTGTGTGTGTGTGTGTGTACATTTTGCAGTGGGGGAAAACAAGTGCACGCTAACAGTTACTCCGCCATTACATTGATGACTTGGCAAAGATCCATGCATATAATTGTTTTGGTTGCTTTTAAAAGCACCGAGAACACTGCGCTCGTTTCTGGTTCTTGGACATGCCCATGCCTGCTGAAACATTGTAATGCCAAGGGTGTCCTTTTCTGACTATTGAACATCCAACCTTCCTCTCTCTTTCACCCAAGGAAACTAATGGACGGTAACACTGTCTGGGTGGTTTGTTCGCTTTTCACCGTAGTAAACAAAGCCAGCATTTCACTGAGTTAGTGTACGTTGTCTTTTTTTTCTAGAAAGGACGTCTTGCTAGCTCGATGTAGATTAATTTACTTGGTGTTTGCAATGGTACACCGAGGTATCATTCGCAAACTAGAAAGCGTGTTTTGAGTTTCCCGTCGTATGGGGGGTTATACCATATGATTTTTCTTTTCCTATTTTTCTTGCTTTTATTTGTGTTGTTGTCTGGGTTGTATTGTAATTTGTAATTGTATCCACTTGTTTGTAGTGCCTCCTGGTATTCTACTGCTGCATTGTTGAACACTCTCTCACTGCATGACAGGTTTGATAGTCTCTTGTTTATGCCATGGGGTTATGGTCTTTAATTAGATGGTGGATGGTTACTTTGTGTGTGTACATAAAGAGGTGTATCGTTGGGTTTCTTGTATGTACATAATATGAGATGGAAAGCATTCTTTTTTCTGAACCCAAATGCAAAAAAAGAGGACAAAAACACCCACGATTTCAAATCATGGCGATCACCACCAGCCATAGACGAAATGAAACCCTTTGAAGATCAAATGAAAAGAATGATAACCAATATTGAATTAAAAAAATCTAACAACGGTTTCCAAACAACACTAAAAAAACAAATAAAACAAGTACAAAATGACAAAAAAATATTTGTGAAGGCTGATAAAACTAGCAATTACTACAAAATGGAACCAAAAGATTACTCTCAACTCCTTGACAAAAACATCCAGAAAAAACTACAAAAAAGCCGACAAAAATATACATGACAGTATCCGCACTAAAGAAAAAGAACTTGCAGAGCGCATAGACCTAAGTGACAGGATAGAAGCGACAGCAAACAAAAGAAGCTTTCATAACACTCAAAGACCACAAGCCCAATTTTCACAACAATCCAACATGTAGACTAATAAACCCATCCAAATCTGAATTAGGCAAAATAAGCAAGAAAATTCTGGAAAAAATAATAAAGAACGTAAAATCAAACTCTGAATACAACCTCTGGAAGAACACATACGAAGTTATCCAATGGTTCAAAAAACTCAATAAACAAAGTAATACAGTATTCATCACATTTGACATAGTAGACTTTTACCCATCTATAGATGAGGAACTACTCACCAAAGCCCTGAAGTTTGCCAGTAACCACACAGACATATCAGGGTCAGAAATGGAAATCATTCTCCACACCAAGAAAACATTACTACACAGCAAAAATGAAACCTGGATCAGGAAAACCAACAGAAACTCAACATTCGACGTAACCATGGGATCATATGATGGTGCAGAAACATGTGAATGGTCGGACTATTCATGCTGTCCAACATCAAGAAAAAACTCGGAAAACAAGTCGGACTATTACAGAGACGATGGCCTTGCTGCACTGACCAACAATCAAGAACCATCGAAACAAGAAGAAAGAACTATGCAAAATCTTCCAAAACCACAACTTAAAATTACCATTGAAGCAAACAAAAAGGTAGTTGAATACTTAGACATAACACTGTCTCAACAAGTCACATATATAAACAATACAAGAAACCCAACGATACACTTTTATTAACACCAAAAGTAACAACCACCATCATATTAAAGAACCATACCCATGGCATAAACAAAGACATCAAACCTGTCATGCAGTGCAACAAGCAACGGGAGCCACACGCTATATCAAACATCGGCGCGTGGGAAACCAAAACACCTATGAAGCCAAATGAACAATGTAATATTTAAGATCCTCTAACTTGTTATCAATGTTGCCCAAGGTTGAGCACAAAAAATGTCATTAAATTACGAATATATTAAATATAATAATATATATATATATATATATATATATATATATATATATATATATATATATATATATATATATATATTATTATATATATTATATATATATGAGTGTGTGTGTGTGTGTGTGTGTGTGTGTGTGTGTGTGTACATTTTGCAGTGGGGGAAAACAAGTGCACGCTAACAGTTACTCCGCCATTACATTGATGACTTGGCAAAGATCCATGCATATAATTGTTTTGGGTTGCTTTTAAAAGCACCGAGAACACTGCGCTCGTTTCTGGTTCTTGGACATGCCCATGCCTGCTGAAACATTGTAATGCCAAGGGTGTCCTTTTCTGACTATTGAACATCCAACCTTTCCTCTCTCTTTCACCCAAGGAAACTAATGGACGGTAACACTGTCTGGGTGGTTTGTTCGCTTTTTCACCGTAGTAAACAAAGCCAGCATTTCACTGAGTTAGTGTACGTTGTCTTTTTTTTCTAGAAAGGACGTCTTGCTAGCTCGATGTAGATTAATTTACTTGGTGTTTGCATGGTACACCGAGGTATCATTCGCAAACTAGAAAAGCGTGTATTTTCAGTTGGTGTATTGTTGTCCGCGTAATCCCTGCAACAACACTCACTGAACTTTTGCATGAAAAAAAGACATTTTCAAACAAACGTGATCTGAAGAGAGAGAGAGAGAGAGAGAGAGAGAGTGAGAGAGAGAGAGAGAGAGAGAGAGAGAGAGAGAGAGAGAGAGAGAGAGAATCAGATAGACAGACAGACTTACAGTGAGAGAAGAAGAAGAAGAAGAAGAAGAATGAAGAAGAAGAAAACAACAACAAACAACAACAACAACGACAACAACACAACAACAAAACAACAACAAAATAAAACTACACAAATCAACTGTGAGAAAAAAAGCAAGCAAACAAACAAAATATCCAGCGGCTTATAAATGTTGGAATCGTGTTCTGTCTTGTCAATGAAAAGGTAATAACGTGCAGACATATGGACTTTGAAAACACGGTGGACTGAGCCAAAAAAACAAAACAAGAATACAAGGATGGATGTACCCTGCCCCCTCATACCGCTGCCGTCTCTGGACACACCTGATTCAGCGTCTCCGCGACCAAAGATACAGCGATTGTGAACATAACGGCTGAGAGACAACAAGGATGCGCAAACCTCGCCTCTTCCCTCTCACCCCTCCCCGGTTTCTGATCGCACACCACACACTCACATACGTTCTCTCTCTCTCTCTCTCTCTCTCTCTCTCTCTCTCTCTCTCTCTCTCTTCCTCTCTCTCTCTCTCTTTCTTAAGGAGACAAGAGACAATGTTATCTATCTCAGTCTCTATTCTGTCATAAAATGCATAAATTCTTTCTAACCAAAAAACCAACTCCACCTGATAAACGACGGAGTATCTTGGCTTAACGCCCGCGAATCAAAGCTTATGACACAGAACAGTGACGGTTGATTTGTAAGTTTCACAAAAAACAATCATATTCCTTTATCAAAAATATGAGATCCATTCTCTGTGGTGGTCGTACTTCACATTGAATGCTAAAAAAAGCCGACAAAATATACATGCAGTACCGCATAAAGAAAAAGACTTGCGAGCGCATAGACCTAATGACAGGAAGAAGCGACAGCACAAGAGTTTCATAACACTCAAAGACCACAAGCCCAATTTTCACAACAATCCAACATGTAGACTAATAAACCATCCAAATCTGAATTAGGCAAAATAAGCAAGAAAATCTGGAAAAAATAATAAAGAACGTAAAATCAAACTCTGAATACAACCTCTGGAAGAAACATACGAAGTTATCCAATGGTTCAAAAAACTCAATAAACAAAGTATACAGTATTCATCACATTTGACATAGTAGACTTTTACCCATCTATAGATGAGGAACTACTCACCAAAGCCCTGAAGTTTGCCAGTAACCACACAGACATATCAGGGTCAGAAATGGAAATCATTCTCCACACCAAGAAAACATTACTACACAGCAAAAATGAAACCTGGATCAGGAAAACAACAGAAACTCAACATTCGACGTAACCATGGGATCATATGATGGTGCAGAAACATGTGAACTGGTCGGACTATTCATGCTGTCCAACATCAAGAAAAAACTCGGAAAACAAGTCGGACTATACAGAGACGATGGCCTTGCTGCACTGACCAACAATCCAAGAACCATCGAAAACAAGAAGAAAGAACTATGCAAAATCTTCCAAAACCACAACTTAAAGATTACCATTGAAGCAAACAAAAAGGTAGTGAACTACTTAGACATAACACTGGATCTCAACAATCACATATATAAACCATACAAGAAACCCAACGATACACCTCTTTATGTACACACCAAAAGTAACCATCCACCATCTATATTAAAGACCATACCCCATGGCATAAACAAGAGACTATCAAACCTGTCATGCAGTGAGAGAGTGTTCAACAATGCAGCAGTAGAATACCAGGAGGCACTACAAACAAGTGGATACAATTACAAATTACAATACAACCCAGACAACAACACAAATATAAAAGCAAGAAAAATAGGAAAAGAAAAATCATATGGTATAACCCCCCATACGACGGGAAACTCAAAACAAACATAGGGAAAGAATTCTTCAAAATCCTAACAACTTCATTTCCAAAAGAAACAAACTGTCCAAAATATTTAACAAAAACACTGTCAAACTATCGTATCATGTATGCCCAACCTCAAAAACCTAATTGACGCATCCAACAAAATGAAAATCAACACAGCAAAGAAGGGTGAAGAAAGGAAATCTTGCAATTGCAACAGAAAGGAGCAGTGCCCACTAAACAATAAATGTCTTCACAACAACATTGTATACCAGGCTACTGTGACATCAGAAAATGAAAAAGAAACATACATAGGGATCACTGAAAACCACTTCAAAACCAGATATGCAAACCACAAACAGTCCATTTAATAAAGAAAAATATAAAAACCAAACAGAACTGAGCAAATATATCTGGAAACTTAAAGACGCAAAAACAAACTACAATATATCCTGGAAAATCATAAAAAGAGCATCACCATACAGCAATGTTTCAAAAAGGTGCAACCTATGTTTAACTGAAAAATGGTTGATACTATGCAAACCACACTTAGCAACTTTAAACACCAAAACAGAAATAGTAAACAACTGCAGGCATAAATGGAAATCGTTGTTAGTGAACACACACAAAACAAAAACCTGAAAGCCCCCAAAAAAACACGTGCAGCCAAC
>CM031617.1:38101547-38104047 GCA_018398815.1 Conus ventricosus | reverse complement strand
CTCCCATGCCGGGGCCGGGTAGCATTGGGAACAGTGTTCTGGGAAGAAACAGCAGAGGGCACTTTCATATAGGGACGTGGTCGAGCAGGGCAGGGACGTGATGTTGGAGAGGCAGGGTGAAGATGGGAAGGACGGACATCGTGAGGGAAAGTACTGCTCTTTCCAAGGGACCCGGACACGACCAGCTTGCCCTTGGAATAGAAGGCATGCAAACCCTGTTGCCTGTAACTGGAAATTTCTTCCCGCTGTTGTATGGTCAGGTCTGCACGAACACGAAGACCTGCCTCTTGCATGTTCATTTTTGCTTTTGTATCACGTAGCCCCAGCATAGCGTCTCTTAAACATACAAATTTGATCAAAATTGGCCTTGGTTTGCCATTGCCCGGTTCTCTGCTCAAACCAAGCCTCTGTGCGTAGTCGATGTCACACGCGTGCCAGTCTCTACCTGGGAAATATTTGCGTAATAAACATGCAACAACATCAGACACATCAGTCTGTTCACTTGAATTCTCAGGCATACCATATAACATGACAATAGATTTTCTCAGATGTCTATCTCGTCTTTCTAGTTTGAGCTCCAGCTGTCGTAACACAGTTTTAAGATCCATGCGCTGTCTTTGTATCTTCGATCTCGTGTTTTAGCTCCTCCGTTTGTGAGTAAAATTTTCCTTCAAGAGCCGACAGTCTAGATTGTAGCTGTTCACTTGGCTGTTTTGTTGCACTGCTTACTTCTATCAACTGGTTCAGCTTACTTTCCAGAACCTGAGACTGTATGTCTAGCTTGCTTTCGAGAGAGCGTACTGCTTGCTGCATGACATCTGCATGAGTTGGGCCTGGATTGCTTTCTACGTCACCACAACACAAGAGCAGTACAGACAAGCAGAGCAAATCATTTTCATGACAGCGTTGGCAGGTGTTGTTAATCGTGTTAATATATGACGAGGGGAATGATTCCTGTTCATTCCTCCTTGATGACTTGTGTTGTGTGAAACAGGTAACAACTTCTGTGCATGCCCCCATAAAAAGAATGAATGAAGACAGAACGTTAAAGAGACAGAAACATGCAGGAAATGTGTGGGAAGGGTTGGCTATACTAGCTTTTTCACAGAGATAATGCCCAAGAAGCTCACCAGACTATATTAAGGCATTGCGTGACCACCGACAACAGAAAGCTTGGACTCAAATGAAGAAAACGCGAATATTCACAACTAAATTATACACTGTTTTGTGGTATTTGATATATCATTGTATGAAGCTATACAGTTAAAATATTACATGTCCTTGATGCATAACTCTTTTTTTTGCAGATTATTACTAAGATGCCGTTTGTTTAGTGTACTGCTTTTAGAGTTTCTAAAGACAGCCCAAAGAGAGAAGGTTTCACGATGATGAAAATAAGGAGAAACGTTTTGTTCTGGTTTGGTCGTGTAACTATAGCAAAGGCTTCTTAAAGGCAGGCAAATTCAAAGAAGAACTGGAATAAGAACAATCTTACAATGGAAATCTCCCGAGGATCAGTTATAGTCCCTCCTCCCTACCCCCTCCCCCACCAGCTCTCCTCCTCTCGCTCTCTCCTCTATTTTCAACTCTGATGTATGACTTGCCCGGCAAGTTATCTACGTATGTAGTTTTTGTGCAAAATGTAGATGACATCAGTATCGGAATAGAAGTGACCTTTATAATGAAATCTCTTTTCGTAGAATGAATTATGAACACACAAAAAGGAGTATCAAAAAGAACTTCATAAGAGAGGAAAAGAAATGATAAAGGAAGGGTTACTTTTATCTTCAAGATAAACAATCCTCACCCGTTTAAATGACGGTTTCAATTTTGAAAGAAAAAAAAAGTTTATATCCACCTGTGAAACGTTTCCTCTGACATACCATTTTTGTCCTCTGAAGTATAGCAGTCATTTCTTTCAGTTCTTCGCTTTACAAACCAATCTTCAAGTGAATATTTAGAACATTTACAGACAAAAGTTGGATGCCAAGTTCTCTAACGACTTTTAAGAAACAAGCAATAGGGCAAAATCCACCCCACTCTTGTCAATTTTGTAAATTTCTGAAAAGATCTAAAAACATAATACACAAGACGTATTTTAGCGTGCCAAATATTTATTGAGAAACACAAACACGAAGCAGAGAATACAAAGCATTGAAACTGGCAGTAGGTCTTCCAGCACTCGCAACATCTGTAACAGCCTTTACTTTTTTTTAAAAAACATAGAAAAGCTGTGTCCACTACTAAGCCTTTATCGAGAAAGGCTGAGGTTCAACCTAATGGGAAAACTGAATATAAACAAAGACCACTTACCTTTTCTTAAAAAAAACGAAACCAATCTTCTTCTCAAATTACTTTTAAAGTTTACACAGCCCAAGTTAGGAAAGGCGCCAGAACAACCCTTAAAGAAAGGAAGGGTTTTTTTTAACCCCCGACTCCAAAATGGCATCCTCAAGGGGCTTCTTTTCATATTGTCCATATTTGTTTAAAAGAAAAGGAC
>CM031617.1:38079266-38095571 GCA_018398815.1 Conus ventricosus | reverse complement strand
TGAGATATCAGTATATGCAAATCAATACAAAGACGATACAAGAACTCTCAAAAAGTGTGCTAAAAAAAAGGGTATAGTTTCCAAGTGGTACAGCGGTTATTTGAGGGGGAGGGGTGACTTTTCAAATGCAGTACTCATAATAAATAATATGACGGACAAAGTCTGCAAACTGACCAGCTTTACCACATTCCAAGCTAGATAGGAATTGAAAGCACGATTTCTATCGTTTAATTCTTTACAACGCCTCCACATTTCTGCTGTGTATATAAGGATACCTTGTGTTCTGTGATAAAACTTGTAACATGAAGAAAAACAATCATGACAACGTTTGAATCGGAATAGCACGTCCCATCCCCACCCCACACGTTTGTGTTGTTGTTGTTTTTAAGTTTCTGTCCGAGCAACATGCAGAATAGATTTATGATAAAATCAGTTTAAGATATAATTACTTAAGTTTTCGAATTTCATATTCAGATACTTCCAGTGCAAATGTTCAGATGTATACAACTCTTGACGCAACGTCTTCACAGTGATTTTTTCTTATTTGATCGTCCTATGCATCCTATTTTTGCCTCGTGATTTTAAAACATTTTCTTTTTTCGTATTCACAACATAGTGAACAAATAAATATTATATTATCAGCCAAACTTACACACACACACACAAGATCAGCAGCTTCAGGTATCGCACTTATTTCATATCGTCCACCTGATCCGTTAAGTAGGCCACTCACACACGACAAAAATGGAAAATAATGAAGAGCTAAGCGGGCAACCTTGCTCGACACTTCTTGGGCAGTCGAAAAGAAAACTGGGTCGATCTTGTTCTGCCTTGATGTGCAAAAATCATATTTAGATTTTCGAATTGCTCCATCAACTTCCCTTTGTTTTTTTTCTCTTATATTTTGTATTGTGCTTTGGGGTTTTTAAATCGATCTCGTGGAATCCACATAACCAATTAAACGAGAAGAGAAGAAGAAGAAGAGAGAGAGAGAAGAAGAGAGAGAGAGAGAGAGAGAGAAAAGAGAGGGGGGTGGGCGGGAAGAAAAAGCGATTATCAAGAAAGGGAACTTGTAAACCCGAACATGTTTTTAGACAAATTTCCCACCTTAAATCCCAACTGTTCACGCATCTTTTTTTCAATATGATTAAACATATACATGGGGAAGAGAGGCGAGAGATAGCGAAGAGAGAGAAAAGAGAGAAGGAGAAGAGAGACAGAGAAAAAGAAAAGAGAGAGAGAGAGGGGGGGGAGGGGGAAAGGGAGGGAAAGGGGGGGCTGGGGGCGGTTGGAGCACAAACTGAAAGAAAAAAAACCGGGAATAAAAACAGAAACGGAAAATACTTTAAAAACCGGGCTTTTGCTTTTTGTTTTTTTTTTTTTCGTTTTTTGTTTTTTGTTGTTTTTTTGTTTGTTTGTTTGTTTTGCACGACAAGCACCACATACGATTTCGCCTTGCGTGAAATCTCAGGGGTACTTAAACAAAATTATCCACCCAGGGTTCGTATCTTTAACAAAGCCTTTTAAAGGGATCACAAAAAAATGCCAAAAATTAAACAAAATCTTTTTTTTAAACACCTTTGCACGGTTATCTATTTTCTATCTTCTATCTACATCTACTTCCATCAAAAATTTGAAAAACGTTTATCAGAGATGATAATAGAAGATAGATAGATAGTAGAAAAGATAATAAAAATAAAGATAATAATAGATAGAAGATAAAGATAAAAACATATTAAAGAGAGAGGAAAGGGAAAGAGAGAAAGAGAGAGAAGAGAGAAGAAGAGAGGGGGAAAGAGAGAGAGAGAAGAAGAGGGAGAGAGAGAAAAAGAAAAGTAGAAATTTCACTATGTAAAAGTTTTTGCATGACTGCAAAAAGCTTGTACAAATTTACGCTGTTCATCAAACGCAAATATGCTTGCTAACAGTTTCTTTCTCTTTTGCTAACAGGTTCTTTCTCGTTCCTAACACGTTCTTTCTCCTTGCTAGCAATGTTCTTTCCTTTGAAAGATATTCTTTCTCTTGCAAACGGTTCTTTCTCTTTCAAACGTGTTTTTTCTCTTGTTGATAGCGTTTTTTCTCTTTTCCCCAACAGCGTTCTTTCTGTTGTGACAGCGTTTTTTTTTCCCTTTCAACAGGTTTTTTTTCCTGTTTTAAGCGTTCTTCCTTTGTTTAACATCTTTTTTCTCTGTTGTAACGTGTTCTTTTCCTGTTCAAACATCGTTTTTTCTCTTTTGCTAACACGTTCTTTTTTGGAACAGCGCTTTCTCTTTTCTAACATTTTCTTTCTCGTTGCTAAAGTGCCCGTTGCCAAACAGCTTTCTTTCCCGTTGCTAACAGCTTTTCTTTCCCTTTTGCAAACGTGTTCTTTATCTGTTTTTGATACGCTTCTCGTTCTAACACGTTCTTTTCTTTTCTAACAGGTTCTTTCACTAACATTTCCCATTCCTAAAATTGGGGTTTGCCTGAACCCCAATTTTCCTGTGGGTGGGGCCCTTGGGAATTTTGTCTGCCCCTGTTGGTGAAAGTAGGGTTTTGGGTTTTGGGTTTCTCCCCTCTAGGCGCTGAGGGTGCTGTCTGCTTTGCTGCATATTCTCATTTGATGAGGGTTTTTTCTGGTTTAAAAACCAGATAACTTTTCACTGGGGGTTTTTTTCGGGGGTTTTTTTTTTTGGGGGGGGGGGGGGTAGAGGGGGGTTTTAACAACATATTTTCTTTTCCTAATTTTTGGCTAAAATGCATTTTCCTTTTTTGGCTAAAAGCTTTTTCCTTTTTGCTAGCATGTTTTGAATCAACCCATATTTCCTTTGGGGACTTTTTTTTTGGGCCTAATTTCAAAATCCCCCACGGGTTTTTTTTTTTTTCTCGTTTAATAGGTTCTTAGGCAAAACTCCGATCTCCAATTTCATTCATTTTTGGGGCGCTATGTACTTCCTGATCCCGAAGTTTGTTTTTGGCTAAACTGTATAGGGTACTCATTGCCACTTTTCTTTCCCAACTTTTAAGGGGATCTTCATTTCCCCTCGCTTGGCCCAACTGTATAGGGTATCTTCAGTTCCCAAATATCTTTCTTTCCCCCAACGTATACGGATTTTCATTGCCAATTCTTCTTTGCCCAACTTAAGGGTACTTCATTGCCAAATCGTTCCTTTGGCCCAACTGATACGGTATCTTCAGTTGCCAATATCGTTCTTTGGCCCAACTTATACGTATCTTCATTGCCAATATCTTTTTTTGGGCCCAATTTATAGGGATCTTCATTTGCCACTACTTTTTTTGGGCCCAACTAACGGATCTTCATTCCAAACTTTCTTGGCCCACGTATAGGGTATCTCTTTTGCCATATCGTTTTTTGCCCAAGATACGGTATCTTCAGTTCCAATACTTTTTTTGGCCCCAACTTAAGGGGTTTTTTCATTGCCAAACGTTTTTTGGGCCCAACTGAAGGGACTTCATTGCCACTATCGTTCTTTGCCCAACGTAAACGGTATCTTCATTGCCAATATCGTTTTTTTGGCCCAACTGATACGGAACTTCTTTGCCACACGTTTTTTGGGCCCAACTGTAACGGAAATTCATGCCACATCGTTCTTTCCCCCAACTTATACGGTATTTCTTGCCAATACGTTTTTTGGGCCCCAACTGTATACGGTACTTCATTTGCCAATATCGTTTTTTGGGCCCCAAAATTATGGGTACTTCAGTTGCCAAATCGTTTTTGGGCCCAACTTATACGACTTCATTGCCAAAACGTTTTTTTGGGCCCCAACTGTATACGGTATCTTCATTGCCAATATCGTTTTTTGGCCCCAAGTAAGGGAATCTTCATTCCCAATATCGTTCTTTTGCCCAACTGTTAGGGTATCTTCAGTTGCCAAATTTTTTTTTTGGCCCAACTGTATACGGTACTCGGTTCCAATAACGTTCTTTGGCCCAACGTATACTATCTTCATTCCCCACTATCGTTCTTTGGCCCAACTGATGGGATCTTCATTCCCAAATTTCGTCTTTGGCCCAACGTATGGGGATCTTCTTTTCCCCAATATCGTTTTTTGGCCCAACTGTATACGTATCTTCATTGCCAATTCGTTTTTTTGGGCCCAACGTATCGATCTTCAGTTGCCAATACTTCTTTGGCCCAACATGGGTACTTCATTTCCCAATATCGTTTTTTGGGCCCAACGTATACGGTTCTTCAGTTGCCACTACGTTTTTTGGCCCAACTTATACGGTCTTCATTTTTGCCAATATCGTTTTTTTGGGCCCAACTTATAGGGACTCAGTTGCCAATATCTTTTTTGGGCCCAAACTTATACGTATTTTCATTCCCAAATATCGTTCTTTGGCCCAACTGATACGGACTTCAGTGCCAATATCTTTCCCTTTTGGCCCAAACTGTAAGGGTACTTCATTTCCCCAATATTTTTTTTTTGGGCCCAACTGTATACGGTACTTCATTTGCCAATATCTTTTCTTTGGCCCAACTTTGGGGACTTCAGTTCCCAAATATCGTTTTTGGGCCCCAACTGTATACTACTTCAGTTCCCATATCGTTCTTGGCCCAACTGTAAGGGTTCTTCATTGCCACACTTTCGGCCCAACGATACGATCTTCATTTTCCAATACTTCTTTGCCCAACGTTAGGGTACTTCATTTTGCCAATATCGTCTTGGCTT
Source organism: Conus ventricosus (assembly GCA_018398815.1). Taxonomy (NCBI): domain Eukaryota; kingdom Metazoa; phylum Mollusca; class Gastropoda; order Neogastropoda; family Conidae; genus Conus; species Conus ventricosus. The sequence continues at coordinate 38,090,895 of CM031617.1, read as the reverse complement.
AACCGCATATATGTTCTTTGTTACGCGAACCTCTTCTTACTGCTTCGCGTTCCGTGCCACTTTTTTTTCATCCTTAAAGAACAGTTATATTCCCTTGCTAATAAGTTCTTATGGCTTAACTGCTTTCCATGTTCCCTAATTCAAAGCTTTCTCTTTACCTCATACGCTTTCCTTTGATGCTAATAGTGTTCTTCCTTAACTTCACACAGGGCCTATGTTGATAGCTTTCTTCAGCTTAAAAACATCCTTTTTGCAATTGTTCTCTGGGCTTTTGCTGAATACTAAATTCCTTTGCTGTAATTTTTTTCGTTTGACACATGCAGTGCCCCTTTCCAGAGTGCCGTTTGGCTTAACATTCGTGTACCCCCTTGTGTTTTATTTTTTGTTTAAACGGTTGTTCCCGTTCTGGGGGTTTTATTTTTTTTAAAAATTTTAAAACCCACTTTTCCCTCCGCCGGGGAAATTTGTATCAGGGCCTACAAAAAAAAAATTTGTTGTTGTTGTTTTTTGTTTTTTTTTTTTTTTTCCCCACCTTTCATTCAGTAATAGAGAGCTAACAGGCTAGAAAAAAGACAGAGCGGGGACATTTTACACTTATTTTTTAGCTATCCATCAGACATCGTAAATGACAAAATTAAATTTTTCTGACCACGGGGCCAAAAGAAAGGGGAGAAAAATAACAGCTTTAAATTTTTCGCTACCCACACAGGCAACCAACAAGCAAAATCATTGTTTAATTTTCTTCCGGGGTGTGGGGCCCCGGGGGAAATCACGTTTTTTTGCAAAAAAAACAAAAAAAAAAGGGAAAATCAGAGAAAAGGGGAAAAGGGGAAAAAAAAAAAAAATAAAAAAAAAAAAAAAAAATTTTAAGGGAAAGGGGGGAAAAAAAAAAAAGGAAAATAAAAACCACAACATAAAAAAAAAAAAAAAAGAAAAAAGAAAGAAGGAAAAAAGGAAGACAACAAAACAATAGGGGAATAAAAAGAAATACCCAACACAAAAGAAAGCGAAAAAAAAAAAAACCGGGGAAAGACGAAAAAGAGAAAGAAGGAAAAAGGGTAGCGAGAAAAAAAAAAAGAGGGAAAAAAAAACAAAATTAATAGAAAACAAATGAATAAATTATACGATGTACAAATATATTATATTATAAGAGAGAGAGAAGAGAAGAGAGAGAGAGGAGAGAGAGAGAAGAGAAGAAGAAGAGGAAGAGAGGGAGAGAGGGAGGGAGGGGACAGATAGAGGGAAAGAGAATAAGAACAACAGATAAAAAACTTTATTAACATTTAACAAAAACCTTAAAGAAGAAAGACGAAAACAAAGTAAGCCAGAGAAAAAAAAAAGAAAACAAGAAGCGGGGGGGGCGGGGGGGGGGGTGGGGGGGGGGTGGGGCAAAATAGTGAAAAAATACCGAAGCAAAAGGGGGAGAGAGAGAGAGAGAGAGAGAGAGAGAGAGAGAGGGAGAGAGAGAAAAGAAAGAGAGGGAGAGACAGAGCACAAAAGAGGAGAGACAGAAAAGCAGAGACAGAGAGAAGACAGGAGAGAGACAGAGACAGAGGGACAGGAAAAGGGAAGACAAGGAAAAGGGGAGAAAAGAGAAGAAGAGAGGAAGAGAGAGAGAAAGAGAGAGAAAAAGAGAGAGAACAAAAAAAAGACAAAAAAAAAAACGGGGCCCATCCCCATCGCCTCCACCACCTCTAAGCTTTTTCCCGAGGATCCACTCGCCTCATAACCCACTCCCGCCCTCCCGTCCTCCACACCCGTTTCCCCAACCGGGGCCTTTTTCCCCAAACCAGGCCTCTCTTTCCCCCCAACCCCGGGCCCCTTTGCCCCACCCGGCCCCTTTTGTCCTCTGCCCCCTCCTCCGACACGCTAAAAGTTTGCCCCAACCAGGGCTCCTTGCCCCCCCCGGGGCTCCTTTTCCCCACCGGGGGCTCTTTGCCCCCCCCGGGGCCTTTTTCCCAACCGGGGGCGCTTTTTTCCCCCGCCGGGGCAAAAGCTTGCCCCGTCAAACTCACGCTTGCCCCCAACCCGACCGCTTTTACTCCAAAAGTCAGGGTCATCCCCCGTCCCCCCAAGAATCGTCTTTCCACCGCCCCCCCCCAAAGTGCCAGTTTCTTCCCCGTCACGTTTGCCCCAGCCGGGGGGTCGTTTCTGTCCAGCGCTTTGCGTGGGCGGAGGCCTTTTGGCAGAACGGGGGAAGAGAGGGTCCTTGCTCTCGTCTCGGTTCGCAGCCCCTGGGCCCCAGCCTAAGAGCGGGATGGGGGTAAACCAGCGGGAACACGGGCGTAAAATCTCGGATCATCATGATGATGGATGGTAAAACCTGTTAGGGGGCCCAAAGAGAGTCCGGGAGTTGACAGTACGAGTAAAAAAAATCCCCGAAGTTCACTCCCTTAGCTTTTTTTTTTTTTCGAAGGGGGGGAAAAAAGTTCGATTTTCCGGCGGGGAAGGGGGGATGCACGGGGGGAAGTGGGGGTTTTTGCAGAAATAAAGGTGATTTTTCGCGACGCGTTGGGTTTTTATAACGTTGGGGGGGGCAACTACAAAATAGGGAAACCGGGGGTCGTCTGGGCCTTTTATCCGGGAACGCGGGGGAGGGCCGCGCGAGCGTTTTCCCACGGGGGTCACAACCAAAGGAGGAAGCGTTAGGATATCTAAACCCCCCCCATCATTCCCCTTCCACCTCCCCCCCTCTCTCTCTCTCTTCACCTCTCCTCACCTCCACCCCCCCCCCCCTTTTCCTCCTTATCCTCTACCTCAGTCAATCCTCCTCTCTCTTTTTATTCTTCTTTTATTTTTCTTCTTTTCTGTGATTGGACTTTGTTTTTTTTTTCCCCCCCTTTTCTTTTCCTGTTTGTCTTTTTTTTTTTTCCCCAACAATTGTTTGGGGTGTGTGGGGGTGTGTGTGTGTGTGTGGTGTGTGTGTGGTTTTGGTGTGTGTTTGTTGTGTTTCCCGTGTCTGCTTGTGTCTGCGTTTTTTGTATGAAGAAGAGAGACACACACACCACACACGCATGCACGCACGCACCACGCACGCAAAGCAAACACACACACACACACACACACACCCACACACCACCACCACCACACACACACACACACACACACACACACAGCGCGCGCATAACACGAAAAAATAACATACATTAAACCACACACAGACACAACACAACACCACAAAACCACAACACACAAAACACACACAACACACACAACACACACACACACACACACACACGCGCGCGCGCCCGCGCCACGCACGCACATGCATGCCCCCCACGCACTCCGCAAGCGCGCGCGCGCACGCCCACCAGCGCGCACCAGCCACACCCCAAACGCGCGCACGCACAAACACACACACACACAACACACACACACACACACACACACCAAAAAAAACCAACACACACACCCACACACACACCTCACAACCTTTGTTATCAATTAACTTTTTTCCTATAAAAATTTGAGGGCCCCCAAGAGATTTCGAACTAAAATGAATCCCCAAAGTCCCCCTTTTCCATTTTAAATCCCGAAAACAACCTTTGACAACTGATTTTTTTTTTTTTTTAAAGAAAGAAGGAAAAATTGGGGGTTGTCATCTTTTCCTTTTACACAAAATTTGGGGCCCCGTTTGGGACTTTTTCCCTTCCCTTATCGGGAACAAAAAAACCGTGTGAACTTTAGGGGCCCCCCCAAAGGTAAACTGGCACATGCTTTCCCTTTTTTCCCCCGCCCCCGCCCCCCGCCCTTTCCCCCCGTCCCCCTCGCTTCCACCCAACACAAAAGCTCTCGCCTTCCTCTCTCCCGCTCCTCCTTCCCCCTCTCCCTCTCTCCCCTCCCCCTCTCCCCTCTCCCTCTCTCTCTTCTCTCCCCCTCCCTCTCTCTTCCCCTTTCTGTCTCTCTCTTTCTCTCTGCTTCTTTCCCTCTTTTTCTCTGCTCTGGCTCTTTTTCCCCTGTCTGTCTGTCTGTCTTCTGCTTCTCTCCTCTCCTCTCTCCTTTCTCCTCTGTCCCCTCTCCTTCTCTCGTCTCTCTCTCTCTGTCTCTTCTCTGTCCTCTCTGTCCCCCCCCTTTTCCCCTCCTCTCCCCTCCCCTCTCTCTCCTTCCCCTCTCTCTCTCTCTCTCTTCTCCCTTTTCCCCCTCCTCTCTCTTCCTCTTCTCTCTCTTCTCTCCTCCGGGGGGGGAAGGGGGAATGGGAGTGTTTTTCACCGAGAAAAAATTTTTATTTGGGAGCATGCAAGGTTTTGGGGAAAAAGTCAAATTTTTTTGTCATTTTGATCTTTAAGTTTTTCCCTGGTCACCAACGGGTTTAATCGGATCGAAAGATCATTCCGTTAAAAATACTTTTAAAAAAAGTGGCCACGCCTGGGCACCAAAAATATTTTTGTGGGGCCTTGGGACTTATGACAGCTTCATGGCCAAGGGTTTTGTTGCAGCATGCCCGAGGGATTTATCTGGTACGAACGCATGGAATAATGTTGCTGTGCGTGTCAACCTATTTTTTGCCTGCATGGCCGGGGATCGAACCCCCGGCCCCGGAATAACGCTGGCCACCACTAAATCGATACAGCAAACTGTGTGGCAGCAAGTAACACTAAAACACGACTACCAAGACCACCGCTCCCCTCCGATCACCACCCCTCCTCCCCCCCCCCCCCCCCCCCCCATGCCCCCCTCCTCCTGCCCCAGGGTGTTCAACAAATGGGAAAGCTAACGGAAAGCAACCCAACCCAAACGAAAGTTTTCCCGCACTAAACTCGATATACTTCCGGGGGGCTTGGTGACATCAAACCCGGCACCCCAAAAAAACCAACCCCCAGAACTCGTGGACTGTCACAGCACCCTCAACCAGCACGTCCCGAAAACAGCGGGGCCAGAGGAACGTGGAGCCGAGGAACAATGGGGCCAGAGGAACAGGGGCCAAAGAACAGTGGGGCCGAAGAACAGTGACCAAAGAAACAATGATCCCCGAGAACATGATCCACAAGAACATGATGACAAAACAGGCAACCAGAAGAAAATGAAGCCAGAAGAAAAGTGATGCCCGAAAACTGATCCCCAAAAACATGGTGCCAGGAACATGGTGCCAAAGAACATGTCCAGAAAACATGGCCAAAGAACAGTGATGCCAAAAGAACATGGGCCAGAAGAACATGATCCACAAGAACATGAGCAGGAACATGCACCCAGAAGAACATGATGCCAAAAACATGATGCCAGGGGAAAATTATGCCAGAAAACAGTGGGGCCAAAAGGGAAAATGCGCCAGAAAAAAGGAGCCGAAAACATGAGCCCAAAGAACTGTGATGCCAAAGAACTGTTGCCCGAGACCCAAATCCCCGAAAAACAGGTGACAGAGGAACGTGGGGGACAAAAGGGGCATGGGGCCAGAAGAGCAGGGAAACCCCAAAAACATGGGGTCAAGGGCAGTGGGCCAAGGAAAAAGTGGACCAGAGGAACAATAGATCGAGGGGCATGGGGCCCCAAAGGGCATGGGCCAGAGGGGCCCCAAGGAGCCAAGACAATGGGCCAGAGAACAATGGAGCCAAGGAACATGGGCCCGGGGGCGGGTTTCCAGAGGAAATGGAGCCAGAGGAAAAATGGGGCCAGAGGAAAAGTGGTGCCAGAGGGGGCAATGGGGCCAGAGGGAAAAATGGACCAGAGAACAAGAGCAAGACATGGCCCCGAGGAACAGTGGACCAAAGGCAGTGAAACCAGAGGAACTGACCAGGAGGAACAAGGAGCCAAGGAGCAATGGAGCCAGAGGAAAAATGACCAGAGGAAAAATGGGCCCAAAGGGGCAGTGAGCCAGGAACAAGGAGCCAAGGAGCAGGGGAGCCAGAGAGCTGGGGGCCCAAGGGCAAAGAGCCCGAGGAACAGGGGACCAAAACGTGACCAGAGGAAAAAATGGACCAGAAGAACAATGGGGCCAGAGGAGCATGGGGAAAGGGCAGTGGGCCAAGACAGTGGAGCCAGGGAACAATGGACCAAGGGGAAAAATGGAGCCAAGGAGCGGGGCCAGAGGAAGTGGGGGCCCGAGGACAGTGGGGCCAGAGGGCCATGGGCCAGAGAACAATGGGCCAGAGGAACAATGGACCAAGGGAAAATGGACCAGGAAAAAACAAAAAGGCAGAGAACAGGGTCAGAGGAAAATGAGTCAAGGGGCAGTGGGGCCAAGGGAAAATGGGGGCCAGAGGAGCAGTGGACCAGAGGGAAAATGGAGCCAGGAACAGTGGGGCCAGAGGGAAAAGTGGATCAGAGGAGCTGAACCCGAGGAACATGGAGCCGAGGAAAAATGGAGCCCGAGGAGAGGGGGCCAGAGGGGATAGGGGGCCCGGAACAAAGGAGCCAGAGGAACATGGAGCAAAAGGGAAAAATGGGGCAAAGGGAAAAAGAGCCAAAGGAACATTGAGCCACAGGAAACCCGTTTCGAACTGACAGCTGACGCGGAATTACAATGCCTGCGAATGAAAAAAGCGGAGGTCAGGGGCGCGGGGGTCACCAGACGGGAAAGGACATCAGTGGGCCCGGGGCTAGGTTAAGTAACTGTACCATCGTTTCTGAATTCAGCTTGGATGACGGTAGTATCCCGGCTGAATTTCCAAACCCATCAAAATTTTAATGACCCCCCCACCCCCCCCCCCAAAAAAAAAAAAAATAATAATAATAATAAAAATAAAATAAATAAATAATCCCTTCTCTCTTTTTTTTAAACCTCCCAAGAGCTGTCCAGCTAGTGCACTGGGGGAGAGAGAGGGGGAGGGAAAGGGAGGAGGAGGAGAGAGAGAGAGAGAGAGAGAGAGAGAGAGAGAGAGAGAGAGAGAGAGAGAGAGAGAGAGAGAGAGAGAGCACATCCGCTCATTTCCCCCACTCGTGCTTCTCTGTTCTTGGAATCTTGTCTTGCTGATGGGCCCCACCCACTCATCCATCCATCCACCCCATCCCTTACCCCACCCCAACTCCACCCGCATCCACGACCTTCTAACCCCACGGCTACCATCTCTACTATTTTCACCAGTGCGTTTAGGCTCCCCCCCCCCCCCCCCTCCTCCCCGTCCTCCCAACCCCACTACTCTGACACTCGTCTCCTTCCCTCCATCTTCTTCCTTTCTCCATCTCCCCAACCTCCAACCTCCCCCCCCCCCGGCCCGCCGCGCCCCCCTTCCTCCCCCCCCCCCCCCCCCCCCCCCCCCCCCCCCCCCCCCCCCCCCCCCCCCCCCCCCCATCCCTCTGCGCGTTGTTTTACTTGATCCGCTCGACCACCCACGAACGTGACTGTGTGAAACAATGATTGGAATGATTGACGTGTGGAAAATGATGAAAATCGTCCCACGTTCCCCCTCCCCTCCCCCTCCGCTCCTTACGCTCACCTCCTTCCCCTCGCCTACTCCCTCACCGCCCCCCCCCCGCCCCCCCCCCCCCCCCCCCTCCCACTCCTGCTCTCTGCACCCACTATTATATTTTTCTCCCCTCAGGTTTCTTCAGCAAGAAAAGCGAAACAAGATGGAGGAAATGCCCAACACGTGGAGCGGGTCAAATACCCCCGTCATTAGCCGGGGAGCACCGCTGCACGATTATGCAATTATGTTCATGTGTTACCACACCCCCTGACGATGGGGGTGACAACAACAGACGGGAGGGAGATAATGGGGGATGAAGAGGCGGGGGAGGGGGGAGGGGGGTAGAGATAACGGTGCGTGTGGATGAAGAGTGGGAGGAGGAGGCATGAGATGTGAGAACTGAGAGTTCTGGGGATTCCGTATCGTGACGGTCAGAAGACGTTACCGTTTACGTCTACGACGTATGGTGAGAAAAGTAACTGGGTTATATAATTAGACAAATTTTAGTTAGTTAGTTATTTTATTTGAAATCTTGTCGATGATTTTAGACTGTAGTATCAAAAACGGCAAAGCTTTGTTACATTTTTAACATCATCAAAAAAAAATTTAAGATTTTTTTTTTCTGATCTGTAACCCTTAAAACATGAATTATGTTTACAGTGGAGATGAGAAGCTACAGGTTGTTCGACCATCGTTTTGGTTTCCGTCCCTGTCTCTTTCATGTCTACTGTATTAGTGCGTGGGTCAGGTTGTGTTTTGTCGACTTCTGTGAACGTAGATCTCATTGGTGTCTGACCTAACCACAGTTCGCCTGTGGAAATGGAGAAGGTTGGAGGAAAGGGGCCATGAAGATTGTCAGGAGGAATCAGGGACACCTGAACATGTCACGCCTTTCCTTGAGTGGCTTAATACCATCTCTGATGAAGATATATTATTAACAAGAAAAAGACTGAATGAATGTGAATTTTTTTTTTTTTTTTTTGGTACTTCCAGTTCTTATAGAATAGGGAGTACTTCACAATGGGAACGAAGAAATGTTTGTCTGCGTGTCTGTCCGTGGTCAAACTGTGTTCCACTCGCTCCAGACAGAACTTCTGGGCCGATCTGTTCCGAAAATTTGTAGGTATGTTCATTATGGGTCACGAATGATGCCCACTGTTTTTTGTTTATCAGAATAGCCGTTACTAATGGCCCAAAACTGGTTTTTCTTCTTTATGCAATATCTAGAACACGGTAACTCAAACAAAAATGACGTCCAAGCTTCTTTGCGTCATAAGCCGAAGTGACGAAATGCATTGACACATTTTGATTCTGACGTCGTATTAAAAATAAACTGGGAGTACGTTTATGTGCTTTGCATCTTGATTGTTTGGGGACGGGGGAACCTCGGTACGTCGCATCATTGCATAATAAAGGTATCCTTTATTGTCAACTACTATACTGGCAAGTATAGAGACATAGACAATGAGGAGCGTTTACCTGTAGTAATACTAAGAGCGTTTGGAGCAAAATAAATGAAGCATTCTATTGTTATTGATGATAGATCCAACGTTTGCCTGTTGCAGCTTAAGAATGTTCTTGGAACCCAACAAACATGAAACATACTATTGCTAGTCTATTGATGTTAAAGCCCCCCTTTGGCATCAAATAGCGATGCACCACAGTCTACAATGCCATAGTATTCTCACCATCAAGCGTTCACAAACGGAATCCAGCAGCACCACAAAGCAGCTAGTGAAGGGTAGAAAAGTAAAACGAAAAGAAAGCGTGGTAAAGAAATAAGTTGCTGAAAAACTAAAATCATATATAGAACATAAAGATAAATCTTTGAGCCTATGCTTGAGGATCCATTTCAGGATGCAAGGGAGATCAAAACGTGTCGACAGTCTGAGTGGTCAGCTCAACTGCTAAATAACCCAAGCATCTTCAGCGGCTAAGAATTGTGCAGGACAGCCTTTACTTGGATCTCGTAAGAGATGTACCTTCCCACTGATTGATCACTGATCTCTCTCTCTCTCTCTCTCTCTCTCTCTCTCTCTCTCTCTCTCTCTCTCTCTCTCTCTCTCACCCCCCCTCTCTCTCTCTCTCTCTCTCTCTCTCTCTCTCTCTCTCTCTCTCTCTCTCTCATATATATATATATATATATATATATATATATATATATACATATATGGTTCCAGCCATAAAGAAGCATTTATTTGTGGAATGTCCGTACAGACCGACTCAATTCCAGAGTTAAGTAACTATGGACTCGTACTATGTCTGTCTGTCTGTCTGTCTTTTTCCTTTATTTCTTTCTGCCTGTCTTTCTGTTCGTCTTTCTGTCTTTCTGACTGTCTTTCTGTCTTTCTGTCTTTCTGTCTGCCTTTTTGTCATTCTTTCTTTCTTCCTTTATTTCCTTTTTTTTCCCTTTCTTTTTTATACTCCCAGTTCTTAAAGAACAGGGAGTACTTTAGAATGGGAACGAAGAAATGCTGTGTGTGTGTGTGTGTGTGTGTGTGTGTGTGTGTGTGTGTGTGTGTGTGTGTGTGTGTGTGTGTCCGTGGTCAAAATGTGTTCCACTCGCTCCAGACAAAACTACTGGGTCGATCATTCTGAAAATTTGTAGGTATGTTCATTATGGGTCAAGGATGATGCCCGACGTTTTAGTTTACCGTTACAGCCGTTACTAACGGCTGTAACGGCCTGTAACGCTTTTTCTTCTTTATGGAATATCTCAGAAAGTACTTGACCGATCTTTCTGAAAATTTGTAGGTATGTTCATTATGGGTTACGAATAATGCCCGATGTTTTAGTTTACCGTTATAGCCGTTACTAACGGCTGTAACGGCCTGTAACGGTTTTTCTTCTTTATGGAATATCTCAGAAAGTACTTGGCCGACCTTTTTGAAAATTAGCAGGTATGTTCATTATGAGTCACGGATGATGCCTGATGTTTTAGTTTGCCCCGTTATAGCCGTTACTAACGGTTGTAACGGCCTGTAACGGTTTTTTCTTCTTTATGGAATATCTCAGAAAGTACTTGGCCAATTTATAAGCGGTTTGGATGATCTTGTGACAAATCGGATCCTCTGTAAGTGATGTAATGCTGAAAATGGATTAAACGACCGTTAAAAACCGTTATTCTGCCGTTATTTCTTATATATAGGTGGATTTTAATGAAATTTGGTATATAGAAAGGTTATCACACACAAATGGCACTTCTATATAATGTTTTAAAATTTGACCGTTAAAAACCGTTATTCTTGTCATATTGTCCGATTTGGATTAAATTTGATATGTACACAGGCTTTAGCCCAGTGAGGACTAAAATACCGGTTTCAAAAGTGTATATCGGTTATATAACCGTTAAACCGTTATTTTGCCGTTATTTTCTTATATATTGGTGGGTTTTAATGAAATTTTGTATATAGAAAGGTTACCACACACAAATAGCACTTCCATGTAGTGTTTCAAAATCTGACCGTTAAAAACCGTTATTCTTGACATATTGTCTGATTTGGATGAAATTTGGTATGTACACAGGTTTTAGCCCAGTGAGGACTAAAATACCAGTTTCAAAAGTGTGCATCGGTTAGATAACCGTTAAAAACCGTTATTTTGCCTTTATTTCTTATCTCACAAAGCACTTGGCCGATTTACAAGCGGTTTGGAAAACTGGGAGTACGTTTATATGCTTCGCATCTTGTATTTTCTTGTCTTACTCCTTAGGGGGTGTACCACTGTAAGTTTTGTTCACGTCTCCCGACCAACACTACAGGCTCGTGAATCTCTCATGTCTGAGTGATGCTAGGGTATTTAATTTTTCAGGAAACGTAGGAGGCCGACTTCTCATGTGGTCAGGCCTGAAATGGAACTCCGTGTCGTCATCATTTTTCTCTATCTTATTAAGTTCAGGACAAAACATTCACACACAAAAAACAAATAAAGGTTTGCGATAACGCTATTATTATCTTAATACAACATACGAAGCCGACAAGTAAATGTTTGACAAATCTATGTCCTTCAAATGTAACAAATAACAGAAACAAGTCATGCACAAAACGATACTCCCCCAAATCACAGTCATCTTGAAAATGACTATGTATGAAAGCGCGCGCGCGCGTATGTGTGCGCGTGTGTGTGTGTGTGTGTGCGTGTGCGTGTGCGTGTGTGTGTGTGTCTGTGTGTGTGTCTGTGTCTGTGTCTGTATGAAGCAGAGCAGAGAGAATGTGGAGGGAGGGGGGGGGAGGAGGAAGAAAACAGATTGAAGTCGATAGTTTCTGCTTAGGCTGTTACTGGCAGAGGGG
>CM031617.1:38046766-38074266 GCA_018398815.1 Conus ventricosus | reverse complement strand
CCATCACCAACTATCAGAAAAGATGGCCAGTTTGGCCGTTGGTATGGATGACACGTTACACACAGCATGCGTGAGAAATTGAAGTTATGGAGGAAAGTAAGCAAATGAAGTGAACAATATTGACTGGACGACACGGGGAAACGATTGAACGAAGCGCCGGCACGCAGCTGTTCAGTCGGCACTACCATGGCAGGCAGCCCGTTGCGTACACGAGAGTGTGGATTCAGAGCCTAGAACCTTTGGCAAGGCGCTTCATAAATGCTATGTTATTATTATCATTTGTAATTGGAACTGTTCTCAACGTCAGATGTTCACGGCTCGGAAACCCTCTCTGTTCAAGCCAAACAGTAAATGTGTATTCTGATTCAGTTCAGGCACGGTCGGCGCGGCGGAAGGAGAGGATTGTGCTCCGCCTTTATTAAAGCCATACCCATGACACGGTAAACCTGTAACTAGCCAATGCATCAATGGCAATTCGGCTATGGAACTTCAAACTCTATGAAAGAGTATTGCCCTTACCAATACACTGCACTGATCTCTCTCTCTCTCTCTCTCTCTCTCTCTCTCTCTCTCTCTCTCTCTCTCTCTCTCTCTCTCTCTCTCTCTCTGATTTTCGTTCACTTTCTATCAGAGACGATCCATAGTCAAAGAGCGTTAGAGCGTTTGGCTGCAGAACTGACAGTCACGACATAGACCTGCTCCTTTTATATGTCTGCCTATCGATCTATGTATCTATCTGTCTGTCTGTCTGTTTATCTGTCTATAGGTATATCTTTTTGGCTTTCTTTCTGTCTATCCATCTATCTATCTATCTATCTATCTATCTATCTGTCTATCTATCTATCTATCTATCTACACCCACACCCACACACACACACACACACACACACACACACACACACACACACACAACACATACACTCTCTCTCTCTCTCTCTCTCTCTCTCTCTCTCTCTCTCTCTCTCTCTCTCTCTCTCTCTCTCTCTCTCTCTCTCTCTCTCTCGTGATTGCACTCGCAGTGCTGGAAATGCACGCACACATCTGCCCGATTATGAGGCCTCAAGTGAATGAAGGGGCGGATTAAGGGGCTGAGGAGGGGGGGGGCACAAAGACGGGCAAGAGAGAGTTTGGGTGGATGGGGTAGTCCAAATAGATCTGTTACCACCCTCCTATCCCAACTCCCCTTTCTCTCGGTCCTAGCCCGATAGAACATCTTGAAGAAGGTTTGAGCGCCAAAAAAAAAACCGCCCCGTCCTCAGCATATATAAATATGTATCTAATAAAATAAATCGATGAATAAATAAATCAATGAATATGGAAGTAAATAAATCTAATGAAATCAATCGATGAATAAATAAATCAATGAATATGGAAATATATAAAATGATATCTAAAAAATAAACAGACATATATCGCTAAGTACATTTCTGAATTCATACGTAAATAACTGAATAAATAAATAATAAACACATTAATAAAATAAAAAATATTTTTAAAAAAATCATCGATACGTCACATGCTAATATAACAAATAGCAGATTAAGATTTATGTTGACCAAGAACAGGTTCTACAGAAAGCAAACATGCTCCTCGTTCTCCTCGTCGTCATCATCAATATCTTCTTCTTCTTCTTCTTCTTCTTCTTCTTCTTCTTCTCTCCTCCTCTCCTCCTCCTCCTCCTCCTCCTCCTCCTCCTCCTCCACCTCTTCCTTCTCCTTCTTCTTCTTCTCTTCTTCTTCTTCTCCTCCTCTCTCCTCCTCCTCCTCCCCCTCCTCCTCCTCCCCCTCCTTCTCCTCCCCCTCCTCCTCCTCCTTCTTCTTCTTCTTCTTCTTCTTCTTCTTCTTCTTCTTCTTCCTCCCCCTCCTCCTCCTCCTCCTCCTCCTCCTCCTCCTCCTCTTCTTCTTCTTCTTCTTCTTCTTCTTCTTCTTCTCCTTCTTCTTCCCCTCCTCCTCCTCCTCCTCCTTCTTCTCTTCTTCTTCTTCTTCTTCTTCTTCTTCTTCTTCTTCTTCTTCTTCTTCTTCTTCCCCTCCTCCTCCTCCACCTCTTCCTTCTTCTTCTTCTTCTTCTTCTTCTTCTTCTTCTTCTTCTTCTTCTTCTTCTTCTTCTTCTTCTTTGTCGCCGTCAACATCATCATCATCATCATCATCATCATCATCATCATCATCATCATCATCATCATCATCATCATCACAACATCAACGACGAGAACAATGTCGACAAAACTACAACAGCAGCAACAACAATAACAACAACAGCGTTCTCTTTCCTCACCGAAGTCATTTCTATCGACACATGAGGTATCAATGGCAGATTGCATCCAGCATTTCTGTGTTTCCCACGAATTACAGAGCAACAGACACGCAACCCCCTCACCTCCCAGCAAACCGGAGTGACACCGATATATTTTTTGCCATGTTCTTTTTCGTCTTATTTTATCTAAGTCTGGGATGAATTGGCCCGTAAGAATATGGCCTACTACTTTAAAACTGTAAATGGGGAAGAAAAAAATACGTCTCTACCCTTATGGTTCAGCATGGCAAAACACCTAGGGACCTATCGTTTTCTATTCGGTTCCAGAGAGCGACAGTTCATTCTTAGCATCGAGGCATCAAGAGATCAGCTGCAACAACTGGGGACTTTTTTTGTTCCGGACGCGCCATGATTAGCACTTGAACCAGGCCAAGAGAGACACCGGGTGTGAGGTTCAACAGGTTCGTCTTCAGGTTCGACAATCTGTAAACTGAAGAGAAATGTTGGGAAAGCCGTCTTCTGCAAGAGAACTGACGGGGAAGCAGTTTTCTCCAACCACGGGAGAGTCCGCTTTCAGACAACCAATGCTTATTCGTTTATCCACAAGAACTGATCGTGGACAGCTTTGAGGGGGAAAAACAAGCAGCTACAACATGGCCGCCAAAGCTGACCTAGACTAAGGCATAATCAATATGCAGAAGTGAAATGGAGGGTATTGAGCAAACCAGCTCTGACTTCATGAGATTCCTACAATCAACTCACTCACACACACGCGCGCGCACACACACACACACACACACACACACACACACACACACACACACACACACACACACACTTATATACGCACGCACGCACGCATACACGCATACACACACACACACACACACACACACACACACACACACACACACACACACACACACACACACACACACACACACACTCACTCACTCACTCACTCACTATTATCTAATAGTGTCAATGTGTTAGTATCTTTAGTTCATAAAGGGACAAGGGCCAGATGGAAACAAAATCTTCGTGCTTATCTGTTACCCTTGGGAATAATGATTATCAATCAATCGATCAATCAACCAATCAGTCAGTCAACCAACCTCTCTCTCTCTCTCTCTCTCTCTCTCTCTCTCTCTCTCTCTCTCTCTCTCTCTCTCTCTCTCTCTCTCTCTCCTCCTTTTTTTGTCGTGTAAAACAGAAAGTCTGAAAGACAGCGGACAAAAATGGTAACACACAGGAAAGATGTGATCTTTTTTTACAAATTGTAATGGCAGTAATTTAGTTAGGCTATTAAGAAAAGCCATTGTTCCTTGTAAACAGAGATCCAAATTGATGTTCTTTCTTCAGCTCTGGTGACTTGTAATTTGTAAAATAGCTGAGACATAAAACCGAACCCGAGAAAAATAAATTCTTCAGTTTTGCTTTTGGATGACCCATTTATAAACGCCTAAGTTACAGACTATTAAATTTCGATCGCTGAAAATGTACTGGCTGCATGTCTTCTCCTTCATCATCATCATCATCATCATCATCATCATCATCATCATCATCATCTTCTTCTTCTTCTTCTTCTTCTGCTGCTGCTGCTGCTGCTGCTGCTGTCTGCTGCTGCTTTCTGTTCTTCTGCTTGTGTAAGGGCATCTGGACGTATCGCCGGTGATTTGTGTCTGTTTTACTCTGAACCAATTCTTGAAATAATCTGGCATGCTAGAGTACTGAGAGGACGGGAAAGATTCTTTGTAGATTTTAGTTACAGTCGTCCTTAACCAGCTAGTCTTCATTCTGTCCAAGTCCATTTTGACCATTCGGGTGTGTTTAGCATTTTTGTGTCTACGGTGTGTTTTCTTCTTCTTCTTCTTCTTCTTCTTCTTCTTCTTCTTCTTCTTCATCTTCTTCGTCGTCGTCGTCGTCGTCGTCGTCGTCGTCGTCGTCGTTGTCTTCTTCTTCTTCTTCTTCTTCTTCTCCTTCTTCTTCTATTCTTTTTCCCCTCCTTTTCAACTTATTTTATTCTGTTCTTCTGAAAAGAAACTGTGAATTTGATGCTAAGTCTGTCATAAAAGGAAATCCTAGCATAGCATGCATCCATATTGATATATTTGTATATATTCTGTACAAAACATTTGCTGGATTGTCTTATTGTGGCAAACTTACTGATTATTGTTTCGGTTTGTTTTCGTTTTAAAATTAAATATAGGTCTTGAAGCGTTGTCGTATAGGCGTTTCTTGCTCTGAATTAGACCTATATTTGTAGTTCATGCAAAAGCCTAAACATTGAAAACCAAAGACAGTTCCGGATTGCCGACGAAAGCTACGCATACAGTGAGTAGCCTTCTTTAACTGAGTGAACTATTTAGTCTGGTAGCCGTTTAAGTTTCGATCTCTCTTCCACTGCAACAGAACAGCGGGATATTTCGTGTTCTAACCCTTGCCAAGACTACGACATTGTTTTCACCACATCGATTCCTGAACCTCAGTTTGACAGTAATCAGGCACATCATCTATTGTTACTGAACCTGTCTACCATTCAGCACAAACAGTTGTGTCATCTAGCGTTAAAAATATTATCGGTGAAGTGTATTTTGACATGGTTGCATTTTCTTGTGGGAGAGAGAGAGAGAGAGAGAGAGAGAGAGAGAGAGAGAGAGAGAGAGAGAGAGAGAGAGAGAGAGAGAAACGATCTCCGAATCGGTATAGGTTTAAAATGTTCTTTTACTTTATTGATGTTTGTCTGCTGCATAGTACAATTTTTTAGGCAAGAAATTAAAATGATCAGGCGTAAAAAGATCTATGTACCAAACATTTGCAGACCGGGGTTACAAAAAGTGTTCATTCAACTCGCCGCAGACAGACAAGGTAGGCGATCCATCAGAGAGAAAACAAGCGCAAGACTTGAAAAATTAATTCCCTTGCATTAGGGCAGTTGTTTAAAAGAAAACCCCAAACCCAGTGTTTGTCCACACATAGGTTTTTTTTTTCCGGCCAATTTTGTCGGAAGTAACATTTAGACAAATTCTATTGCTTTGATTCGTCCTGTCATGGAATAAATATGAAAAGCATGGCTTGAGAATTATTTTAGTTTTGCTTTTTTTTAAGGAACGTTTTAGTGAATTAGGAGCGTGCGATAATTGATTTATTACGTTGTGTTCATCCAGCTGTCTTTCCCCCTTTTTTATTTAAAAAAAAAACTACATAAGATGCAGATGCTTTCTACTTTCTTGCGGGGAGCGTGGACTCTGAATTCAAAGTGTGTTCTTAATTTGTGTGTTCTTAATTAAGTTAGATCGTTTTTCTTTCCTGAATCAGAATCTTGTGCGGGAAGGCTAAAAGCCACTTCGTAGACTTTGCCTTGCGCAACCCATCTGATAAATATTGCCGAGGGCTAAAAATAGGCGTCGGTTATCCAAGTGCAACTCTCTCTCTCTCTCTCTCTCTCTCTCTCTCTCTCTCTCTCTCTCTCTCTCTCCTTGGTTTTGTGTGGAAGTTGGTGTTTACGCAAGTTTCTTTTTACATCGATATTATACGGCATCCGATATTCTCTTTTGTCCACCTGTCTTCAAGACCTTCCTCATACACGCGTAAAACGAAACTACACTAATTGCCACGGAAACATACCCGAGGCACTGCGTGATGGAGTCATTGTTCCATGAAACTGCACTCTCTCTCTCTCTCTCTCTCTCTCTCTCTCTCTCTCTCTCCTCTCTCTCTCTCTCTCTCTCTCTCTCTTGTCGTGTCAGAATGGAAAACTCTGGGAGTCAGCAGACACGGTCGGAATGAACAGGAAAGAGGTGATTTTCTGACAAATTGTTGTAGGAATAACTCGGTGTGCCTCTCCGCAGAGAGAACCTGTTCACTGCAAAATGAGAAACAAATTGCTGGTAGTTAAAAGTTCTCTCGTCCCTCCACCTTGTGTCTGAGACTTGTCATTTCTAGAAAGGCTGAAGCTGAAAAAGAAATGCAACAGAAAAAATTTTGTTTTTAATTTATTTTTCTCCTTACAAAAACAAAACATTTTACATAAATCTATGGCATTTTACTTCACATCAGTATACGATTCACACCATTTATGTTTCAATAGCCAAACATTTACATTTCAACCAGGCACCATGAACAATTTCCGTACCATGTGTTTGCTTATTTGTAGGGCAGGATGTTTCAAAAATTGATTGAATGCAAATAAACAGTCTAAAACAAAGCAAAACAGAAACAACAGGAGAGAGAGAGAGAGAGAGAGAGAGAGAGAGAGAGAGAGAGAGAGAGAGAGAGAGAGAGAGAGAGAGAGAGAGAGAGGGGGGGGATAAAACACCGACAAAGCCATCAGACGATCCAAACGTACATGCAAATCAAGTGACATGTAGACAGACGAGTCCCTCAACATGCACATCAAGTCCAAAAGTTACACTTCCATCAAAGATTGATATGACTGCCATTTTTCATGCAGTTTTTGACTGGACTTAACGCTTTTTGCAACTTGCTGTTCAAAATCATATCTTGTCTTTAAATAATGTAGAAAGCTTATTACAGTTGGACGGTTTTTTTTTCTCACATTTGCATTCATAGATGAAATATTTTGCTCGAAGTAATATGAAGTCAAAGGTTTCATCACTTCTAAAATTATTTGAATGCCCAAATAATACCAATTCAACAGACAAATTTAAAGAATCCGCATGCTGACATTTTCCTTTTAATGTTGCTTTAAGTTCTTGCCAAAAATGTACCACATGTTCACAAGACCAAAATAGATGCGCAATGTTTACCCTTTCTCTATTACAAATTGTGCAATGATCATTCAGTTCAATTCTCATTTTTGACAACACAATATTTGTACCAAACATCCGGTTAGAATTCTTATCTGAAGCCATTTAAGATTTATTTCTTTTATTTTTTGTACCTCTGTTAAAATGATATCCATTCCAGCTGCTGTTCAAGTTTTTCATTCCACTTATTGCAAAAAGCAGGGTTTATGTTGTCACACAGAAAGGCATCAAAATAAACACTTACCCCTCTGCAGACTGAACAGATAAGTTTCCACAATTTAGACATTTCTTCATGCTTGTTATTTGTCATTGTTACTGCAGTTTTCCGAATATATGCGTTTACTTCTCTTAATAATCCAGTATACGAGGTAAAGTCAATGCAAAATCCATATTTGTTATTGAACTCTATATGCCAAAAGCGTACCAGCTTTTTTTATAATTTGTCCAGTTGTGTATATATTTTTGTCGAACAGACTTTGATAGAAAAAAATGGGTTTTTGTTCATCTTAATATTCTAATTATAAAATTTATTTTCGGAAGCCATTTTTTTTCGGAAATTCAGGATATAATCCTTTGGCCAAATTCTTTATCTGCCTCACATACGTCAGCCCCAAATTTATTTTTGGATAATTGGCCTAGAGGAAGACTACATCCATTTTTTTTAGATGATCCATTCATGGACAACTTGCCAAAGTAGTACTTTTCCACTTGTGAAACGATATTCTTATTTTTCTAATCCGTGCAAGTTTTAGTGCAAATATATATTCTTTTATTTTTGGCACATCAAGTCCTCCATTCATTATATTTTTAACCACAGTTTTTGTTTTATTTATACGGTCCCGTTTTCCATCCCAAACAAATTATGAAAATTTGTACCGACTGAAGGAAGTTAAGGAGTGCAAAATATCTGAAATTGTTAACTTACCTCATGTCTTAACAGACCCAGAAAAGGTACAAATAGAAGGAGAACTTTCTCTCGGTAAAGCTGGCTGTGCACTTAAACAGATGAAAAACAATAAAAGCCCTGGGTCAGACGGATTTACTGTTGAGTTCTTAAAAGTTTTTTGGCCATCACTTGGAATATTTGCTGTCCGATCCTTAAATGAAGGTTTTCAACTAGGCGAGTTGTCCACCACACAAAAGGAAGGAATTATAGTTTGTATTCCTGAAGGTGATAAATCTCGAGATGCCATCAAAAACTGGAGGCCAATTACTCTTTTACATGTTGTTGATAAGACTGGGTCAGCATGTGTTGCGAATAGACTAAAAATGGTTCTTCCAAGTTTAATTAATGAAGACCAAATAGGATTTATGGCCAACAGATATATCGGAGATAATATTAGATTAATCTATGACTTAATTAACTACCTACAAACACACCAACTGCCTGGTTTACTTTTATGTTTAAATTTCGAGAAAGCCTTCGATTCACTTGACTGGGGACTCATGAATAAAGTACTTTTAACATTTGGTTTTGGACCAGATATACGTAAATGGATAACTACTTTCTATACTAATATTAAGTCATCTGTTCTTGTAAATGACCATGCATCTGGTTGGTTTCCTGTGGGTCGTAGGTGCAGGTATGGTGACCCAGTTTCACCCTACATATTTATTTTGTGTGTGGAAATCCTTGCCATTATGTTGAGAGCTAATGGAATTATGAAAGGGTTCCGAATTAAGGATACAGAACACAAAATTTCACAATATGCGGACGATGGAGATATTATGCTTGAAGGTGACAAAGTGTCTTTTGAGGAAACTCTGATAACAGTTGATAAATTTGGGAGAACATCAAGTTTGATATTAAACACAGAAAAAAACAAGTGCTGTATGGCTTGGCAGTAGGAAAAACTTGAACATTCGCAACATGCAACATTTACGTATACAGTGGAATCCAGCACAATTTACAATTCTGGGTATCTTATTTACCAGCGATCTTGCTGACTGTTCAGAAATAAAAATAAGGCTAGATTTCTTGAAATAAGAATGTTATATAAGGTATGGTTAAAGAGACAGATTACTCCACTTGGCAGGGTGGCTGTTTTAAAGTCTTCAATCTTGTCCAAACTAATTCACCTCTGGATTCTACTTCCAAATCCTCCCGATGATGTAATTAATGTTATTCAAAACTCAGTCTTTCGATTTGTTTGGGACAGAAAGCAAGAGAACAAAGTTGTTTTATCTATTTTCATCTCAAGGACACAACTGTTAACGCAAGCGTTACAAAGTATTGAAACTGAACTCCTAAAAGAGGGTTGATATGTTTGTGCGTGTATAACGAAACAAAGTTGTACTGTATATCTATATCTGTTGTATTCTACAGCGGGTCCCTGAAAAATGTCGGCACACAAGAGTAATTGAAGGGAAGAGTAGGTTGTCTAAGTAGATTTTGGGTACAGTCGTCTCTTCATGGCAGATCCTCGTTTGTTTGGTGTGTGTGTGTGTGTGTGTGTGTGTGTGTGTGTGTGTGTGTGTGTGTGTGTGTGTGTGCGTGTGTTTGTGTGCGTGTGTGTGTGTGCGTGTGTGTGTGTGTGTGGTGTGTGTGTGTGTGTGTGTGTGTGTGTGTGTGTTTGTGTGTGTGTGTTTGTGTGTGTGTGTGTGTGTGTGTGTGAGTGTGTGTGTGTGTGTGTGTGTGTGTGTGTGTGTGTGTGTGTGTGTGTGTGTGTGCGTGTGTTTGTGTGCGTGTGTGTGTGTGTGTGTGTGTGTGTGTGTGTGTGTGTGTGTGTGTGTGTGTGTGTGTGTGTGTGTGTGTGTGAGTGAGTGTGTTTCCGGTTTTAATTCTGTTGTTTAGCATTTGTTGTATTGTGTACATGGTCTTCTTCTTCTTCTTCTTCTTCTTCTCCTCCACCTCCTCTTTCTCCTCCTTATTCCAATTCTACTTCTGTTTTTCCTGTAGCTCATCTCATCATCTCCGCCAAGAGATTATGTTTTCAACCCCCTCCCGCCCCCATCTTGAGTTATATGTCTGCCTGTTGGAAATATTACTTTGAAAAGTGTCATCCACTTGAACATTCTTATTTTTACAAACCATGGCGCAACGGCGGTATGAGCTCCATTGACAAACCCATCTTGGAAAGGATCCGTGGGGATCCTGATCTACGGATCAAAGCAGGATCCATTTAGCGAGATTAAACACATAGCAACGAGTGAGACTGCAGGATGCTTGGCGGTGGCGTCTTTCGCCAATGGACTTTGGAGTCATGAACAATGGGCTGGTTCACTCACGAAGACATTCCCGTGGAAGGGCAAAGGCCGGAATTTTTTTAAAGCCTCCTATGTTTGCCTTGGGAATAAAGATTACCAATAACTCAATCAATTGATCAATCGATCGATTAATCAAATCAATCAATCAGTCCATCAGTCAATTTCCATAATACTACTGTTCGCTGGCTGCTCTGGGGGTGCTATTGGATTCTTTTTTGCACCCATGGTGGGGAACACCACAGTATTAGGACGGGTGTGTCTCTATTTAAAACGCCGGGGGGAAACACAACCACCGGTCCCCAAAAGACCCCCATCCACGGGCGAAACCCCTCGGGCGGGCAAACAAATAATCTGCCTTAAAAGGGGATTGCGGATGGTTCCCTTATGCACTAAGAAGAGTTTTCATATTTAACATTTTTTTTTTTTTTTTTTTTTTACATTTCATTTTCCCATTTTTCTCCATCTTCAAACTCCCCCTCCCCCCCCCTCAAGTCCAAATCTTTCCCAACATTCAGTTTTGGCCTGCGCTTGTTTTTTCACCCACTATTAGATGTTCGTCTATATTTGTCGACTTTATTCAGTTTAAAAGGCTGTGCCAGTCTTGATAAAGTTACTCTGTGTTAGTTTCCTATGGACAAACATACCCCACTGTTATGTTTATCGTTTACTGTTCCTCCATTCTTCCGATTTGCTTTGATTAAATGAGGTATTTTTCTGTCCGTCTGTGTGTTGTCTTATGATCTCCCTTGCTCTTGTGGTGGATCCTGGCGTAGGCTCAAAGACTTACCCCTACATTTTATATATTTGCATAATGTCTTTGTTTTACACAACTATTTTTCCCACACTCCTTCGTATTTGCATTATACTACTGTTCGCTGGCTGCTCTGGGGTGCTATTGGATTCTTTTTTGCACCCATGGTGGTGAGAACACCACAGTATTATGGACTGTGGTGTGTCTCTATTTGACGCCGGGAGCGCAGACACAACCAGCCGTGTCTCCCCCTGATGAGTCCCGATCCAGCGGGCGAAAGGCCTCGAGCAGCAATACAAATATATCTGCCTTCAAAAGGGATTGCGATGGTTCCCTTATGCAGCTAGAGAAGAGTTTTCATATCTGTAACATTTTTTTTTTTTTTTTTTTTACATTTCATTTTCCCAGTTTCTCCATCTTCAAACTCCCCCTCCCCTCCCCTCAAGTCCAAATCTTTGCCAGACAGTTCAGTTGTTGGCCTGCGCTTGTTTTTTCACACCACTATTAGATTGTTCGTCTATGTATTTGTCTGACTTTATTCAAGTTTAAAAGGCTGTGCCAGTCTTGAATAAAAGTTACTGTGTTAGGTTTCCTTATGGGAGCAAACATACCCACTTGTTTATGTTTATTGATACTGATGTCAACTTGCTTTGATAATTAGTATTTGTCTCTGACTTGTTTCTTTCTTTGATTCTTATTTGGTGTTCCTAATGGCGTATAAATAGTCAATTCTATATATATTGCATAGATAAGTTCTTTATAATGCTTATCATGACATTTTTCCCCATATGTTTGGCATTTCTACTGTTCGCTGCTGCTGGTGCTATTGGATTCTTTTTTCACCCATGTGGTGAGAACACCACAGTATTATGGACTGGGGTTCTATTGACCGGAGCGCAGACACACCAGCGTGTCTCCCTGATGACCGATCCACGGGCGAAAGCCTCGAGCAGCAATACAAATATATCGCCCTTTAAAGGGGTTGCGATGGGTTCCCTTACGCTAAGAAGATTTTCATATCTGTAACATTTTTTTTTTTTTTTTTTTTACATTTCATTTTCCAGTTTCTCCATCTTCAAACTCCCCTCCCCTCCCCTCAAGTCCAAATCTTTGCCAGACAGTTCAGTTGTTGGCCTGCGCTTGTTTTTTCACCCACTATTAGATTGTTCGTCTATGTATTTGTCTGACTTTATTCAAGTTTAAAAGGCTGTGCCAGTCTTGAATAAAAGTTACTGTGTTAGGTTTCCTTATGGGAGCAAACATACCCCACTTGTTTACTGTTTATTGATAATGATGTCAACTTGCTTGTATAATGTCTCTGACTTGATTTCTTTCTATGGATGTTTATGGTGTTCTAAATGGGCGTATAAATAGTCGAACTTCTAATATAATGCAAGATAGAGTTCTAAACAATGCTTTTATGCAGCAGTATGACAGCCATCCTCTCAATGTTAATCGGCACTCTGAAGACCACTTTGAATAATCATGGGAAGATGTTATTGAGTGTATCTACTGATTTAAGTGTGCGAATTCATGACGGGATGTGTGAAGACGGTCTTGAGGGTAGCCATGCAGACATTTCTGTTTCTGGATGCTGTGTTGACGTGTATTTCATATTTCCTAGTGGACTTATCGTTTGTTTTTATGACTGATGAAGATTAAGTGTTTCAGTAGGCATTGATTCTGATCGCTTACCTGTTCACCACTTCAAGTTGCCTTTCTTAAAGGTACTATTACGCATCCCAGCAATCAAGAACAGAAATACGCTATTGAAAACTGTTTGGAACGATGAACGATGCATGTTTATTTCAAGATATGTTATGAAGTGCAGAAACTCAAAAGTAGCTAGATGCTGTACTAGCCTTTTTACATGTGGACACAAATCGTGCGCTAAGTATGTTAAACGCTTACGTAAAAAAAAAAGTGCTGACCGTATGAAAAGATGTATACGTCTGGATAGTGGTAATACGTCAAGTGATTGATATGATGAATACCTTGTGCTGGGAGATTATTTGAATTAGCCGTCGGTGAAAACATAGGGTAAGACTGCTTACTCAGTTGCTAGTTGAGAGTATCTAAACTTTGAACAGAGGAAGGAGAATGAGCTCATAAAATCTTAAATACTTAGACTCGAATCATCTATAAAATGTCAAAAAGAATTTTGTTCAAAAGAAAACGCAGAAACGATGTTACTGCTGACGATGGTTCAGTAAACCTTATTAGATACACATTTTGATACCACAACAATTGAAGAAGTGCTTGATGTGAGCAATGACGGCTATGTGAACTGGACAATTTCTCTAAATGAAGTATAGTATGCATACAGAATTTGAACAATCGTAAGGCAGCCGGCCCTTTAACAGTTTTTGTGAATCCTTTAAACATTCTTCCGACTAGGTGGTATAAGTTTCTTTCTGAAACTGTTTAATGTATTATATGATAGTGGTATATTTTGGAGAAAAAAAAACTGGACTGAATCGGTTATTCTGATATTCTTCAAGAAAGTGATAAAAATAATCCCAGCAATAACAGAGGGATTTCTTTCAGTGATGCAGATGGTACGTTGTTTGGGATGATTATTAATCATGAACAAGAGAGAAAAATTGCATCACAGGTGATCATTAAACAAGCTTGAAAAAAGTCACTACAAGCTTGAAAAAAGCCACTCGACTTATTGACAAATGTTAACTTGCTAGCGCTTGTACAGAAGCAGTTTTCGTATAACAGGAAATTATATATAGCTTTCATACACTTCAAAAAAGCTTTTGACTAGATTAACAGAAATCGTCTTTGACCAGTCTTCTTAGAAAGGTACTAAAGGTATTTTTGTAACTGTATTAAAAGTACTAACAATAGAGTAAGAAGTGAGGTTCATTGTGGATCAAAACCTACAGACTATATCAGCTGTTAGAGAGCAGTAAAACAGGGTAACCTTGTAAAGCGCAGAATACATTGTTTGAGTTCGATACGAAAGGCAAAAATAATTGTGTAGTCAAAGTCCAGCAGTGAACATGATTTGGCTTCGTCTTGTGCAACGAAGAAGTTGAGAACATAAAAGTATTCTTATTTCTTTTTCGCCAGCATCTTGTAGATGGCAGGTAACAGAAATAAACAGACTATTAATTGAAAGTGATAGCTTTGATATTATGGAAATTTCTCCGGTCTCATGATTAGAAACCTTACTTGAACATAAACATTGATATGCACTTAAAGCACATGACAACAAAAATCGGATTAAGAATGTCTGAATGAGCTTGTCATCGTGATCTGAGATATCGAATTTGTAGTATTTGCTATCTGCTTTGTTCTGCATGTAGAGAATCACTGGAATAAGAACTAAATTTTGTTTGTTTTTGTTGTTGTTGTTGTTGTTGTTTTTTGCTGCCCACCTCTCAGATGCATCAAACAAAAGTTAGTTAAGCTCAAATATCGCATACAACCGTTTTTGTTTAAACTAACTCGACTCCTTTCATCTACCTCCGGTGACGTTGTCAAAGAACTCTTATTGTTCCTGCACAAAGCCTTTGAAATAGACAAATTGTCTCTTGAACATGTGAGAACAATTTGCATTTTGATCCCTATTGTACTAAAATTGTTTCGTGTTATTGCGCTTTACATGTTCATACATAACATGCATGTTCATTTGGGGCCTTTGCCTATAATGTAAAATTGTCTGTCTGTCTGTCTGTCTGTCTCACGAGTAACATAGACAAAACGACTCAGTATGTCCATTGTATATGCAGGGTGGGGAAAATTAAGTGTTTTTTTTTATGTTCTTTTGCCCAGCTTTAGTAGATGTTAACTAAAAATGTATCCCACAGAAGTATTATAGGCTCCCATGCAATTTTCCTTTACCTTGACTGCTGGTCTTCTTGTTTGGTTGGTTGGTTGCTGTTGTTTGTTAGTTGTTCGTGACAAATGATTTCTTATCCATAAAATGAAATATTGTGCTCATTTCCCTTCAAATGGTCCAGTGGCCTTACTAAATAAAAAATCTGAAGTCTTACGTCTGAAGTCTCTCTCTCTCTCTCTCTCTCTCTCTCTCTCTCTCTCTCTCTCTCTCTCTCTCTCTCTCTCTCTCTGTGTCTGTCTGTCTCTCTCTCTCTCTCTGTCTCTCTCTCTCTCTCTCTCTCTCTCTCTCTCTTTCCCTCTGTCCGTCTCTGTCTGTCTGACTGTCTGTCTGACTATCTGTCTGTCTGGCTGGCTGTCTGTCCCTTTGCCTGTCTGTCTGTCACGTGCGAGTACACCTGACAGGGGGGGGGGGTTCTTAAACAGGTAATGTGCAGTGGCAGAAACGGAGCGATCACTCAATCCCTCACACCACCAGACCACAAGAGAAAGAGGTTTCAACAATATTTTTACTTCACATTACAATCATTCACTCACACTAACACTCCAGATGGGGTATGGGTCATAACAAAGAAGAGGAAAAAACAGCCGAGAGAGGAAAAGAAAGAAAAAAAACAATGGGGCATAGAAGAGAAAAGCACTATTCAGAACTAACTGACTTAGGGGACAAAGTAAATTGAATAGACCACAAAAACCCCCCAATATCCTGGGATCCGCTATCGTCCCAACCTAATCCCTAAACCGCTACAATGACATTAACATAATGACAGCAGAAAGACAGTATTAGAAACAATAATTCATCAAACAGGACCTACTCAGGGTTAAACAAACAATAATAAAAAAAAAAAACCGGATCAGTGACCGGCTTCAGGCCCACACACACGCACGCCAAACCCACACCCACACCACACAAGACTAAAGACTCAACTTAGTCCATGCCCGAGGAGGTTCACCGTGGGAGGTGGATCCAATGAAGGGCGACGCCCGCAGGGGGCTGGTCTTCCAGTCGAGGCGATGGTGTCCCAGTGAAGGGTGAGGCACACCTTCAACAGTCCTCAGTGCAGCGACTGGTGCCTGGATACCGGATGGCGTCTGCCAGTTCCCGGGATGTGGTCCTTCAGCCAGTCCAAGACCGGAGCTGCCGGAAACAAATGGCGAATACCCTTCCCGCCCTACGGCGGAGATCAGTCTCCAGATGAGAAGTCATTTCTCTATCGTCCTTGTCAGTGTGTGGCAACATAGTGGGTTCGGCAGTGCGTCAGTGTGAAGGGTCACAGTGCCGTAAAAAGGTCAACAATGTCTTTGTCACTTTAAAATAGAAAATAAACTATAACTTCTTTAACTTTTTCCTTTGCTTTTAACCTGTACTCATGGCATTCCTTGCATCCTGTACCCATGACATGCCTTTTACTAAGGATAACTTCCTTAGTCAAAATCTCAATAAATAAAACCAACTAAAATCCATCCATACGTCTGTCACACAAACATATAGGACAAGGACACAACGAGAACGGAACCACATGCGGGGCGATACGGCCGGAATTCCACACTCCGTGGTCTAAGTGTCTAGCCGTTCGCACGCTCATGCATTCACGATCCGTCTCGTGTCTATGAAACAAGAAAAATGAATTACTAACATTTACGATATCTCTCCGGTCCAAATCACACATTAAGCAAGAAAAGCACTGGACTCAACCTGTGTAATAAAAAAAAAAACAAAAAACACAGCTTCCATTGACTGAAATGGTAGTTAAGAGATTTTCAACTTAGTCCAAAGTAACCGATACCTAGCCGCTAAGGACCGAAAACGCAATTAAAGATTATTTGCGTTTCTGCAATTCTACAACAAGACGCATATCTTGATACCATTTCCATACCTACTCCCTCTCTTTGGAGCAGTTACACACAGAAAAAGGGTGTGCCCGAGCCACCAGCACATGAAGGCAGAAGAAAAACCTCTCAAACCGCTGAAAGGTTAGAAAACCCAAATACACAAAAACTGTCCAAAACAGACCATATAGTTACCAAAATGGCGGGTGGGCGAGGTGAGAAACGGTTCGCTCCCAGTCCAATGATGGATGGCAGCCGAAACCGTGCCGGTCCACACCGAAGGGACTCTAGGTCAGGGACGACCCAAGGTGGTTCTTCTAGCTGGCAGGGATAGGGATCCCAGAGGTGTCCAGTGGAATACTTTCCGACCCGCTGAAGGGTGAAAGACTCTTCCACACCATCCACACCGAAGTGGATAAAGAAATGTGAGCCCAGCTAGCAGGATAGAGATCTCTCCGACTCGACGGTCCGTCAATGTGTGCCACACCACTAGCCTAACAAAGATGGCAACAGGTAACAAAACAGCTCACCTGTGGCACCTGACAGCTGATGAATCACGTGGAAAACGATAAAAGAACAGAAAAAGAAGCTTTAAAAGAAAAAAGAAAAATGAGAGAAATATTGGAGGATGGGAGCGAAATGCACGGACGTAGCGCACCCTGGATGACACAAATAGCACATGGTCAACCCCCGGCCAATGTAGTAAAGATGTCACTGGTAACACTCCACTTTACACTGGGTTTAAAAAGAATTGATCTTCCAAACCAAAAGTATTTACGTCCGTGACAACCCCCAACCAAAGAGGCTTGTGCTACTGAGGCACAGCCTATCACAGCCTCCAACACGTTCTGTACACCTTCCCACAACTTATACAATGTAAACTTTCCTCACTCCGGAACCTTGACTCATTACTCCATCCGGCTGAGGTAATCAGCCTTCATCGTCAACATTTTCATAGTCAGTGTCATCATCCAGTGCCTCTCTGGGCACACCATTGCTAACCGGGGCACTGGAGATGGGTTGTCCTGATGCACTGCATCAGCTGGCTTTATATGCATCTTGAATTCCTCCAGGCCACCGCCTGGGTCGATGACGTTCAGGGTCTGGAAGCACAGTGCGCAGAATTCCAGGGCCTTGGCATGGCAGACCAGCTCAGTGTTGACAAACTCTGTCAGCACTTTTCTTCATGTCGGTGATCTCGGCCTGAAAGCTGTGAACCTGTTGCTCCAAGGCGTGCTGACTACGAGAAGCTTCCTCACTGTCCCTCTGTAGTCTGAGTCACCTGCACAATTTGCTGTTGGTTCTGTGCCGTCTTCAGCTTGATCTGTTCCAGCTTCCTCTTCTGCACGGCTTCCTTGGACTGGGCGTTGAAGGTTCCTTTCCAGTTCACTCTTGGTCTTTCGCACAACAGTCCGTATCCACTGGAATACAAACCTTTCTTTTCTAGTCGATTCACCCGAGCGTCCCTGTAGTCCTGACAGCCGAAGGACTTTCAGCAAAAAGGGGTCATGCCTTTGTCTAGAGAAGGGTTCCATTTCACATGTTTTGCGTTCTCTGCTGTCTTCTACATCCGTGGTCACCTTTGTCACAGAGATGTGTTGTTTTACGCTTCATGGCTTTGAAGCGGTCCTGGTTGGTGTTCGACTCCCTCTCATTCGATCTCATTCAGCGCATGTTGGGACTCACTTTGGGTCTGTTCCTTCGTTTTCCTAACATGGCTTTCTACTCACGGATGCAGATACTGTTGATGTCAACAACGCTACAGCCATCCTGGTGTTCCGGCTCTTCGGAGTTGTTCGGTGGCAAACATTGTAGCTGCGACCATACCTTGGGGTGTTCTTCGCCACTCTGGCCAATGAAAATCTGCTGGATTCTCTCCAGGGTTCGACGCGTCCCAATGTCTGCATAGGGGTATCGTGACTAGGGCATGACAGTGCTTGCGGAGAGCTTCGGGTGCGACAATTGGAGTGGCTGACACAGTAGATGACGTATAACGTCCGTGCACCAGCCCTTGCGTCTCACGAAGTCTACCGCGCTGCTGCGGGACGTCCTTGCTGGCTTCCCAACCAATCTGGATGTTGAGGGATGGATCCATTGCTCGCACACTGCGTACAGTTGAGGGACCCTTTGGTCAAAGTGCCATGCTGAGTCGGGGCTTCAGGAGTGGTTTCAGGGCCTCTTTCTCTCTCTTGCTTGGGAGCGTGTGGTGGCAGCCACAAATACTTCTGCTGGCAACTTGATGAAATCTCCCGACGTTGACCGTCCCCAAAGCACACTGAATTGCCAATCAGTAGGGAGTACGCAGGTCGCTGAAGGGCTACTGCCCACACCTCCTTTAAAATATGGCGTAGAGACATCTACCATTACTGTAGATCGTTTTGCCCTGAAGGATGACTCGATTCCTGAATTTGGGCACTCTTCCCTCGAGGTGCCTCACTTGGGACAAGCTGTTCGTCGATGAAGACTGCTGTAGCCGGTGTCCCTATTAGCTTCCACTTCTTGCCACACACCTCGATGGGAAGGTTGGATTGATGGGGTCATGACTTCACTCTCTCAAATTTGCCACCCTAAAGTGCGAGCATCGGATTTTGTCTTGTCCTTCCTCTTGGGACAATCCCGAACGAAATGCCCCTTCTCCCCACAGAGGAAGCAAAGCTTGAGCTTGGTTCCGACGTTCCTGGAATTTGCTGAGGACATCGCTTTTGGAGGGTGACGACGGTTTGAAGTCATGTGACTCC
This sequence comes from Conus ventricosus, assembly GCA_018398815.1. NCBI lineage: Eukaryota > Metazoa > Mollusca > Gastropoda > Neogastropoda > Conidae > Conus > Conus ventricosus. The sequence continues at coordinate 38,054,872 of CM031617.1, read as the reverse complement.
CGATCGGCGGGTTTCCTACTTATCCTGGCGCGGGCATGCGATAGTGACGACGCGCATCTGCGAAGGCCTCAGCCACCTCGATTGCCCTGGCGAATGTCTTTGGTTTCTCCTCACCCAACTTGAACTGCAGTTCCTGAGATACCGAACTCATGAGTTGCTCCAAGAGGAAACAATCCTTCAAATCCATCTCTGAGGCTTCAATCCAGTATTCCATAGTGCGCCGGAGGCGTTCCCGAACTGGTGAAAAGTCCCCTCTGAAGGTTTCCTCATTGTGCGAAACTGTTTCTATAGGACTCAGAGTCTGTGCAGTCTCCGGCGAAGAGCCGCTTTTAATTCGGTATAGGATGCTCCGGGTGGAATATCTACAAACGCCTCCTTTGCCTTCCCGTCAGGCTACTAATGAGGAAAAGGGGCTTTACTCCGGTCGTTTAGCTGGTACCTGCGGCAACCGCCTCAAAGTGCTCGATGTAGGTATCTATGTTATCGCTTAGCACTGTACACTGGCATATGTAGCTTGGGTGGAGCCACCGGAATAACTACGCCCTGATGAAAATCCGCTATTTCCCGGTGGTCAGAGCCATGCTCGGAGCAACCACAGACTGTGTTTCAGGTGCATCTAACTGTCGAACTACTTCGGCCCGGAGTCTTTCTCTTTCCTCCTCCAAACGAGCCTCAAAATCCAACTGTTTCTGTTTCTGGGCCTCCCTTTCTAACTGTTCTCTCTTTTCTCTCGACTCTCGCTCCAGTCTCCTTTCCTCCATCTCCTCTCTCCATCGCCTTTCCTTCTCCTCTCTCTCCAACCTCTTTTCCTCTCTCTCCATCCTCTCTCCTCCATCTCCCTTTTCTCTCGTCTCTCTTCTTTGGCTTCTCTCTCCTCCCCCTCTCCTCTCTCTTGCCTCTCTTTCCTCCCTTTCCCTCCTCTCCTTGGCCTCTCTTTCTTCCCTTTCTATCCTCATTAACATAAGAGGATCCATGGGCGCTGGTCCAGGAGGATGAGGCATAGGCGAAGGCCGAAAGCGGAAGTCATCTCGAAGATACGGCGGAGGGCGAAGTCCCCAGACTGGAGTGGGGAGAGGTCGTCTCGGAGAGAGTGACCCAGGAGGGGTCATCTCCTGTACTGTGGACATTACGGTGACTGGAGGACGAGTCCCACCAGAAGAAAACACGACCTGGGTAGTTAGGGCCAGTCGTCGCCTGAGTCATGGGGTCCTCATCCCTGGTAGGATTCCTGCAACACGAGTCTGAGAACGTGTGATCCGGCGCACGTCGTCCACGTGTTCCATAACTTACAGTACACCTCACAAGACACGAAGTCACCGAATCACTAAGTGATATACAAGATTTGCACAGCCACGCAGAACCCTGACGAACGAAATCCCACGAAGGTTCCGACGTGTGTGTCCACTTCACACTTAGTACCCCGGTCGACTACTTCGACGGTCACAAAGTATTTGAACCTACCACAAGCCAGTAATACAGGACGATACTAAATGGATATAAATCCAAGATTCTGTGAATAGTCACTGGGGTTGAAGAGAACTATCCCAAAATTTCCAAAGGGAAAAACCCACTATCTTAATTCAGTGAGTCATAGGGTAACACCAGCACGATGGTTAACCCACCTTCACCGAGAATGACAACACTCACTGAAAAATACTGAATTAGAAATGACGAAGGTTTGATGTAAATCAAACACGCATGGACAACCCTAACAAAACACCATGAGGAAGTGCTTTTATCCAACGAACCCACAACGAACCAAGAGTGGTCCACCAACAATATCTCCTCCAAAGTCAAGTTCCTACAAGATAGAACCACAAAGTTAAAGTCAGAATGGGAACCGAAACTGTGTAAGCTCACAACGTATCAACTCCAATCCGCTAAATTGCAGCTGTATTCCACGAGAAGGAATACGGTGTAGTAACGTTCCACAAATGTAACTATGACTATGGGTAGTCAATAACTGTACCAATATTCCCGAAACAGGGAAGGAGAAATGACAAAGTCCTACGTACGACTTTTTGACTAAGCGTAGTCAACAACCAACAATCTCCAACCGTAGGTTACAATCCAAGGTATGTCTCACAAGACAAGAGAGTATTTTGAACAACAAGTCAACAATGTATGACTTTATGACTAAGTGTAGTCAATCCACAAATCCGATCAAACTCGAAGAGAAAGAATGCTTCCACAAACCAAATTGCAGTCAAGAGTACTGCCACACTAAGCTTGCCCAAACGAACTGAATCGATTAACCCTGGCTAAGCTCAATAAGTAAAGCAAACTAACTTCCTCTCACCCAAATGAACACCCAGTATCCAAATTCAATAGCCAGAGCTGGAGTTATTTCCCCTGAATTCCAACGAAGGAGATACCCAGTATGTTTTTAACACTTCAAAGCGTTGAGAACAACAATCTTCAAAAGAAAACCGCTGACCAGAAAAACGTGGTCCAAGCTCAACAGTTTTTCTTGTATGGAAAACAATATCCAAACATGAATCAATTCCAACACGATGTGGAATTAAAAAATCGACAAAGCACAAAACTCATCAATGTGTAACAACGACTGCCCTTGTGCACCGGCGTGCCAAGAACCCAAACAAAGTTACCACACCTGGGGGAACAAACTATATCCGGATCAAAGGTTGATTTCTCAAAATAAGACTTCAAAGACGTTTACCCAGCAAAGAGGCCAAAGAAATCACAAACCTATACAACTGGAATTTATAACTCAACGCGTTACTCCAACCCGCAACCAACTTATCCAAAGAGAAACAACAACAACCAGACAACGAACACGCATAAGGCAGGGACGGACAATAGACTTAAACGACCCGTACCGCAAGGCCAAACAGCTAACCTAGATTCTACCGGCGACTGACGTAAACACGGAAGTACCGTGCACCAACACGGTCATGGGGCACCAGGACAGAATCGACTCGATCAACACAGTGGCCCCATGAACGCGCCAAAATTCCCGTGTAACACGATCTAGTCCACAGACGGGAACCACGTGCTAAAATCACTGCTCTGTAACTGAATGGGAAACAGATGAAAGGGGGAGGGGGCGACAGCAAAAAGGAACAAGTGGCTCTTTGGAAAGACACTAGTGTATCCACAGACGCTACACTCCCATTCTCAACACACGACTGACAACTTTATTATTCCATCACCACAGTCACACAAATTAGTGTTGAACAATTAAGAAAGCCCTAACATCAGCAGCTAGATAGAAAAGCAAATAACTGCTTGTATGTGCGCTAGACAGAGAGGAAAGCCTATCAACTTAGGGCTAATCCCCTTAGACTAAACAACACAGATCCTACAACCTAGTGTGTAATAACAAATAACACACCACCAAGAATAGTCTTTCCTTGTTTTGTGAACTGAAGTAGATACGTAAGACCGAGTTTCGCGCAAACACGGTATCGGAACTAAGTGTCAAAGTTTGCCTTGTAGACAAAGCACCATATGCTTGGCAAACTGCCTACACTTACCTTGCTAAAACAGTCGGCGTCTTGGGTACAGGCAAATGCAGACCAAATCCTAAATCAGTACAAGCACTGACAACGACTCTGCACAAGCAAGACCTATTAATCTAGAATTCAAAACCCCTTCTTTCTCCACCCAAGTACCTATTCTAAAGGTAATGAGAAACGGAGAACGGAATTCTAGAACAAATAGCCGGCGGTACTAGACAAAGCAAAAACAAACACGGAGACGAACGCGGAACAGAAGCGCCGAAGGTCCGACACGGAGCACGGAACTCTACTGCCGACGCACCCCAAAACCGGTCCGCTCCAATGGGTTCCCTACTGACACTAGAACCCACCCAACAACCACCCCTGAAATACACGTAAAGAGAGATAGACAGGTCTCTCAAGGGTCGGGCGGTAGTGAGTTCAGAGTGTCGCTTTTATACTACCACATACACATTCCTGTACCCGCATCTCCACCATAATTGTCACGTGCGAGTACACCTGACAAGGGGGGTTCTTAAACAGGTAATGTGCAGTGGCAGAAACGGAGCGATCACTCAATCCCTCACACCCCCAGACCACAAGAGAAAGAGGTTCCAACAATATTTTTTACTTCACATTACAATCATTCACTCACACTAACACTCCAGATGGGGTATGGGTCATAACAAAGAAGAGGAAAAACAGCCGAGAGAGGAAAAGAAAGAAAAAAAACAATGGGGCATAGAAGAGAAAAGCACTATTCAGAAACTAACTGACTTAGGGGACGAAGTAAATTGAATAGACCACAAAAACCCTCCAATATCTGGGATCCGCTACTGTCCCAACCTAATCCCTAAACCGCTACAATGACATTAACATAATGACAGCAGAAAGACAGTATTAGAAACAATAATACATCAAACAGGACCTACTCAGGGTTAAACAAAACAATAATAAAAAAACGGATCAGTGACCGGCTTCAGGCCCCCACACACGCACGCCAAAACCCACACCCACACCACACAAGACTGAAGACTCAACTTAGTCCATGCCCGAGGAGGTTCACCGTGGGAGGTGGATCCAATAGAAGGGCGACGCCCGCAGTGGGCTGGTCTTCAGTCCGAGGCGAAGGTGTCCCGTGAGGGTGAGGCACACCCTTTAACAGTCCTCAGTGCAGCGACTGGTGCCTGGATCCGGATGGCGTCTGCCAGTTCCCGGGATGCTGGTCCTTCAGCCAGTCCAAGACCCGGAGCTGCCGGAAACAAATGGCGAAACCCTTCCCGCCCTACTCAGTCTCCAGATGAGAAGTCATTTCTCTATCGTCCTTGTCAGTGTGTGGCAACTAGTGGGTTCGGCAGTGCGTCAGTGTGAAGGGTCACAGTGCCGTAAAAAGGTCAACAATGTCTTTGTCACTTTAAAATGGTAAATAAACTTATCTTCTTTCACTTTTTCCTTTGCTTTTAACTGTACTCATGGCATTCCTTGCATCTGTACCCATGACATGCCTGTACTAAGGATAACTTCCTTAGTCAAAATCTCAATAAATAAAACCAACTAAAATCCATCCATACGTCTGTCACACAAATATAGGACAAGGACACAACGAGAACGGAACCACATGCGGGGCGATACGGCCGGAATTCCACACTCCGTGGTCTAAGTGTCTAGCCGTTCGCACGCTCATGCATTCCCCGATCCGTCTCGTGTCTATGAAACAAGAAAAATGAATACTAACATTTACGATATCTCTCCGGTCCAAATCACACATTAAGCAAGAAAAGCACTGACTCAACCTGTGTAATCAAAAAAACAACAAACACAGCTTCCATTGACTGAAATAGTAAGAGATTTTCAACTTAGTCCAAAGTAACCGAATACCTAGCCGCTAAGGACCGAAAACGCAATTAAAGATAATGCGTTTCTGCAATTCTACAACAAGACGCATATCTTGACACCATTTCCATACCCGCTCCCTCTCTTTGGAGCAGTTACACACAGAAAAGGTGTGCCCGAGCCACCAGCACATGAAGGCAGAAGAAAAACCTCTCAACTGCTGAAAGGTTAGAAAACCCAAATAAAAACAAAACTGTCCAAAACAGACCATATAGTTACCAAAATGGCGGGTGGGCGAGGTGTGAGAAACGGTTCGCTCCCCAGTCCAATGAAGGATGGCAGCCGAACCGTGCCGGTCCACACCGAAGGGACTCTAGGTCAGGGACGACCCAAGGTGGTTCTTCTAGCTGGCAGGGATAGGGATCCCAGAGGTGTCCAGTGGAATACTTTCCGACCCGCTGAAGGGTGAAAGACTCTTCCACACCATCCACACCGAAGTGGATAAAGAAATGTGAGCCAGCTAGCAGAGATAGAGATCTCTCCGACTCGACGGTCAGTCAATGAGTGCCACACCACTAGCTAACAAAGATGGCACAGGTACAAAACAGCTACCTGTGGCACCTGACAGTGATGAATCACGGGGGAAAACGATTAAAGAACAGAAAAAGAAGCTTTAAAGAAAAAAAAAGAGAGAAATATTGGAGGATGGGAACGAAATGCACGGACGTAGCGCACCCTGTTTGACACAAATAGCACGGTCAACACCGGCCAATGTAGTAAAGATGACACTGGTAACACTCCATTTACACTGGGTTAAAAAGAAATGAATTATCTTCCAAACCAAAAAGTATTTACGTCCGTGACACTGTCTGTCTGTTGTCTGTCTCTCTCTCTCTCTCTCTCTCTCTCTCTTCTCTCTCTCTCTCTCTCTCTCTCTCTCTCTCTCTCTCTTGGCTTGATTGATTTCAACGTGGTGACAGCCCTGATGTGGCCCTTTGCGGTCGGCTGGGCTATAAGCAAATTACCTTACCTTACCTCTCTCTCTCCCCATCTCTCTCTCTCTTCTCATTCTTCTCTCTCTCTCTCTCTCTCTCTCTCTCTTCGCCGTTATCAGGTGAAAATTGAACGTCTGATAGACAGCAGACACCTGGCAATGTGCACGGAAGAAAATGATCGTTTTATAAATGGTTACGAGATATGTCAATCAGAAAAACCAAGCAAATATTGTCTGCGGTAAACTGAGAGAAGAAAGAAATAGAATGAAGATCTGTCCACACCATGGCTCCAAATTGTGCAACGGCCGATACCTGAAAAATCACCATTGGACAAGCGAGACTGGCATTTTCAGCTGTTCGAAAAAAGGCTTAACACACTCTCTTATCACAAACGTGTGAAGAATGCCACAGAAACGCCACCGTAACTTATCACAGGGACAGAAGACAATGTGGTAGGTACTGTGCAAGACAAAGTGATTTTCTTGCAGGTGATTATAAGGAAATATTCAGTTAGGTTCCAAAACAATATTTTTTTTTCACACTATATATCAAAACAAATCTGATGCAAATTCAATCTTCTTTCTACATCATGGTTACATGTAATTTGTGGTATGGTTGTTATCTTAAAACAGGGTGAAAAACAAAAACGCTAAAATGCTTTTTACAAGCTAGCACGTTGCTCTCTGGGAATCAGTGACTTAACTCTCCCAGTGCCTGCAGAAACTGATTTTTTTCCCATACAGGTGATGGGTATTTTAGGGTCGTAATACACCTATAATAATAATAATAATAATGAATACTTTATAGCGCCTCTTCTCGGTAGGAGACCAAGCTCTAAGCGCTTTACAATCCACACTCGTTTACACGGGGCTGGGCCGCTACTGCGCGGGTCCGCTATTGCGCGGGTCCGCTATTGCGCGACGTAAGAACATATCATCTATAAGAAGCGGAATACCCTAACCTTAACCCTATTTCTGTTACACTGTCTTGAGAGACTGGTTGAATGACAAATAGTCACCGCGCAATAGCGGCCCCGCGCAATAGCGGGCCGACCCGTTTACACAACGGGCTGCCTACCTGGGTAGTGCCGACTGAAGAGCTGCCCGCTGGCGCTTCATTCAGTCCCTTTCCCGTTTTCATCTAGTCAATATCGTTCGATATCGTTCACTCGGTTTCTTACTTCCTTCATTCTTTCCATTTCTCATGCAGGATGCATGCTGTGTGTAACGTGTCATCCATACCAGCAGCCAAATTGACCTTCTCTTCCGAAAGTTGGTGATGGGATTTTACGTGTGTGCAAGATGTTACGCGTGCGTTCACACACGGAACCTCGGTTAATAGTCTCATTCGAAGGACTGTATGGGAAATGGAGTCAGAAACAATGTTAACTCCGAGGGGAAAAATCCCCCTGTACCGAAACGTCCCGGCGGAGATCCGAACCCCTAAGCCCAGGATCACCAAGATTACGAGTCCGGCGCTCTACCAACTGAGCTATTCTGGTTCCCTTCGTATAATGAAATGGAAGACAGCGACAACGGATGTAGGGACGGGTGGAGAGTAGAGGGTATGCATGCAATTAATTGTAAATAAATGACTAACACGGCTGTAGGGGACGGGTGGAGAGTAGAGGGTATGCATGCAATTAATTGTAAATAAATGACTAAACACGGCTGTAGAGACGGGTGGAGAGTAGAGGGTATGCATGCAATTAATTGTAAATAAATTGACTAACACGGCTGAGAGAGACGGTGGAGAGTAGAGGGTATGCATGCAATTAATTGTAAATAAATGACTAACACGGCTGTAGGGACGGGTGG
>CM031617.1:38024266-38031766 GCA_018398815.1 Conus ventricosus | reverse complement strand
CGCTGAAGATCCCCCCAAAATAAGGGAAACAACTGGTGGGGAGTTGTTCTTTTGATCAATTTTCAGTTTAACATTAAATGCCGAGTCCAATTTATGGTAGGCCTCCAAACGTTTACATGGATTACATAGTGTTTTGAAGCAAAAATCCTAACTGTGGTGTGTGGCCTGCAGCGAAAAAGGGACGGCGCTGTGGCAGGCTTGCTCCGGTCGTTTCTCGGTGGGGAAGGGGGGGGGGGGGGGGCTTTCTGGACCGGTGTGGTGACATTGACAGTAACTCTGAATCCAGCCCTTAGCAATGCCGTGACCCCCGGGGTCAGACCCGACCCTCCAGCGCAGGGATGAGCGGCAGCACAGTCACCCTGCAGAAGGCTGCCAGCTCTCGGGGAGGTGCCCCTAAACACAGCTAGGGAAGGAACGGTCGCTGTCCCTGTCTATGTTTCGGTCGACGGACAGACAATTTTGATGAGGTGGAGCGGGATGTTCGTGCTCTGCGTGAAGGATAATGCAAGCCAGGCAGGAAGAGATGAGAGGGCTGAAACAGGAGGTGGACGAGAGAGAGAGAGAGGGGGGGGAGTGAGGAGGTAGAGCGAGAGAGACAGAGAGACAGAGGCAGAGACAGAAAGACTAACAGAAGAGAGAGAGAGAGAGAGAGAGAGAGAGAGAGAGAGAGAGAGAGAGAGAGAGAGAGAGAGGGGGGGGGTCATTTCTGGAATGGTTCTCAAGTCTTGAGAATATCGGCGCGAAACATCAAAGATAATAGCAGATGACAAAGATGTGAAACATGGGTTCCACGACCATTGTGAGACTGAGGACAAGGCAGTCCAGACTGAGACATCACATGTTCACAAAATTCCACGAGTCTTCAAGTTGCCCATGCGCTACGGCCCCAGTGACAGTGGAACACTTCCTGCAGGACTGTCTCACACATGAAACGCTGAGAGGAGAGACCTGGCCTGCCAACACACCGATGAGGGAAAATTTTTATGGATCACTGGAGGGCCTCCACCCTACAGCAGCCTTCGTCAGTGCCTGCGGGGTTCCTGTCTGAGTGAACGAAGAAGAAGAAGAAGAAGAAGAAGAAAAGAAGAAGAAGAAGAAGAAGAAGAAGAAGAAGAAAGAAAGAAGAAGAAGAAGAAGAAGAAGAAGAAGAAGAAGAAGAAGAAGAAGGAGAAGAAAGAAGAAGAAGAGAAGAAGAAGAAGAAGAAGAAGAAGAAGAAGAAGAAGGTTCCACGACGAAGTAATTGTTCGTAGCAGACTCCGCCTCTACCGCGGCAGCCAACTCAAGGACCCTAAGATCAGAAAATAAGGCTCTGTGATAGCAGAGCAAATGTCGCCTGAACTCCTACTACAAAGCGACAGGCGAGTTGGTCACCATTGTTCCCACGCTGACATAACCGCACGCCTTTGATGCCAAACAAATGCTTCTTACGACACCATCTCACCTCGCAGAGATGCCAACACAGAACACACAGAGCAAACGCGGAGACATTCCCGCAAAGGTATCATCCAAGCTTGTCCATATATCCTTTGCTGGGTGACTGAGATCTTTAATTTAGAGTCTGTTCACACTTGGTGATTTCAGACTATTCAAAAAAAAAGGAGCAACGGGAAAGGGGGCGTTTACAAAAATCTATTAATTTGATGCATGGAAAGCACTTTTGATGTTTGCACAATTTCTGGTTTGTGGGTTATTGTTGTGATAGAATCATGTACAGTCACATCTACAATGAAGCTAATACAATGAAGCTAGTATTGAACAATGAAAAAGAATATGGTCCACTGATAGACGATTTGAACAATCACAGGCTACATTTGGGGAAAATTTGGTTTTCCACGAATTCAGTCGAAGCTTGTATATTAAAGATGACAAATATCGTGGACATGATAAAATTTCATACTTCTCTGGAAGTTGTTCCTGCTCACGCATTTTTCTAAAAACGAATTAATTTCTTGAACATCAAGTTTTACATTGCTCTCAGGTGTTTTTCTTAACGCACCATCTCTAGCAAATTTATCTGCTGTTTCATCACCAAATATGCCACAGTGTGAAGGAATCCATACCTCGACACGTAACACAGCAACAACGACTGGAGAAATGAACAAACACGAGTTAACAAGTATTCGAGACTGGCATGTCCTTTCAAACGTCGATTATAGTGAAACACAACACACAGACCATCAGAAACAAATGCAAGTAACCCTAGGTTTGTTTGATGTGAAAGGAAAGCTTGACTGAGGTAGGGGACAGCAAATAGTACATGACTACACACATACCTGTGTCAGATCCGAAGTCCAAAATCGGTGAACATACCATGTATCAATCACTTGAATTACTGAAGTACAAAGTCCAGTACGGACAGTGTCCGACATAAGACAGAGGAGTAGAGATAGAACGAATTTCATTGAAATATGGCCTGCAAAGGAAACCTTATATGAGGCAAGGATTTGTAAATTGCAAATAACGAACAATTACGGTAACTCTCATTCCGATGATGAAATAATTACAGGTCCATTACGCTAAACAAGCGCTGATTTTAACATCAAATCAGACAGCAGAAATGACAACACAGAGCACATACAAAAGAACAAGGAGGCATCCCTCAAAAAGGTTGTTCCAAGCTTGTCCATATACCCTGTATCTCACACGTGTACACAGAAACAGCAACTGAAGAAACAAATTAACATTTATTGAAGACTGGAAGAGCCTTTTTAGCCTTAAAGAGAGTCAAACAAACGACGGGAACGAAAAGTTACAAATACAGGTAATCTTGGGTTTATTCTTAAAAAAGGAAACCTTAGATGAAGCAGGAAATCACACACACACACACACACACACACACACACACACACACACACACACACACACACACACACACACACACACACATTTCGGAACAAATGAAGAATTCAGAAAACAAAGAAATAAAGTGACGTCATTAAAACGGAAATCGAAACGTACTTACTTTAGAACAATGTTAACTTCTACCAAAGATACCAGGCAAATTTGGAAAGCAATTAACATATTAACTAATAAACACGTGTCAAAAAGTCAACAAATGAGCTCAGACATATCTGCAGATCAACTAAATAATCATTTTGCAACCATAGCAGATAGAATCATATTAAATGATAGATCTAGTGAAAATGACCTCAATTATTTAGAACAATACATCCATTCTAAGGATATTCGTGTTCCATTTAGTCTGAAACCCATGACCGTTTTAGATGTTAGTAAAGCCTTGTCTACTTCAACCCAATCAAATACTCGTGATTTAGATGGTATCGAGACAAAAATACTTAAGTTGTCATGTCCTATTATCATAGATACTTTGACATACTTATACAATTTATGCATAGATAAACAAACTTTTCCTCTAAAATTTAAGGAAGCTAAAGTTATTCCTTTGTATAAAACCGGGGATTCTTCAAACCCATCAAATTACAGACCGATATCCATTTTATCAGCCATTGCAAAACCGATCGAAAAGCATATGCATAAGTCTCTGTATTCGTATTTTGCTGATAACAAATTTCTCCACGAAAGTCAGTCGGGCTTTCGAAAACATCATTCTTGCCACACAGCCCTCATACAGCTTATCGACAGTCTTCTTTGCAGCATAAACGAGAATAAATTTGCAGGTATTCTCTTCGTAGACTTTGAAAAAGCTTTTGATGTCATCAACCATTCTTTATTGTGCCATAAACTTGAACTTTACAAACTGACTCCAGAATTCATAAGTCTTATTTCATCTTTTTTATCTGACCGGAAACAATTAGTAGCTGTAGCTGACAAATTGTCAACATTTATGCCTGTCAAATATGGTGTTCCACAAGGCTCTGTGTTAGGACCTCTTTTGTTTACTATTTACGTAAACGATTTGCCTTGTTTTGTTAAATGTAAATGCGAAATGTTTGCAGATGATACATCTCTTCACGAAAGCGACTCTGATGCCTATGAATTAACAGTTAAGCTACAAGCAGATATTGATAAACTTACTGAATGGACACAACTAAACCATATGTCTTTAAATTCTATTAAAACAAAGTGCATGTACGTGTCTACAAGACAAAAACGACAAAAAATGAAATCAAATTTCCAGCCTTTACTCATATCCAATAATAAAGTTGAGGAAGTCAGTTCACACAAAACACTAGGTGTCATTATTGACAAAGATTTATCTTGGACTGAACATACAACATTCTTAGCAAAACGCCTTTCCCAAAAAATATTTCAGTTGTCTCGGATAAAAAAATTCCTCGATGGCCACTCTCGAAAACTTTTTTTCTGTGCACATATTTTGTCATTAGTTGATTATGCATCAACCCTTTGGGACAACTGTAGTGAACATAATTTAAAATTCATTCATCGTCTGTACAAACGAGCATTGAAATTAGTATTGTTAAAATCGAGCTCCCTAACTGATGAAGATTACAAACAACTCAAATATATAACCTTCCCAAACAGACTCTTTTTCAATAAAGCCCTTTGTATGCATAACGTTATTAATGGAACAGCTCCCCAAAAGATTACTGAAACATTTAGAGTCAATTGCCATAGACATAATCATTTGTTGTCCATTCCTAGACACGCAACAATTTATACAAATCCAGTTTCGTATATTCAGGTGGAAATCTGTGGAATAAACTGACAAAGCCCTTAAAAAATACAAAAAATAAAAACACATTTAAGAAAAAATTGAAAGATTATCTCATGAATCGTTAACCACATATGATACTGAAAAAATGTCCATCCTGTGCAGAAAAGAAATACACTGGTAAAGATATACACTTCGTGAATGTAACCATAGGGACGGCAATGAGCATTGATACCTTTTACGTGAATGGAAGTGAGTGGGTAAAGGGGAGGAGATGGGAGTGGGTAAGACGGTATGTTTACTTCTCTTTTGATGAATGGCATTGTACACGATTTTCTTTTCTTTTCTCTTTCTTTCTTTTTTTTATAGATGGCTTGATGTAAAAAAGCAGATATGTTGCTTATTCAATGTTTCCATCTCTAAATAAAATTTTGACTTGACTTGACTTGACACACACACACACACACACACCACACACACATTAAGTTATCTTCTTCTTTTTTCAAAAAATCCACTAAACGTGCGTGCGTGTGTGTGCGCGCACACACACACACACACACACACACACACACACACACACACACACACACACACACACAGCCCACGACCCTCAGAAATGTCTGGGGGGGGTTTTCTATTCCCTTGCCACGTTTCCGACCCAAACAATCCCATTTAGTTGACATTATGTGTCTTAGAAGAAGTTTCGGACTGACACTTCTTGTACATGTTTGATTTGGGAGCCGAAGAGGAATGGGTTTCATCGCGATAAAATAAGTTATTGTGAACATAACCCGCTTTGGCAAAACAAAAGCTGCAGATATGATCTGCTTTCATTCTGCAAAATGCTGCTATCTTTTGTATGTTCACATGTTTTTATCTAGCAATTTACGCTACACAATGATAGCTGTTAACTTTTCTTTTTACCCTAATATATATCCCTGAAAACGGAAAATAATTCTGTGCTAAAACAAGGAATTTATTGATTATAGTATGTTGCAGGTGATCTTAAGCACTGCATGTACAGATATACTGTTTAGCACCAAAAACAATGTGGAATCGTATCAATCTTAATTTTCAAAACATCACTCAAGACTTTTTTCTTTCATAGAGATATCAAGCAAAGAACTTGACAGAAAGGCGTTTCATACACACACACACACACACACACACACACACACACACACACGCACGCACGCACACACGCACGCACGCACGCACGCACGCACGCACGCACGCACGCACGCACGCACGCACGCACGCACGCACGCACACACACACACACACACACACACACACACACACATATATATATATATATATATTTTATATATATATATATATATATATATATATATATATATATATATATATGTGTGTGTGTGTGTGTGTGTGTGTGTGTGTGTGTGTGTGTGTGTGTGTGTATGTGTGTGTGTGTGTGTGTGTGTGTGTGTGTGTCGGAAGAAGGGGGAGAGAGAGAGAGAGCGATGTCTATATGTATGCATGTATGTATATATGTACGTGCATAAATATGTATATATACATATATATGCTCACACCACACACACACACACACACACACACACACACACACACACACACACACACACACACATATATATATATATATATTGTTGACCTGCACTTGTTTTCCCCCACTACTTAATTGTTCAGCATTATATATATTTATATATATAATCACAGAGAAACAGAGAGACAGACAGAGACATGGAGAGGAGAGGGAGAGAGAGAGAGAGAGAGAGAGAGAGAGAGAGAGAGAGAGAGAGAGAGAGAGAGAGAGGGGAGAACAAGAGAGACAGGCAGACAGACGGACAGAGACACGGAGCGAGAGACAGACAGACAGACAGACAGACAGACTGACTGACAGACAGACACACAGACAGAGAGAAGCTGGTCATGAACTGAGAAAAAAAAAAGATGCGAAGCAGATTCACATATGTGCTCCATCCCCTGGAAGCAGACGGCCCACACTGTATAGCTCAGGGCAGAACAGAGAGGGGTGGTCAGAAGAAGAGCTTCTCTCTTCACTTCATTCCCATCTCAGCTGATGGCCACCTGTCTGCCTACTACTCCCTGGCCTGTGAGAAACCGTTCTTTCCCCTGGTATCTCTCGGACATTTGGCAAGACTCACGAGCCATCTGGTGCCTGTCAACATGCGTTACGCCTGGATTCCCTGCCAGACGTGCCCAATTTGATGCGTCACGATAATGGAATCATGGAGCTACAGGACGAACTTCGGGCTGCGGAACAGGCCTGTGCGGATTACGTTGCAAACTGCTACGTGGTGGTTGGGTGTTAGAAATACAGATCCGGATTGTAGAGTTCCGTTTGCTGCTGCTTCTGCAGCTGCTGCTGCTGCTGCTGCTGCTGCTGCATGTAATGCAGTAGCTGAAGATGTTGCTACGCGTTGCATAGAGTTTCAGGTGGGGAATGGTGCCATTTCTCTGAGCACTGTTTTGCAGTTGTCATAGTAGTTATCTGTCATCCCTTGCTGTTTCGTTCTAGGACCAAAAAAAAAAAATGTCGCCTGTTTTCTAACACTCGAAACAGGCTTTGAAACTGATCTCTTGATTACACGTTTTATCAAGTTTATCCTCTCCCCCCCTCCTCTCTCTCTCTCTCTCTCTCTGTCTCTCTGTCTCTGTCTCTGTCTCTCTCTCTCTCTCTCTCTCTCTCTCTCTCTCTCTCTCTCTCTCTCTCTCTCTCTCTGTAGTTCAGAAACAGCTACCAGTATCGTAAAATGGGAAACGAGGAAGATCTTTTGCTTTGCCAGAACCTCCCTTTACCCCCCTCCCACCCCCCCTCCCAAAACACCACTTTCGCCTATGTCTATCTACCACTTTCCCGTTCCTAGCCCGCCCCCGTTGTTATTTGTGACCACTGCAT
>CM031617.1:38009266-38016766 GCA_018398815.1 Conus ventricosus | reverse complement strand
TCTACAAGGTGATGATGGTCTACAAGGTGATGATGGTCTTCGAGTCTACAAGGTGATGATGGTCTACAAGGTGATGATGGTCTACAAGGTGATGATGGTCTACAAAGTGATGATGGTCTATAAGGTGACGATGGTCTATAAGGTGATGGTCTACAAGGTGATGATGTCTATAAGGTGATGATGGTCTACAAGGTGACGATGGTCTACAAGGTGATGATGGTCTATAAGGTGATGATGGTCTACAAGGTGGTGATGGTCTATAAGGTGATGATGGTCTATAAGGTGATGATGGTCTTCAAGGTGATGATGGTCTATAAGGTGATGATGGTCTACATGGTGATGATGGTCTACAAGGTGATCATGATCTATAAGGTGATGATGGTCTATAGGGTGATGATGATCTAAAAGGTGATGCTGGTCTATAGGGTGATGCTGGTCTATAGGGTGATGATGGTCTACATGGTGAAGATGGTCTATAAGGTGATGATGGTCTACATGGTGATGATGGTCTACAAGGTGATGATGGTCTATAAGGTGATGATGGTCTATAAGGTGATGATGTGATGATGGTCTATAAGGTGATGATGGTCTACAAGGTGATGATGGTCTACATGGTGATGATGGTCTGCAAGGTGATGATGGTCTATAGGGTGATGATGGTCTACAAGGTGATCATGGTCTATAAGGTGATGATGGTCTATATGGTGATGATGGTCTATAAGGTGATGATGGTCTACAAGGTGATGATGGTTTATAGGGTGATGATGGTCTACAAGGTGATGATGGTCTATAAGGTGATGATGGTCTACAAGGTGATTGATGGTCTATATGGTGATGATGGTCTATACGGTGATGATGGTCTATAAGGTGATGATGGTCTATATGGTGATGATGGTCTACAAGGTGATGATGGTCTATAAGCTGATGATGGTCTATAGGGTGATGATGGTCTACAAGGTGACGATGGTGTATAAGGTGATGATGGTCTACAAGGCGATGATGGTCTACATGGTGATGATGGTCTATAAGGTGATGATGGTCTATAGGGTGATGATGGTCTACAAGGTGATGATGGTCTATAAGGTGATGATGGTCTACAAGGCGATGATGGTCTATAGGATGATGATGGTCTACAAGGTGATGATGGTCTATAAGGTAATGATGGTCTATAAGGTGACGATGGTCTACAAGGTGATGATGGTCTATAAGGTGAAGGTGATGATGGTCTACAAGGTGATGATGGTCTACAAGGTGATGATGGTCTGTAAGGTGATGATGGTGTATAAGGTGATGATGGTCTACATGGGCTTTTTTGGTCCATTTTTAACACACTGCACTCAATAAGTCACCCAGAGGTACCAACACGGATTGAAATGTCTTTTCAGAATTTACTAACAAACACAAAAACTGGGTCAGAGTTAAACCTGTACAGGAAGCACACTGAGAGAGAAATAAACAAATCCTTCAAGCATTTTTTTTAAAAACAAATTCTTGAAGAAAAAACAATTTTATGGTTCAATCTATTAGCAATTTGGATTAAAGCAATATTATATCCCCTACTGTGGTTGTATATATTCAGATGGTTATATCACATGTACTGTTATCAATGTACCGATTCATACGGCGAAGAATGTGGAAAGAGACAGAAACTGGAAAACCCATATCTCTTTATTACAACATTCGCCTTGCATGACTGGTTACATCTTCGTCCCCGTCCGTGGCTTGTTTTGTTCGCATGTCAGTTGTTTGTCATGAAGAGGATGCAAAAACCCATTGGATCATCCTTTAACCGTACTTGGTCCAAAGATGAGCTATGATCAGGGACAAATCCTGTACATTTTGGTTCAGACCATATTCAAATTCAACAGCAGGGCCTCATGCACATGATGTGTTCAACAAGATTAGTACACATTTTCCACTGGCATACATAGACTGTGAAATCACCGTTATGAAATACGTGCCTGCTACTTATTGAAATCATGGAATGTAAAAAATTTGTATTGATATAAACGCTGACGCTTTTGTATTTTCCATTTCCCATTCATATAAAACAAACAAACAAACAAAAACAAACACGGGAAGTAACTCAAAAGGTGCGTTTCAGATCGGATGAGAAGAATGAAGCTGGTGCTACAGAGCTTTGGTTTCCCCTTGGTGGAAAATGATTGTTTTTCTTTATTTTTGCACGCTTTACGGGGTGACTTTTGCAGATTTTCATGTGGCTGCTGCATGGTTTTATGTACTTCAGAGGGCTTGGGAAGAGAAGGGGTGGCGTGTGAGTGTTGTGTGTGTGTGTGTGTGTGTGTGTGTGTGTGTGTGTGTGTGTGTGTGTGTGTGTGTGTGTGTGTGTGTGTGTGTATAGTTTTACGTCTTTTCACATGGTGTGTTTTTAGACGATTGTGATATTTGTAAATGACATACATCAAGATCACATTGTTATTATTATACAAATGAAAACATAATTAAAAATAAAGCTTAAATCAGTGAACATGAACAACATAAACAATGTTTGCTTCAAAAATACTGAAATCTCATACTCATGTACCAATAGGACTGCGAAGTAAATATTTTAATACATTAGCCAAAAATGAATGATTTGAAGTTAGAGTCTTAAAATCATCAATTGTAGGATTATTTGGTAACTGAAAATTTGGTAGTTACTGCCGCATAATGGGACAATTAAATAGTACATGAAATGTCAAACGTTTTTCCCCACATATGCATTTTGCAGTATCAACATATTTACATTTTAATGAATTATATTTAAGTCTAAAACACAAACTGGATATTTCCCTCGGAAAAACATTCAACAAAGACATGCTGTAAGAGGTGTGCCGATTTACATTATAACCCACACGAGCTTTTGTGTCTTTTTCTAGAAGATTATAGCATTCCTTTACAGACAAAGGAATATGAACGTTTTCACAACGAATTCTCTGTCCTGCACCTCCTCTAGCTACTCTGTCTGCCCATTCATTTCCATAAATACCACAATGTGATGGAACCCAAGTAAATGTTACACTGGAACCCTTTTGAATTAGAAAATGTATGAGATGATTGATTTCAATTTCTAAGTCACATCTGTCTTTAGACTTCACGTATTTCAGTGTAAATAAGACAGACTTAGAGTCAACACAAAAAAGTATTGGAAATATAACCATAGGAAGATTAATAATGTATCGTAAAGCCATGAGAATGGCTACCAGTTCTGCGGTGAAAATAGAATGACCTGCACCAATATGAAACGATTTTTTTCCTTTAGTCCAGGTATTACAAACCAAGCACCCGCCACGTTAGTGTCAATAAGAGAACCATCGGTGTGTACCTTCAAATGGTTAGAATAATTTGAATGAGCATGAGATCGAAAAGAAACAGCAAGCAGGTGAGGGTTATCACTCTTTTTTAAATCGTCATTGGAAAAGTCAAAATCTGCTCTGTTCAGTTCCCATAGAGGAATTGGAGATGTAATCGAACGCTTACCTATATCTTTAGTTTTCAGATCTAATCTACTGTGAATATCTGAAGTATAAGTGGCTATTGTTGTCAAAGATTTTATGCCCTTGCTCTTGTTGGAAATTGAAGATCTGATCTAAGTACATTTTCATTCACGTTGACATTTTCAACAGTACTGCTGTTTATAATGTGCTTAGCTGAAGACAGTTCTCGATACTCGTTCAAAGGTAGAACACCAACCTCCCCATACGTAGCAATAGTCGGAGTGTGGACAGGAACTCCCAAAGCTAATTTATATGCCTTAGAGTCAATACTTTGTAATTTCTTCATAAGATATTTAGGAGCAGAAAAATGAACTTCTTGGCCGTAAGCCAGCTTTGATCTAACCAAAGATGTTGCAAGAAGAGACAAACTTCTTGTTTCTTTACCCCAATTTTGTCTGCTTATAATTTTAAGCAATTTTAAGCTATTTTGAGCGTTTGATAGCCTGTTTTCAATGTGAAATTTCCATGATAATTTCGATGTAAAATAGACACCTAAAAATTTTGTTATGTCTTTGAATTGTAGCTCAGCTCCGTCGATAAAGAAACTAGGTAATCTTCTGGGAGAGTCACCAGCACTAAATACCATCATGTGAGTTTTTTTCAACAGATAAAGATAAACCATTCTCTGTCAAGAAAGAACTTATCTTATCTAATTCAGACTGATAACAGATTTGAATTTGTTTCAGTTTTCTGTTTGAAATATACTTCAATTTTGCATCCAACCAAATACAAATGTCATCAGCATATTGAACAATCTTGATATTCTTTGATATCTTCTTAGAAAGATCAGATATCATAATACTGAAAAGATATGGAGCAATCATGGATCCTTGAGGACCTCCCATATGTAAATCTCTCTGGGAAGAATATGTATTTTCAGCTCTTGTTTCAATAGTTCTACAAGAAAGAAAATCTTTTACAAACGAAAACATTCTCCCACAAATACGTCCTCTTTTCAGTTTAAATAACAATGGTGTGTGTGTGTGTGTGTGTGTGTGTGTGTGTGTGTGTGTGTGTGTGTGTGTGTGTGTGTGTGTGTGTGTGTGTGTGTGTGTGTGTTCTGTGACTTCTGCTGGTTCTTCGGTAGTTTTGACGAGCATTTTTGTGACTTCTGCGGGCTGTTCCGGAGCTTCCAACAGGCTTTTTGTTTTCCTAAGTTCTATAGGCTCTCGTTTTCAAACAGCCACGCTGATGCAGTGGTTTGCATCGCAGACGTGCGCACGGAGACGTCGTGGGTTCGATTCTCATCATTGTGGGATTTTTTTAGTCCTGGCTGCTCCTCGAGGTTGAGTGTCTTCTGGGTTCACATGGATAGGTTGAAAGCAATCAGTCAA
Organism: Conus ventricosus; assembly: GCA_018398815.1. NCBI lineage: Eukaryota > Metazoa > Mollusca > Gastropoda > Neogastropoda > Conidae > Conus > Conus ventricosus. The sequence goes on along the minus strand of CM031617.1, from coordinate 38,011,935 downwards.
GTTTCATCTTCAAAAGGAATGCATATCTCCAAATTGTAGACATTTTGGAACCACACAGTCGAGTTTCATCCCTGTAATGGATACATGTCTCAATTGTAACTCAAACTTCCTAACACGGCAGGTGCCTGTATCTTTCGGACCTAGCTGCTTGAGGTAATTATGAATAGAAGCATAGAGACCGCACTGCCTGGTATTTCTAGACCACAATGAGTTTCCGTTCCATCAGCTTCATTGTCTTCACCCGATCATGAAACACATCTGTGTCTTTTCTATGCCGCTGTCGTAGTGGCCTCAGTTTGCTCTTCCTGTCCACGTTTGAGTCTGAGGTGGGTTCGCGCCGAGATTTCCGAATCGGCAAGTTCATGGTGACTGTCATTAGGCAGACGTTGTAGCACCCCCCCCCCCCCCACCCCCACCCCCCACCCCCCGCCGGAGTGGGACCCTCACTCGCGCAGGCTTCCGAACTAAACGTGCATTGTCGTCAACACGGAAAAGGAAAATTTCAGTGTCGTCTTGAGCATGTCGGATGAGAGCAGGCACTACTGAACACTACTGATATGACCCAGCAACAGGACGGAGTGCCTCATCTGCAGGCACTACTGAACACTACTGACATGACCCAGCATCTGCAGGCACTACTGAACACTACTGACATGACCCAGCATCTGCAGGCACTACTGAACACTACTGATATGACCCAGCAACAGGACGGAGTGCCTCATCTGCAAGCACTACTGAACACTGCTGACATATGACCCAGCATCTGCAGGCACTACTGAACACTACTGACATGACCCAGTATCTGCAGGCACTACTGAACACTACTGATATGACCCAGCATCTGCAGGCACTACTGAACACTGCTGACATGATCCAGCATCTGCAGGCACTACTGAACACTACTGACATGACCCAGCATCTGCAGGCACCACTGAACACTACTGATATGACCCAGCATCTGCAGGCACTACTGAACACTACTGACATGACCCAGCATCTGCAGGCACTACTGAACACTACTGACATGACCCAGCATCTGCAGGCACTACTGAACACTACTGACATGACCCAGCATCTGCAGGCACTACTGAACACTACTGACATGACCCAGCATCTGCAGGCACTACTGAACACTACTGACATGACCCAGCATCTGCAGGCACTACTGAACACTACTGACATGACCCAGCATCTGCAGGCACCACTGAACACAACTGACATGACCCAGCATCTGCAGGCACTACTGAACACTACTGACATGACCCAGCAACAGGACAGAGTGCCTCATCTGGTGGGTTGCTCCGTGACGACATGCTCTCGATTGCTCTCTGTCAATTGCTGACGCTGAGGCTGCGATGAGTTTAGCTCGGTTGGGCTGTGAGCTGACGGCTGGAATAATCGGCAATGAAGTAATGCCGCATGCCTTGATGGTTCGTAGAAGATGAGACTGTAAAAAAAAAAGAAAGAAAAAGAAAAGAAAAACAGTTCAAAGTATCCGAAAAGGACGTGACTTTGGGTTAAACAGGTTTTGACTGAAACTCGTCAGATTTGATTCCTAATGCTTGGATGCTACCACCACTGTATATTGCTGAGAGTGACCAAAAAAAAACCTATGCAAGAGGGGCACTCCCTCTACAACGAAGTCTCTCTGTCAGCAGCCTCTTGGTCATTCTTCTCAGTGACTTTTGCAGGCTTTCCTGAGATGTCTGCAGGCTTCTCTGTCATTTCTGCAGTCTTGTCTAAAGGTTCCGCGCAGGCTGCTCTGTGCTGTCTGGCTGCGGGACGCCCCCGGTGTCCGCGGTGACCTGGACAACGCTGGGCGAGGTGGAGGACGTGCCTGAGTTGGCCTGCAACCTTCCCAAGCAGCAACAGAGCGTCTGCCGCAGTAAGGGCCGGAACCTGGACACACACACGGATGGATGGGTGTGGAGGCTACTGGCTCGGTGAGCTCATCGAGTGGGGAAGGTAGGATGGAGGCTGAGATGGATGGATGGGTGTGGTGGCTATAGGCTCGGTGAGCTCATCGAGTGGGGAAGGTGGATGGAGGCTGAGATGGATGGATAGGTGTTGTGGCTATAGGCTCGGTGAGCTCATCGAGTAGGGAAGGTGGGATAGAGGCTGAGATGGATGGATGGGTGTGGTGGCTATAGGCTCGGTGAGCTCATCGAGTAGGGAAGGTGGGATGGAGGCTGAGATGGATGGATGGGTGTTGTGGCTATAGGCTCGGTGAGATCATCGAGTGGGGAAGGTAGGATGGAGGCTGAGATGGATGGATGGGTGTGGTGGCTACAGGCTCGGTGAGATCATCGAGTGGGGAAGGTAGGATGGAGGCTGAGATGGGAGGACGGGAGAAGAAGCGGGACGGGAAGGGGAGTAGTGTGTGGGGTGGTGGTGGTGGTGTGGTGGTGGTGGACAGCGGAGTGTCAGACATAGTCAGAAAGAAATGAGCTGGTATGATGGGCAGCTCTCTCTCTCTCTCTCTCTCTCTCTCTCTCTCTCTCTCTCTCTCTCTCTCTCTCTCTCTCTCTCTCTCTCTCTCTCTCTCTCTCCTCCCCCTCTCTCTCTCTCTCTCTCTCCTCTCTCTCTCTCTCTCTCTCTCTCTCCCAGTGAAGTTTGTGCACACGTCAGATCATCAAGTACACTGTACAAATCAGAGAGAACACGAATTC
>CM031617.1:38001766-38006766 GCA_018398815.1 Conus ventricosus | reverse complement strand
CGGACTCTCCCACAAGGCAGCTCACTAGCGAACAGCCTGCGATGCTCAGCACCGCCACTGTCATCCTCCCGGTCCCGGTCGCGCTCCTGTCCGGGGAATTACGCCTGCCGGAACAACGCAGACATCAAACGAGCCAATTATTGTTTTGCCACGTGACATGGATGATTGATAGGGGGAACGTCATTCAAAACCATTACCTTTTTGGACTTCGAGTCATCAAAGAGGAACTTCTCATCTCGCTTGTGGGGGAAGTTTTATACAACGTTTTTATTGTTTTTTTACTCCTTTTTTGCCAACAAAACGACACACGGTTTGGTGGTGACAAGTACAAATATACAATAAATAAGGGCATAGATTTTTCATAATATGTTACAGAACAAAACACTTCTGGGTGAGTTATGAAGATTTAAGTAAGAGTCTAGGCACTATTTCACCCACAGTCTCTGGTGGAAAGGGAATCAGGGGGCGGGGGGGGGTCTTTTAAACTTCCTCATCTACCTCTGTTTTGCATGTTTTACTATACATTAATGACATACCCCGATAGCGGAGAAGCATCTAGGAGCATGGCCTGGACAAAACTCGGTGGCGTTGGATGGTGTGTGGGATGATAATTGTGTAATATTTCACAAGCACTGGAAAGGAGCTTTCACAAGCCAAAGCTTTTGCATGAAGGGAAGTTATTTTGTCAATTGTCAAGTTCTTCTCAGAATCTCTGCCTGTTACGTGTCGGGAGATGGGATTCTCCGAGTGTTGTATGTTTCCTCATGATTGAAATTTTAACGATAGTTTAGTTCAACGGTTCAAGAAAAGGGAATTCGGAGAAGCATATCTTTTCAGGCACCAAACTTCCGTATCTGGGATGTCTCTGTGTTTGGGAAAAGCATACCTTTTCAGACACGTAACTTCCGTGTTTGGGATGTCTCTGTGTTTCAGTCCCTCTTCTGGTCCTGTTGTCATCGAAACCCAGAGAATGTCCGTCTAAATGACCAATAATATTTTCTTTTTTGCCTCGACTACAATTTCCTATGAGGATTTTGCTTTCGGGAGAAAGTCTTCCTATGAGGATTTTATTCCCCGGGACATTTCAAAGCGAATCTATCCACAAATCGCTATGTTTCTCCGAAAACATCGGTGTTAATATCCTTTCGTGTTTCCTCTATATTGAACTTTTATAATGTCATACACCATACCACACATCATGCCATATACCATAAAACAAAACTATACAAAACGTAATCTGATATATCCTCTCACACTTCATACTATACATCACCATGCACATTCTCACCCGCCACGCCAATGACTATTAAACACAGTTCCACGCATCATCGCATATGCTATGCTATACATTATCCTACACTTCAGCGTCAAAACGTTTCTGGACATCCTGCCAAACGCCTTCCCCACACACCATCCCACACAGCACGACTAATTTTGGGACTGAACAGATGATTCATTGCAGATTAATTGTAGAATTATTGAGGGCGTTAACAGGGAATCCTGGCTTATTAAGGGGTTGTCCTAGAATGCTGATTTATCATGAGTTATCAGACGATCCTGATTTATTGTAGAGTTTTCAAGTGATCCTAATTTACTGCGGAGTTAACAGGTCTTCCTGGCATTGTGGGATTTTCCCCTTGATCTGACTTATCGTATGGTTATCAGATGATCTGACTTATTGTATGGTCATCAGATGATTTGACTTATTGTGGGATTATTCCACGATCTGACTTATTGTATGGTTAACAGAGGATTCTGACTTATCAGATGGTTATCAGATGATCTGACTTATTGTATGGTCATCAGATGATTTGACTTATTGTGGGGTTATTCCACGATCTGACTTATTGTATGGTTATCAGATGATTTGACTTACTGTATTGTCATCAGATGATTTGACTTATTGTGGGGTTATTCCACGATCTGACTTATTGTATTGCTATCAGATGATTCTGATTTCGTCTGTGGTTATTAGATGATCACGACTTATTGTGGACCTAATGGGTGATCCTAACTTATTATGAGATCATTGCATCATCCTGAATTATTCTGGGATAATCGGATAATCCTGACGTGCTGTGGAATTATCGGGTTATCCTGATGTCTTGTGTCTTTATCAGACAATCCTGATTTAAATCAACAAGTGATTACTACCTCTTGTGGGGTCAAGAGATGATCCTGGTTTAACGTAGTTAGCAGCTACTCCTGTCTCATTGTGTTGTCAACAGGTGATCCGGACTTCTAACGCGGTTGACAGGTGATAGTGATTTATTGAACAGCTAGCAGGTAATCCTGATTTATTCTAAAGTTAACATGTAATCCTAACGTATTGTGGGGGTTATCAAGCGATCCTAATTTATTGTGGAGTTAGCAGGTGATTTTCAGGTATGTTATTGTTATCAGGTGATTCTGATTTTTTTTATGAAGTCATCAGGTAATTTGACATTGTGAAGTTAGCAGATGCTCTTGACTTGTTGTGAGGTTAATAGTGATTATGGCATATCAAAAGTTAATAGGTGATTCTGGTTTACCATAGTTAATAGGTGACCCTGGCTTATCATCGACGAATAGGTGGTTCTGGGTTATCATAGGTTAACAGGTGAATCTGGCTTATCATAGGTTAATAGGGGCTTATGTTGGTATAAAAAGATGAACCTGATTCAAGGTGAGGTTAACAGGCGTTTGAGATATTGTGTGGTTGATAGGTAATCCTCACTCACTGTGGTGTTTAATAGACAAACCTCACTTAATATGGGGTTAACAGGAGATACTGACTTTTCGCTGGTTAACAGGTGAACCTGCTTTAGTGTGGGATTAGCAGATGATATTGATTTACTGTGGGCCTGACAGATAAATCTGACTTACTGTGTGTCTGTGTGCCCAATAGGTAAATCTGACTCACTGTGTGCCTAACACAAACATCTGACTTACTGTGTGCCCAATAGGTAAATCTGACTTACTGTGTGCCCAATAGGTAAATCTGACTCACTGTGTGCCAAACACATACATCTGACTTACTGTGTGCCCATTAGGTAAATCTGACTTACTGTGTGCCCAATAGGTAAATCGGACTTACTGTGTGCCCAATAGGTAAATCTGACTTACTGTGTGCCCAATAGGTAAATCTGACTTACTGTGTGCCAAACACATACATCTGACTTACTGTGTGCCTAATAGGTAAATCTGACTTACTGTGTGCCCAATAGGTAAATCTGACTTACTGTGTGCCCAATAGGTAAATCTGACTTACTGTGTGCCCAATAGGTAAATCTGACTTACTGTGTGCCCAATAGGTAAATCTGACTTACTGTGTGCCCAATAGGTAAATCTGACTTACTGTGTGCCAAACACATACATCTGACTTACTGTGTGCCCAATAGGTAAATCTGACGTACTGTGTGCCTGATAGGTGAATCTAACATACTATGGGACTAACAAGTGATTCTGACTTATTGGGGCCTGACAGATAGATTTGATTTACTGTCGGCCTAACAAACAAACTGGACTTTCCGTGGGCCGAACAGATGATTTCTGACTTACTGTGGGGGGCTTGCAGGGACATCCGACTTAGTATAGACCTGACTTCTTGTGAGGTTGACAGGTATTCCTGACGAAATGTGGCTTTGCAAGTGACCACCAATTTACGGTGGAATCAATAACTGATCCTGAATTATTGTGAGGTCAACAAGCGACCCTGCATCATTACACGTAAATAGGTGATCCTAGGTTGTTGTGAGTTAACAGCTTATCCTCTTTTTTTTTATTATGAATGTATGTAAATTCTGATGTTCTGCAGGATGAGTTACTGATCTTGACTCACTGTTTGGGTGGCTAACAAGTGATCGTGACGTATTCCGGGGATTACCAAATGATCAAGACTACGTGGGGTTAACACATTGTCCTGGAATGTTGCGAGACCGTCACGTGTTTCTGACTTAATGTTAGATTGATAGATAACGTCCTACTTAACGTGGTGTGAACATGTTATCCTGAGTTACTGTAGGGCGAACAGATGATCCTGACGAAGTGTGTGTGTGTGTGTGTGTGTGTGTGTGTGTGTGTGTGTGTGTGTGTGTGTGTGTGTGTGTGTGTGATGGGGGGGGGGGGGGCGCAGCTAATCTTGGCTTACTGCATGGTTCACACATGTTTCTGACTAACTGTGGGACTAACAGACCATTCACCACTGATCCTGACTTACCAACGGCGCTGGCAGGTGAGCAGGCTGATGCTGAACCCCAGCAACGCCACGTTGGGCAGGATGAACATAAACACCTGCAGCACGACCACAGCCACCAAAAACCCCGTCTGGTGCGCACCGAGCGTCTCCTGCAAGATGATCAACAGCGCAGTCAGCAGGCCGCACCAGACTCCCAGTCCTCCACAGATCATCAGGACGTGGCAAGGCTTCATCCTCTGCATCCGATGGGGGTGGGCCACGCCCAGCCACCTGAGCACGCCGATGGCCACAGTGACGTGAACGGACGTGCTCTGGGAAAGGAGAATGATGAAGATCATGTAGGGTTGACTCTCGTCAGGTAGCCGATCCAGGTAGTACAGGATTCCGCGGATGGCCGTCAGCAGCAGGAAGATGCTGTCCGCCAGGCCCAGACACTGGAAGAGCATCACCACGGGGGTGCGTTTCTTGTTGGCGTTCCAGACCCAGATGGAGACAACGTTGGCTGCCAGGCCCAAGAAACACACGGGGATGATGCCGATCACCAAGGTCCCTAAGAACACTTGGATCGCTCTTTTCCTGTCTAGATCAACAGTATCATCCTCATTGCCGATCCAGAAATAATCAAACGCCGTTGAGTTATTACCCTCGAACATTGCTGTGGTGGAATCCACGTTTCTTTGTTCTGTTGTAACTACTGGTGGCAGGACCACTGTCTTTCCGTCTTCTTCTGGCCAAGAACTATCAGCCTGGAAGCAGGCGAAGAATGCGTGGTTCACAGCGTAAGCAACATCATCTGTAGGCAGTAAATTATGAGCCCACACAT
>CM031617.1:37989266-37994266 GCA_018398815.1 Conus ventricosus | reverse complement strand
CCATTCTATATATATATATATATATATGTCACGACCGACCCCTGGAGGTCTGCCCTGACAGGATCGGTCTAGGTGGGAGTGAAGGAGTGACTGACCTCACACGCCCCGCAAGAGACCACACAATAAAGATTACGATACAACACCCCATTTATTCACACCAGCAAAATAAACATTCCAACACACACACCATGCACAATCTCAACCAAGCACTCCAACGCACACAACATGCACAATCGCAATCAAGCACTCCAACACCCACAACATGCACGATTATAAAAAACTTTCCCCATACGACGACACAATCAAAATTACAGCACCCAGCACATGTAATATATACAAAATTTAAAAAAGAAACTTTCCCCCGCATCGATCCCTTTCTAACACCCTGCCGTGCGTCCACCCCTGCCTCTGTCGGGCCCCTTTGGGGAGCCCCCGTCGCACTAGGGCTCCGAACCGGGGTCGGTTTCGAGGGAGTCGCTCAAAGCCGACACCCTCGATCACAAGGGGGCATGGAGCGTGTCCCGGGGGGGGGGGGGGGGGGAAACGGGCGCGTTTACGGAGGCCCTGGCGGGGGTCGGGCCGGCCGTCAAAAAGGGGGCCCCCTTTACCAACCGGCCCCGACCAAGGCGTGGGCCTCGACCAGCGCGTGGCACACCATCCGGGGCTCAGCCACCGTTGGGCACTTTCCAGCCGGGGTTCTCCCAGAGCGGGCCCCCAACCACACGTGGCCCCACCAGTCCGTGGTCTCACCCCCACACGTTGGCACCATCCAGTCCGTGGTTTCACCCAGGCGTGGCCTCAACCAGTACGTGGCACCATCCAGTCCGTCTCCGGGTGAACCCCCCAAAAGGGGGGGGAAACGTAGCTGGGGGGAAGGGGAGAAAGGGGGGGAAAGGGAAAAAGGGGAAGGAGGAAGGAAAAGGAAGAAGGAAAAGAAAAGGAAAAAGGGGTGGGGGAAACCCCCCCGTCAAAAAAGTCGGGACCCTGCTTCAATCTAACACCACTCGCATGAGGGGGCGGGGGGAAGTCTATTAAACGCACACGAAAAACCATCGAATAAAGTCTTCTCCACGATGCAGGTAAAAGACGCATTAAATCAACAGGTTAAAAACAAATTGAATACTTCACCTTCTTCACTCACTTTTAACATTTTTCCCTTTTTTGGGAAAAAAACCCAACACGCGTCCATCGCTTAAAAACTGTCCCCACTTTTGCAAATAATAATTAAATGGCGAAATTTTGCACATTTTATAGCCACATTTAAAAACAACACAATCTCCAACCACGAAAACCCAAAGAAAAAATCATGGTACGCACCCGCGAAATAAAACTCGTTCTCCTTGCACACAAAAACAACGGTCCCCAAAGGGAAAAAAGCCGGGCGAATGTAAAGGGGGCGGACGACGAGACCAAGAAATTTCCAACCCTGAATCACCGGGTTCCCCCCTTTCCCCCACGACTACCGCACACCAATACATAAACCGGAAAAAGAATTTTGGAAAATAATTTAGAATGGCCGGGTTAAAAGTTTGAATTAACCAGGAAAGGGTCTCACACAATATTTTCTTACAATTTCGAAAACAAAAGAAAATTGCGCAAAAGAAAACTAACCCAAAACCCAACAACAAAACCAAAAAAACAAAACAACCCGAAATGATCACACTACCCGTGGTGACCCCGAAGGGGGTCAAAACTCCCCTTACCCTCTGTCCATCGGGGGACAGAGGCGAAGATGCGGAAACAAAGAAATGATGTCCCCCCTCAGGCCGATGCAGAATTAAATTTTACTGACTGTAAATTTCGATGAATGGTTTAAAGAACAGACTGGAGAGGCCCCCCCAGAACCCCGCCATGAAAAGCACCCCCCTCAGCAATGGGGGCCCAACTGCCATGCCGTCCAGAGTGAGCTACTTCAAACTAAAAAAACAAAGAGTGCGACGGGGTAAAAAGAAGGGGAGGCCGATAGACAAAAATTCGAGAAAAAGGTACCGACCACCGTGAATTTGCAGGATAATAGCACGGGCGGTGAATTAGAAGAGAGAGAGAGAAAGCAAACAAGTTGAGCTAAAAATCCCGGGGCAACCGCCCCAAAGCAAAAAGGGAGGGTACACGAAAAACGCAACGACAATAAAAAAATAAGTTTTTTCCGCCACCCAGGGGGGTCAAACGTCGTGGGCCTCGGACAAACTCGTGAAAAACCCCCTTTAAAAAAAGCATCGTTTCTCTGAAAAACCAGGGGCCTTAAACCACATGTGAAAAAAACAATCCCCCCTTTTGTGGGGGGGGGGGGGGGGGGGAACCAATACAAACTTCCCACGTAGAACAACGGGGAAAAAAAATACTACTTTTTATCAAACAACAACAAACCTTCCAACCAAAGGTAACAATCCGAAACCATTGGTGATTCACAAACCTTAACCTCCTAAGTGAAAAACTGTCACTACCCCTATACGGGGAACCAAAAAGGGATAAACCCGGGTTGAGGGATTTTCCCTTTTTGACTGAATTTTTCCAATATGCTAACAGGGACTCCTAAGTAGCAGCATCCGTTTTACAGGAACCCTTGATTACAAAAATAACGCAACTCCAGCTCCACTGCCTAACTCATGAGTCACATGACGGCCGGACCGGTCCAACACTGAGAGGAATGATCGTTTCCCCTACAAATTTCCGGCCGATTTTCTTTTTGGGGCACCCAGTGCCCGCCCAATTCCCCGAGAGATTCAGCAAAGTAGGGGCATCGATGTCCCAAGCGGGACACCTCTGGGTGTCGACTCGCAGATTCTACCCTACCGAATGTAGGGTGACCGCGATGGGATGGGGGATTAATGGGTCCCCACCAGGTCGCCCCCAACCTTTTCAAATGGCCCCCCAACCCGTGGCAGCCCCTGGGGGAAAACACCTTCAAGCGACCCTTAGGCTTGTCCGCGGGACCATCGCAATGCGGCAGTATCCCAAAAAACCCTGGAGTTCACCCCGGGCCAAAAAAAAGTCCTGTCTGACCGCTCGGACCCGCTTGGACCCCATAGACCTGCCATGGGGGAACGGGGGCCTGGGAGAAGGGACCTCTCAAGTTTTGGGAAAAACAACTGTTTGGCCACACGCTGCCGAGTGGAAACCCTAAAGGGATCCCTTGGGAGCTTGAGCCACCTTTGGGCGTGTCGGGCCGACTGAGCGGGACGATCCAAAAGTTCTCGTAGGCGTTGGCATCCAAGCCCCGGGCCTGAAAGACGGAAAAGCTACAGGATGGGCCCCTTGCCAAAACCTCGTTAGAGATGGGCTAAGAAGGGGACGCAATTCCTTCCCTGTTTCTTAGCTTTGGGCTTTGGGTGATCCTACACACGCCTGTAGGGAAAATCCTAGACAGGATTGACTGCGCCCGTCGCGAAGGTGATAGTATTCCCTATGAAAAGGGAAATAAGAGGTCGCCCCAAACGCGATACCCATACTTCGCCACAGAAGTAGGGGTGGGGGGAAAAAAGTACAGAAGGACGGGTGGAAGTAAAACCAGCCCCCAAACCCCGCACCTTCGTAACTAGCGCCCCCCGGGCCTCAGGGGAAACCAAATCCTTTAAAACAAAGAGCGTTGTGCTCCCAAAACCCGATGGTGTCACCAAGGGGAAACCCAAAAACAGAGAAAAACCGGGGCACTTGAATCACCAAAGTGGGAGGGGAACCCCACGTTAGCCGGGGACGAGGATGCTGGAAAGGACTAGCCCCAGACTAACGGCTCTGGGCTCTTTTCCCAATGGCCAGGAACCACAAAGAAAACAAATCGAGGTGCTGAGGTCCCCCATGGACGCCGCCTTGTTCACCCCGTAGCATTGTCGGCCCTTTTTGCTATAAATCCCCGTGGGGGGTTCCCCCCGTATCGGCGAGCCCAAAGCCCTGCGAGCTTCGCAAACACCCCCACTGTGTGAATCGCAGCCCCGAAAACCTGAGGTGCTGTCTCGCCCATCCGGTCCTCAAATCTGGGGACACAGTGTTGGTGAGCTGTTTAAAGAGGGTCGACCCCCCGCTCCAAATTTGCTAACACGCCCGTACCCTACTTTTTTCCAGCCATCACCAAACGCACGAAAGCTCGTCATTTTTCTTCTTATGGGCCTAACTTCCCTTTTAGGTCTCTGGGGGGAAGGTGGGAAAAGTTAGCAAACCAACTGCATTCGCTAAAACCGCCTTTTTAGGTGAGCACACCACCCCTTTTCCACCCGATAATCCCGAAAAAAGGTGCATACCTTTTGTTCCTAACAATGTATGAACAAGAACTTTTTCAAATGCTCTAGGAAAAAAATCAATGTCCCCATGGTCCTGAAATCTGGAAGCTTTAACTTTGGGGGCCCCTAATTATCACCTCCTGGTGATTAACCCCCCGGTTTAAGAGCGGGAGGGGCGAAAGAAAAATTTTCCCTCTCTTCCCCGCTAAGGGCCCCCGGCTGGCAGCCTCCTCTCTACCTGATCCAACTCTTCCGACGGAAGGGGAGCCCTCCCTACGCTGAGCCTCCTGCTAGCGCCCCCCCTACGTGAGCCCCTGTTTAGCGCTCCTTCCCCCACGAGAATACCCTTCCTTATCAAATCTCCTTCTGTCTCTCCTCTTACCGAGCCCCCTCCTGTCCGTCTTCCCTACGGGGGCTTCCCGCCTAGCAGCTTTCCCTACGCAGGTTCACCCCCCCCTCGCTGTCCTCCAAAAAACATCAGGCGGAGGTAATGTCCTGGGGGGGGTTCACCACTCCGGGAAGGGGGGGATGACCCATTGACCCTCCCTTGGGTCTCGACTTACCATGAGGGAAAATCTCCCCGGGGGCATACTCCTTCAGGGGGGCCCCGGAGGGAGAAGGTTTCGGTCTTTCCCCCCATCAAAAAGAGCCCACAGTTGTTCGCTTTCCTGACGCTTCCGAGCGGAAATGCCAGTCGGGGGTTTGCAGGGAGCCCCCCCCGCGAAGAGGTAGTAAAAATACTCATGGGCTACTCTACAGCACTGGAATAGGTAGAAGTTACCCTAG
>CM031617.1:37971766-37984266 GCA_018398815.1 Conus ventricosus | reverse complement strand
GTTATCAAGACAACCGCACTTCTGCGTGAGAAAGTTTGGTTCAAAGGCTGCAACCTCTCGTTGAGCGTCATTTTAAAAAATTGCATGACCTGTCATGTGGCAACACCAAAAACGACCGTGAACCATTTCCAGTGCCCGATCTCCAACCCCAAAGGCCCAATTTTCCCTGTGTTTTGGGCATCTTCCAAAGGGGCAAAGACATTCTTGTCTTTTCCCGATGAGTTTTCCGGGGACCGCATGTCCGTGCTCGTTTCAACTCAGGAACCCCCGTCTTCCACGTCTGGAAAAAATCTTCGCTAAATTTGGGAATCCCGGAAAGTCTCAAAACGAAAGGACCTCCCTTCAATCCACCATTTGCTCAATACTCCCAACCAGGGCATAAGCTGAAAAAATCCCCCCCCGGGGCCCCCGTGAAAAACGCGAGACTAAACGTTTCTGCGACCACAGAAAGTCACAATCATCCCCTTTTCCCCAACTCAAGGGGAAATTTAAAAAATTTCTGTTGACTACCGCATACCCCTCACGCCCCCCGGTGTTCCCCTGTACCGCCCTCTTTAATCGCAACCTGAAACCAACTCCCCCCAACCCCCACAAAAAGCCATGTTGCTGACCAGGAAATGCGCTCAGGAGCACAGCAAAAAGAAAATATGAAGCACTACGCTGACGTTAAGGTATACATCAAGCCTTCATCCATTACCGAGGTGATGCGTGCTCCTGAAAATCCCCCCTCCTTCAAAGGAAAATCCCTACCCGCCACCCCCCCCTTTGGTCATCGGCAAGAAAGGATCAATGATCCACCCAGCGAGGCAACAGACTGCACCCAAAAAGCAGTTTTACAAAAACTCCCACTTCCGTCTACTGCAGAGACTGAACCTGACCTCCCCCCTGAGCTGAATGAAAGAAGTGAACTCCCCCCAACCTCAACACTCCCCAGGGGCCCCCCCCCCAAACAATTTCCTTTATAAACTCACACCCCTGAGTTTTTAACCCGAAAATCAAACGCACAATCCGAATGCTCCCCAAATTTGTGCTTCATTTGTGACCTTTTCTAATTAGTGAAGTGGGAAAAAAATTTTACATCTAATTGCTCCACCTTTCCCGATAGGAGACTTGCAGTGCACATGACTGTTTTTTGTTGCATTTTTTTAGGTCACATACCCCTGTTTTTTCTCGCACTTTCATGATTAACATTTGTTTTTTGTTTTTAGTTGGTGTAACAATGTATCGCAACCATTTTATTCAATATGTAGAAATTTTTTCCAATTTTTTATTTTAGGGGAGAGAGGAAAAATGTAATTGATATAAAAAAAAAGGAGTTTAAAGTCTTAACAGTTTTAAAAATAATTAATCAACGATAAAAAGTTGAACAATTCACTTTATCTTTATACTCACTTTGTTAACTTTTTAATTCCTTTTTAGTGAAACCGAAAAACTCTTAAAACTTCTTCACATTTTACTTTCAAGAGAAGTCAGATACTGGAAAAATTAAATGGAAACTTTTAGATGTTTGCCCTCAATTTTTTTAACTTTTCATCCCAAGAGGAGTGATGTAATGTATTAAGTATCGCAATCTAAGGGGGAATAATGATTTGTTTAATTATTACATTATGGGGGAAATAACCCCCCCTTGAAAAGGTTTCTAGGGATGGATCATCAACGGCTCCATTAAAGACATCAAACTTTCAACGCAGGTTTTTCACATTTATCGGTGATTGATCAGGATGAACAAAAAGCAAAAATAACTAAAAGGTTACTAAATTAAGCAGGCTAAAAAAATATCAAAAAAGATGCATCGAAACCTGGTTTTACACCCAGTTTTTTCTCTCTCTTCTCTTCTTCTTCTTCTTCTCCTCTCTCCTCTCTCTCCTCTTCTCTCTCTCTCTCTCTTTTCTTCCCCCTTTTTTTTGTATTGTGTGTACTCAAGTCATTTGACTTGTTTTCCCCCTTTGTATTTTTACTTTACTGTATTTTTTTCCTCCCCCCCCCTTCCCACCCGCCCACACCCCATACACCCGTTCCCCCTCCCTCTCTCTCTCTCCTCTCTCTCTCTCTCTCTCTCTCCTCTCTCTCTCTCTTTCTTTCTTTCTCTAACCCGAAAAAACCCACCAATGGATTTTCGAACCAAAAAGGCAAATTTTAGTGAAAAGGAACTGCCCCGTTCCCTTCACGGGTTGTAGTACACTCCCTGGCATGATTCTGGCTGATGAAAGTCCTTGCCTTTTGGAATTTGGGCCCAAAAACCTTTTTCCCCTGAACCATGTTTTCGCCGCTAACCTTTTCCCCCCATGGAGAAATGAAACTACCCCCCCCCCTTTAAAAACAGTCAGTCAGTGTATACGTTATTGGCTCAAATTATTGAAAAGGATTTATACAGATTGTCACGTTTGTCCGAGGCCCTTTGACGTTTGACCCACCTAGGTGGCGGAATTACTTATTTGTTTTTTGTCGTTGCTGTTGTCGTGTACCCGTCCCTTAGTGTGGCTTGTGGTGCGGTTGCACCTTGGTATAGTTCAGCTCAACTTCGGTTTGCTTTCTCTCTCTCTCTCTCTAAATTCCACCGCCCGTGCTATTCATCCTGCAAGTTCACGGGTGGCCGGTACCTTTCTCTCGAACTTTCTGTCTATCGGCCTCTCGCCGTCTTTTTAACCTGTCGCACGTGCTTCGTTTCTTTTAGTTTGAAGTATGCTCACTCTGTGACGCAGCATGGCATGTTGGGCCGCCATTGCTGAGGGAGGTTAGCTCTTCACTCGAGCGGAAGATGTCTCTGGGGGCGCCTGCTCCAGTCCTGGTTCTTATACCTTATCGTCGAGAGTACAGTCAGTACTTTCAATTCCTGCAGTCGGCCTGTAGGAGAGGGACATCGCTTCTTCTGTTTCCTGCATCTTCGCCTCTGTCCTCTCGACTGGACAGAGGGTAGAGAGAGTCCTTTGACCCGCCTCTTCGGGTCACCCAGGGTAGCTGGTAAGATCAGTTTTCGTGGTCTGTTTGTTTTGGTTTGTTGTTGTTAGCCGGCTTAGTCTTCGCTTTTGCGCAATTTTTCTTTGTTTTCGAAATTGTAAGAGAAATATTGTGTGAGACCTTTTCTCTGGTTAATTCCATCTTTAACCTGGCCATTCTAAATTATTTCCAAAATTCTTTGCTCTGTTTATGCATTCTGGTGAGCGGTAGTCGGTGGGAGAAGGGAGAGAAAACCTGGTGATTCAGGGTTGGAATTTGCTTGGTCTCGCTAGGCCGCCCTGTCACATTCGCGGACTTTTATCCTTCGGCCACGTTCTGTTTGTGTGTGCAAGGAGAGCGAGTTTATGTTCTCGAGCGTGCAGTGCGCATGATTTGTCGTTCGGATGCGTGGGTAGTTTGTGTTTTTTTTGAAATGTGTTTATTAATGTGACATCATGCCAAATTGAATTACTATTTTGCGAAGTGGTGGCAGTTATTAAGCGAGGGTCGCTGTGTTGATTTATTCCTAAGGAAGGAAAAACGTTATGCGTGGGTAAGAGATAGGGTGAAGATTAATTCATATTTGTTTTATAACCTGTTGATTTAATGCCAGTATTTTACATGCATCGTGTGAGGAAGACTTGATTCAATGGGTGTATTGTGTGAGTTTAATACACTTTCCCCACGCCATCATGCGAGTGGCTATTAGAATTGACAGCAATGGTCAGGCGGTATGGACTGGCAGGGTTACAGTACCCTTCTCCTTCCTCCGTCCTTCTTCTTTCCCTCCTCTTCGGACTCTCTCCAGCTACGTCCTCCCCCCTCCCGGGGGCTTCACCTGGAGCACGAATGGATGGGTGCCACGTGTGGTCGAGGCCACGTTCTGGCTGAGACCACGGACGAGATGGTGCCACAGCGTGGTCGAGGCCACGCATTGGTCGGGACCGTGGATGATTGGGGAGCCCGCCGTCTTCGACTGGACGGCACTGGACCACGTCCAGGACCTCCGTAACAGCTACGTCCCCCCCCCCCCCCCACCCCCCCGGGGAAACGCTCTTCACTGCCCGTTGGTATGTCGAGGGTGTCGGCTTTGGGCGATCCCTGCGAGAACCAGCCCGGCTCGGAGCCCTAGTGCGACAGGGTGTCCCTGAGGACTTGGGACTGGGGCAGGGATGTGGACGCACTCCGTGGTGGAGAAAGGTCCTATACTGGAATATTTTACTTTATAATTGTGTACATGCCATATGTGCTGGAATGCTGTAATTGTGATTGTGTACGTCGTATGGTGAAATATTTAATTTATCTAATCGTGCATGTTGTGGGTTGTGGGGAGTGCTTGTTTGCGATTGTGCATGTTGTGTTGCGTTGGAGTGGCTTGATCGTTCTCATGATTGTGCATGTTGTGTGCGTTGAGTGCTTGATGTGATTGTGCATGTTGTGTGCGTTGGAGTGCTTTATTGTGATCGTGCTATGGTTGCGGTGTGTTGGAATGTTTATTTTGCTGGTGTGAATAAATGGGGTGTTGTATCTTAATCATTTTTGTGTGGTCTCTTGCGGGAGCGTTGAGGTCAGCACTACCTTCCACTCCCACCTAGACGATCTGTACAGGGCAGGAACCTCCAGGGCGGTCGTGACATTGTGGGGGCTGTCCGGGATGTGAAGGGCTCTGGCTGTCTCTCTCCTCGTTTCGCAGATGTACCTGTTTAGTTTTGTCTGTTTTGTTATTTGTTTAGGCAGTTTGTCGTGTTTGTTCGTGGGTGGTGGCTGGTGGACTCTAGTGTGAAGGAGTCTTTTTGTGGCCTGAGGGAACCATCCCGGTGTGACTCGGGAGTCGAGGATGAGACCAAGGGGAGTCGACCGCGCCCTGACATCCCTTTCGCCGGGTACCTCACGCAGGTACGGCCGTAGTATTGCCCTTCTGTTGCCGCTCAGTCTTCCATTCCTGTTTTGTTTTTAGCCAGTTCTTGTTTTTTTTTCTCTACAGGGTTGTTGAGTACAGGGGGTTGCATCGGACGCTAGTGTTTTTTGTTCTCTCTCCGGATCCGTCTGCTAGGTTTTTGTTTGGTTTTTTTTTTCCGGCCAGCCCCACCGCACTGTTGATCGTGCTGTAAGAGAGCGGTGTTGCCAGAGTGGGGGCAGACCGGACATTGTTTTTGTTTTGTTTTTCTTTTTTCGGTGAGCCCCACCGCATCTGTTGCTCGTGCTGAAGAGCCGCTGGTGTTGCCAGAGTTGGAGTGCACAGGAACTTTGTCCGCACACACGCACACACACGCATACACACATATACACTCGCCCCTAAAATATTTTGTTTTTTTTTTAGCGATAGTGGAATTGTCTTTCCCTGTATTTGATAAACTGTAGGATATTTTGTCATGGCGACGTCCGGCGTGGTGGTGTGGCGACGCGTGCGTCGAAGAAGAAGGGTATTCAAATTGTTATGTAGTCCCTACTATTAGTACCAGTACTTCGCTACGGTAACTTTACCTATTCCAGTGCTGTAGGACAGGTAGTCCAGGTGGTACTTTACTACCTCTTCGCTTGGGGGGTCACTTCCTGTTGAGACCCCGGACTGGCACTTCCGCTCGGAGGCGCCAGAGCATAGCGAAGCATCTGTGGGCTTCTGTTGAGTAGGAGGCCGAAACTCTCCTCTAAGGCTTCCCCTCGTAAGGGGCATGCCCAGAGACTTTCCGTATGGGAAAGGTCGAGACCCAAGGGGACGGGTCAGTCGGGTCATCTCCGATGTCGGGAGTGGTGAACCCGCTCAGGATATCACCTCTGTCCTTTTGTTTCTGGAGCGGCCAGCGTAGTGAAGAGGCTGCTAGGCAGGGAGCTCTACGTAGGGAAGAGGCGGCTCCGTAAGGAAGTGGCAAGTCAGGCAGGATGCTTCTCCGTAGGGAAGAGCTAGACAGGATGGGAGGCTTGCGCAGAGTGGAGACTGAACAGACAGGAAATTCTGATTAGGGAAAGAGGCTATTCTGCGCAGGAGGAGGTGTAGACAGGAGGTCAGCGTAGGGAGGAGGCTTCCCTCCGTTCGGGAGAGTTGATCACGTAGAGAGGAGGCTGCAGACAGGAGGCTCTACGCAGGGAAGAGATGGAACAACTTCTTTCGAAGGCTCCCGCTTCTGTAAACCAGGGGGTTAATCACCAGGCAGGTGATAGAGATTGCGCCCAAAGTTAAAGCTTCCAGAGTTCATACCTAGTGAGGACATTGACATGTTCTTTGAGCATTTGGACAAGGTTGCTTGTTCTCATACCAATTGTTCTGAGGAACAAAGCTATGCACCTTTTTTCTGGTTTATTGGTGCGCATGGGGAGTGTGTGCTCACTCTAAATGAAGGTGCGTTCTTATGCAGACATGCAGTTGGCTCTGCGTAAGCGTTTCACCTTACCCCAGAGGTCCTACAGGAGGAAGTTCAGGTCCTGAAGAAGAATAATGAGAGGTCACTTCGTGCAGTTTGGTGATAGGCTGGCGCATAACGCTAGGGTTCTGGCGTCAAGTTAGCTAAGTTGGAGCTGGAGGATCTGCTCAGCATTGAACAGTCACCAACACTAGTGTCGCCAGAGTTGAGGATCCGGATAGGCGAGTCAGCACCTCAGGATTTCGCGGCTGCGATTCACACAGCTGAGGTGTTTGCTGAAAAGCTCGCAGGGCTTATGGGCATCGCCAGATCGGAGAGGAAGCCCTCACGGATTTTGTAGCAATATGGTGCCGACAAACTGCTAGTGGGTCGAATAAGGCAGGACAGTCATCGGGGACCTCAGCACCTCGTTTTTGTTTTCTTTGATTGGTCGTTCCTGGCACACAGAAAGATTGCCCTAGAGCAGCTGGTAGTCATGGGCTAGTCCTCTCCATCATCCTCGCGCCTAGGCTAACGTGGGTCTCCGTCCAGCTTCTGGTGATTCTGAGTGCCCAGTGTTCTCTTGTTGTTGGGTTCCTCCTTGGTCGACACATCAGGGATTCGGGGAGATCAACACTCTTTGTGGATAAGGATTTTAGTTTCCCCTAGGCCCGGGGGGCGCTAGTTTTGATGTGTGCGGGTTGGAGGCTGGCTTTTACTCCACCGTCCTTCTGTACTTCATTCTATCTCCACCCCTACTTTGTGGCGGAAGGTATGGGCCATCTCGGTGGAGCGACCTCTGTATTCCCTTATCATAGGGAATACTATCACCTTCGCAGCGGACGCAGTCAGCACGTGTCTACGGATTTGCCCGTTACAGGGTGTGTGGGAGTCGCCACTGCGCCAAAGTAAGAAGCAGGAAACAGGAATTGCGTCCCCCGTTCATCAGCCGATCTCTGACGAGGTTCTGGCGAGGGCCGATTCATGCTTGCATTATCCTCTTCAGGCCAGGACTTGGTTGTCCATCGGCCTCCGACAACTTGTGGATCGGTCCCGCTCAGTCGGCCCGACACGCCAAGGTGCGCTTCAAGCTCCAAAGGGGATCCTCTTTAGGGTGTCCACTCAGCAGATGTGTGGCCAAACAGCTTGTTGTTCCCCAAGCCTGAGAGAGTCTGTCCTCCGGCAGGCCCACGATTCCCCCCCCATGGAGGTCATATGGGATCCAAGCGGGGGACTCTCGGCGAGTCAGACAGGACTTCTTTTGGCAGGGATGATCTCACAGGTTTAGGCAGACTGCCGCTGTTTCGATGTCTGCCAACGGACAACGCCTAAGGGTCGCTTGAAGCGTGTTTCCCCTTGGGGTACAGTGCCAAGGGTTGGGGAGGCATCAGCATGGTTGGGGTCGACATGGTGAGACACTTTAATCCTCCATCCGATCGCCGGTCACCGCTACACTTCGGTAGTGGTAGAATCTGCGAGTCGATACCCAGTGGCTG
This sequence comes from Conus ventricosus, assembly GCA_018398815.1. Classification (NCBI taxonomy): domain Eukaryota; kingdom Metazoa; phylum Mollusca; class Gastropoda; order Neogastropoda; family Conidae; genus Conus; species Conus ventricosus. The sequence goes on along the minus strand of CM031617.1, from coordinate 37,976,495 downwards.
TCCCGCTTAGGACTATCGATGCCCTTACTGTTGCTGAATCTCTCAGGGGAGATTTGGATCGCGCACTGGCGTGCCAAGGAAAGTACGGCCGTTAAGTTTGTACTGGGAGAGCGATCATCATCCTCTCCAGTGCTTGGACCGGATCCGGCCTGTCTGTCGTGATCATGAGGTTAGGCTGTGGAAGCTGCAGAGTCATGCGTTCACTTCCGTCATTTCAAGGGTTCCTGTAATACGGTGCTGACTTTCTTGGACGAGGCTCCGTAGTTAGCATATTTGGAAGTCAGTCAGAGGGACACTCCCTCAACCAGGGTTATATCCCCTTTGGTCTCTGTATCAGGTGTAGTGACAGTTTTTCACTTCAGTGATGTTAACGTAGTGAATCACCAATTGTTCGGATTGTTACTTTCATGGTTGCGAAGGTTTGCCTTATGTTGTTTGATAAATGTATTATTATGTATTTCCCTGTTTGTGATTCTATCGTGGAATGTTTGTATTGGATTCACTCGTACTATGTCGATCACAGAAGTTGTGGGTTCGGTCCCATTGTTGTGAGTTGCCATGCGACAAGGTTCAAAGAGCACTGTATCTCAGAGAAAAACAGCTGCTTTTAGAAGGGGGGTTTGTCAAGAGTTGTCACGAGGCCTACGACGTTCGACCCACTCCCAGGGTGGCGGAATTAACTTATGTTTATTGTCGTTGCTGTTGTCGTGTACCCGTCCCTTAGTGTGGCTTGTTGGTGCGGTTGCCTTGGTATAGTTCAGCTCAACTTCGGTTTGCTTTCTCTCTTCTCTCTCTCTATTCCACCGCCCGTGTATTCATCCTGCAAGTTCCGGGTGGCCGGCTACCTTTCTCTCGAATTTCTGTTATCGGGCTCTCGCTGTCTTTTTACCTGTCGCACGTGCTTCGTTTTTTTAGTTTGAAGTATGCTCACTCTGTGCCGCCAGCATGGCATGTTGGCCGCATTGCTGAGGGAGGTTAGCTCTTCACTCCGAGCGGATGATGTCTCTGGAGCGCCTGCTCCAGTTGCTCGGTTCCTTACCGTATCATCGGAGTACGTCAGTACTTTCAATTCCTGCTGTCGGCACGGTAGGAGAGGGGACCTCGCTTCTTCTGTTTCCGCATCTTCGCCATGTCCTCTCGACTGGACCAGGAGGTAGAGAGAGGTCCTTTGACCAGCCTATTCGGGTCACCCACGGGTAAGCTGGTAAGCATCAGTTTCGTGGTCTGTTGTTTAGGTTTGTTGTTGTTAGCCGGCTTTGTCTCGCTTTGCGCAATTTTCTTTGTTTTCGAATTTTGTAGAGAAAATATTGTGTGAGGACCTTTTCTCTGGTTAATTCCATCTTTAACTGGCCATTCTAAATTATTTCCCAAAATTCTTTTCCTGTTTATGCATCTCGGGATGCGGTAGTCGGTGGGAAGGGAGAGAAACCTGGTGATTCAGGGTTGGAACTTGCTTGGTCTCCGCTCGTCCGCCCTGTCACATTCGCCGGACTTTTATCCTTCGGCCACCGTATGTTTGTGTGTGCAAGGAGAGCGTGTATTATGTTCACGAGCGTGCGTGCGCATGATTTGTCGTTCGGATGCGTGGTTGATTTGTGTTATTTTGAAATGTGTTTATAAATGTGACATCATGCCATTGAATTACTATTTGCGAATGTGGTGGCAGTTATTAAGCGAGGGTCGCTGTGTTGATTTATTTCCTAAGGAAGGAAAACGTTAAGCGTGGGTAAGAGAAGGGTGAAGATAATTCATATTTGTTTTATAACCTGTTGATTTAATGCAGTCTTTTACCTGCATCGTGTGAGAAGACTTGATTCAATGGGTGTATTGTGTGCGTTTAATACACTTCCCCTCGCCCATCATGCGAGTGGCTGATAAGACTTGACAGCAATGGTCAGACGGTACTGACGGCAGGGTTCCAGTACCCTTCTTCCTTCCTCCTTCCTTCTTCTTTCCCTCCTCTTCGACTCTCCTCCCAGCTACGTCCTCCCCCCCTCCCGGGGGCTTCACCGGAGCACGAACTGGATGGTGCCACGTGCTGGTCGAGGCCACGTTCTGGCTGAGACCACGGACGAGATGGTGCCACGCGCTGGTCGAGGCCACGCCTTGGTCGGGACCGTGGACTGCTAGGGGAGCCCGCCGTCTCGACTGGCCGGCCTGGACCCCCGTCCAGGACCTCCAGTAACAGCTACGTCCCCCCCCCCCCCCCCCCCCGGGACACGCTCTTCACTGCCCGCTTGGAAGTTGAGGGTGTCGGCTTTGGGCGACTCCCTGCGAGAACCAGCCCGGCTCGGAGCACCTAGTGCGACAGGGTGCTCCCTGCGGACTTGACAGGGGCAGGGATGTGGACGCACTCCGTGGTGTGAGAAAGGGTCAATACTGGAAATATTTCTTTATAATTGTGTACATGCTAATATGTGCTGGAATGCTGTAATTGTGATTGTGTACGTCGTATGGTGAAATATTTATTTATAATCGTGCATGTTGTGGGTGTGGGAGTGCTTGATTGCGATTGTGCATGTTGTGTGCGTTGGAGTGCTTGATCGTGATTGTGCATGTTGTGTGCGTTGGAGTGCTTGATCGTGATTGTGATGTTGTGTGCGTTGGAGTGCTTTATTGTGATCGTGCATGGTGCGTGTGTTGGAATGTTTATTTTGCTGGTGTGAATAAATGGGGTGTTGTATCGTAATCTTTATTGTGTGGTCTCTTGCGGAGCGTGTGAGGTCAGTCACTCCTTCACTCCCACTAGACCGATCTGTCAGGGCAGACCTCCAGGGGTCGGTCGTGACACATGAAATGACTGTCAGGGTCAGTCGTTTTACGAAATGACTAAAATTCCTAGTCATTTCATGAAATGACTGAAATTTAGTTACATTTTATTCACGTTGACTGATTTCAGTCAACTTGTGTAACTTGCACTCGCACTGGTACTTTGTGATTTGTAGTCACTTTGTGAGCTCTTTGATACTATGAAACTCAGTGTGAGCACACTGAACTTTAATCACGCAGACTCAGACATGTTCCAATACCGCATGACAAGCTGGCGAGTCTCACACTGAATTCGCTGTGAGCAGTTGTTGAGTGCCACCACGCCGCTGCTCGTGCTGGCTTGTTTGCTAGTTTCCTGTCAGGAATTAGCACGCTTCCTGCTCTCGTGCACATGCGACTGTTAAGCGAAACATTCTTGGTGATATTGTGAGACACGACAATAAAAATGTCAGGCAGTTATAGAGCTGAGATTTCGTAATAACTTGCTTGAGAAGTACAATTAAATGTCCAAAGAATCTTATTCCAAAGGATGTTTACTACAAGACAATTGAAGAGATCAAGGCTGCCAGTGAGTCATCAAAGACAAGTCCTGCCACGAATATTATTACTTAACAAGTATGAAATTCTTGAATGTGGTGATGTGCAGAAACTTATAAAGAAACGCCAGACACCCGACGAACTTCAGTCTACTACGCCAGCATAGACGACACATTCGACATCATCGAGAAAGCCCATGTTGCAACTGGTCATGGTGGTAGAGATGATAATGATGAAGGAACTATCTGTGAAGTATGCCAATATTTTGAGAGATGATGTCGAACTATTCAAGTCATTGTGCAGGAATGCCAGAAAAAGAGAAAACGTCCCATGACCAAGGGAGTGGTTGTGAAACGATACTGACGACCGAGTTTGCATCCAGAGGACAGATTGACCTGATGGACATGCAATCATGAGCCACAACAGTTTCAAATGGATCATGGTATACCAAGACCATTTCGCTACTTCATGTTCATCTCCAAAATGGCAGATTTGAGAAATGCCCACTTGAAGTTTTTAAACAATGGCAGAAGTCACACGAATACTTCTATAGTCACATAACTCACAATGGTTCAAGTTGTAATGCATAAGTGCTGTTAGCAGCATCAAATAGTATTCAACAGAAAAATAAAAACACACATTTTACAAAAAATAGTCATTCCTTGCTTGAAAACTGCCTCGCTAGGGCTCTTCATAATTTGGAGCAAACCAGACTTCCAGTAGTAAGCCTGGTGTAGCGCGCTCTTTATCTGACCGTCCTAGCCTCCCCTCCCACATGGCAGAGCAGGCCATAATCAGTGTAATGAGGAAGGCAGACGTTTTCCCTCTCCTGCTGCCAGCATCTTTCACATCAGGGAAGAGTATCAGCCAAGTGTACAGAGGTAGCCTACCCTCCTTCCTTTCCTTAACATATCCTCTTTCTCAGCACAGTTGGTTAAAGCCGGATGTTCGCTTGTAATCTTGCTCTGTGCCACAAGTGTTTTTTCGCTTTATCTCTGCTATTATGCAACATCACATCACCAGGTTTGGAGCTCTTGATAAGACCATGAAAAGACACACAATGCACCAAAAAAACCCAAACCCAAAATTTGGAGGTGATCTGGTGTGGCTCTAATGTAGCGATTTGACCAAGTTCTGCATTCTGCGACCAATTACATCGAACGAGCCATGAGGTAGCCTTCCAGCTTGCTGACATCTTCCTTCTGATAGGCGCACCAGTTGTTCTCCAATCGGATAATGGTTCGGAGTTTACCGCTGCCATAATTACACAACTTGCGACCCTGTGGCCTGGCCTGAAGATCGTTCATGGCAACCAGACATCCTAGAGTCAGGGTCAGTTGAGGAGCAATGGTGATATCAAGACATGCTTAGAAAAATCAGGGTTCCAGTTGAGTAGAGCAATGATAACATACTGACAATGTGG
>CM031617.1:37961235-37964478 GCA_018398815.1 Conus ventricosus | reverse complement strand
CCTTCTCATGTCTATCAACACAAGCTTCTATTTTTGTTGCAATTACATCCTACACTCTTCTGGAGTGTACTGTGTTCGCATAAAAGATGAGGGCTAATTATTCGACAGTACACGATCAAAGCTTGCCTGTGAAATCTATTTGTTAATAATGTCCTCTCTCTCTTCTTCTCTTCTCCTCCTCGATGATGATGATGATGATGATGATGATTATTACTATTATTACTATCATTATCGTCATTATTATTATTATTGTTGCTGTTGTTAATATTGTTATTTTCATCATTATTATTAACATTATTTTTGTTATCATCATCATTATTTTTATTACCCCATATATTATTATTATTGTTTTATTACCATCATATTTTCTATTGTTAATATCTACAGCTACAGCTACCGCAGAATCATGTGTCCACCAATCGAGGGAAATTGTAGAGTATCCAGAACATCATCATCACCATCATCATCATCACCTTATCATCACAATTATAATAATAATAATAATGATAATAATGATGATAATAATGATTATAATAATGATAATAATGATTATAATAATGATAATAATAATGATAATAATGATGATAATGATAATAATAATGATAATGATAATAATGATAATGGCGATGATGACAGATATTAATTTTGAAACGCCTAACTGCAGGCTCCTGGTGTTCTTGAGCACGCGTGCACACACACACACACACACACACACACACACACACACACACACACACACACACACACACACACACACACACATGGGTACTCCCCTCTCCTCTCCTGTCTCCCCTTTCCCTGACCACTCCTCGCTTGGCTCCTCCCTTCCCCCTCTTTGCAACTGTTTTACCCAGCCCCACAAAGATTGACAGCACTGTGTTCCAGGCTCTAGTCGTGGCAGAGGACGGGATTTGTCTGGTGCACCAACGACGTGAAGGAAAAGGAGAACAAACCAGGAGGAGGGGGGGGGGGTAGTTCTTATTCCTCTGGACAGGAGGACAGAGGCAGCACGGGTCAGAGCAGTGAAACAAATGAAATACGTCTTGGCGACACGTTGTCTGCCCTCCCCCTGACACCCAGCAGCACGAAATCAAGTCCTTTACCCGTAATCCTCACGCCGAAAGCCACCTTAAAAAACAATCTACCACCTACAGCTTTATAAAAAAAAACACTCAGCAGATTGATAAAGTTATCTGGGAGGATGAAAAAAAAATCAGATGTGTTTAAATTCATTACAAGCTATTCATATTCAAGATACAATGACAGGAACACAGACAGTAGCATTAACAAAGATTCATTTGTTGACTGCATACAAAAACCCCGTGTATGTATGATGAAGACAGTCAAGACGCAATAACAACAGAAGAGACCCTCGCCTTTTTGTTAAGGAAAGCCATAATAACAGGTGGAAAGCGTAGGCAGAATTACGTCCCTTTTAAAGAGTCAAGTCAACAACAGACAAAACACAGCTGTTAGAGCTTGAAAACGATTATTGAAAAAAAAAAGAAGAAAAAAAAAACTCAAAAGAAAAGTGACAGAGTTTACATCATTTTATGAATCAATACCTGACAAACATCGTGAATTCTAAACAGTTCTGGAATGAAATTGGGCGTAAATCTGGGCTTTGGAAACAAAACGCTGTCAAGTAAACAAATCACAGAGTATGCATAGCTTGAGCGCTTTGAGACGGTGTATATTGCTGGGAATACAGGGTGAATAAAGAAATCCCAGTTGACACTCTCTTCCTCTCACCGATGAGCTTGACCATCGCATGCATCACTTGGAAGGAAACCCAAACAATATTTATGCAGAATCACTGTAATTAGCAGACATCTTTATCACGGATTTTTACTATGATTTCTATTTTCTATCTCTACTTTCTCCACACACACACACACACACACACCGTATTGTTCCACTATGCAGCTTGACTACTACCTTGATGTTAGAATTTTTAGAGACATGACAAATATTTTGATTTTCAGAAAATGGGTGTTTCTGAATAGTCATGAAGTCTTAAATGAACTTGTTTATTAAGATTTTATTTTCGCTATTTCCGTTAGCTCTTTTGAAAACGCCAAAGAATTGCCTAAAAACAAAAACAAAAAACTAAAACAAAAAAACAAGAAAAAAACCGCTATTTGACGTGATTAGAAAATAAAATCAGCTGAATTACATGTCAATGAAAGCATCTTTCAAACAAGTTTGTTTCAGAATCCAGCTAGGTCTTTCGCAGTCTTTAAATATGTGGGGCCTTTTTCAGAAAACAACCCCATAGAGAACATGATGTTACATGTTCGAAACTAGAAATCAATTCTGATTCAATATTAATTCATATCGAAAGTTCATAGTTATCTTTCGAACATTTCCGGATTTTGTGCAACAAAAAGGATGCACCCACATCGGAATCTGACTCAAAACAAATGATCTTACAACTCACAAGAGAGAGAGAGAGAGAGAGAGAGAGAGAGAGAGAGAGAGAGAGAGAGAGAGAGAGAGAGAGAGAGAGAGAGAGGGTACATGTTGATATAAGCGTTCATAACGCTTGCCATCTTTATTGATGTTAAAAAACAATGAACTGTGTGTTTACTCATAGGTTTAAAAGATGATGAACTCTGTGTATTAGCTGTCTGTATACGTGGTGAATCATTTTATTTCTTTTGAGTGCTATAAAATCAATATTCGGACAGGTAATGTGGCGTGAAAGATTACCTTAATATGTGATGATATAGAAAAAAAGATGAAACAGTCTGCAACGTCACTGGAACATAAAACAAACAAACAAGCACACAACAAGTGTAAAGTGACATTATTTCATTTACAAAGTACACCACAAAAATTCTGATATTTCGGCGAAGGCGCCTTTTTCAACAAACACAGGACAAGAGCGAAAAGAGATCAAAACCAATACTTCCCTTGCACAGCACAATCCACAAATGAAACTAAAAGGCAGAATGCACTTGTGAGCACAATTCAAGGGGGGGGGGGGGGGGGAGGGGGGGGGGAGGAGAGGAAGCAGTAAAGGTGAAGGTTGGAGACAGTGAGTACAAAATGATCAGCTGAAAAAGTAGGAATAATTGAGTAGTATGGGGGGGGGGGGGGGGGTGAAAGGGAGGGGGCAGGGGGGGGGGGGGGGAATAACTGTATTAAAGTGTGGATAAAGAGAACAAATCCAAAGTTCATTGTAAAACTAATGGGTGGATTTGGAGAGGGAGTAGGGGAAAAAAAAACATGGGGAGGGTC
>CM031617.1:37946235-37951235 GCA_018398815.1 Conus ventricosus | reverse complement strand
ATTGTGAAAAAGGAAACAAATAGACAGTACATTAATTTTGTTTCTTATTATTGAGAGAAAGAGGGGAGAGAGGAAAAAACAAAAACAAAAACAGAAGGGGGGGGGGAGAGAGAGAGAAAGGGAGAGAGAGAGAGAGAGAGAGAGAGAGAGAGAGAGAGAGAGAGAGAGAGAGAGAGGAGAGAGAGAGAGAAAGAGAGAGAGAGAGAGGAGAGAGAGAGAGAGAGAGAGAGAGGAGAGAGAGAGAGAGAGAGAGTCGTAACATGGTTAGGGATAAACATGTTAGGTATAGCCTATTCTGCCAATATGAGCCCTGAAAAAACAAAAACAAAAAACAAAAACAACAAGAGAGAGAGAGAGAGAGAGAGAGGAGAGAGAGAGAAGAGAGAGAGAGGAGAGAGAGAGAGAGAGAGAGAGAGAGAGAGACTTACTGATTTAATACGACGTCAGTGGAGTTGGAAGCAGAAGCAAAAAACTGCCAATGAAGTTTTCTGAATGCAGTGTGAGGGAAAGTGTGAACGGTACAAGCCGGATGTGCTGGTATATAGCCACTTGTTTACACCAGCATCTCTCCAGACGCTCCCCTTATCTGTGGGAAACAAGCCTCTGAACCCCCGCTGACCCCCCCTTGACCGAATTCTGCCATTCCCGGTGCCTGATTTTCCCCACCCAGAAGTGACCTGCAGGGCGGTGTAATCTAATAGCCCAACCTTTCTCTTTCACTTGCAGGAATTTCCTCAGCCAACAACTGATAACTGCTAACATAAACAAGTTTGGCCTGAGAGTGGTGATTCCCCTTTCTACCATTCCTTCTTGGGGCCACAGTCTGTGACTGCTAGCTGTTCATTTGTGACATGCAGAATCTGGTTGGATGTGGACAGGGCAACAACTGTTTCTTTGCTATCAACCAAAAACTAATAAATGTTTCATAACCATGTTTCAGCATGTTAAACAGACTTTATTAATACACCTAAAAATATGAAAAAGTCAAAACACAATTTTTCGAGATAAACAGTTGTGGCTCTAATGCATCGATATATTGTTGCTGTCGTCGTCGGCGTCGTCACCATGAGGAGTGAATCCTAATCGCAGTCGTCGTCCTCTTCCTGCTTCATACTTCCTTCTCAGCGCCTCCATTAGCGTCGTCGTCGTCATCATCATCAGCTCGATGCCTCCATTAACGTCGTCGTCGTCGTCATCATCGTCATCATCATCATCATCAGCTCGACGCCTCCATTAGCGCCGTCTTCGTCGTCATCATCATCATCAGCAGCAGCAGCCCGACACCTACATTAGCGTCGTCGTCGTCGTCGTCGTCATCATCATCATCATCATCATCATCATCATCATCATCATCATCATCTCATCATCATCATCATCATCATCATCATCATCATCATCATCAGCCCGACACCTACATTAGCGTCGTCGTCGTCGTCGTCGTCGTCGTCGTCGTCGTCGTCATGATGATGATGATGATGATGATGATGATGATGATGATGATGATGATGATGACCATCATCATCATCATCATCATCATCATCATCATCATCAGCCCGACACCTCCATTAGCGTCGTCGTCGTCATTATCATCATCATCAGTAGCCCGACGCCTCCATTAGCGTCGTCGTCGTCGTCATCATCATCATCATCATCATCATCAGCCCGACGCCTCCATTAATGTCGTCGTCATCATCATCATCATCATCATCATCATCATCATCATCATCATCATATCATCATCATCATTTATCATCATCATCATCATCATCAGCCCGACACCTACATTAGCGTCGTCGTCGTCGTCGTCGTCGTCGTCGTCGTCATGATGATGATGATGCTGACGATGATGATGATGATGATGATGATGATGATGATGATCATCATCATCATCATCATCATCATCATCATCATCATCATCATCATCATCATCATCATCATCATCATCAGCCCGACACCTCCATTAGCGTCGTCGTCGTCATTATCATCATCATCAGTAGCCCGACGCCTCCATTAGCGTCGTCGTCGTCGTCATCATCATCATCATTATCATCATCAGCCCGACGCCTCCATTAATGTCATCATCATCATCATCATCATCTCATCATCATCATCATCATCATCATCATCATCATCTCATCATCATCAGCCCGACGCATCCGTTAGCGTCGTCGTCGTCGGGAGGAGGGGACGGGGTGGTGGTGGTGGTGGTGGTGTTGGGACAGGCAGAGGAGGAGGAGGCAATACTGCTTCTCATCATGGAACATCTTCAAACTAGGAACACCAACGTTTTGCATACGCGTCTTCATCTCAGCTTCTCTTCGCCACGCGCGCAGACGCCCCCCCCCCCCCCCGCCCCGCCTCTTCCACTCTGGATGAGAGAGAGAGAGGGGAGAGACAAATGACAAATGACAAATGACAAATGTTTTATTGTGTATAGGCCTGTGGCCCGTTACAATGAAGAGAAGGCAAACAACTGTTAAATTGGAAACGAGACAAACAAACGTAACATTCAACATTGCCAGAAATCCCATATCAACCGCAATAATCTCAGAAAAATGTGTTCATAAAGCAAAACTTGCTCTGCGTTTCAAAGCCAAAAAGAGGAATTTAGACAAATTCAGTTGAGTATCAAGGCTACTACTCAAAATCCTTGTGCATTGGTCACGTTTGGTAAGATAGGTCCCTGCACGTTGAATGCAATATTTAGCTCGTAGGTCACTATATTGTTGGCATTCGAATAGAACATGGAATTCGTCCTCATCGTCCGCCTGGCATAGGGGACAACCAGGTTGATCTATTGCCGAAAAGCGGAAAACATGGCTGTTTATGCTCGAAACTCCCATTCTAAAACGCACGAGGGCAGTTTTAAATTGCCTGTTCTTAATGAATTCAAAATACTTTTCACGTTCAAAGATGCTTTTAAATGAGTAGTATAATTCAAACCGATTGCTCTCTGATACATGAGCATACCAACGTTGGCAAAAACAGTTCTGTAGGCGTTCTCTGAATAACTGTATAAAGCGTTTCTCGTCGCCTACCTCTCCAACATCCAGATATACCAAAACCGTTTGAACATAGCAGCGTTTTAATATGTGTGACCCAATTTTTCATCTTTTTGTTTCTATTTTGTAAATCAAAAAGCATATCATAGGCTTTTCTGGAATACCTTGTCAGTGGTTGCCTGCGTAGTCTGAACCAGAACTGAATACATCTCGTTGCTGAAGTAATATATAACGGAAAACGCCCCAGTTCTCCATAAACCATATCATTAGGTGTAAATGGAGGGACGTTCAGCAATAGCTTACAGGCCTGCAAATGAACTTTTTCGATGGATTCTCGTGGTTTGAACCCCCATAGTTCCGACCCGTATAAAAGAGAAGGAACAACTTGGGCATCAAAAATCCTAAAGAACAGTTTAGGTGAAAAGCAGCTGAGTTTTCTTAACACTTTCAGAATTTCTATGGTAGCTTTCTTACCTCTAATGCAATGATCGTGGCCAGAAGTAACATCGAAACTAAGCTTTGTTGAAAAAGTAACACCTAGATATTTATAAGAATTTACAACATCTAACTGCTTATCACCAAAGAACCAACATTCCTTTCTACTTAAATAGCCACCTTTCCGAAAAAACCATGACTTTAGTTTTTTCCAGATTAACTTTTAAAACATAGTCTTTGAGCACACTCAAATGAGACATTAAGTTGATTTTGCAGCCCTGCTATAGTCGACGACATGAGAGCGATGTCATCAGCAAATAACAGTATGAAAATTTCTACATCGTTAGGGATGAATTGTATTCCTTGCTTGCCACGTGAAAACATGTCACGTGCAAGCTCGTTAATACATATTGAAAATAAGGTAGGACTAAGGCAGCAACCCTGTTTAGACCTTGCAAACATTCAAAATAATCAGTGTAAGAGTTACCACATCTGACACATGATTTAATGGTGCTGTACATACTTTTCAAAATATTAAACAGGTTTCCTTTGACGCCATTCGTGAGTAGTGTATTAAACAAAAGACTATGTTGTACCATATCGAACGCCTTTCTGAAATCGATAAATGCTACATAAAATTTATTGTTCCTTGATAAATGTTTTTCTATGCTAGCATACAAAGTGAAAATGTGATCAGTAGTGGAATAAGATTTTCTAAACCCAGCTTGGGCATCAGAAATAACTTCGTTGTTTTCAGCCCAGGAAATGAGCCGTTTATTCAATATGTGCGTAAAAATCTTACACAAATGACTAATCAAGGAAACACCACGATAATTGTTCGTATCGTTCACATCACCTTTTTTATGCAACGGAATAATTATTGATTTAGTCCATTCTTCAGGGAATACACCATCTCTGAAAAGTTTATTGAAGTATTTAACTAGAAAGGGGACTATCGAATCTCCTGAGGCCTTTATGACTTCACTTATCAAAGAATCAGGACCAGCTGCTTTGCCACACTTAAGACTCTGGATGGCTTTCTTTACTTCCTCTATTGTAATTTCAGCGTCCAGAATAGGGTCAAATGCCATATCAGAGACATCCAGTTTTAGATGGTCCGCATTTTGGACAAAACCAAGGTTTAACAAGTGTTCAAAATGGTTAAGCCACTGATCCTGTGAAATAGTATTACTTACTTGGGAACGACTGCGATACTTATTGATTTCAGACCAAAAGGCCTGAGAATCATCTACTACTTGCATTAAGCAGTTAATGCGTTCAGTTTTAAAACTACGTTTCTTCATGTACTTAAGTTGATTGTATTCTCTCCTCATTTGTACATAGGCACATTTATCAGCTGGATCTACAGATCTCTTAAAAATGGTCAAAGCCTTCCGAACTCCCGTCTTCTTGTTTTGACATTCGTCATCAAACCAAGATTTTCTCACAACCCTGCTTTTTGAAGAACGATTTTGGCGCATACAAGCGCTGGCATTCATTAAACAATTAGTAAATTCATACAGTGCTCTGTTAACACAAGCATCAATCATATTGGCGCATATT
>CM031617.1:37931235-37936235 GCA_018398815.1 Conus ventricosus | reverse complement strand
CAAAGCTCTGGAGACGTGGACGAAGAAGCAGCTTGTGACAATAAACGTAAAAAAACCCACTTACACAGTCTTCAGTCTTTCCACTCGAGAACAGAAATCCACTCTCAGGATCAATGGTCAGACCCTACCAGCAGAGGACAACCCCCCGTACCTGGGGTGACTTTCGACAAGAGGCTGACGTGGAAGCAGCCGACCGAGAAAATTGTGGCCAAAGGTAAAGTGCGCTTAGCACTTATGAAGAAGCTGGCAGGCACAACTTTGGGTGCAGATGCCGGAATCCTCAAGAAGATGTACGCCGAAAAATTCAGGTCAGTTCTGGAATATGGTGTAACGGTGTGGGAAACTGACGCTAAGTCTAACTTTGACAAGGTGAGCAAAGTGCACAACCAGGACACCAGAATCATCATCTGAGCCATGAAGTCAACCCCCATCAAGGAACTGGAGACCGTCACAGGGTTGGAACCTCTTGAGGACAGACGAGACACGAAGCTGCTTGTCCAGGCGGCCAAGTTCAAAAGACTCCCTGGACACCCAATGAAGGACAAGATGTCACAGCCAACAAAAGGAAGGCTGAAAAGAAGAGGAAGTTTTATCCACCAGCCGAGGATCCTTGAAAGAAGATACGAAGACATCTTGGATCATGAACCCAGAGAGATCCCACAGTTCCTTGAGAACCCGACATGGAAGGAGGATAGTCACCCCTCATACAGTGCAGCGTCCATGGCGTTGGCAAAAAAAGACTCGCAAAGCAGCGCTGAGAGGAAGTCCCACACCATGGAACACATCAACAACTGCTATCCCCAAGACAGCTGGACCCATGTATATACAGACGGATCTGCTGATCAGGCAGTGAGGAACGGTGGTGCCGGAATCTACATCAAGTATACAGGAGGGAGAGAAGGAAGGATCTCACTCGCAACCGGCCTTTACTCCACCAACTTCAAGGCCGAGGCAGTTGCCATACAAACAGGAGCAGCCCATATCGAGCGCAGCCCTCATACCTCCAGCAACGTCGTCTTTCATTCAGACGCTCGGTATGTTTTGCAGGCCCTACAGACTGCCAGAGACAAAGAACTGAACGACCTATCCACTGCCCTTATCTCCCTTTGCAGAGCCGGCACAGTCGTTCCACAGTGGATCCCTTCCCACTGCAACGTACTTGGCAACGAGGTTGCAGACACTCTGGCTAAAGAGGGAGCAACAAAGAAACAGGAAGACATGTCCACAACCCTCACGGAACCCAAGACAATCATCAAAGCCAGATAGCAGAGCAAGTGGTTGCAGAGACAGCAAGACCACTCACCACCCGTCTACAGGAACACAAAATCCGATCTACTTCTGCCATACACGAACATCTACAAGCCACAGGCCACACTTTCAGCTCCCAAGAAACCAAGATCGTATCTACAGAGCCCTTCCTCACAAAAAGAAAAGTTAACGAAGCCATCGAAATCAAGACCAGACGCCCCAGCCTGAACAGAGGTCAAGGCTTTGAACTCCCCCCCCCCCCCATCTACAATCAGATCCTGGCAACCGTTCACCCCGCACAACAGTCGTCCCACCAGGCCTCGCTGCCACAACAGGAACAGTGAGCTGACGAAGACAGGGCGACCCTGTCGAAATATTCTCCATGTAAGTGTTTGATTCTGAGTCTTTAACTACTTTTCTAATGTCGAATTCAGAATCCAGAAACCTATATTCTTAAAAGAAAGAAGGAAAGAAACAAGCCACCTCCCCCCCCCCACCCCTTCACCTTCCCCGTAGTAGGTTCTCCCAGACCGGAAGAAAACTCCTGGCCTGGACCACCGTCCACATGCTAAAGATGCCGGATCTCGTGCCAGATTATTCAAAACCACTTTCTCATTCCAATGGCGATTGATCGATGGCAGACGACATTTGAAATCCCAAGACGCCAGGAATTGGTTACCCACCGCTGACTAGGTGCTGACACGTCTGGCGTCCTCTCTTTCCTCTTTCACCTACTTACCCACCTTTCCTAAAAGGGAGGGAGAGAGAGAGAGAGAGAGAGAGAGAGAGAGAGAGAGAGAGAGAGAGAGAGAGAGAGAGAGAGAGAGAGGAAGGGGGGGGGGGAGGGGTGTTAGAGGAGAGGCGGAGAAACGGTAGGGGATGGGGATGGGGTTGGGAGTTAGTTGATGAGGGAAGGCAGGATTGAGGATGAAGTGAGAAACTTTCCGGTAGATTCTTGTCGTCTGTCTGTCTGTCTGCCTCTCTCTCTCTCTCTCTCTCTCTCTCTCTCTCTCTCTCTCTCTCTCTCTCTCTCTCTTCTCTCTCTCTCTCTCTCTCTCTCTCTCTCTCTCTGTATTTAAGTTCAAAACGTTCACCGAAAACAAACACACATCAAATTCACTTGAAATCAACCTACGGTATGTGCTTACACAGTCTTCGACATTTATTCGGATAGCTTTGATCTTCTTATCGCATGCTCAATTCAAACCGGTCAATTTGTGCGATATTGAGAGCATTCGTCTAATAAAGGTTGATGGTACTTGAGGTGGGGACTGTTATATTTAGGGGCGAAAATCGAAACGTTCTCAAATTGGGGATTATATCACTTTTTTGGAAAAAAAAATGATGACGTTGCAGTATCCCTAACCTAACACATTGAAGTGCAGATATTTAGAAGGTACTAGTTCAGAAAGTTGATTGCTTAAAGCACAACTGTCCCGCTCTCTTTTATGCTGTGCATTACATGAAACTTAATTTGTGCTTTGTTTCTTTGCTAGTTCGTAGTATAGGATGCCTTGTTTTCACTAATGCTAGTCTTTCAATCTGCGGTTAATTCTCAGTGTCAAAGCCGTGTGAAAATAGATAAATTAGTGTTAGATGTAACATATACTTTGCACCATATTTTTGGATAACGTTTTACAATGCAATCGTTTAAAATTCCAGAATGCACACATTATCACTCCTGGGTTTTGTCTTAAAATTTTTTTTTTAAGCGGACAAAAGCCAGCCCAAATGTCCAAGGACGAAGATGAAGAGTGTAGGCTGGTACGTCGAATAAATGAAAGAAATAAATGAATGGGGATGCAGTAAAAAAAAAAGAAAGAAAAAAGGGGAAAAAAGCCCTAAACCGCCAAATACCTAAGCAGGGACTCTATTTTTCTTTTGAAGGTCGAAAATGAAGAGGGAAAGACAGATGATGTGGAGGGGAGACGGTTGTTAAACGCTCTCTGTGCACGCTTATAACATCAACACTTCTAAAAGAAACCTGTATAGCTATTTCAAGTAAAATAAGGGAAAATGGTTATCGTTTAAAACCGGTGTTTTCCTGTATTTCTCTTAAGATTAACTAGGATTCATTAGCAAAGCAAAAGTACCATCGATTGCATTGCTGGCTTAACCAGGCTATTATTACAAAACCTTGCTGTTGTTGTGATAATGGATAATACAAAAAAATAGATTAGACATTATTTTCAAAGCAAGGGAGATTAAAAGTCAAGACACTCCAACAAAGACATGTTTTAAGATTTGATTTGAGTCCAACATACTCAGTCCTCTACACACAAGATGCCAGTGTGGGCTGTTTTGAGTACCGCCCCAGCATTTGGCATTGAACTGAGCTTGGCATCCATAAGGCATCGACAATTTTGTTTCTGGCAGGAGGGCCCCTGCCCGTCTGATGATAAGTTCAGTCATGATTCTGCCCCTGTTGAAGTGAGACTCTGACGTAGCTGCAAACGGCAATGTTTACAATGTTGACTTAAGCTCCTGGTTTCGCACACGCAGACATACCCGTGTCGCCATTATTCCTCCTACACATGCATAGGCCCAACGAGGTCAGTATATAACTGTCACACATACGCACACTCTTCGGAAAAACAGTTTCTCTGATTTTGTTTTACAGTTGATGTTCTGTATGTAGGTTGGCTCATATATCATTGAGTTGAAAACGCTGCGTGGTTTACACTTGCCAGAACATAGATCAGGTATTCCCAATAGGACATGGCGACACTGATTGAGATTTAGCTGTCCATAAAATGGATGTGTGTGTGTGTGGGGGGGGGGGGGGGGGACGAGGGGGGAGAGTGCATAGCAAGAGACAGAGATATGAAAGACATTTGGCAGACTAAGGTAATGAATAGAGACAGATAAAGCAGTTGGGGGAAAAGCTGTGGGAGAAGAAGCAAAATGGGATACAGCTCTGCCAGAGAGAGAGAGAACGAGAGAGAGAGAGAGAGAGAGAGAGAAGCGAGAGAGGAGAGAGAGAGAGAGAGAGAGAGAGAGAGAGAGAGAGAGAGAGAGGAGAGAGTAGAGAGAGAGAGAGAGAGAGACTCAAGACTCAAGACTCAAGACTCAAAAACTTTATTACTCAAGGATAGAGATTTTAGGCAGTGCCTATTCTTCCAATCTGTCCTTGCTATTCTACAACATTCAACTAAACACACTGCACATATTAATAATGGTAGAAACAATGAAGAATATCTTTTTCCCAGAATGTCACCGCCAAAGGACCGTGCCTCGTTGTGCGATGTCCACTGACGTGACTCCGCCGCTGCACGACGCTTAGAGAGAGAGGAGAGAGAGAGAGAGAGAGAGAGAGAGAGAGAGAGAGAGAGAGAGAGAGAGAGAGAGAGAGAGGAGAGAGAGAGAGAGAGACTTCAGACGTGTCAACGATTCCTCACTGATGAAACATCCTCCAGCGTCTCGGGATTTCAAAAGCAGTCGTCTGCTCTGTCATCGGGCATTCGCCGTTCAAATAAGGCAATGGTCCAGAGATTGCCGCACTAACAGAGTGGAAGATTCCGTGTTTATCATCCCCCACGCCAATACATGAAGGAGTGATATCTCTGATTTCCCTTCTCTACTTTCTTTCTCTTCATTCCTTTCTTTTCTTCTTCCTTTTTCTTTCTTTATGTCTCTCTCTCTCTCTCTCTCTCTCTCTCTCTGTCCTTCTCTCTGTCTCTGTATGTCTGTCTCTTTCATTTCCTCTCTCCTATGTCTCTCTGTCTATCTGTCTGTCTCCCTCTTTCTCCCTG
>CM031617.1:37913735-37918735 GCA_018398815.1 Conus ventricosus | reverse complement strand
CATACACACACACACACACACACACACACACACGCACGCACGCACGCACGTACGCACGCACGAACGGACACACCACACACACACACACACACACACACACACACACACACACACACACACACACACACACACACACACACACACAGGGTCGCGAGCGCGCGCACACACACTCACACAGACACAGATACACACACACACACACACACACACACACACACACACACACACACACACACACACACACACACATATACACACACACACACACACACACACACACACACACACACACACACACACACACACACACACATACACACACACACACACACACACACACATACACACACACACAAAGTCTCCTCATTCCTCACCGCCATCTCTCCCTCCCTTCCCCCCCCCCCACCCCGTCTCTCTCTCTCTCTCTCTCTTTCTCTCTCTCTCTCTCTCTCTCTCTCTCTCTCTCTCTCTCTCTCTCTCTCTCTCTCTCTCTCTCTCTCTCTCTCTCTCTCTGTTGTCTAGCTGTTAGCAGGACGATCCTTCCACGGCTGTGGAGATATTTTGTTCGTCTTTGCAAGAAAGCTCTAAAATAAGTCTAACTGTTGGTGGTCTTCGGGCGACAGCAGACTAATGCTGATCGTGCGGCACGTGACATGACATTGTCATCACTGGAAAATTAAGGCCGAGAAAATCGGACGTTTGCCGCCATTCCTAAACTGACAAAAATTTCTGACCATTCTCCTGCCTCTCAAACCCAAGCTGATAGTACTAAGTTCAGAAGAAAGAAAGAAAGAATGAAAGAAAGAGAGAGAAAAAAAAGGAAGAAAGAAAGAAAGAAAGGAAGGAAGGAAGAAAGGAAGGAAGGAAGGAAGGAAGAAAGGAAGGAAGGAAGAAAGAAAGGAAGAAAGAGAGATAAAGAAAAAAAGAGAAAGAGAGAAAGAAAAAAAAAGAAAGAGAGAAAGAAAAAAGGACGAAAGAAAGAGAGAAAGAAAAGAAAAAGGAAAAAAAAACACCCCTCCCCCCAAAACAAACAAATTAACAAACAAAAACAAAAACAACCCCCCCCAAAAAAAAAAAACAACCTCACAGGTCAGCAGTGACAGAAGGGCTGAGAAAATAAAGGAATGGAAAGGCGAAAGGTTGTATCTTCCCTGTCTGGTTTGTTCCAACCGATCCCTATCAATTTGATAAACAATTCCATCTGAACTAACAACAAGATGCGAAGCATATAAACGTACTCCCAGTTTTCCAAACCGCTTATAAATCGGCCAAGTGCTTTGTGAGATAAGAAATAAAGGCAAAATAACGGTTTTAACGGTTATTTAACCGATGTACACTTTTGAAACTGGTATTTTAGTCCTCACTGGGCTAAAGCCTGTGTGCATACCAAATTTCATCCAAATCGGACAATATGTCAAGAAAAACGGTTTTTAACGGTCAAATTTTGAAACACTGCATGGAAGTGCCATTTGTGTGTGATGACCTTTCTATATACAAAATTTCATTAAAATCCACCAATATATAAAAAAATAACGGCAAAATAACGGTTTATCGGTTATATAACCGATATACACTTTTGAAACCGGTATTTTAGTTCTCACTGGGCTAAAGCCTGTGTACATATCAAATTTCATCCAAACTGTACAATATGTCAAGAATAACGGTTTTTAACGGTCAAATTTTGGAACACTATATAGAAGTGCCATTTGTGTGTGATAACCTTTCTATATACCAAATTTCATTAAAATCCACCTATATATAAGAAATAACGGCAGAATAACGGTTTTTAACGGTTGTTTAATCCATTTTCAGCATTACACCACTTACATATGGACAGAGGATCCGATTTGTCACAAGATCA
Source organism: Conus ventricosus (assembly GCA_018398815.1). NCBI lineage: Eukaryota > Metazoa > Mollusca > Gastropoda > Neogastropoda > Conidae > Conus > Conus ventricosus. The sequence goes on along the minus strand of CM031617.1, from coordinate 37,916,874 downwards.
TCCAAACCGCTTATAAATTGGCCAAGCACTTTCTGAGATATTCCATAAAGAAGAAAAACCATTACAGGCCGTTATAGCCGTTAGTAACGGCTATAACGGGGCAAACTAAAACACCAGGCATCATCCGTGACCCATAATGAACATACCTGCTAATTTTCATGAAGGTCGGCCAAGTACTTTCTGAAATATTCCATAAAGAAGAAAACCCGTTACAGGCCGTTACAGCCGTTAGTAACGGTTATAACGGTAAACTAAAACATCGGGCATTATTCGTGACCCATAATGAACATACCTAAATATTTTCAGAAAGATTGGCCAAGTACTTTCTGAGATATTCCATAAAGAAGAAAAACCGTTACAGGCCGTTACAGCCGTTAGTAACGGTTATAACGGTAAACTAAAACATCGGGCATTATTCGTGACCCATAATGAACATACCTAAATATTTTCAGAAAGATTGGCCAAGTACTTTCTGAGATATTCCATAAAGAAGAAAAACCGTTACAGGCCGTTACAGGCGTTAGTAACGGTAAACTAAAACGTCGGGCATCATCCATGACCCATAATGAACATACCTACAAATTTTCAGAAAGATCGACCCAGTAGTTTTGTCTGGAGCGAGTGGAACACATTTTGACCACGGACACACACACACACACACACACACACACACACACACACACACACACACACACACACACACCACGCAGCATTTCTTCGTTCCCATTCTAAAGTACTCCCTGTTCTTTAAGAACTGGGAGTACAAAAGCAATGGATTTGTCCTGCTCTGACAATTTCAGGCCGTCCTCTCTCTCTTCGGCATCTTTGCCTACACTAAGTACACTGTTCCGCAATGGAACACACTAAATGGAAATGATACGATGACACAGACAGTGAGTTGTTGATAGTCATCCACAACATAGACTTGCTTAGGCATCTAAAACCAAAAGCTTACTACACCGAGATGCTTCACTGTGGACGTAGATAGAAGGATGTTCGGAAATCTGCAAGGGAGATAATCTGTGTTAGAGCTCGCTTGGAATGAGGCCAAACCTTCCGTTTTCATGGAGAGAGAGAGAGAGAGAGAGAGAGAGAGAGAGAGAGAGAGAGAGAGAGAGAGAGAGAGAGAGAGAGAGAGAGAAGACAAGACAAATTCTTTATTATCGAGGGTAATAGATAAGCAAGTTCATGCTTTTTTACATCCAGCCCTCGCCCAAGAGGGGAACAAAAAAAATTGCGAAATGAAAAATGAACAAACGACAAAAAAAAAGAAACCCAACAAACAAACAAAAGATTGAACACACACAAAAAATGTCCGAAAATACACAAAATGGAAATAACATCAAAGAAACGTAACGAACTTCCACTTTAACAATCCCCACCCAGAAAACGCCCCTCCCCAAACACCCACCCAAACACTTGTACACTTTCGCAAACAAACAACACCCAAACATACATAGTAAGCAGCGGGGTGAAGAGAGAGATGGGGGGGTGGAGAGAAGCGGAGAGAGAGAGAGAGAGAGAGAGAGAGAGAGAGAGAGAGAGAGAGAGAGAGAGAGAGAGAGAGAGAACGAACGAACGAACGAACGAACGAAAATTTAATTCTTCAGGCCTCCAGCCCCTAGAATGGGGTCTAACATAAAACATAAAGTTATAGATTTCACAATGCATCCAGATTTTCGTTGTAAGCCCGTCTTAGCTTCAATGCATTAAAAAGGTATACGCTAAGCTTGCGAATATTACTAACAGAGCCATTTCTTAATAAACTGACATACGGCTGCTGTCTCATAATCAAATATTTCACTCTTAAATTCTTGTAAAGAACACACTTGTTAACAAAATGATCTTCGTCTTCAAGCTCATTGCAAACTGCACACATAAAATTTCCATTTTTCTGAAACATTCTTCTGAAGAAGGATCCATTGATCGGCAGCAAACCAAGACGTAGCTTTATCAAGCAATCTCGAAAACATTTTATATCAATGAATTTGAAATAGCGTTCACTTTCAAAGCTCGTTTTAAACAAACTATATCTTTGGTATATTTTCTTAACCATTACAGATTCATCCCATTCTTGTCTGTATATATCTTTCATTCTCTGTTTGAACGATGATACAAAAGTCTGCTCACAGCCCACACCTTGTTGCAACCATACATATCCAAATCCGAGACTGCACAGAATGTTTTTAACTAAAGTTACCAACATTTTTTGCCATTTTCATCTAAATTAAAAAGCATTGAGTATGCTTGTCTGGGTAATCTGTGTCACGACCGACCCCTGGAGGTCTGCCCTGACAGGATCGGTCTAGGTGGGAGTGAAGGGAGTGACTGACCTCACACGCTCCGCAAGAGACCACACAATAAAGATTACGATACAACACCCATTTATTCACACCAGCAAAATAAACATTCCAACACACGCCACCATGCACGATCACAATAAAGCACTCCAACGCACACAACATGCACAATCACGATCAAGCACTCCAACGCACACAACATGCACAATCACGATCAAGCACTCCAACGCACACAACATGCACAATCACGATCAAGCACTCCAACGCACACAACATGCACAATCGCAATCAAGCACTCCCACACCCACAACATGCACGATTATAAATAAATATTTCACCATACGACGTACACAATCCAATTACAGCATTCCAGCACATATGGCATGTACACAATTATAAAGAAATATTTCCAGTATTGACCTTTCTCACACCACGGAGTGCGTCCACATCCCTGCCCCTGTCAAGTCCGCAGGGAGCACCCTGTCGCACTAGGTGCTCCGAGCCGGGTTGGTTCTCGCAGGGAGTCGCCCAAAGCCGACACCCTCGACTCCCAAGCGGGCAGTGAAGAGCGTGTCCGGGGGGGGGGGGGGGGGGGGGGGGGGGGGGGGGGCGAGTAGCTGTTACTGGAGGTCCTGGACGGGGGGTCAGGCCGGCCAGTCAAGACGGCGGGCGTCTCTACCAGCCCTCGGTCCCGACCAAGGCGTGGCCTCGATCAGCGTGTGGCACCAATCCCGTCCGTGGTCTCAGCCAGAAACGTGGCCTCGACCAGTACGTGGCACCATCCAGATCGTGCTCCAGGTGAAGCCCCCGGGGGGGGGGGGGGAGGACGTAGCATACCG
>CM031617.1:37886589-37913635 GCA_018398815.1 Conus ventricosus | reverse complement strand
AAAACCCCCCGCAAAAAAAAAAAAAAAACCCAAAAGTTTTTTCCCCTTTTAATCAGTAAACTCCGACCCCGTTTCACGACGCCCTCCCCCAAATGTTCCCCCCAAAAAAAAAAAACCCCTGCACTGAAGCGTTGATATAAGAAAAGGGAGTAAGTCGTTATGCGTCGAAGAGCGCGTCCCCTCCCTCCCGGGGCCCAAACTACACTCCAATCCACGCAGATAGTTTACCGCGGGGAGCCCTCAAGATCTTGCCCACCCTGAAAAAAAGAAGATTGAAGTGGGGGAACTGTCACGGCGAAAAAAAAAAAAGAGGGGGCGTCCGCCGGGGAACGCCCTGCCGGGCCCCCAGGTGTGTCCTCACTCCAAAAAAAAAGAGGAAGAAGGATGACGTGGACGTGGGGGCGACAAAACCCCTAAACCCCGAAGGCCGCCCCCTCCGGATTTGCTGTGTAGAGGGAGGTAAAAAAAACTGCGGAAACCTGTAAAAAAAGGAAATGTCTTATACCACAGAATAAAGTTTTTGCTGTTTTTATTTAAATTTAAACGCCTCAAATTTTTTTTCATGTTTTTAGCATTCATGTTGACTCATTAAATGTAGTCTGAAGTCACCATCACCCAAAGTGCGAAGCTGTTTGGAATTTTTAACCAGCTTATACAACCAGCCCCCCTTACATAAAAATTTCTCTTCCCCAGAATTTTTTTCCCATTACAATTTAAAAAAAAACTTTGATTTTCCCATTTCCCCCAAACCCACGAACATTAACTGTAACCGTTCCTTCAAAAAAGTGATTATCTGTCTGAGTTACCAACCCCCCTTCAGTTCCCATCGAGGTTCCAAGAAAATGATTCATGGATTATAAATCATATCATTTCCAACAAACCAAATCCAGTTAGTGACCCCGTACGGTCACAATTCAGGACCCTACCTAGTAACATGTTTTAATGAATCAAACCTTTTCAAGCAAAACCCAAAAAAATAGAATTAAAACCCGGTATCCAAATTTCCTAGCAGGCACAATAAACCCTACAAAGGGCATCAAAAATTATCAAGCCTAGGAAAATCACCAATTCTAAGCTCGCAAGGATTCCGAGCGTGCTTACATTGCCTAAACATTCCCTATGCACCACAATGCTGCGGAAAAACTTCTTGAATACGGGCGAACCACCGTCGACAAAACAACCTAACAAATTACACCAAATGAGGTTCTGAAGCAAAATTTCATAAATATTTTAAACCCCTTTTTGTTTTTTTCTCTATTTTTTTTCTTTTTATTTTCATGTAAAACCCTGTACAAGTAATCAATAATACTACATTGTTTTTAAAACAATCAGAATTCCTGCAAATTTTTAAATAATAATTTGGGAAAAGAAAAAAAAAACAATGATCCCTTTTTTTTCCTTTCCGCCCCCCCCAACCCGGTTTAGTCCAACGCAAACCCAAAAAGTGAACCTCTAAAAGAGTCTATCCGAGGTACCACCACCCGTCCCTATCGATAAACCTCACACACGCCGACACAGCGCATTGCCCCGTCGGGCCCCCCCCGTCCCTTTCCCAAAAAAAATTTTCCTCCTCCTTTAATAATTAAAAAAAAAATTTTCCCCTTTAAAAACAAAAACCCCAAACCCCCTAAAAATAAACAATTCTTAACCCCAACCCTTGAAAAAAATTTTTTCTGAAACAAAACCCCCAACACCCTATTTTTTTTTACAACGAATTTCTTAAACCCTTTTTTTTCCCTAAACCCCTTCCCCATTTTAAAACCCCCCACAATTCATAAAAATACTTTTTTTTTTAAAAAAATTTAAAAGTTAATTAAAAAATATCCCCTTATCTCCCCCCAACCCTTTCCCCCCCGAATTTTATTTCCTCCCTTCAAAACGGAAACCCCCCAGGCGGCCCCCCCTTCCCCGGAATAAAAACCCCTTAAAGAAAACCCGCCCTTTGAAACCCCGAAAAACAAAAATTGGGAAACCAGGGAAATCTGGGGTACCCAAACCAAACCCCCTTTTTTCCCCCAGAAAACCCCCGCTAACCCCGCACCACAAAACCGAACGACACACATGGACGAAAAACCTTTATCGCCGGGATGCCAGACACCCAACCCTGGTAAGGGGGCCCCCGGGAAACCCCGCCGCGAAACCGGGAAACCCAAAACCGACAACCCAAAACCCCTCCCCCAAACCAGAAAAAAACAAAAACAGGTCCCCCCTTTTTTTCTATTTCCCAGAAGCCAACGCCCGGAAATCGAAACCCCCCGGCTAAAACCCGTAAAAACCCACAAATTCCCCACCAATGGGCCCCCTTTCCCCCCCCCCCCCCAAACCCCCCCCCCCCCCCCCCACCCCCCCCCCCCCCCCCCCCCCCCCCCCCCCCCCCCCCCCCCCCCCCCCCCCCCCCCCCCCCCCCCCCCACCCCCCCCCCCCCCCCCCCCCCCCCCCCCCCCCCCCCCCCCCCCCCCCCCCCCCCTCAAGATTGATAGGTAAGCAAAACTCCGGCAGGAATCACGTACTTCACGGCACTGCCAACCGGGAAATGGACGGGCCACCCCCACAATTGTCACTGAGGCGACTGTATCATTCGTGCGTGACAATACCCTTCCCAAGTTTTTAAAGTTCCCTTTAAAAAAACCTGAAGGAACGCACAAAACAAGTCCTTGTGTTACATCATTTGGAAAAAATAACAAAAACCCTTTCCTCATTTTTTTAAGCTCTCGGCACAGAACCCTTTACTCCTACACTAAAGAAATCTGCAACCACTTTCTCACGTTCGGAATTGCCCCCACAAAAAATTAGAATGGTTGAATTCAGCCTGATTTTGCACCCCCAAAAACTATAAACACTCAACCCTGTGAAGACATCTGGAATTGGTAAATGGCATAGGGGGCGTGCAGAAACAATTATCAGTTTCCGGGAACGCCTCCTCAACTCCGGATTCCACCACGATGTGGGACGATTCGTCCTTTAGCCGGGTACGCTGGCTTTTTAAAACTGATTTCACAACCCCCTATGTATAACACCCCCGGGCCCAATAAAGTGGGGGAAATATTCCTCCTTTGTCTTTTTTCCCCCCAAGGTCCAGCCACAGGAATATGTGCCCGGAGTTAATACGGTTTTCCCTTGGACTTCGGCACACAAACCGGGGTTTGCTTTTCGCTTCACTCTCGTACTTGCGTAAAAACCGGTCTTTCCACAAAAGGGAGACCCTTTTTCCCGTGGGGATGGAACACTAACTTTTCCTCGCAGTCTTCTGGCCCGGAAGGCATCATCCTTTCCCTCCCCACGAACACCCGTCTTTCGAGACACCCACCCTTGCTCCTTTAAAGAAAAGGTTAGAGGCCTGCCCTGGGCTCTGACCTGAGCACGAGTCAACACAGTGACCTGAAAATGTATCTGATTGCGAATTATCCAAATTTTTGTCTCCCGGGGGTATATGGGACTCTCTCAGGTGGTGCTCCCCCTGGGCAAGAAATTTCCCCACCAGCCCCTCGCAACTGGATCCCCACCCCAGAGCCTCAACCTTCCCCCCAAAGTACGGCGGTCCATTAACACAGCCCAGGGTAGTTTGCTACACCCCTGGATTCACCAATACAACTGTCTGAGCCCCCCTGTATGGGGCATACTTGGTACCGCCTCGCCCGCGCCCACGGTCTGCGAGCCTGTATCTCTGTACCACTTCCCCATGACTCTCCAACTTCACCCTACCCCTCGGACTGAAGGGTTTCCTGGGCATGGTAAACACAGCTAGGGGTAGCTCCGAGTTATGCTCTCTAAGACTGATACATTTTGGGAACTACATTCAAGTTCGGACAATTACGCTGGACGGGGCCCGGGCCCGCTTGCACGCTAGAAAAACCCCCCCTACCTGGGTGCGCTTTGGGGGTGCAGCACTGATCGTGGCTGAGCCCCCCTAAATTTACCTCTCCGCTGTCCCCTGGTCCTTTTCGTGGAATTGCCTTTATCTTTACCCCCAAGTGCTTCGGTTTGATCGGTGTCCTTTTTAAAATGGGCCCCTTTTTGCTCTCTCCCCTATCCCTCGTGTTTGCTGCCCAGGCTTCCCAAAGGGCCACTGCTTCAGCTTTTTAGGACAAGCTCGACGCACCCCCCCCCGGCAAAGTCGGAGTAAAGTTCCTACATCTGTTCCCCGAAAAGATTCCTTAGCCCAGCTTTGGGTTTTGTCTTTTTCCCGGGTGCAGCACCCACGACTGAAACAAGACTTAAAACCCGGGCTAAAAAAATGCTGAAACGTTTTCCTAATCCCTTTTTCATTCCCCCGAACTTTTCCCGGGATGCCCCAGCGTTAAACGAAATACTTAAAAGCGCTTTTTAATTGGTCGAAACTTGCGAGATCAAGGCATTCAGTGCAAAAAGAAACTCTGTCTTCCCCCCTCAAAAGAGCATTAGTTTTGAGGACCATGGTTCTTTTCCAGCGGGACAACGTGGCAACTGTCGAATGAGTAAATAAAATTCCCCTATCGTATCTGTTTTTTGGATCAATTGCTACATGGGTTGGCTTCCTCTTCAGCCCTTTTCTCCCTCCTTCAACTCTTGCTCTTTATTTTCAACTTTTCCCGTTTCAGGACACGATCTAATCGCCCGTTTGGTTGAGATCCCCTCTAATTTCCCTTTGCTCGTCATCCCGGTCGGCTTTCCTCCCAGATCCGCGCCTTTGTTGGTACCATTTTGGACCTCTCTCTTCTGGAAAACAATCCTCCCCTTTCTTTTTTTTCTTGCGAAAAAAGGGTAGCCCCAAACCCGGCAGCAGCCTCCCCTTTCCCCTCTCCAAAGCTTGGGCCCCAGCTTCCTTCCTTTCCTCCTGGCAAGCTTCCCCCTTCCTCTCCTAAGCTGGCAGCGCTTCCCCCTTTCCCGGGGCGGGTTCCCTCTCTCCTGGTAGCGGCTTCCCCTTTTCCCCTTTTCCTAAGCTTGGCAGAGTTCCTCCCTGGCAGCACTTCCTTCCCCTCTCCCAAACTTGGCGCTAAAAAACCGGAACTCCTCCTCCCCCCTTCCTTCCTTCCATGACATTTCCCAAGCCCCTGCCCCTCCTAACGATTTCTTTTTCACTTTTTTCCGCATCCTTTGTACATTCAGCAATAAAAGGGCCAATTCACCCTTTCTCAATCCTAACTCTATCCCTAGGCGTGAAAAGTATGAAAGCGGACTGCTAGGGGAACAAAAAATTAGCAGCACCCCGGGGTCTCCTAACCCAGGTTACCCCCCAAAGGTACGGACATGGGGGTACCCCCTGGGTGCTTCTCAGGATGACAATCCCCCTTTTTCCCCTTTACAGACTCACTACTTCGGGGACCTTGAGACCTTAGTTGCATCGGTTCCCGACGCCCTTTTTTTAACCCCAAACCCCCCAAAGAGAACATTCACTCTCTTTTCCCAAACGTTTAAAACGAATATCTTGATCGTCCCCCGGCTGAATAAAAAAATTAGTATTGGAACCACGTGCTTTTCTAAACACCCATCTCCCAACACCCTGCACGGTTTAATCTGAGCACATTGAGACCAACATTTGAAACATTTCATTTCAACATTCACGTCAAATATTATTGTGGGATCCCAAAACATTCCAATATATAAAACATGTAATTTGGGAAAGGGGAAGGGGGAACCCAAAACCCCCATTCATACCTCGGTTTCACCAAACCGAGAAACCCAATAAAGTTCCCGGCAAATTTTCACTAGGTTGCCAAAATAACCGCGTTCCTCCCCTACTGACGGCGCGTCCCTCCAAAACCCCCCCGGACTTATATTCCCGTACAAGTTCCTATCCCCCAAATAAACACACAACGATCCTTTTTTTTTTAATACCCCAAGAAGTTATGTCCTAATGATCTAATTTTTCCCGTCTCCCCCATATTGTCATGTATAAGAAGTAGACAGGGAAAATTAGAATATTCCCCCCTTTTTAAACCCCCCCTTCCCCCTTCAAAAAAAATTGTTCAAGTGACCCCAAACCCCAATGTTTACTTTCAGTTTTCTTCAAATCCCTGGGGGTATTTACACACGCAAAAAAAAAAAAAAAAAAAAAATCCCCTTTAAAAAAAAAAAACCATAAAACGGCAACATGTCCCCAATATATCCGTAAACGTTGACTGTTTCCCGACGCCCCCACACAATGTACCCCCCAAAAAAACAAAACCGCACTGAAACGCTTGATAGAAGCAGGGGAACGTCGTAATCGCGAAGAGCGCGGCCCCCACCTACCCGGGAAAAACTACCTCGCAAGTCACACGAGATAGTATACCGGTGAGCCCTCAAGATGCTTTCCCACCCCTGAAAAAAAGATAGTTGAATCGGGGAACTGCCACACTCGGGTGGAAGAAAAAAGGGGCGTCCGACCGGAAAGCACCCCGCCGGCCCGGTGTGTCCTCACTCCCCGGCAGGGAATGAGCAGGGGGACAGTGGGGTGGGGTGACACCCCCCTAACCCGAGAGGCCCACCCTCCGGATTTGCGGTAGAGGGGGTAAAAAAACTCGCCGGAAAATGTGAAAAAAAAAGTCTTTACCACAGAAGAATAAAATTATTTGTGCTTTACTTTAAATAAACGCCCCTTTAATGTTTTCGTTTTTTAGCATTTCATGTTGACTCATTAAAGTAGTCCTGAAATGTACAATTCATCACCCCCAAAATGGACAGCTGATTGGAATTTTAAACATGACTTTAAACCCCCCACCTTGACACAAAAATTTCTCTCCCCCCAAAATTTCCATTACACATTTTTAAACCAACTTTTTTGACTTTCCCCTTCCCTCAAAGGCCAGAACATAAATGTAACCCTTCCTTCATAAAAGTGATTATACGTTGAGTTACCAAACCCCAAATTTAGTTCCCTCGGGTTCCCAAAACAATGATTCAATAGGATTTAAATCATATTACTCCAAGAAAAAATCCGACCCTTATGCCCCCAGTTTACCCCGGGCACAATTCAGGATTATTTCTAGTAAATGCTTAAAGAACAAACACATTTAAGCAAAACCAAAAAATAGAAATTGAACCGGGATCCCAAATTTTTTAGCAGGCAAATCATAATCTACAGGGTAAAGATGGAGGGTGATGGACACAAAAAAATGTTGAGTTTCGTGTTAGCTGTCAGTGTCTAAAAAATCATGGGTGGTATCTCTCTTTTTATGGTGGCTGATGGGTGTACCACGACGACTACCTGTGGATAGACAGGTGGGTGAGGGCATAGTCCCGGGGGTTCTTGTTTAGTTCCCCGTACTTATTCTCCATCCAGTCTCCAACTCAATCTTATGTGTGTCAAACAGCAAGACATGTGCTCATCTCGCATGCAAACAGACAGGTCATATGCGGCAGACAGTTTTTGCCCTCCAAAGTCCTGTGTTGGGGTGAGCTCGTGCTGTCATCAGCACACTATTTCCATGGACTCACATCATGAAACATTTCTGTGCGTTCCTCTCCACGGGAATCACGACATGTCGCACTCTCAGGTGTAATCTTCCTCCAGTGATCAGTGCTGACTGTGACAATGGCTGGCCAGGTGTACAATACCGGTTTTCGCCAGCCCAAACTGTAATATGCGCTTTTGCTCACCCTTCAACCCCTTTGGGCCCGTAATCGATCGGCAATCCAAAAGCGGAAATTTACAGTTCTCTACTAACAGCACTTTAAAAACCCAAAAAAATAACACCTACAAACATACATACGTGTGGATACCCTTTTCAATATAATTTATTAAACTTTCGATTTCATTTTGCTTAATCCTGTGTTTTCCTGAATGTTTTCAATAAATATTTCACGCAAAATTCTTCAAAATTTAGTCTCTGTCTTTCCGGGTGAAATAAAACTACAGTCTTACTGCTCTCTAAATTTCTTTAAAACTGAGTTATATTTTTGACATAAAATAGAATTTTTCTCTTCTTATTCTACCATTCTTCACACACACCCAAGTATGTACACACACACACACACCAACACACACACACCACAAACACACACACACACAAGTGCGCTGAAGTTAAAAACCATACTCCCGCTTCCCCAGGCATTCAATGATTTTCAAAAAGCCTATTGAAATTGAATGCTAGCCCCTCTCAATAGAGGTTCATTATGAATAGGATCGATTTTATTGCTGCAGTTCTGAATAGCGAGATTTCTATAAGGGGTTGAAAGGATTTTGCTCAGTCATTCCCGCCGGGGTAAAACAGATATAGACATGTTTCTTACATTCACCTATCATAAGTCAAGTTTTAAATTCATATGATATTAAAAAGACGTCACATCGCCAGCACTTAGTGTTGTTGACAAGGCCGGGTTTAAAATCTTGTCATTTTGTGTTGTGTGCGGGTAACGAACGTGTTTCATGATAGTTTTTGCTGTAAAAATTTTTTTAAAATTCATGTCGGTGATGTTTCTTCTGGAAAAAGCAAAATTTGGTAGTCCTTCTTCACAAGAATTAATCGGGAAATTTTTGAAGGCAAGCAGAATCAAAACGTTAATTTTTTCAACAAAAAACTCCTTTAATTCTTCCAAAAGGCATGTACAACAAGAGCAGACTTGTTAGGAAAGAAGAACACATTACTAAAGAAAAGAATATTTTGAGCAGAGGGCCTTAATGCATTAGCCTAAAACAAAGGACCATGAACTACCAAAAAAACCAAAAAGGAAGATGGAAGATTGTTCAAGAAAAGGCGAAAGAAAAAGAGAGTAGAACTACAACGCCAATTTGATTTACATCAGTATCTTGTTTTCAAAACCAAGCAGATGTTAGACAGCTATATCCACAGAAGCTTTCACAAATGCTTATTTTGCACAAGCGTAAATGAACAAGCATTGTAGAAAGACTGCAAAAAGGGATTAGAAATATAAAAAGGGCAGAACGCACAACAAATCTTAATTTACATTCAGTTTGGTCAGTTTTTGATTTTATGCAAACAATGGCAGGAGAGACAAAGAAAAAAAGGGAAAGATGGCAAAAAGTGGGCTCATGGCTAGAAGAAAAAACTGGCTATTCTGATTGTTCATGCGCGTATACTACGTGCTGTTGCTAAATTGCTTTATGCATTTCCACGATTTAACACTGTTGGTTTGGCCAATCAGTTTTATCATGAGCAAACTGAAGCAAATCGAAGAGTGCTTCAGATCGAGAGTACAAAAGTACTGGTCAGAAGCGCGCATATTCCTTCACATCAGAGCGCCAACAGTCACAGTCTTAGACATACAGTGCTTGTTTGTGCGTAACAACAGAAGTATTACACTTGTGTGTGTGTGTGTGTACTGTTAGACAAGTGTTAAAAATAGTAACGATCATGCATGTACGGTTTCAAAAATAGTAAATGACGTGGCTCTAAAAATAGTAACGATCATGCATGTACGGTTTCAAAAATAGTAAATGACGTGGCTTAAAAATAGTAACGATCATGCATGTACGGTTTCAAAAATAGTAAATGACGTGGCTCTAAATATAGTAACGATCATGCATGTACGGTTGCTGCCCTATGACATTTACGCCTGCCCTGCTTCGGCTGTGTTATTGTTTGTGCTTCGTGTTTGGTTTTGCTTCAACTCCTACTACACCGTTTTGCTTCACCTGCTTCAACTCCTGCTTCCACGCCCTGCTACAAACTTTTAGGCTGCCTTTTGGGCAGCCCCCGGGGTGTACTTTATACAATTGTCTTGTTTTATTCAATCAGGCTTTTTTTTAAATGCACCTGGTGGCTGCTTTGAACTGCGCCCAAAAGAGCAATGAATCACAAAAACGCAAGCGCCGTCTTGCACTAAGTGGTGTTACACATGGAAAATAATAAAGCTCTGTGTAAAACAACACACCCTCCTCTTCTCACGCCCCACACACATGCACGCATGGCCGCACTCCAAAATGGCTTTGAAGGACCAACTTGGGCATTAAGCCAAGTGCCCTATGAAACACTTGACACCTTTAAACCCAAAGTTACCCCAAGTCACCCCAAAGTTTCTTAATTAAGTTCTTAATTAAGTCGCCCCAAGTTCTTAATCAAGTTCTTACTCAAGTCACCCTCAAGTCATCCTTAAGTCACTTCTAAGTTCTTAACTTAAGTCACATCAAGTTCAAAAATAAGTCATCCTCTAAGTACAACCAAGTTCTTATTCAAGTCAACTTATAATTATTTATTAAGTTCTTAAAGTATTATTGCATCTGAAATGGATCAAAATGATCTTTTTTTGTTGGCGGTTCTGGCTTGCTTTTTGTTCATCTTCTATATTTAGTGGTTTGAGATTGGTTGGACTTTTTTGGGTTTTGTTGTCTTTGTTTATATATTTTATAACCGTAAAAACCACCCCCAACGCAATGCCGCCAAAAATGACAATTGCTTTAAGAAAATATGAAGACTTTGGCGGTGTGGGAAACCCCTGTTGTTGTAGGCCTCGAATCAATTGTTCTGACGTTTTTATAGCCGGCATTGAAACAACTGGCACTTTTTCATTCTGTGATTGTAACATTAATTTTTTTTGTTTGTTCACTCTGCTAATTTTTTCCCTGCTTTAACCACCAGGATGAGGATTTTTACTCATTTCTCCACCTGATTCAGTGTTTTCTGATTCTGCTGATTTTCTGGCTCGGTCATTTTGAAGGGAAAAAAAAATCTATATGATTAAAGTTTAATCCCATGATTAGCGGCGACAACAATGTTCCAAATCTGTAGTATAAATCGCAGCTTAGAGATTTCTAAGACTTTGTTAAACTGGATCCTGCTTTAAAATCATACGTAAGATCTTGTTCAGAATCAAGGGGAGCAAATCTACTGACTAGTTTAGTGTACAAATAAGAACCGTTTGCCCAACGCTTTTCACCATCTAGACCCAATGGCTTCATCCCTGTTATGATACTTTAAAATGTCTTGTGGCAACATCTGTTGAATCTGTTCTATGCTAAATTTTTCCCCAAGGAATGTTTTGTTTTTCCACATGCTGCCAAAGAATACAGTCTTTCCTTTTTGGGCTTTATAGCTTGCTCATCAACCTGGTCATTTGTAATCACAAGTTCGCAAGGAATGTTTAGCAATCGTCGCTGTTCATGTTTTATTACTAAATATAATTATTTTATTTTTTTAAAAATGAGCACCGAAAAAACTGTTGCCAACCTTGTATCCCATTCTGTGTTATTGGAGGCCTAAGTGTAGGATACACAATGCTTGGTAAAAGCTTGTTAAAAAATAAAGCCAGCAGATCTTGGCAAAACTAGATTTTGAGGATTCAGCAAAAGCTAATTGCTATCATTGCAGCTTCTTTTGCCACGAAAGATTTTCTAGTCAAGCAAGGAATAATTCCAGACGTATTAATATGTAAAATAAAAAAAATTCCGTTTATAAAATGGCTTCACTCGTAATGATGATGGGCGGCGCGTGGTGAATGCGCTTGCTTTTAGCGGAAGTTTTAAACGCGTTTAGTAAACCGGGACGACGGCGAGAGAAAAAGACATAACAAAGCTATGGAGCAACTAGCCGCAGCGCAAGATCACTATGAAAAGCAGAGAATTGAGCATTAGATTTTATTAATAACACACTGAAAAAACGGGACATGCAGCTTACACATTTAAAGATGTTGATCAAGCGATAAAAGAGTATATCTAGTAACGGGCAAAAACCATCGAGACATTGCCCCACCAAAATTCGTGACTTTTATCAGCCATCAAAAAACAAAAGATGCAAGAAATCGTGTTTATTGTCGTTGGGATGACTGTCGGTATTTTTGTTGCGCATAATATTGGCTGAATAAAAATGAACAAAATTATTATTCGCCAAAAGGTTATTGGAAGGGAATCACGCAATCAAAAAGCTAAACCAAGCAGGGTGGAGTCAGTGAACAAACAGCAAAAGAATGGTTATCTAAACAAACGATTTGGCAAATTTAATTACCTGCCCCTGACGAAAACAAAGACCACACTTTGTGATACAATACGAACGACCCCATCAAATGGACCTTTATATTTACCCATGATACGATTAGACGAAAAAAGATTTAAGTACGCACTTACAGTCATTGACATAGCTTCAAGATATAAAGATGCAGAACCATTACACAAAAGAGTGTTCTGCTGTTGCTGTTGCTATACAACTAATATACCAACGAGGCCCGCTAACTTATCCCCGCATGATTCAAGTCGATGATGGAAAAGAATTTAAAGGCCAAGTGAATCAATTATTGTTAAACATAGAGTTACCATTAAAAGAGGCATTCCGGGAGTTCACAGTTTACAGGCTTAGTTGAAAACTTTAACAAACGTTAGCTGAAAGACTTTTCTCCTACCATATCACAGAGAGCTTATTGACAATTCCGTAACACAGAATTTGGGGTTTGAAGACTGCCCTCAGTTTTGCGCGCAATGAATAATGAAGAATTTAAAGGGCTAAAACCAGTACAAGCAATCAAAAGAAAAACAATAAAAGTTGTTGAAAGACGCTAGCACAACCAGCAAACTATTACCATTTGGTTTGAAGTAAGGTAAACCCTTTATTTACCGGGGGAAGCAGAAAGGGGGCATCGCTCAGGGCAACAGATCCAGTTTGGAGGTTGATCCATATGAAATAAAAAGAATTGTAAAAATGAATCCGCCCGTGTATTATTTACGAGAAACTGACACAACAAAACAACCAGCTCCTCAAAGGGCTTTTGTGAAAGAAGAATGCAAATAATCCACCAACACAGTTCCCCGTTGCTTAATTAATTTTTATTTTTCCATAAATATATTTAAGTCTAAAAGGGGGAAAAGGAAAACGCAGAATGAAAAAAGAATGGGTAAATGAAGAAGGGAAATTGGAATTTATACGGGAATTAAAATGATACGAATTCTATTATTAATGAAACATTTATGTGGATTATCGGCACATGGCAATGCATCCAGATCACCTACAACCCAAATTCCCAAAATTTTGTCATCAGATATGGGAAAAGAATATCTTGAAATAAAAGAAAAAATTCGAGCACATCAAGCAAACATGAAAAATAATTTGACTGGATTGGTTAGGTATGAATGAGCTTATAATAAAACTTGGGGAAAAATATGAAGAAGGTATTTAATTATGACGTTTCCAGTGCCCAATTGCATATGAAAACTCTGGAAAAACAAATACTCGTTTGTGTTGTTCTATCTAAGACTTCTTTGTTACAACAGTTGTGTTGATCTCATGTAGATTAGATCGTAGTTTTACGTTGTTATGATGAAAAGTCTTATTGTCAAACAATGCTTCTTTGTAGTTGTCATGTATATGTTTGACTGCACAACACGCGAGATATTCCCTTGCTTTCTTTAAAGGTTTTCTCCTGGCTCGAAATATGTACATTTCGACCTTAACCCACATACTCCTTGATCACCTTTCCAGATAATTCATCCTTCATCTTTCCTAAAACCTTCTTATTAGTAATTGAATGCAAAGGCGAAACTTTAGGGTAATCGATGTGTCATACCAAACCCGCATGTCCTTTATACTTCTATTTCCATGTCTTTATAGATGTCTTCAGTAGGGATATCTATAACAAAACTAAACTGTATCTGTGTAAGTACTTTGGGGCTCTGGATACAAGGGTTTAAAGTAGTCATAAAGAAATTCTAACATCAAAAGCTTTGATAAATTTTAAAACAGTAAACCCAATAAATACAGGCTTGTCCAATTTGACTTTCTTTTTTTTCATCATTATGCCAAAAGCTGATCATGAAATCTTCCAAAAGTCCTGATAATTTTGGGTTTTTAAGTCAGCTTAATTGCTTCGTTTTCTCTGGTGACTAATCTGACATCTTTGCGTTGTGCGGATTCTCCATAGTCTTTCCGAAACAGCTGTTGTTCATCAGCTTGAAAAAGTCTTTTCTGAAGCATCTGTGGATTTAGTTCTGAGATCAGTGTTCTTCATGATGTATGGTTTCATGAACTGTTCTTGATCAAAAGCAATAACACGATGAACAGCTGTCAACGTCAAACCATGTCTTAAATAAAATTGTAGAAGTCCTGTAATGACAGACATAATTTTTTTTGCCTCGAAGATTAGGCACAAGTTTAGGCGGCTCTCTTGGATTCATCTTTAGACTTTCTGCTGCCAATGGATAGTCATTATGCAGGTCATGGAGTTCATGAGGATATTCTAAGTCAACTTCTAGAAAAGAAACCATGCTGTTGACCCGGCGTCAACTGCCCCAAACCCCTTTAATGCCTTTTGAATATTTTTCGGATTGTCTTCTGTGTACATTTTTAAAGTTGCGTATGGAAGTGATTGCGCCATAGCCCAACCATACAGATTGTTTGCATCTAAATACATGAGATAGTTAGACCTTTTTCTCGGATCATAATCGTCCAGGTATTTGTTGTTTTTCTTTACAGTAATGATGCGACGCCATACTAATTCCTCCACGCAATCCGTTTCAATCATCTGAATCATGGGGAAATCTGGGCAAACAAATCAATCTGTACTCCCGTAAAACTTTAAGAAAGCATCCCAACTCATCCCGGGCGCAGAAATGTAATGCGCGGGATCCAGGCATAAAGTTTCATGCAGGTCTTTCTATAATTTTCAAAGACGTCCGCCAACAAACATACATCAGCCATTAAGTAGGAGTCATGATAGTCTCCCATCGTTAAAACTTTAAAACTTCTTTCCCCGCTTCTTGAGCATGCTGGTAATCTGAATCGCTGAGTCCTTTCTCCTAAGACTGAAAAGAACGCGCCTTTAGGGGGAAGGTATCTTCGTCAAACCTTTCCCAACTGTTCATGTATTCATAAGGGTAAACGCCCTTTCAACGGAGTAGGGTCAAAATATTCTTCCGTTATTGGGCAGGACTTTAAGGACATAGCCAGCGACTCTAATGAACCCATCATGTGCTGCATAGAGTCATAAAAAGACATGTTATTTAAAGTGAAACACATGTACTTTTCTGATGACTGTGCAATGCATGACACCCTGAAGGAGTCGGTTTCCCGCTTTCATTATAAGAGAGAGTCGTAACCTCGAAGTTATGAGAAGATGGGCAGCTTCCATGTCTTTGGTTTCAAAATTTAGTTGAAGATTGCATTTACTATGTGCTGCTCCTCTAAAACCTTCCACTAATGTGATCATGGCTCTTACTGTCGGATTTGTTTCCTCACTGAGTTCTAAACACAAATCCAACAATGTGTGGCTGAGTCATACTGTGTTGGGCTTCAGGCGTCATTATGATTTCAGATAAATTTTTGATTATTAGAACAGTCATTACGCACTTGCTGCATGCGCTGGTAAAATCTTCTAGCCGCATTTGGTCCTCTATATAATTTTGGTGTTGAAAGAGCGCCATCCGACCTGACAATAATGAAGGCAAAAAGAAAAAATCTGATGATTACTCATTAAGACTGTTTTCGAAGTTTTTGTGGGGCTGGCCCTTCATAAGGAACAATGAGTGATTTTGAAGTCTGCGTAAACTACGTATGGGGGAATTTTGCAGTCGTTTCCCGTTCTTAAAACTAACTTTACTGCCTTCTGGGGGCGTAATTAGTTCCGTATTACGATCAACTGGGGCCCATACAGTGTTTCTTATGTTCACTCGCCGCTTTAAAAGAGGAATTCTTGTTAAACATTTTCTACAGAATTCTTGTTTATGGTAATGCTTTGAAGTATGCCGCAATATATCAACTCATTGTTCGTATCAATGTGTAATGTGTTACCCCCGCAGGAGAAAACTTAGAAGTAAGTCACAGATTAATGTCTGGCTCGCCAATTGTTGGGCTGTTCTTGGACACTTTAAACGGTTGGGTAGATTTGTTACCTGCATCCATGTGTAGACATTAACAGTTATTGGTTTGTATTGTTCTTACAAACTGATCAATTTGAATCTACACTAACAGGAAAGGATATTCCACTAAAGTTAAGATCAATGATGAAGGGTGAAAGTTAGACACTCTCTCTCTTTTGCGGACGTACTGCAGAGCCTTGGCAAGAACACACCACATGAAAATTTGTTGTCTTATTCTTTACGTTATAGAACTGCTTTTTTTTACAACTAATGCTGAGGTCGTGGAAGTAAGACCTGCCTACAAGTCGCGCATACTTAGCCTTTTTAATCTGATCTCTAGGATTCCCCCTCTGACCAACCAGAGCTCTCATTTGGCTTCTTCAGCCGGCCACATCAAACTGTGTAAGCATTATCGTCCCTGCCCAACCGGGTGTTTAAGTCATTATTACAAAGAATAACCTTTGTTTAGATGATACCCATACTTTTTAGATTTTCTTCATTGTATTGATATATACGATTAAAACAGCTAACATTACTTTAACAGGCGGGTCTTGTCCTTGGCTTAAGGCTGTGTCAGGTCTAATATACAAAGTCTAGAACACCAAGGCAACATCAAAACTGTTGTTAAGCTCTGCATAATTTTTACGCGGGATGTCTTCAGTGTGACAATCTCCTAGCATAACAATATGCAGTCTCACACCTCTAAATCCCCCGAAGTCGAGTGTGTGCCCATTTGGTGGGGTAATCAAAAACGTTCACACACGTAAATGTACTCCACCCAGCATGATCATTTGTGCCATAGTTTATCAAGTCCTTCCGGCGTTTGGATGATCCCTGGAGTCTTTTAGCCAGGGTACACACCTACAACTGGCGGTCCCATTGTTTAGATTAACCCTGAACTTTGGAGAAAAAGCATGAGCAACACTTGCCCGTACGCTTGCTGGATCAAATGGACTTCTAAATCAATATCATTCAGTGGCTTCTTGATAAATTTTTCTTGCATTGCTTCAAAAAATTCGTCTGGTCCTACAAAAATTTATCCATGCTGAGATTTCATTTCTAACATCAAAATATTTATTTAAATTAAAAAAAAATAAATTACATCAATATCAAGCGTCTTTTTGTGCTTGGACACATAAACTAAAGTATAAACAACACTCCTTTGGCGTTTGTTAATTGTGAGCTGTTTAGAACAGAGGTTTAATGTTTCGTTTACTTTTTTAAGCTTTCCCTTTTTTTATTCCGGGGTCTCGTTAAAAAAATTTTGCTCTTGCCTTTCTTTGAAGATCAAACTTGGTAGTCATAAAAAACGCCTTAAACGCAAATCTTCATCCGGATTTTTTGGTCACTATGCTTTATTTATAATCAGTTTAAAAGGGAACAAGTTTAGCTTTTTTAGTTGAACCATAGCTGTGTTTTTTGAAGTTTGGTTTTAATTTTTTGCTAGCAGCACCTCAGCTAATGAACCAGGCCAAGACAAAAGACAAACCGCCAAAGGAAAGCGCGGGCGCCCCTACCCGTTGCAAAGACCAAACTTTTTCCCGCCGATCAGCGCTTACAGTCACCCCAGTTTTAAACATAGAACACATTAAGGCACAGAATACCTTCGTTTGGTTTTGCTGTTTTTAAAAGGGTTTGCTCAGTCTTGCTCTTTTGGAATGTTGGGTTAATCGAAAGTTTTTAGTCAGGGTTTTCTATAGCACAGAAGCCTCTATCTCTTTTGGAAAATGTTAACAGACTTTTTTTTTAAAAAATTTTTAGAAATGTATATTTTCTAATCTGTATTTTGAATATTCAGGCGCATCATATATTTAAAAACAAATATACTTAAGGGGTTTTATCACATCTTTTTTTTTTATCAATTTGAATTTTTATTATGCTTAAGGGTTCCCCGCTTCCATGTAACTGTTTTATCCCCCGTTGCCCTTTGGGGTCAATCCTTAACCTATTTCTTTTTAAAATTAATGACAAGTCTAACACTGTGAAAGCAGACTTTAACACAAGGTCAACTGTTGGATTTCACACCCCCGCCCCAAAACTTTTCTATTTTTCATCAAAATGCTGATAAGGTTTAAGCCCCAGCGTAGTTTTGGTTAGGACAAACCCTAAAATTGTACTTTTCACTTTGTTTTTTTAGGATTAAAAAAAATTTCAGTTTGTCTTTCAAATGGTCCTTCATTTCACACAGCAAAAAAAACCCTTTTAAGCGATCTTGGTGGCACTAAAACAAAAATTCCCAAAAGTGTCCCCCTGCTTTTAGGATATTTAAAGATGAATCATTTCTTTCAAAATAATTGCAATTTTGACTGAATTTGCTCAATCACCTTTGCAAAATTGGGGTTGCTAACAACGTCAAACCTAACGAGAGTCAAAAATGCGACTTTGCTTGGGGTGTCTGATGATATGATAACACGTTTTGTATTCTTTAAAAAGTTATTCATTGACAATCTGTTTTTTAAAGCTCCTTAATGGGGGCAGCGCTTTAAAAACTCAAAATCTAGGGGTATGAAAAACGATTTCCTCGCAAACTTAGGGGCTAAAAACCCTTTTTTGCCGTTTTTAGCTTTTGCGGCGCCTTTTCTTTTTAGTGCTCTTCATTTTCGATTCCTTGAAACGCAAGTTTCATCCCTTTCATTGGGGTTTACCATAGATCAAATAGGTTGAAATATTCGCTTGTGTAAAGAAAATTTTTTTCTTGCCCCTAAATTTATAGAATTTTCTTAACGTTGCCCGCCCCAAATTCGGACAACTGCCCCCTTTGGGGGTTGTTGTTGAACAGTTCTATTTTGAAAGTAAGACGCCAGAGCCGGCACAACCTTCATCCGCTCCTAGGTCTGGAAAATTTAACATAAGTTTGATCCGCACAAATAGATGGATTATTTGGAACATAATATTCCGCTTTTTTCCCCCTTTCACGCCAAAGGGCCTTTCACCCTTCTATGCGGGTCAAAAATCGAGCCATGTTTACTTTTTTTTAAAAAACAAAAAAAAAGTTTATTTTTAAAGAAACAGGCACATTGAAGGTGAAGAGATTATGATTTTTTAAATCCGGAGACGTATAGTAATTCCCCTTGGGGAGAGCATCCTGGGGGCTCTCTTTGCATGATAAATTGCAGAAATGGGGAGACATTACCAACGTGGGTAAAATTAACAAAAAAAGGCAAATCATTATCCCAAAAAGTTTGGGACAAATTTCCCGAAACTAATACCCTAGATTTTGAACTAAAGATAACCTTTTGTATGTGAAAAACGACCAAAGGGGAAACTTTTTTCAGCTTACAACAAAACAGACCCACAAAGTTTGTGGGCATAAACAATAGAAAAAAGGCTCATGGAGCGACAAGTCCCCCTTGGCATTTTTTAAAACCAAAATTAAATGGGAGGCAGTTGCAAACTTCAAAAAAAAAACCCCAAAGAACTCCCAACTCCCCAAAACAAAACATGGAACTTCAAGTTTAAAAGTCAAACCCGGCAAA
The DNA here is from genome assembly GCA_018398815.1 of Conus ventricosus. Taxonomy (NCBI): domain Eukaryota; kingdom Metazoa; phylum Mollusca; class Gastropoda; order Neogastropoda; family Conidae; genus Conus; species Conus ventricosus. Next base: position 37,894,465 of record CM031617.1, on the reverse strand, counting down.
ATAATAAAGGAAACCCTTTTCCAAAAAAAAATTAAAGACAAGGGCGACCCCCCAAACCCACGCAGAATTAAGGCCCTTGATCGTTTTTTAAAAACCCATCAGAGGCGAATAACAAACAATTTAGCAAACTAGGGTGAACTAGATGAGCAAATAAAAAGAAAAAAAAAAAACCCGTGAGGCGATGACCCAACAAAGGCCTGGTTTTAAAGAAAGAAAAAACCCCAAAGACTAAAAGATCTTGACAAAGAGACACAAGCTAAAGTGTTGTCACAAACCCCGAAAACAATTACGAACTCAAGTGACAGAATAAGAAAAACTACCAAAGAATTTTATATGAAACACAACGCACAGAAAGAAAAAGAACACTGTTTAGAGAGCAGGACAATTAAACGTTAAACGGCCTTGAATTTGCAATAAGGACACGGTTTGGGCTTTTACAGGTGGCGGGGAGGTAAAAGCCTAGCGCCTCCCCCCCAACGCCTCCACCTGTAAATCTGGTAAAAAAAACAGCTTGACATTTTTGGGGGTTTATTAAAAAATTACCGTAAACCCGGGGAAATGCTTTACCGGGTATTTTTGGGGGGGGTAGCGGCTTTTGTCTACGCAGCAAAGTATTTGGCTTATGGCTGAGCACTTAGGACATTAGTCTCTAAAGGGGGGAATTTTTTAGTAAAATAAAGACCAAGTAACCCAGCCATTAATCCAAAAAAAGTGCTGTCTTTTCATATTCATGGCTTATTTTTTTTACTTCTCAAGGGCCCTTTCGGGTTTTGGGCCTCGGGGGTTGGGTGACTTTTCTTGGTGTTTGTTTACTGCTTGCAAATACTGGCCAAAATTTATTTTTTTTTTTCCAAACCTCTGTTCATGCCTCCACCAGGTTCTTATTGTAGTTTTTTATTTTGCCTATCTGGGTCGAGGCAAAGGGAGCATGTATAAACCTGCCAACAGCAAAGTCTACTTTCGATCTTGCGAATTGCAAAACATGTTGGACCTTTTAAAACTTTAAGGGAAATCAACTGTAGAAAAAAGGCGCCTCTAAAAATTTTCTAAGTTTGTTTTTTAGCATCAAAACCCGTAAAGGGGCATATGCCGACCTTGTCTGGCTTGCGAACCCAGCAAAAACCAAACGTAAGTACAAAGAGTCGTTTATTCTTCTTTCCCTTAGTTTGGCCCTTTAGAAGGTCTAAGAAAAGTTGTCCAGCTTTTTTATGCCTTGCCTAGGACCCAGGTGAAACGCGTGCCTGAAAGAAAGAGTGGGAGGATTCCAGCAAGTTATACTTTCTGTGCAGCCCCAAAAAAGGGGGCCTAAACCCTGATTAAAAATCCAAAACTTTTGTCAAAGCTGTCTTGGTCTTTAAAAGAATTCGTTTCAATCCTTTCAAAAGCCTTCATGTCTATTCGGTTGCTGAATGGATTAAACGTTTTGTCATTTGGCAATGGCGCTTGCAGTTCAGACAAATACCTGAAGGGGTAAAAAAAAGAAAACTAACACTACCCACCCAAAAGGGTAGATGATTTAAATGATCAGCATACGATACTCCACACCCGGTTTTATGCACAAAACACAGCAAATTTAACTGGGTTCTATAAAAAGCATCGATACTGAACACACTTTCGCGATGTATCTTTTTTTAATAGGAGGGGTTAAAATATTTTTTCCAATGATACTCCCACCTTTTTATGAAAATGTCAGCGGGTCACAGAAATGTCAGAGTATCAGTTGTTATATTTTTTAAAATTGTAGTCGGACCAACAGAATATTTTTCATCATATTTTGAATGCACCATTTTTTAAAAGTTTTTAAAAAAAGTTTGTAACAAAAACAACTCAAGACCGCCTTCTTTTAGAACTGCATTAATAACGAATGCGGAACCAGAACGGGTTTCGCTTCAGAAATATTCAAAAAATCGTATGGTTTTTAATAAAGTGAATCCAAGGAGAATAATAAGTTAAAAAATTTTTTAAGCAGGAAAATTTTTTAGCCAGTAACCAAAACCCGAGGGTTTTTACGGGTTTTTTCTCACTAAAAGAAGCAAGATAACTTCGACATTTCTCCAAACTTTTAAAAAGCAAATCTGAAAACAATGTTATCATTCAAAACCCGAAAAAGAATATACTTTCCTTTTTTGAGTAGAGCACAAAAAGTTTGGGTTTTTTAAACCCCGCCCAAACAGCCCGTTCATAATTAGAGTTACACCGGCAAACTCCTATAGGGGGGAAAATCCGCTTAATCTTTCATTACATCATTTCTCTATTTCATTTAGACAGTAAGCACTGAAAAAACTTTTAGATGGAAGGCCCCAACTGTTTTTTAAAAGCCTTTCCACGGGGAAAACGCATATTGCGATTATAAATTATACAATTCCCAATTTACAGTTTTAAAAAATTAGTTTTCGGGAAAGGGGTTTATCATTTAAATTAAAAATTGCAGACAAAGCAGAAAAGTTTTGAAAGTGATAAACCCGCACATTGTTTTGAAAAAAAAAAATAAGCTGTACTAAAAATGTCGCTGGGCCGAAGAACCGAGTTACATTACGCCTTAGGGTTAACTTTTAAATTTAAAAAACCTTGCAACGTTGGGACTTTGAACAAAAAAGGTGAGAAGGGCCTTTTTAGGTTTTTAGTACACAAAAAAGGGGAAAATAAACGCAAAAAGGTTTGACAGTAAAAAGTTTTCCTAAAATAGAAAACTCGCAAAGTAAAGCAAATAATGTTGCCATATGAAAATAAAAATCGAAAACCTACCTCAAATGGCACTAAAAACCCTATTAAATGGGAAAAAAAATTTTTAAACATAAGTCCATTTTCATTTTTTACCGTCAAAAAAATTTTAAAAAGCATTCAACTCGGGCCCCTTTTCATTAAATTTATGCCCCACACAATAGTCGAAAGAGATTTAAATAAAAGCCGATGGGAAAACAGTACATCCCCCAAAGAGAAACGGGTTTTAAAGAAAGCTTCTACAAAATTTAAGTTCTTTCCAAGAAAAATTTGGGGACACTTCACAATAAAATTTGAAATTTCTGTCTTTTAAAAATGAGGAAATGGGGGTTTGGGGGTTTGTACGACCTTAAAAAGGGAAAAATATAGCGGAAACTTTGACGTTTAAACGTCTTAACGTTACCCAAATCGTTCTTTACAATGTGAGGGTATAAATATAACAACAAGCAACAAAATCAATGTTCTTTTAAAAGAAACAATCTTACAGAAATGAAATTTTGGGTTAATCTTACAATTTACCCCCCCAAAATTTTATTTTCTGAACAAGTTTTTACGGAGAGAAAGATAAAAATAATAACTGGGTTAGATAAATTCTTTATAAAACCCTGGCCAGTTTAAAATTTATGACAAAAAACCCCCATTGTTCATTAATTTTTTGGGGCAGACCGGTGTGGAAAAACAATATTTTTCCCAATTATTACAAACAGTTTATCGCATAATTTTGATCAATTGGGATTTCTTCCAAAACGTAAATGGAACAAAGCTACCCAAAAAGGTTTATATGGGCAGGAAAACATATATTTAGTTGACCTACAATAAACTGAGTGAGTTTTAAACAGTTTTAAAAAATTGTTGAAGGGAAAGCAGACACATTTATTAAGATGCGTTCGGCAAAAGAACATAGTTTAAAAAGAAACACTTGTCAAAAATAGCTTTCAGGGGAAACTGCTGGGGTAAGGTTGGATTTTTTTGCAAAAAAAACTCAGTTTTTAAAAAACTTTAAGAGCATTAAAGACTGATTTTATTTCACAGAAAACAGAGACTCATTTGAAGAAAGTTTTTCGTGAAAATGATGTTTTTGAAAACGATCAGGAAAAACCAGGAATTTAAACAAAATCTGAAACGAAAAGTTTGTAAAATTTGTATTAAAAACGGACAAACCCCCACGTATGTTGTTTGTAGGGCGTTTTTTTTTGTTATTTAAGTCATCTTTGAAAGAACTGTAAAATGTCTTTTGATTCGCCCGATCGTACCGGCCAAGGCTGGTTGAAGTGGGGGGCCCCAAAACGGCAATTACAGTTCTCTAGCCCCTTTGTATTTGGTCAAAACCCCAAAGGCCCCTGCGAACCCTTTCTCGCCGCCCCATCCACATTTTTTGTAGCATTCCTGGATGGTTTTGTGGGGGGATCTGGCATCCTTTGCCCGCAGAACATTTAGCCCATCAAACCCCGCTCGTGATCACTTTTACTCTCCGTCACCATGGCCTGAGCCCAGTTCTGTATGCTCTGAACTTGACCTTGGAACAACAGAGAAGCACCCGGTGCAGCGCTTGATGCAACGTCTGGGGAAAAATGCCAAGGTTAGATAAGACGTACAAACGCAAAATGCAGCGAGCTACATTTGAATAAAGTATCTCACTGTATTCAAAGTATTCACGTTCAGTTCGGGTTATTACACCATGCCGGTGTCGTATATAATACTGTCGCCGTGGAATTGTATCGCAGCGATAGCATTTCACGTGAAATATTGTTGCAGCGACAATAATTGCTGGAAAAAAATGTCGCGCGACAACTTTTCACGAAAAATGTCCCATAGAATATTGTAGCTGTCCATAAAATGCAGTATTTCCCGGAAATACTGTCGCTGCGACACGATTTTATGAGCGACAGTATTATATACGACACCGGTTTCTTTTGAAAGCTTTCTTTTTTTTTCTCCTTCGCAGATGTTGCCCCAGAAGATGATTCTGAGTTCATGAAAGAGATGATTTTTTATCCGATCTAAGACGTTAGGGACGAACCAATCTTTTAATAACAAGTTTCGATTTTTCCCTAACAAGCCACAGTCACCCTTCCATTCACTGCAAAATGTTTTGTCAGAGAGAGAGAGACAGAGACAGAGAGAGAGAGAGAGAGAGAGAGAGAGAGAGAGAGAGAGAGAGGGGGGGGTCTTATAAGTCTGTTAATGTTTGTCAGAGACCTGTTTTAAAATAGAAGATTTGATCAAATCAACGTAACTAAAAATCAGCTGCCCCGCCCTGTCCCTCTCCCTCTCTCTGTCTCTCTGTCTCTCTCTCTCTCTCTCTCTCTCTCTCTCTCTCCCCTCTCTTCTCTCTCTCTCTCTGTCTCTGTCTCTGTCTCTTTTTGTCTGTCTCTCTGTCTCTGTCTCTTTCTGTCTTTGTCCTCCCTCTCTCTCAGTCTCCTCTTCTCTTTACCGTGAAGACAAAATAAGAATTTTTATATCGTCTTTTGATGGACAGTACTCTTTTTTCTATTCCTTTTGTTTTAATGTCATATCATGAAATAAAAAAGGACGTGTTTCAATATAAGCTGTTCGTGTAATCACGAGCTTAATTAACTGTGATACTTTCAATCTGTGGTTCCTATTATCCCTCACCCCAAACGTCTCTTTCTTTCCCATGTCGAGCCTCCTCTTCATCCCTCCCCTCCCCTTCCCACTTGGCATGAGAGTGACTCCTTAAGTTTCGAATACACCCCCAACCCGTTACTCGCTTTGGGGTTATCAGACCAATTCCCTGCAAACCCCTACCACAGCAGCAAAGCAATATTCTCCCTGAGCCAATCCACGTTATTACATATCAAATTAGGTATCACACCCAAATCTCGGAAAACGAAAACAAATCCAAGCGATCCCAGCGCGGACTTAGGAAATGCTAAGTAGTCTAGGAAATGGGCAATTTCACAAGGAAATGTCTCCACCAAATAATCAGTAGTAATACACATCTCTCTAAAAAAAAACAAAAAAACTTATCAATTTTCAGCAGTTCACACTTCCATCATGTTCACACAAGAGAATCGGCTCGCAGCCACAATCCTTCACATTCTTACCCCTCTTTGCACTGTCAAGTATAATAATATATCGAGAAAAAAAACATGATTTGTTCGCCAACATTTCCATCCAGCACCCCACTCTCATGTCATCTCTTGTCAGTTAACCCAGTTCTTAATCCTTATTATGCCAAAATAACCACACTTCGTACAATATGACATGCTACACACCATCCATTCTTATCCTGCCGACTGCTAAGCCACTCGCCTTAGACTTTACTTCTCCCTTCTTTCTCACTACTAAAATTCATAACTGGGCTGCCTCCCCACAACCTAAGATATCTTTCTCCAACCCCGTTTTGTCACAAATTTATATATATCCCCGTACATGTGATGACTGTCACTTGCTCTACAGAAAACCTGGTGCGTTTGTTCACACACACACGCCAAAGGCACAGTCTGCACGCGTATGACACTCGCGTCGAGAACATGACTCTAACGAAAGTGAAAAGACACCTGAATGGTCACGACCGTACCCCGGTATAAACCACTCACCTACAAGTCGGCCGTAGCCCTTCTGCACAGTTAACCAATTTCAACGCTGTGCAGGGCAATCCGAAATCGTTACTAAATTCCAATGCATTATTACTATTTACAACTGAAATTGAGCACAATCATCAAACCCCTTTATGATTCACGCGGACACATCTGCACCTGACTCATATTATGATCCTCAACAGAATTCAACCTCATATTATCCTCTTACTGAACCAGCTAAAATTAACATGAACTAGCCACAATCAATATCTGCCTCACCGTCCATCAATAGTCGTTATATCGAACCCACATTGTATAGCCAAACTGTCTTGTGACAATCGAACTCAGGAACCACTATGCACACTACTTACAAAATATACAGGAAAGAGGTGACAACACAAACCGGCTGACAACAAATTCCAACCACGGAACCAAGACAACATCATACCAGACAACCAGTATACGCAACGAACACAATACCAAGTAATCACAACTTGAGACAACCACAGTACAACTCGCCATAATACAAGACAACACGACGAACCGCAACACCACGAACATAACAGATCACCAACCTGGACAGACAGACGACTAACCACACCAGTTCTGCAACTGGCTGAAGTGGCTGCCAACGAAGACGACATAGAAGTCGGCACAGGCCAAGGGCACACCAGACCGGACGAGGACCTGGCCCTAAATATAACTCGAAGTCACTCACTCAGAACTAACGGCGCTGCCGCCGCACTTACAAGGAGCACGTCCACTCTGACGAACACCAGGGACCGAAGTGAAGCTACCCTGCATCTCCACCAAAGTGTCACGCTCGCAGTGATATACCGCAACTGGTGCTTTAGCATAGGTTAGGGTTCTCAGGGTCGTAACAGGGTAGTGTGGGTCAGTGGAGAATTGGAATACCCGTGTGCGGTTGTGGATGGACGTGAGTGGTGGCGCCATAGTGTTGTGTGAAATAAAGAAGTGCGCATGATTGTAAAGCTGTGTTAGTGTGCTGTGTTGTCTGCTCTAGTGTGCGATAGGCGTGGGTAGGGGTGGTAGGGCCGTCCGGCTTAGCGACCGTGACATTCATATGCAACTGTCCAGCTCGATTTGTATTGAATTCTGGAAGATCTTGAAATGAATTTACGAGAAATCTGACATCTTTGTCTTCTTCTGGGCAGGTTCTTGTGCATGCTAATATCATTGTGTGCACGCGAACGCGCACACGCGCACATACACGCCCGCGCGCGCACACACACACGCGCACATTTGCGCGCACGTGCACACGCGCATACACACACACACACACACACACACACACACACACACACACACACACACACACACACACACACACACACACACACACACACACATGCATACACACCCATATACACCGGCACGCACACACACACACACACACACACACACACACACACACACACACACACACACACACACACACACACACACACACACACACACACACACACACACAAATATACCGAAAATGATTCAGTTTATACCACTTCAATCTTTCTTGCCTGAAATACGTGTAGGTTTGGAATACTACATTTGTAAGAGACAAAATGTTAATGCCCATCTACACACTTAAA
>CM031617.1:37869089-37879089 GCA_018398815.1 Conus ventricosus | reverse complement strand
AGAACAGGTTTGAAATGTTGCCCAGCAGAACAACGGCAGCCAAGCTTACTGTCATAGCAACGAGTACAGATGATGGAAGAAGCGCGCAGAAGGAGAGGGGGGAGGAAGGGGAATAGCAGTGGTCGGCTTTGAAGTCTGCTGGCAAGTTCTGTGGGCAGCATATTGTAGGGACGTCTGTGTGCAGATACCGCAGCTTGGGGAGAGAAGTGAGCCACTGACGGGGAAGGTGATTTAGACTGCAGCCTCTTACGTCTAGTGTCTGCAGCTGCGGTGTGGGCAACAGTCCAGTCACCTGCTGCACACCGCTCTCTGACAGGTTGAGGACGGTCAGTGAGGGAAACGCCTGAAACATTTGGGAAGACATACTAGGCATGAGTATTTTGGACATGTGAAGATAGCGCAGGCTGGGGAAAGACGCGTTGCCTTCAAACGCCCCTGTTAACGGATTACTCCTCATCAGCAAAACTTTCAGCTTATTGATCCGTTGTCGGTGTTTCAGGGACTCTGAACTCTACAAATCACTGCAATATTCATTTTCGTTGTTGTTGCAGGACTCTTGAAATGATGGTAAGCATCAAGATAGGAATCCAGATGCTCAACAGTCAATCTTCAGACTGACTTTCTGCATCACACATTAGAAACATGAAAATGAGTCAGGTACCATGTCAACACACACGATGTCTTACAAGATCCTCTCCTTGCACTTATCAAGTGCTATCAGCTCGTCCTCTAAATTTATCTTACCACTGAATCCTAATAAAAACAAGTCTTCATGATCTTCAAAGGGAGGGAGAGGGGGGGGGGGGGGACTAAGAGGCAAACCAAAGAAGTCCTGAGTGCGCAAAACTAGGACCCGTCTGGAGTTACTTTAACATGGCTACTGTCTTGTGCATCGCTCAAAGACAATGATTCCCTGACTCACCAGCTTTAGTCATGGCAGCCCTTCAACTACTGTCACAGATTAACACTGATAATAGAATAATACAGGTCAGTGGAGTTTTTACTTGCCCATCGGACATTGAGACTGCTTGCGCAATAAGCGATATGTCTCCAAAAGTAATAAAAAAAATTTTAAAAAAAGATGTCTTGCGCCAGAGACAAAAGTTGATTTGAGACAGCCACATCAATTACTTTTATGCAAATGACAAAATTCGTGTAAACTATAAAGTGTTCAGCATGTGTGAACGACACACTTCCCTTTTCCCAGCCCCCTTCCCTCAGCTCACCCCACCCCTCCTCTCTGAGTTGTCTAAAACATTATCTTTGCTAAGTCATTGTCACAAAGCAATTAACCACACACACACACACACACACACACACACACACACACACACACACACACACCACACACACACTCCCCTTAATATTCCTTTGGATTTAACAGAATGCAATATTCTTCTAAACAAAACATCGGATAAAAGCTTCAGAAACTTGATAATGAACTCAGATACTCAGTATTATTAGAGTTGTGTTAAATTTGGTGGCAAAATCAACTCGAAAGCCTCGTCAAACAATCATCTTGCTTCTCTGTCTAGAGAGATTAGAAGTTTACTGCACAGAATGCGGTTAAATTCCCTTCGTACAAAGTTCTGTAAAAACATCAGATGCATGTGTGGTGAAACACTCGGAGTAGGACATCTATTAATCAATTGTCCAAGTGCAAGGGAATTATATCGTAAGTCGGGCGTTTGTAGTTTATCTGACGGATCCAGTCCGTCATCTGTGCCCAAGATTTTGAATGACTACTCTTTTCTTTCTTCAGTTTGTAAATGTTTGTTACACAGCCCAGTGGGCATTTACCTTTGATGTTCTATCCTTTAATATTAGATTGTTAATTAATTAGCATTACTTACAGTACTCATGCTACTATGTTACACTCAGTTTGAAGCGTACTTGCCTAATTCCGGAAAATGACACATTTACATACAAGCGCGCGCGCGCACGTGCACACACACACACACACACCACACACACCACACCACACACACACACACACACACACCCCGCACGCACACACACGCACACACTCACACACACCACACACCCACACACACACACACACACACACACACACACACACACACACACACACACACACACATCACACACACACACATACACTCACATCCACACTTTGTCCCTGTATCTGGCCATCTCCAGTCTCAACTCATATCATAAGAAATGTTTATTCATACAACACATTTTCAAGAAACAACCACAGAGTTAATACGCACATTCCACATACTTCAACACATCGTCTGATATCACTTTTAGTGGAAGGACGTTAAACTGAAGAAAACTGAACACACACACACACACACACACACACACACACACACACACACACACACACACACACACACACACACACAAACCGCGGAATAAGGCAGCAGCAGAGAAGGCTATAGTCCCATCATCGTGCTGCAAAGCGTGGCGGTACCTGTGTTGAACCAGGGACCGTACAGCAAAGGGATGCGCAGCTGGCGCTTCCCCTTCTCTGAGTCACTAACGAAGTACTGAAAGGGGCTGGCCCCACCAACTAGTGCGTACAGAACTTCCGTGTCGTGGTAACATGGAGTTTGGCAGCCAAAACATCGTTGAGTAAGCACTTCTTTTTCCATAATTCAGCGGTTGTTATGCGTTTACTATAGGACATGTGTTATGACTTTGTGTTGTGGAGGAATGTAGAGTGCGAAACTATCGACATGTGCAAGTAATTACCCTATAACTGATAACGCGGCCACAGTTTACTCGGCGTACAAGCGTGTAAACAAACCATGCCTGTGCTCGAGAGATACGCTAGTCAGTGTGTAGTTGTGCTCCGCGCAGCTTGAGTCTTTCATGTCTCCCTTCTTGTATGCATTGATGTACAGCTGGTTGCTATATTTTTCAGTACTTTCGTAGATTCAGTCTTCGTTTTGTTATATAGCGGTATTGCTGGTTCATTGTAGGAAACAGAAGCGACTGCAGTGAACACTGCTCAGCCTGTTGCAATGGCAAGAAACGAACACCGATACCAGTCGCTGATTCATCAAAAAAGGGCAGCGAACCACAGCCAATGTTGGTAAGTTAATTCAACTAACTCTCTCTCTCCTCCTCTCTCTCTCTCTCTCCTCTCTCTCTCTCTCTCTCTCTCTCTCCTCTCTCTCTCTCTCTCTCTCTGTATGTGTGTGTGTGTGTGTGTGTGTGTGTGGTGTGTGTGTGTGTGTGAAAGCTGAAGATGAGAGAGAGAGAGAGAGAGAGAGAGAGAGAGAGAGAGAGAGAGAGAGACTAAATGTGTTTATGACATGTTTACTGACTTTTAATACATCAACAGTGTGGCAACATCAACAAAGACAACACTCAAAATAATTACATAGTGGTATGCATCACATTATGATGCTCTCTCTCTCTCTCTCTCTCCTCTCTCTCTCTCTCTCTCCTGTCTCTCTCTCTCTCTCTCTCTCTCTCTCTCTCTCTCCACACACACACACACACACACACACACACACACACACACACACACAATAAACACACACACACACACACACACACACACACACCACACCACACACACACACACACACACACACAATTCAGAACGTTGATGATGTTTTTTAACCTTTTCAGATTACACCAGACCTTGTCAGTGAAGTGTGCAGCTGAATGCAAGCAGACAAATGCCTTCCGGATGAGACAAGACAGTCGGAATATTTCTGTATGTAAATACAAAATTATTGTTTTGCATATCAAAGCAAGGGACTTTGGTCATCTGATACCAAATAAATAAGAATGACTCCTTAACCTCTGTGTTTGTGTTGTGTGTGTATATATATATATAATATATATATATATATATATATAATAATTATATATATATATATATATATATATATATATATAGTTAAAAGTTAAAAGAGGAATCTTAAAACTATCTACAAATTTGTTTCAAGCGTGTTGCGCTGTCATCAGGTATATATATATATATATATTGTGTGTGTGTGTGTGTGTGTGTGGTGTGTGTATGTGTATGTGTGTGTGTGTGTTAGAGAGAGAGAGAGAGAGAGGAGAGAGAGAGACAGAGAGAAGAGAGAGAAGAGAGAGAGAGAGAGAGAAGAGAGGAGAGAAGAAGAGAGGGTCTAAAAGGCTTTGTAGTCTACTGATGAAACCTGTGACGTATGGGTTGACTACATCATGCAAAGTTCAAGAGTACATGTACATCAATTACTATTTGTGTGTATAACAAAAAAGACGATGTGTTTCTGCCTTTACCGTGACTTCAGAAATTACCACGCACACACATAAACATGCACTGACACACACACATAAACATACCTCTCTCTCTCTCTCTCCTCTCTCTCTCTCTCTCATCTCTCTCTCTCCTTTCTCTCTCCTCTCTCTCCTCTCTCTTCTCTCTCTCTCTCCTCTCTCATTTCTCTCTCTACTCACACACCACACACACACACACACACACACACACACACACAGAATGGAAACTGTTTACTTCAATGAGCGGCCCTTGTAAAAACAACCAACACTTGGACATCACTGAATTTTGGATGCCCGAACTTAATTGTCATTACAGAAACCTATTCGATGAAATACTGCTATAACTGAACGATATAGAGTCTATGCTCAGACTTAACAGTTTTGAAGCAAGAATCCTTGAAATGACGGGAGCAAATTGTAGCCCTGTCGGGGTTGAACGATTTATCTTGTCTGTTGATACTGTTGATCAGCTGCATTCTCCACTCATCGTTCGTACCTTTCGCCGGTAATTTGTGAAATGTAAGCCCTTTGTGTTTAGATTTCTGGGCGGGACAGCCAACAATGGCACAGTTTGCACCCCCCATATTAGATGCGATGTGTTTTTGGTACAAGAAATTGGAGTGTTCATGCGAAAAACGAGATTTACCAACCGTCCGACACGCGTGTTCCACACATTGTTTACTCGCTAGAAGCTGCCACCGGAAGTTCTTTACGCCCAAGTTCGGCCGTCTGCTCGCGAGCAGTACTTCGCGCGGCCATCTGGCTCTTGTTAGTCCCTTTGCTGTACGGTCCCTGGTTGAACAGACCATGACATAGTGTGCCATTATCATTCATCAGTGACATCTTCCACATAGCCATTGATGCAAAACACACAATTTTCACATTTCAAATTTCAATAAAGTGTATAATCTTGTATGGAATGGCACTGATAAAGCAGAAGTAATACACGCATCGAAGCAATTATCAAGCCATTTATCATGCTATTTATCATTGGAGACAATTTCGCATTCTGGTGTCAGATCATCTAAATGATGATGAAAACCGTAACAAAAAATAATACCAAAGACAATAGTGAAAATAATGATATAAGATATACTATCATGTTATATTATACATTCATTTTTCCTTCTGGATTTACATGCTTTTTCTCCCAGCGATGTAATTGCATTTGTCTGAAGCTTAATATTTTTCGCAATCTGGTTACTGTCCTAATCATGTCCATCTTTACAACAACAGAAAAGCTTTTCTTTATAGCAGTTTTTTTATCTTGCTGTCTAGTCATAGGAAATACACATCTGACTTCATGCTCACGTGCTCTCCAATCCACTCCCCACGTCTACCGTCTCCTCCCTCCCTCCCTACCTCTCTCTCTCTCTCTCTCTCTCTCCTCTCTCTCTCTCATCTCCTCTCTCTCTCTCTCTCTCTCTCTCTCTCTCTGTGCGTGCGCGCGCGCGCGTGTGTGTGTGTGTTGGATTCTTGTTGCATCAACATGCAACACTACGAACTATATTACATTGTATGTGAAACAATAATGGTACATTATAGTTACCCTGTTGTTCTAAAGTTATTTTTGATATAGTTTAGTTATTAGTTGAGACCTAAGGTGTTTCTTTTGATATGTGTAACACGCAGATTATTTTGTTGTCATGACAATGTGTTAATCTGGAAATGTGGTTAGTAAATGTTGAAATAGTTTTGAACTGCAACTTGACGTACGATGCTGCTCGTCGTACAGAGGCACCTTGAGAGAAATTCACACTAAACTCGCAGTCTTCCGTCACACACATCCTTCCCGCAGACGTCTCTGTTACAACTTTCTTTGATCCTTCCCAACCTGAGTGTTGCCAAACTAGCGTTGTTATTTTATTGCATGGCCTGTTCTAGTAATTTTTGGATACAGAAAAGTTCTTTCTTTCCACTATCAAGCCTTGCTTCGTTTCTCTGTTGATTGGCCAACGCAAAAACGAGGCGCTCGAGCTCTTTCCCGTCTTTAATATTGGCTGAATGATTGGCTCCAAACATGTGTTTGGTAATCAGGGCATGCACAGACAGTTTCATCACCAGTTCGAAATTCAGTGATGGTATCAATGCTATTCGCCTGTGAATCAAAGTCCACACGAGGTCTTTTTCAACATAGCACTTCTGGTGCTCATCGTGTGTGAGGGGGGTGAGATGGTCGAGCGTGTCATTTGCTCGACTTTGCGAGCTACCAACTGGCAGACAGACTTTCCCCCTAGATGGAGTATGGCTGCCTTAATGGCAGGATTAAAAAAAACGGTCACACACACAATAAAAACTCCACTCCCTTTCTTGGGTAGATGGGATTAATACTTGTCTGTCCATATAGGGAGTGTCTGCAGGAGTATCAGCCTGCATACGCAGAAGAACAAGAAGAAAAAGAAGGCAGACAGACTAAATTCAGTGTTGCAATGGTGCCAGGTGATTTTTTCATTGAAACCTTGCATGCACACCACACCCCGGTCTGCGTTCTGTACAGTGTTTAGCGATTGTTTCCAAATTAGCTCGTTCATAGATAGCACAATTGATCCAGTTCAGTTTTTCAGCTCTGCCGTGAATTTTAAATCTTTGTTTTTTTCTTGAGCAAATCATCCCAAAGTTCATTCTGACTGACCAGATGAGCAAGGTCGTCTCTTACGTACAAGCCTAATTTCACCATCAGCCCTGTACTCTCTCTCCCACTTACTCATAAAATCCAAATTGGTGGTAGTTACTGATTGATATTTTCTCCCCGTCAGCACTGCGCTTTTTTTTTTAAAATCTTCTCAATGTAGAATTTCTCCTTCAATGTTCAGGACATTATCGTCCTCGGAGGCCGTGCTGTGTGACCCAATGTTTGTGCTGAGAATGTCGACAGGTTGAAATACACTTCATCATCTGATGAAGACATCTCTTCGGCATGGGAACACGTCTGTGTTATACAGATAGATAGATAGATAGATAGATAGATAGATAGATAGATAGATAGATAGATAGATAGATAGATAAAGATAGATAGATAGATAGATAGACAGATAGATAGATAGATAGATAGATAGATAGATAGATAGATAGATAGATAGATAGATGTTATGTGTATGTATGTATGTATAGCTAGCTAGATAACTAGTTTGATAAACAAATAGAGAGAGATAAGCAGATATAAACAAAAAGGGATAAATTGATGGACTGATAAATGAATTCATTGAAATATCCAGGTGAAATCTGTAGAAAGCTTCGACGTACCAAGATTACAGACAACAACTGGTGATAACAGAGTAAAGAACTAACAAGCTGTGAGCAGTGACTGGGACAGAGTTCAGCCCCACATAGAAATCAAACTTGCGGCCGCGAGCCCACACCATTTCCTTCAGCGCTTTCACTTTCTGCACAGAGGTGAACATCACCAAGTGGCCTCCCAGGTCTCTACATTCCATTCTGGCATCCACGTGACTGAGTGGGGCAGCTGGTCTGACTAGTACGTAGCAGTGGTCATCCACCTTGAAGCCGCCAGTGCCACAATGTTGGTATCCACAGTGTCCCTCGTCTTCTGCTCCAGAGCACTGCACTCGCAGGTTACAGGCAAGGTGTGGCTTGAAGTGGGACCAGTGTGGCACTGAGCAGTTCCACTGACCGCCTGTCTCTCTTTCGGGTGTGGAATGAGGCTGTGACAGCATTAACACCAGAATCAATAAAATGTTTTGACACCAGAATCAATAATATGTTTTAACACCAGAATGAATCAGATGTTTTAACACCAGAATGAATAATATGCTCTCTCTCTCTCTCTCTCTCTCTCTCTCTCTCTCTCTCTCTCTCTTCTCTCTCTCTCTCTCTCTCCCTCTTTCTCTCTGTCTCTGTCTCTGTCTCTCTCTCTCTCTCTCTCTCTCTCTCTCTCTCTCTCTCTCTTTGTGTCTGTCACACACACACACACACACACACACACACACACACACACACACACACACACACACACACACATGCACGCACGCACGTACGTGCGCACTCACACACAGACTGTCATAGTTAAAACTCAAAAACTGCGCAGGAAAATTCATGAAACACATGTGACCTATAGATCCCCCCTCTCACCTCCCCCCTGAAGAGTTGCCTCAAATACTGATGTGATGAAACGCTTTAATTCTAATCGAAAAAAAAATAAATCATAGAGCTTGGTAGGGGCTTCTTTTGGGTACACAGCAACAAACGCTTTCTTGATGACCAGAAATGGGGCAAACATTCATTGTTCTATAGGATGTTCCACCACGATGAGCATGAAGAGAAGTAAAGACATCTGGTGATTATCGGAAAGAAATCAGTCATCCAGTGAAACAGATCTTTCCAAACGAAATGGCTGCTGACTTTTTGATATGTTAGCAAAATTAAAGATGGCTCTGTTAATCTGAAATCTGGATCTGGGGAGTCAAATAGAAAATACCTCCACAGGAATAAGTTCATATGTTAGTGTGCAAAAGTTCATATGTTAGTATGCAAAAGGTTCATATGTTAGTGTGCGAAAGTTCATATGTTAGTATGCGATGGTTTATATGTTAGTATGCAAAGGTTCGTATGTTGGTATGCAAAGGTTCATAGGTTAGTATACAAAGGTTCATATGTTAGTATGCAAAGGATCTTCGGGTGTACCTGTGAGACCCTCAACGTGTGGTGTCGTTTCATCAACATCATCGCTTTTCTTTGGCTACGTGGCGAGCGACGTCTGCGATGTTTCCTCCAGTGGCTTAACACTCAACACCTAACGAGTAACTATAAAAGTCACTGACAATCACGGCACATTACTTCCCTTCCTGCACGTGAGCCGCTGTATCGCAGATTGATACGTCACCACCAGTGACCTCTGCATGAAATAGGCAAAGACCAGATGGCCCTACATTTCAGCCCCTGTCGCCTCGCCACAGTTATGATTTGAAAACTAGCATAATGATGTCCACGTCAATGCAGCCTATAACATTACAGAGCCCTGCAAGCCGTATGACAGTGACGAGCTTGCAACTGTTTCCTATCCAAAGAATCAAAGACAATGATTTACACTACTGAATATTTACCAAGAGAAAAAAGATCTCCTAAAAGCAGGTTGTGGTACCCAGGAAGCAAAGCCAAGTGGTCCTTAATGCAGACAGCAGTGCTCTTTTGGCTGGAGACTGAGAGGACGTTAAAACGCATCAGACCGGTGTTCTAGTGGCCAGACTTAATTACAAACTTCCGGTGCAACTATGGATCATGTGACCGTGCCAGCTGACTACCATTGTCCCACCCTCTTCCTTCCCCTGAAATTCCCTTTGGGGAGGTATTCCTCGCCAACACCCCCTTTCAGAAACTTTCTCTCGATCTGCTGAGCCTGATTGTCCCTGTAAACTGCGAGGGGAGCAGTACTGTATGGCAGACATGGACGTGAAGCAATTTTTCTGTGATCGACGTTTACTGCACTGTCTCTTCCCATATGGGGAGTATAAACAGGATTTTCTTATAGAGACAAGGAGGAATTTCTTCTTGATTATCGTCCTGGTCAACGTCATGAAACATTCCTTTCAAATGCAGTCTCCTGCACCCCTCACGCACATTCTGAGTTAATTGCTCTGTGTTCAGAATCCGAGGAGTCGGGCAGAATTTAAGTATACTGTTTACATGCAGTAACTTCTTACGAAGATTCACAGAAACGCGTTTCTTGTTAAAGCATTTTGTGCAGATATTGTAGTCTAGCCACTTCTACATGTCTCAGCGAAGACAACGAATCAAA
>CM031617.1:37824089-37864089 GCA_018398815.1 Conus ventricosus | reverse complement strand
AAGAGGGTTGTTTTTAGTGATAACGCAACCGCCCACACTCATATCAGTTATCTGTTAGATATACAGTGGTTTAGAAGGGGTGGGATGTTATCCCCAGTGTGAACATAGTGTCGGGGAAACGGGAAAATGTGGCGAGTGTGGGTATTAGCCAAAACCACCCCCTCCTTCCTCACATGATTATCATGGAGGATAAGTGTGGGCATATCGACACCATTGTTCCCCACCCGTGTGCCAGATCCAATTGCAGGAGATGGAGGATGAAAGTGTGACGTTAGACATGGACAAAGTTGCACGCCAACTATGTGCCAGATACGTTTGGTGAATAGAATGAAGAATGAGGTCAACATTAGGCTGACTCCTCTCCTTATGTAAGTATTAATAATAATAATAATAATAATAATACTATTATCATCATTGTTGTTGTTATTGTTGTTGCTGTTGATGGTATTTATCGTTTGTATTATTATTATTGCTATCGTAAATATTATTATTACTTTTACTATTATAATAATAATAATAATGAACACTTATATAGCGCCTATTCTCGGCTAGAGACCAAGCTCTAGGCGCTTTACAATCAACACTCGTTTACACAACGGGCTGCCTACCTGGGTAGTGCCGACCGAAGAGCTGCCAGCTGGCGCTTCATTCAGTCGTTTCCTGTGTCATCCAGTCAGTATCGTTCAATACCGATCACTCATTTTTCCTTCCTACCTTCATTCTTTCCATTTCTCACGCAGGGTGCATGCTATGTGTAAAGTGTCATCCATACCAACGGCCAAACTGGCCTACTCTTCCGAAAGTTGGTGATGGGATTTTACGTGTGTGCAAGATGTTATGCGTGCGTTCACACACGGAACCTCGGTTTATAGTCTCATTCGAAGGACTGTATGGGAAATGGAGTCAGAACCAATGTTAACTCCGAGGGAAAAATCCCCCTGTACCGAAACGCCCCGGCGGAGGTTCGAACCCGCAACCCCAGGATCACCAAGATAACGAGTCCTGCGCTCTACCAACTGAGCTATTCCGGCTCCTTATAATTATTGTTCTTATTATTTTCTCATTATTATATTTTTCCGCCATCTTTATCATTATCATTATTATTATTAATGGTAGTAGTGGTGATGTTTGTCTTTTTTTGTTTTCATTATTATAATTGTAATAAATCTACTGTCTCCCCCTTCAGCCTCGGTTCCATTCCCTAATCTTTTTGCACCCAGTTCACAGAGATGAGTGACTCTCTGTTCGTTCTTCATTTTCCCTGTCTTACCTATTACTTTTCTTACCTGAAGAAGACCAAACAGGTAAAAAGGCCTTGGGTTTGTTTTGCAGTTTGTCTACTTCTTTGTTTGGTGGCGTGGTGATTCGTTCTTTGTTCTTTTGTGTGAAATTAGTGTGAGAAAAAATGCATCTATTTGCTCCTTTGTTTGTTTACTTGCTTGCTCTGGTTTGTCTGGTTGTTTGCATAAAGCATCGAAACACAGTCTCCAAATTACAACAACAACAAAAAGAGTCGGCCTAACACTCAGTCTTACCCAAACCAGGTGAGAAGTGAACCACCTCCACAACACGAGCAGGGTGATGGTAAAATTTCACACTGACTTCCATCGTCACGTTGTAATCTCTATGGACGTTCGTCACCCTCAAAGTTACTTGCAGCTCTTTTCCTCGGGCAATGTAAAGAGGAAGAGGATCATAATCTGGCTCACACCCTGTCCAGCTGACTTTGTCCCATGCATAGTGTTCTCTCCTGCGAAACTTGTCAAAGAAAGACTTCTCATAAATCAAGATGGAATTCCCAGGGCTGCAGGTTTGATGTTGTAAGTGGACATGTAGCCTTTCCTGGTCTGGACCCATACCAGAGTTATCCTCTTTGACTGGATCCGCTGTTTCACTGACAAACACAATTGTGCAATGTAGAGACACGTTGTGTAGAAAATGCATGTTGTCAAGCTGCGAAGCATAAAAACTGACAGTAGCGTGTGATGTAATGTGCGTGAATTGTCTGTGTTCAGTCGACATGCAGGTAACTATGTCAGCCGTGTGCACAACTGTGTTGTTTGTTGACAGCTGGCTTTGACGTTGTTCCTCATCCACTGAGTGTTTGTTCACATTAAAACAAAAAATGATAGAAATAAGACATTGCATCGTGTTCAGTTGTAAGAAACAATATGGAGCTAATGTTAGAAGCGGCAGGATTTTGAGCTCACACACACACACACACACACACACACACACACGGACACGAATCAGATGGCGGAAACAGTAAACAACTGAAGATCATCAGAGTCTGCTGAGGTTTGGAAAAACTGCCCAAGAAAATGACGAGACTGACAAGATCTTGAGGTCGGGGAGGCCAAACTAACACCATGGCAAGTAAAGGTGTTACGATGAGTCATAAAAAGTCTTCATGTCATGAGTTTTCAAAACAGAAGATTTCAGTCGAGAGGAGGAGAATGATTGGCATGACAAAAATGGAGAACTGGATGAAGTACGTTCGAGTAAAAACCAAAAACATGAGCAAGAACAAGCAAATGTAAGTGAAATAAAAGACCTTCGCGCAGTTATTTCAAATTTATGTGAACAGATCTCTGTACTTGAAAGTACAGTAGCGAAGCAGAACGATCTGTTACTTAAATTTACCAGCATGAAAAACGTCCAGTGAGACAAGGGCGACAGCTGTTAACGTCCAAACACAGACAGCTTTTATGAAGAATTCAGTCAATTTGGGGTCTCGTAGCTATGCCGAGGCTATCAAGTTCAATGCTCCAGATACCGAGAAGAAAACATCATCAGAAGAAAAGTCAAAACTGCCTGTGTAACTGTAAGCCATTTCAAACAACAAACGGAGAAAAGTCAATAACGCAGTTGAGAAAAAGAAACATGACGCAAATGTCAAACTTGACGTCAAATCGCATCCCGACAAAGTTCGTCATGCCTTGGAACACGAAGAGAATAAACATAAGCTTCCTAAGATCGTGATGCAGCTTAACTCCATTATGAAAGGTATCAACGGGAACCGATTGGGGCGTTCCTACGGCTTCAGTGCAGATCTACACAAGACCTTTCCTATAAAGGACATCCCAGCGGCGAATGAAGTGGCCGTGTCCTCATCTAAAGAATCAGTGGACGCGATAATTGTTCACTGTGGAGTAAATGATGTGAAGAAGTCAGACCCAAAGATGTGCAGCAAAGCTTTTGTTCAATGCATTCAATATATTTCCAGCAAACATCCAAAGAACCCAGCCGTTGTCTGGTCCTAAGTCCAGAATGAGAAATGGGGAAGGTTGTGCGTCGGGCTAGCAACCAGCCACGTAAAAAAAAAAAGCTTTGCTACAGAAACGCCAACAAGATCCAATCAAAGCTCGGGGGACGAGCGCAGGGCAGATGCAGCAATGCATTGTATGATGAGTAGGGGTGAAAGCCGGAAGGAAGCTTCTGCTCCGACAATGTCCGTAGCGAATCCCAAACAAGAGGTGAGAGTGGGAGCCTGGAATGTGCGAACGCTGTATGAAGCTGGAAAGTCTGCGCAAACTGTGAAAGAGATGAAGAAGTATAGACTGAACATCCAGGAATCAGTGAGATGAGGTGGACGGATTCAGGCATCATGACCCTTGGCTCAGGAAGACAGTATATTATTCTGGTCGCACGGACGGGCAACATCAGGAGGGAGTGGGTATCATCATGGCTCAGGAGAGACAGTATGTTATTCTGGTCGCACGGACGGGCAACATCAGGAGGGAGTGGGTATCATCATGGATAAGGAGGCCAGGAAGAGCTTGATGGGATGGGAGCCAGTCACACTCAAGAATCATCACAGCCAGATTCTTATCCAAGTATACCAAAACCACCATCATACAGTGTTATGCACCAATAGAGCAAGCCATGGAGGAGGAGAAAGACCTGTTCTACAGCATCCTACAGGAACAGATAGACAAAACGCCACAGATTGACATCCTACTTCTTATGGGAGACTTCAATGCGAAACTCGGAGCGAAGAACACCGGGTATGAGACTTGCATGGGACAAGAGGGAGTGGGAGATAGAAATTACAATGGACAGCGTTTTGCAGATGTGTGTCTTGAGAACGGTCTGGTGATAGGTGGTACCATCTTCCAGCACAAAACCATCCACAAACTGACATGGGTATCACCAGATGGAAGAACCAGTAACCAGATAGACCACATTGCCATCAGCCGGAACTGGAGGAGCTCCATGAAAGACGTGAGAGCCATTCGAGGAGCTGACGCTAGCAGTGATCACCATCTTGTGTTATGCAGACTCCAGCTGAAGCTCAAGAGAACACAAAAAAGAAAAGTGAACAACTCTTTGACTCGAGGAAACTGACCAGTGAGGCGGTGAAAAGTCAGTTTACCATTGAACTTTCCAACAGATTCCAAGTCCTGGACAGCACACCAGCAGACGACATCAACTCCCTGTGCGACAATGCACAGAAAGCTCTCATTGACACCAGCAAGGCTGTGATGGCCTACAGAAGAAGAGAGAGGAAGGAATGGACATCAGACGCCACATGGCAACTCATAGAGGAGAGAAAGATCGCAAAACTCGGCACGCTCACTGGAACAGAAGATGAGAGACAAACATTTGCCGAAACGTACAAAGAGAAAAACAAAGAAGTGAAGCAGAGCACAAGGAGAGACAAGCGACAGTTTACAGACAACTTGGCAGCAGAGGCCCAAGCTGCAGCAGAGAAAGGAGACTCCAGGACCGTCTATAAGATTACCAAGACCCTAACAGGTGGATTCACCAACAAAACCACAGTAGTGAAGGACAAGACCGGGAAAGCTTTGACAAAAGACGAAGACCAACTCAACAGATGGGCAGAACATTTCAGAGAGACATTAAATAGGCCGGACCCAGATGAGGAAGCCACCATCGAAGACATGGGTTTCAACTTAGAGATGAGACGTGGACGCATCACCCAACAGGAAATTGTGGAGGCCATCAGGCAGACAAAGGGCAACAGGGCACCAGGTGAAGACAGAATCACAGCAGACATGTTGAAGGCAGACCCCAAAATGAGTGCAAAGGCTTTAGTGAAACTATTCAACAAGGTATGGGAACAGGAAAAAGTCCCGGACACATGGAAGAAAGGCATCATAGTGAAGCTCCCCAAGAAGGGCGACCTCCTCTCGGAATGTGGCAACTGGCGGGGAATCAACTTGCTCTCTGTACCAGGGAAGATCTTCTGCCGTGTCCTTCTACAGCGCATGAGGCAAGCCATTGAGAGAACCTTACGAGAAGAACAGGCAGGGTTCAGAAGCGGGAGAAGCTGCACAGACCAGATCTTTGTTTTACGAACAATTGTGGAACAGTCCATCGAATGGAATTCATCACTCTATATCAATTATATCGATTTCCAAAAGGCTTTCGATAGCATCCATCATCCTTCACTGTGGAAGATCTTGGAAGCCTACGGATTTCCTCTTAAAGTTATCAACATCCTACAGGACATGTACACAGGCAACCAGTGCTGTGTGCGACATGATGGACAGCAGAGCGAGTGGTTCCACGTGCAGACCGGGGTCAGGCAAGGCTGCGTGATCTCGCCGCCAATTTTCCTTGTCGTCATTGACTGGGTGATGAGGAAGGCCACCAGCGATAGGGCGAGAGGGCTTGTATGGGGACTGACAGCCAGGCTTGAAGACTGCGACTTTGCCGACAATATTGCACTGCTGTCGCACGCCCAGAAAGACATCCAGGAAAAACATCAAGAGTGGACCTAATAGCCAGCAGTGTGGGACTCAAGATTCACCCTGACAAGACCAAGATCATGAAGGTGAAAACGAAGAGCGCAGAGAAGACCAGTGAGCGAGGCTTAGCTTTAGAGGAGGTGGAACACTTCAAGTACCTCGGCAGGTATATCTCGGCCGATAGCAACATCGAGAAGGAGATCTCAACCAGGATAGGACTCGCAGCCCGGGCATTCAGCGGGTTGAAAAACATCTGGAAGTCAACTGTCCTGCAAACCAAAACCAAGTTGAAGATCTACAGGTCCAACGTACGCTCAGTACTCCAAAATGCCTCAGAGACATGGAGAACCAACAAGAAGATTGAGAGTAGGCTCAGAGGTTTCGAAGGAAGGTGTCTTTGCCGAATCCTGAAACTTCACTGGCAGCAGCGTGTCACCAACAAGGAAGTGTCAAGGCGCACCAGCATAAACAACACTGTGGCCGAGGTGAAGCAGCGGAGGTGGAGGTGGCTGGGACACATCCTTCGGATGGGCAAGACCAGACTCCCTCATACTGCGCTGAGATGGGCACCACCGGGGAAGAGGAAGCGAGGCAGACCACTCGGCACCTGGAGGAGGACAGTGGAGGAGGAGATGAGAGAGGTAGGCAAGACTTGGAATGAACTGAGCTGGCTTGCCCAGGACAGAGCAGGCTGGAGGGAGCTTGTTGGCGCCTTATCTCTCGGTTGCGGGATGTTGAGGATTAAGTAAGTAAGCAAACACCCAAAGACCAAGATCGTGATAAGTAAAATCACTCCTGTTCAGGATCCTGATACTGAAGTTTGTCGTCAGCTCTTCAATGCCCTGATCACCACTGACTTGTTCAAAATGGAGAATGTATCCTTCATAAGTCACGACAACCTTCCGATCACAAACACTGAAGGACGGTCTACACCCCAACACCAGAGGAGCCAGTGTCCTAGCAGGCAACCTGGGCAGACACGTACGGCATTTCTTTTGGAGCAGACCCAGGAAAACATCCAGACGTCCCCTGGCTCCACCAACCATGCAGCGTTAACTGCCCTCTTCAAGACAGCCCTTCTTTGCTGAAAGTCGACAGGGACGGTGGTGGAATATGTGCGACCGCTTAAGAGACTGACAGAGAACAGATAAACTGTGCAGTCTTTACACTACCGTCAGCCAGATACTTTTGATGGACACCTAGTACTGAGGACTATTGTACGCCTATTGACACTTTTGATTTTGTTTATATCTGATATTGTTCTAAACAATCACTTAATATCTGATATTGTTCTAAACAATCATCTGTTATCATTTTGTTATTTCTCATCTTTCTCCTTTGCATACAGGTATTTTGTGTGTGGCTAGTTATTCAGAAATTTGTATTAATTCTGTTGGTGTTTTTCGGAGACATACCTGATAGATCACCTGATATGATTACCATTTTACAGTTTAATGCCAGATCAACAATTGCAAATGAATCATATCTTATTCAGCACCTTGCTAAATTTAAGTGTCACATTTTAATATTGCAGTCTCTAAATGTGTGCAAAACAAAATTACCAGATTGCCTGACTTTCATTATCCACCAGTACATAATCAAGTTTCTCATGCAAATGAAAGAATAAGCAGTGCTATTTACATCTGGCAAGGCATTTATTATTCTTTATGCACATCACCAGGCCCATCAGATCAACCAGACTTATATATTCTTGAACAGCAAGTGTTAGAATCAATAACAATAATGTTCTAAACATTGTCTCCGTTAATTTGCCAAAAGGACCGAATGATCGAAACACTGAGTGGCTACGTTCGTTTAACAATTCTAATGAAAAATGGCTGATTGGTGGAGACTTTAATGCTCACTCTCCATTCTCGGATAAAAATTGGTAAACTTTAACCAGCAATTGCTTCATTGAAAATGTGGTAGATTCATCTTTGTGCTTGCTAAATGATGGCAGCATCACTCGAATACCAGATATTTCTACCTACAGAGTTTGTGCCATTGACGTGTCCTTAATTTCTCCACAATTAGCTTTTGACTGCATCTGGCAAACATATCAAGACACTCTTGGAAGTGATCACTTTCCACTAAAGATTGAACTAAATAAAAATTCTGAAATAACAAATTTTCCAGAAGATAAAATATCCGAATACAATCATAAATTTGCAGACTGGAAGAAATTTCCGTCTGTTCTTTCTCACTTTGATGCAGATATTTTGACAATGAAGAGGATAAAACTGTTTCATACAGCACATTTAATGAAATGATTCTCTCTCCCTCAAATGAAACTATTCCTAAATGTAGAATCAATAGAAAAATAAATCATACTGGAAATGTGTGGTGGACAAAAGATTGCGAAGAAGCCACGAATAATAACTAAATGAAATATAAAGCATACCTTAAAATTAAGTCTGAGATAGTGAGAAAAGAAAACCATCAAATGTGGGATGATTCAAGTGCACATTCCCATAGGATAGAAAAGGCACACGAAGAAATAAAGGAATCCAACGCATATTCAAGCAGAATTGTAGCCAAAGCCAAACGATTATATTGGTCATCCTTCTGTGACAAGGAGGTTTCTCAGCATAAAGATTTTCAGCAAGTGTGGTAAAATTTCGGGACATAAAACATGGATTAAATCTTCCTCGATGTCCTATTAAACTGAATAATAACAAATTTCCAACTTCTGCGAAAAAAGGCAGAAGCATTTGCTGATATATTCTCAAGGACAATGGAAAGTCTTTCACCAGAATATTGACAGCTTCGAGAAGATGAAGACAAGAATCATCCCTATGATGAGTCAAATGCAAATAGTGATCTTTTTGTCAATGCACCTTTTACAATACATGAGTTGAATGATGCTATTTTTTCATTAACTAACACATCATCTGTAGGGTTAGACGCAATTTCAAACGATATGTTGAAACATTTACCAACTAATTTCATAAAAGTTTTGCAAACAATATTTTAAAAGATTTGGTCGGGGGATATTATGCCAGGAATATGGAAGCAGTTAGTAATGATTCACATGTTAAAACAAGGTAAACCTGCAACAAATATAAATAGTTATCGACCAATAGCTTTCACCTCTCATGTCTCCAAACTAATGGAAAAAAATAGTACTGAATAGACTGGTTTATTATTGTGATAAATATGACGTCATTCCACACAATAAAGCTGGTTTTCGAAAAGGAAGATCAGTCATTGATCATATAGTTAAAATAGCAACACAAATTAAAACCAATTTGCAAAACGAAAAAGCATTTTGGCTACATTTTTTTTAATCAAAAGAGCTTTCGATAGTCTTTGGCATACCAGAGTGTTATTTAGCAGGGAATTTTATATCAGAAGCTTTTTCATGTTCTGGCCGATTGGTTTCATTGAAATAGTCACTGAAACACTTGAAAATCGGTGAACAGGTGCACGAACTTCTTTTCCCTCTATGTTAGGAGCTTAATTGCTTTTCTAGATGTTATTCACATGATTTACTCTTTTTTTGACATCTGTCATTCAATCAGTTAATCAAATTTCTATTGATTTTAATTGATTGATTGATTGATGATTGATTGATTGATTGATTGATTGATTGATTGATTGATTGATTGATTGATTGATTGATTGATCAACGGCTGATCAATTAAATGGGTGAGTGATTATTCCATTACTTGTTGATGTAATGATTGATTGATGAATTGAGTTATTGATTGATTAATTCATCAATTTGATGATAAACGGTTAAAAAGGTGATATCAATGTTGGTACAAAACAATGTAGTTATTGATTGATTGATTAATTCATCGATTTGATGATAAACGGTTAAAAAGGTGATATCAATGTTGGTACAAAACAATGTTTGCACAACATTATTTTTTGTTTTTCAACCCTGATCTTGCTTGACAGTTTAATGTCTATACATTACGCAAATAATTTTTTTTTAATCTGACTATGAACATCCTGTCAACATTACAGTTCTATTCAGACATAGTTTGAAGCAATCTCTTAATACATAGAGTTTCAAATGTCTCAGTTTTATTCAGTGTTAAGAGTGTACGGCAGATGGATAGGAATGCACCTAGTGAGCTAATATAGATGGAGTTCAGGTGTAACTTTCAATCCATTTCAGCATCCTGTGCTCCTTGGCTCGCCGCCTTTTCTCCATCATCACGTTCAGAGTGTATAGAAAGGGGTTGATGGCCGAGTTCAAGGGAAGCACGATGATCGCCATGACAACGTTAATTTCCCCAGAC
The DNA here is from genome assembly GCA_018398815.1 of Conus ventricosus. Taxonomy (NCBI): domain Eukaryota; kingdom Metazoa; phylum Mollusca; class Gastropoda; order Neogastropoda; family Conidae; genus Conus; species Conus ventricosus. The sequence continues at coordinate 37,854,125 of CM031617.1, read as the reverse complement.
ACAGGCACACCCTGAGAGGCTAAGAGACCCAGCAGACCAATGGGAAACCAGCACAGAAAGTCTGACATGGCGATGGTAAACAGTCGACGTGCAATGTCAGTGTCCTGCAAACTTTGATTAGTCTGATGTTTGGACACTTGACTGGCTCGCACAGAATGAAAAATGACAGCCTGTCCAAGGGCAATAATGAGGAATAGGATGAAGTTGAGGATAATCATCACAGAAAAGGCGTACTGCTGACCAGCAAACTGCTTCCTAGTAACTGGCAGAGGGATGCATATTCCTGTCTGACTGTAGAAATCCCAGTCAGCGTGACTTGGAGAGAAGGGCACTGCTGCTAATGCTATACCCATGGACCAGCATCCAATGCTGGCCAGTTGAGCGTGGTTACTGTGGAAACGGACAAAGCTGAGTGGAAAGCGGACAACCAGAAAGCGGTCCAGAGTAATGAGACAAATGATGAAAGAAGACACTTCAGAAGACAGCAGTGATAAAAATCCGGCAAGTTGACACACAAGGCTATGTCTCCATGACACATCCTTCCACACATAAACATTCTGGTAAAGCATGTCAGCTGCTCCTATCATTGACAGGTAAACCCCCATCAAAAAATCTGAGGCACACAGATGGACAACAAACACGCTGAATCCTGAGGACCCTTCTTGCTTGATAGCCTTTAAACGAAATACACCACTAACCACATTGCCAAACACGGCCAGAGAGGCAAACATGATCAACAGAACTCGGTACACATTTGACCGAAGTAAATCTCCACATGACGAGATCTCATCTTTAGGGGCATGACAGCTGTTGAGATTAAATCCTTCTAACGAGGCTGCAGCGCAGCACAGCTTGTAATTATCGCCATATACCATTGTTAGTTGAGTAAGGTCCTTTAGGACGTTCTGTTGAATGTCTCCCATTGGACAACCTGTCATGTCCAGTGTGTGCAGGTTGGTCATCAGCTGCAGGCCCTGTTGTATGACACGATGTGTACCACAGCTAGAAAGATTCAGTATCTCCACAGTGGGGAAGAGTTTCCCCAACCTGCTATTTATAGTGGGAAGATTAATTAAAGACAGGTACAAAACTTGAATTTGTGCTAATTCTACCTCAGTATTACTGAAGAAGTTGTCCTGTTTAGAAACATCTCCATACAGAAACCTGGAGAGTGGATTGTTGGAAAGAAATAATACTTTTAGATTAAGCATGCCCCAGACTGCTTGTGTGAGAGTAGTGATGTGATTATTACTGAGATCCAGTATGAGCATGTTCGGAAAGGAGAACTTCCCAGTGTCAAAAACCTGACAGCTGGCTAGGCTTAGGTAGACCAGCATCATGTTGAAAGTCACCTGATTCATGTTGATCTCACTACCATCAGCTTTCAGGTAACGTAACTCCCGGTACTGATCAACAGGGAACAAATGATGACAAGTGAAAGCCAGTCCATAGCACGTGCACACACCGGGACACTGCTGGTCACACAGCAGTTCATCGTCAGACTGAGGGCAGTGGTACATGCCGTCACACACATGGGAGGGGTGGAGACAGATGGAAGAGCCACGACAGCGGTAATGGCCAGGACACTGATAGTTATCACATTCTGCTTCGTCCTGCCACTCTGGGCAGTCATACACCCCATTACACCTGGTGAACACTGGCAGGCAATAGCCCTTGGGGCACTGGTAGTGTGTCTGTGGGCACGACATATGCCCTGTTGCATTATGTGTCTGGTCAAGGCGGTAGACGGTGTGACATCTTTGCATGAACTTTACAACTGCTGGAGGTGCTGGAGGAGGCGGATGATCAGGAGAATGGTATCTACCTCCGCACAGGTCATCAGTGACACAGGCGCTCTCGTCATCCCCGTTCACGCAATCGTTTTGTCCATCACAACGTATGGCAATACTATAACACTGTGGATCCCTCCCCATCAGGCACGCATGCACGCACACACGCATACACACACACACACACACACACACACACACACACACACACACACACACACACACACACATACACACACACGCACGCACACACACACACTCACATACACACTCACACACACACACACACACACACACACACACACACACACACAATATATATATATATATATATATATATATATATATATATATTATATATATATATATATATATATATATATATATATGTCAATGATGTTAAAAAGGAAGGTTAAAACTCAAGGTTAAACCTTGAGTTTTAACCTTGAGTTTTAACCTTCCTTTTTAACATCATTGACAAATGTTGCTCCCAAGGGGTTGAGCACTTTTAAAATCATTTTAGGCTCTTTGATTATATTCATATATATATATATATATATATATATATATATAGATAGATAGATAGATAGATCAGTATATTTAAAATGCCTAAAACAATTTTTTAAGTGCTCAACCCGCTTGAAACAAATTTGTAGATAGTTTTAAGATTCCTCTTTTAACTTGTTTTAACTATATTATATTATTATATATATATATATATATATATATATATATATATATATATATATATATATATTGTGTGTGTGTGTGTGTGTGTGTGTGTGTGTGTGTGTGTGTGTGTGTGTGTGTATGCATCAAAACTAGCTGTACCTAGTTGGCCCAGTGTTGAACACCATGTATTACCCCCCCTCCCCCTCCCCCCCCCCCCCCCCCCCCCCCCCCCCCCGCCCGTTTTCAATTAATTTAAAGCAGATCTAGGGCAAAGGGTGGGACAGAGGAAATGACAGGGGTGGAAGGGAGAGAAAGGGGGAGAAATGGAAATGGAGTAGAAAGAAAGAAGGGAAACAGGAAAAACGTAGGAGGAGGAAGAGGGAGAGGAAGGGGTGGGAGAATGGGAAGGAGAGGGTGCAGGAGATGGTGTTGGGTGATGAGGAGGGATAGGTAGATCAAAGACAGACTGACTGATAGATAGATGGATAGAGAGAGAGAGAGAGAGAAGTGATCACACACACACACACACACACACACACACACACACACACACACACACACACACATACACGTACGCACGCACGCACGCACGCACGCACACACCACACACACACACACACACACACACACACACACACATATTCTTAAACATGTAAATTCTTGCATTCTGTCTCATCGAGCAAAAACACAAAGAACGTGATATAAATTAAAAAGGTCTTCGTTGATTTCAATTATTTAGCATGATTTCCTCTTTTTAACAATGGTCTTTCTGACATTATGTCAATTATTCTGTTTTTGTTCTGCACAGTCCAATGTACCATAATCACTTCACACCAGAAAATGACTCCCCGGCAGTTGAGAAGTAGCACCTCCGTCAAACTTGTCACTGCCATAAATGACAAAATAAGCTACACACAAAAAGTTAAGGATCACTTTCACAAACATTCATAACTGTCAAAATAAGAAAGTCAATGCGTTGAAGTTTGGCCAACATTTAATTCCATTCTTTAGTGATAACGATACACAATTGCCTTCAATCTCGAGCAATCGTTTGGTGTGTACATTTGATTAAAGTGGGTACGTATCCAAATTTGATTTCCCAAAGTCATTGAAATAACAAGACAGGGCATACTGATGCTCCCAAAAGCTCAGTAATGCGTGTAACCACCATGGTTGTTCTGGCACTCGACGCAGCGAGTCCTCATCGAGTTGACCAGGTTGGTGAAGATCCTCTGTGGAAGCGCCTGCCACTCAGCCTGCAGCATCTGGTAGAGGTGTTGGGCATCCCTGGGAGGGGGGGGGTGGCTCCTCACTTTGCAATCCAGCTCATCCCAGAGGTTCTCAATCGGGTTGAGATCGGGACTGCATGCTGGCCACTCCATTCTGTTGACTCCAGGCTGCTGCAGGAAGTCGTTGACCACCCTTGCCCTGTGGGGGGGAGCGTTGTCATCCTGGTAGACAGCCCTCGGTCCCATCTGCTGCAGTGTAGGCACAGCCAGCGGTCGAAGGATCTCATCCCGGTATCAGATGCCAGTCAGGTTACCCTGTACATGATACAAGGGTGTTCTGTGGTGAAGGCTGAAGGCCCCCCAGACCATTACAAAACATCCACCAAAGGCCACCTTTTCTTGGACAGTGGCGTCAATAAAGCGTTGCCCTGGGCGCCTCCAGACCCTCAGTCGGCCGTCGTTGTGGTGAAGGGTGAAGCGTGATTCATCACTGAACAGGACCTGGGACCATTGCTGACGTGTCCACCTCACGTGACATGCGCAGAAGGCGCGGCGTGCTGCCCTATGGGCTGTAGTTAAGCGTGGCCGTACTGCTGGGCGACGAGAACGGAGATTAAACCCATGTAGGCGGTTCCGTATGGTCTGCTGGCTGATGTTGATGTTAGTAGCCACCCTGAACTGCCTTTGAATAATGCTGGAAGAGGCTGTTCTTGTCTGCAGGGCTTGTCGTTCAATGAGACGATCGTCACGTCGGGTTGTCTTCTTCGGTCGACCAGATCTGCATCTTTCATGGACAATCCCAGTGGCTGTGAAGCGTTGAATCAGTCGGACAATGACCGAGATGGACACATGAAGTCACCTGGCCACTTCTTGCTTGGGAACACCATCTTGGAACCATGCAACAGCTCATCCTCTATCCAACTCGCTTAATTTTCGTCGTGGAGGCATTGTCAGATCAGGCCTACTACTGGTGGAATGTCTTCTTATAAAGCCAAGCGAGTGACAGCATCTCACACATAAACAGCAGTGCTTGCACGTGCATAATGGTTTTTCCATCTGGCAAGTGCAATGTGTTCAGGCAGAACGGTCCAAAACAAGGTCATTTTTCGCAAGTTTCCGCTTTTCTGTTTGCGGTCCAGCTCAGTAGTAGAGAATCCCGTGCAATTTTCGCACTAATACAACATCGCCCACTTACAGCTGAACAAGAATTCATGACAATTTGGCTGGACTAAGAAATAAATAACAGTAGCGAACTGAGTTTATTACGCACCTGTTTTCACATACCGATCCTTAACTTTTTGTGCGTAGTACGTACCTATATTCACTTCATTGGCTGTTTGTGCACCATACACCAGTGGGACGGGTTGGAATGTTGCTCTGGCTGAGGTTTCGAATCATTCTCCCCTCAAATTCAAGTAGAATGCACTTTGATTGAAAAGGTAAGTCGTCTCGAATACGTTGAGAATTTTGAAAGAGGCGAGTGATTTTAAAAAAAGGGGGGGGGGATGATCGGTCTGAGATAAATCCACACCAGGATGGTTCTTTGCAGTCGTCTGGCATACTAATAACGATCAAATTGCATCGCATCTATCTTTGAGAAAGGGGGGTGGGCGGCAGGTGTATGGACATGACCCTCCTACCATGATCCAAAGTCAGCCTGAAGAGTGATTGGGAACAGGGTCAGGAGACACTCAATCAATATGAGCACTTGCCTGTTGCTATCTCCCTGTCAGTTAGTACAGGTGAGTTCAGCAACGTACTACATTCACTCCTTGGGCTGTTTGTGGACCCTGCACCAATCACTCGCCAGGGTGTAGTTTTGCAACAGGTTGGGAAGTAGCTCTGGCTGAGGTTCAGAATCACTCGCCCAAAGTGGAATATACTTTGATTTCAGGTAGAATGTACTTTGATTAAAATGGTAAGTCATCTGGAATACGTTAAGAGTTTAAAAGAGGAGAGTGATTTGGAAAAAAAGAAGGGGAAGGAGTGTGTAATTGGTCCAAGATCATATCCACAGAGTGTCAATTTGACCACGAGTGGTGTTACACCATGTTACACCAGGTTGATTCATTCTAGTCGTCTGGAATCATTTTCCACAGTTAAGGTACATGTCCTTCACCATACACCACGCTCAGATGTCGCCTCTCCCTGCTACCAAGCACGAGCTGGAGAAATGGATAGAAGGGCAGGACTTCATCCACAGCTGTTCAGAGCAAGCCACTTAGTTTTGAGAGGAAGGGGAGTTTACAGCTCGCCCACAGCTGCAGAGGCCAAGCCGTGAATGCAGGTCAGGGAAAGGGGTGTTTTCTGCAGGCTGCTCCCCACCAGCTAGCTAACCGCACTGTACTAGGCAAACTGAATGTCATCTGTGTAAAGCCGGTCTGGCAACAATGTGTTCGGCATTGCTGAGCGGCCATTACAAGTGGGGCTGTTAGTTTGATAATTAGTAGTTGTCATGAAAAATGTAATATATCTGTGCTTTTGAGATGACTGAATAGGCAAATTCCCGACAATTATTTTAATACCAAACTCGACCAGGTTTATTTTCCTGTAGACAATGTAGATTTGGCATGAAAGCTTGTACACAAGTGGTCAGGCGATATTCAAACAATGACAACACACACACACACAATTGTGCAAAATGACGTCATCACTTTCTGGGAACTTAATTTTCCCTAGTTAACTAGTACACAAGTTTGATATATGCCTCTGCTTGGACTACAACAACAAGAATGTTGGATTAGAAATGTGTAAGCCTTGTTTGTTCAGCCCTTTAACTAAGTGTCTCGAATGGGACGGAAACGTAAAGCTGTGCATCTGCAGCTACGACTCCTGAGGTGTAAATGGGATATTGCATCAACCGGTTCCCACGGCCCTCTGGCAGCTCCCATCATTTGCCTGTGTGCACCAGAGCTCCTACACACAGAGCTGTGAAATATTGACAGTGCTGTATCTTGTGCTAAAAGGGTAGATTTGAAAAAAAAAGCGGAAGGCAGTGGAAATCCTTATAATTCATATTTTACTACTATTTGTTTTAAGTCACGAATTTTGTGGAGCTTTGGGAAGAAATGTCAAAACGTGAAAATACGAGTGTTTGAAACAATTTCAGGCGCGAATTATTCAAAGCCCCTTTGAACATTCGTTGATCTGGGCTTGTGACCCCTTAGGCCAAAGACATGGAGGGCACTGTGGACTTTTTCTACAATACACACACATTTGTGCCCCAGCTAGCTGCATTATAAACTAGGTTGTATTGCAAGCTCCCTACACCAGGTACCACGGGCACATAGTATTGTTATTTTTGGCCACTTTCCCAGTTCTCAGTGCCTTGCTGATTCCGAGGTTTCCTGGACATTCACAAGTAGCTAACTGCTGCCTTCAGCATAACGTCCATTAATGAGAACAGCATTACAGGAAGTAGAAAGTCATTGATATGCCAGCCTCCAGTTTGATGCTTTCTGTTGTACATTCGCCTTGACCGACATTGAGAAGTCATGGAACTAACTACCTTTCAGCATTTCTCAGATGTCCTTCATGACATTTATAGTTCTACATGTCAGGAACCGTACTTTTCCACACGCATTTACATGATCAACCCACACCACACCAAGGTCCTTTTCTCTGCCTTAGCCTTGTAGGTTGTTTCTCAAATCATCTGAACATGATGAACACAGCCTTTCTGGACAACACACAAGGGGACTCATTTTCACGTATCAATCCATTTTGACTTACTTTTGACTCATTCCTTTGGACTCCTAGATGAGAACAGGGCCAGAACCACACCTTACCAATGGAGTCGGTTCTGAACAGCTGTCTTCAGTTGTGTCCAGTTCAGCCCAGTAACCTTTGCTTCATGCTCGTCTTCCTCAGATGTGTTTCAGCTTCCCAGCTCGTTCGTCTCTTCCCCCGTGGGTTCCCAGTTCAGAGGACGCCTTGTGACGTAGTCAGCTAATTTACGTAGGCATGTCCAACCCACCCATATCATCCTTTCTTTATGTCCTGGCTGGTGGGAATGTTTTCCTCATAGGTTGGTGTTGGAGATTTTCTCAGGCCACTCGTGCAGGAGGTGACGAAGCCATCTGTTAATGAATGTCCGGAACCTGTTTGTGATGGTATTGGTCATTCTCCCTGTCTCATTCCCCACACAGGAGGATTACCTCATTCACGGTTGAAGATTTGATCTTGTTACCAACGAGTATAGCGGAGTTCCAGATGGTCGTAATTCGAATGCTTGACTTGCTTTGTTGATTCGGTTCTGACGTCCTCCTCTGCCCGCCATGTGCTGACAGAGTCCCCAAGCAGTGGAGCGGTCCGTGTCCCAGATGTCTCTTCCTGATGTTACACTGGACTCTTGCTTGTTATTGATTATCATCACCTCTAATGTTGCTCAGTTCACGCAGTTTTGTAACAACTGTGATATTTGGCCTATCTTCTTGTCAACAGTAACTAGAATTGTCGTTTAAGACAGATCTCAATGTAAGTCTGCACTTAGTGCAATGAGGTGATCATTTGATGCACTTAATCTTTCCACCCATTTTCATGCACTTGAATTATCCACCCAATTTTCATGCACTTGATCTTTCCACCCATTTTTCATGCACTTGATCTTTCCACCCATTTTCATGCACTTGATCTTTCCACCCATTTTCATGCACTTAATCTTTCCACCTTTTCATGCACTTGATCTTTCCACCCATTTTCATGCACTTATCTTTCCACCCATTTTCATGCACTTGATCTTTCCACCCATTTTCATGCACTTATCTTTCCACCCATTTTCATGCACTTATCTTTCCACCCATTTTCATGCACTTGATCTTTCCACCCATTTTCATGCACTTGATCTTTCCACCCATTTTCATGCACTTGATCTTTCCACCCATTTTCATGCACTTGATCTTTCCACCCATTTTCATGCACTTATCTTTCCACCCATTTCATGCACTTATCTTTCCACCCATTTTCATGCAGTTAATCTTTCCACACAATTTCATGCAGTTAATCTTTCCACCCATTTCATGCACTTAATCTTTCCACCCATTGTTCATGCACTTAATCTTTCCACCCATTTCATGCACTTAATCTTTCCACCCATTTTCATGCACTTAATCTTTCCACCATTTTCATGCACTTAATCTTTCCACCTCATTTTCATGCACTTATCTTTTCACCATTCATGCACTAATTTCCACTCATTTTCATGCACTTAATCTTTCCACCCATTGTCATGCACTTAATCTTTCCACCCATTGTCATGCACTTAATCTTTCCACCCATTTTCATGCACTTAATCTTTCCACTCATTTTCATGCACTTAATCTTCCACCCATTTTATGCACTTAATCTTTCATCTGTTTAAAGCGGAATGGATAGTCCTCGAACCACAATCAGTCTTTTCATATAGGTTCCATGACACCAGATCCGCAGGTTTTCCCTCATCTTTATTGAAAGAAATTGAGACCACCTTTCATCATTAATTTCAACCGCAGACCCACACACAAGATTCACAAACGGTCCACCTGGGCCATAATTCCTTATTCCCTAGCTTTTGTTGACACGGATTTAAGGTAAACAGGGGACGGGGGCGAAGGTTCTTTTCTATCTTGTTTATCGCTAAAAGACAAACTCACTGTCAGATGTCAAAGTAATAGAATTAAATGTGCAGGTATGAGTTTCTCCACGCTGAGCCCGTTCTTCTCTCTCTCTCTCTCTCTCCTCCTCTCTCTCTCTCTCTCTCTCTCTCTCTCTCTCTCTCTCTCCTCTCTCTCTCTCTCCCCTCTCCTCTCTCTCTCTCTGTGTGTGTGTGTGTGTGTGTGTGTGTGTGTGTGTGTGTGTGTGTGTGTGTGTGTGTACGTGTGCGTGTGCGTGTGTGTGTGTGTGTGTGTGTGTATGCGCGCGCGCTCGCGCTCGCGAGTGTGTGTGTGTGTGTGTGTGTGTGTGTGTGTGTGTGTGTGTGTGTGTGTGTGTGTGTGTGTGTTTGCATGTTGTTGTTGTCTTCAATTTAACGTCTATCCACATAATGATATTAGAGGGGGAGGGAGGGAGGCGGTCGGGAAGAGGAGGAGGAGAGAGGGACCGTATTGTGTGTGTATGTATTTATGTATCTTGGCTAAGGAAAAATAAAAGAACATTAACAACAATAACAGTCAACTAGACTATAACAAATGTCCTACAGGACTATGAAGTAAACATTTCGCAATATTAAACAAACTAGAAGCATTTTTGAAAACGCCTTCAATACAATTTTCAGAAATCACTGGTCAGATAGGTCTTAACCTCTGACATTCAAAAATGATGTGTTTGCTAGAAATTTGTTCACCACATAAACATCTAACATTTTTGCTGTATTTTGTGATGAACGCATTAAGTTTTATCCTGTAAGATAGCCAACTAATCTGTCTGAATTTGATTACGTCAGTATGATTCAAATATAATTTGTTATCCAAACCACGAGAATCAATATACATACTCTTGGAGAGTCTATCTTTTCTCTGGGTATAGCCTTTAACTCTGCTCCATACTGCTTGTTCCAGCAAGTGATAACCCTCCTGAATGGATAAAGGAACATGAATTTCAGTGGATTCTGTACCTTGCCTTGCGCCCATTTTTGCTACTTTGTCAGCCCACTCATTTGAAGAAAATCCAAGATGTGAAGGAACCCAGCAGAAGGAAACGTTGGTCCCTTTTAAAGTTAAGATATGAATTAATTGACTGATTTCTAACATAATTTTGGTCTTTTTCTTGTAATCTGATGATCTTAAAGCATAGAGTACCGATTGAGAATCTACACAAAATAAGATTTGAAAAAAATGTAATGGAAAATCAACTATGTAATTGAGAGCCATAAGAATAGCAATAAGTTCAGCAGTAAAGATGGATCTATTTTTGCCAATGTAGTATGACTTTTCCTTTTTTAACGCTGGTATTACAAAAGCTGAACCTGCCCGGTGATCTTCTAGGAGTGAACCATCTGTATATATCTTTAAATGATTTGGATAAGTGTTCTGTATATGTAATTGGGCTTCAGTTTTCATAATGTTTGGATTCTCATTTTTCTTTGTGTCAGTATAATTGATATCAAACTGCGCTTTATTCATCTCCCAAACAGGACAAGGGGAGGCCGCTTGATTTGTGTCAATATTACTTGGATTTATATCAGACCTTTTAAGTAGATCTGATACGTAAGTGGCAATTGGTTTCAATTATGATATCTGCTTAGCTCGTTTAGGAAAATAATTTTCAGACGTAATTTTCAGTTCCTCAGATGCAAAGTTGTTACTTGTTGAACTTCTAAGAACGTATTTAGCGCACGCAAGACTTCGGTATTCGTCCAAAGGCAATTCTCCAATTTCTTTATAAGTTCCAAGCGTTGATGCCTGAAAAGGCACACCAAGAGCAAGCCTATAACCCTTGCAATCTATGCTTTGAAGTTTCTTAAGTAAATAATTAGGGCGCTAAAAAATACCTCTTGTCCATAGGACAATTTTGATCTAATCAGCGACGTAGTGAGATGTTTCAAAACTTTGCAATCTTGTCCCCAGGCTTTTTTGCTTATAATCTTTAATAGATTAAAAAACTTTGCAATCTTGTCCCCAGGCTTGTTTGCTTATAATCTTTAATAGATTTAAACATTTCCTTGCCTTAGTAACGATGTAGTTGATATGAGCGTTCCAGGACAACTTTGGTGTAAGATAGATACCTAGGAATTTCACGACATCTTTATACTGAATAGTCGTATTTTCAATTTTTAAACACGGCAGCTCTGATGGATTGCTGCCATTATTAAAGAGAATTATATGTGTTTTCTCTGTAGATAATGTCAGACCATTTTCGTCCATATAAGTAGATATATGATTCAGCTCTCTTTGATAGATCTTCTTGATGTAGTTCAATTCTCTTTTTGATGTTTTTCTTTTCATTGTAACATTCATCCAGATGCATAGATCATCAGCATATTGTACTAATGTAACATGCTTTGATAGGAGCGAGGCAAATCGTACATTAAGATGTTAAATAATATAGGGGCGATAACAGAACCTTGTGGCAATCCCATATGTATTCCCTACTCGAACACGTATGTTTCTTTTATTCAAAAAGCATTTAATGTAGTGATATAAATGTCCCGAAATCCTGATTTGTTTCAATTTATAAAGGACTTGGCATGCCAGACTTGGTCATAGGCTTTCTTGATATCAAAAAAGGTCGCTAGAACATTTCTTCTTCTTGCAAATTGTTGTTTTACATTTTTTTGTGAGTTTCACTAAATTGTCAATAGCAGACCTGCCGTTTTGGAAGCCTGCTTGATTAACTGGAATAACTTTATTTTTTTGACAATACTGCGTCAATCTTCTCAAAACTATTCTCTCTAATAGTTTACAGGTATGTGAGGTTAATGCTATTGGTCTGTAACTATGCATATCTGTTGGAGGTTTGCCTTGCTTTAAAACTGGTACAATGATAGACTGTTTCCATTGTTCTGGCATTACGCCATCAAACCAACATTTTTTAAGCAATTTCTGCAGTAATAAGATAAAATTTTCAGGCAGGTGTTTAAGCATATCATTGGAGACTTTATCTAGTCCCATGGAAGTTTTCTTATTAGGAAGAGATAGAATTGCATCTTTCACTTCATCAAGAGTAACTGGAGCATTGATGAAATGACTATTATCATCAACTGGATCTATGTGATCGTCTTTATTTTCTTCTAACTGTTCTGGAAGTTTGATCTTTAAAGGATAGACCTTCCAAACGCATAGATTCGGAAAACATATCGGCGAATGATTCTGTTTTTTTCTGAATTAGATGGAAATTCTTTGTTCTTCTGCTTGAAAGGACAAGATGGCAAGTTAAACCCCTTTTCATTTCATGAAACTTTTTCCAAACATTTTGTAAATCTTTATGATCCGAAATCTCATTAGAGCAGAAAGAGGACCAATATTTCCTTTTAGCTTGAGCTATTACCATGTTACTGTAGTGATTCGCTCTGTTCTTGGCTATTAGGTTATCTGGTGCTTTGTCTTTTAAATATATTTTAAACAAACATTTTTTGTTATTAACGGCTGAGTCACAAGCAGGTGTCCACCAGATATTTCCTGAGTGTTTGTTTGACTTAACTGGACGAAATTTTGGAATGGCTACATCTGCAGCACTAAGGATAGCAACAGTAAAATACGAATATAACTGATCAATGCTATCAATATTAATATCAACAGCGTTGTATGTAGCTAGTTTGTTTCTGAAAGTTTCCGAGTCAGCTGATTTTTAATCATATTTTGGGATTATATCTTCTTGAAATTCACAAGAATCAGTTATTTTATTAAAAGTTACAATTATTGGGAGGTGGTCGCTCCCTAAAGTATCGTCAAAGGTAGACCAACTACATTCAGAGGCTAATGCAGGAGATATCAAGGATAAATATATTGCTGATGCCCTATGAGTTGGAATATCTGGAATTCTGGTTATGCTGCCATCATTAAGCAAATATAAACATGAATCAACAATATTTTCTACAAATCGGTTACTAGTTACTGATATGCAATCCTTGTCCCAAAACGGCAAATGGGCGTTAAAGTCTCCTGCTATTAACCATTTTTTCGTTGTCTGGTAGAGTGTGTAACCATTCTGTATTAAATTCATTTGGTCCTTTGGGAAGATATGTAGAGATTATGTTTATCATAAAATCCTCCCTTAATTTAATTCGAGCCGCACACGAATGTAAAGTATGAATATTGTTTGGAGCAAGGGACGGGTATACTTTATAATCTGTTCCTTCTTTAATATATATAGCTGCATTGATTTTAGTAACAGCATCTACTTGTTCATGAACTGGTGGGTAATAATAGCCTGATAATTTAGGCAGTTTGTTTCTGTTCACATTCAAAGATTGTAAAATAAGAGCTTGGTAGGAGTTATTCGCAAGATGTTGAACTAAATAAGGCAAGTTTGTGGAAACAGACCTAACGCTCCACTGCATAAACTTCATAACTTGAAGATGTTTAGATGGCATCATGTAAAGGATGGGAAAACGCAATTAAAGAACATAAGTAGATAAAAACAATAATATAATGAAAGAAAATCTTAAACACACTCTAATGATAAAAAGATTGTCAGAACAATGCTAAAACAATACGCCTACGTTAGTTTGTCAGAAAATATGACAAAAATAAAAACAGACGATTAGTCCTATAGAGGCATACAAGGGTTACTTAAAATATTTCACTCGTCTACAGCTGATTAACAGAATCTACAATATTCTGAATCACGATGTTGAACAGTCATTAATGGCGAAGTGAACGTGGATTACTCAGCAGTCCTAAGTTTGCAGACGGAACAAAAATTGACGTCAGTAGAAAAGGTCCCAGTCGCTCAGGGCAAGGTAAGGATTGAACCAGTCACGATGTGAAGGTCCGGAGTAGGTATGGGGGTGGTAGAACCTTGCAGAGCGTGATGGCTTCCTCGGTGTTTCCCAGAGGAGGTTGCGAAGATGACGCCCGATGTTACTGGCGAGGATGCTGGTCCCTCTGGAGTTTGGGTGGATTGCGTCCCTCAGGTTGTACCGCTTGATGTTGTGATTCTGACGAAGGAGATGTTGTATATTGTGTTTGTGTGTGTGTGTGTGTGTGTGTGTGTGTGTGTGTGTGTGCGTGTGCGTGCGTGCGCGCGCGCGCACGCGTATGCGTGTGTGTGTGTGTGTGTGTGTGTGTGTGACATTTCAAAGTTGATTCTCTAGATGTCTATCATGACAAAATTCATTTGTCAATCTAACTGTTGTCCTTTTCACTTCAACTTTTACGAGATGCCTTATCTCCTCCACAATTACATCTTCTTCAAAAATCAGAAGGTGATAATCATGGATGAGACGGCATCATTTTGTGTACCCCTACAACTCTAACTCTCATCCCGGTCTCAGAGTGCGGACATGTGTAAAAAGCTTCTGCTGGAAAATCGACTCATTTACAATTCAGACAATCCTCACACTAATCTGCCCTGGGCTGTTCACCTTCTGCCTCCTACTTCAGGGACTGAAAATGTGAAGACTGCCATGAAAATAAGACTAACATGAACTTTACTGATAAATAAAAATTCATGGTTTCTAAATCCGAGAATCGTAATTCTAACATTCACAAACAGACAGCTTTGCGCTTTCTCCTTCACAAAATAATTGTAGCACACAGAAGAAAACGCAGAACATTAAAAAGTAGTTTGTTTGTAAAAGATCCTTTGGAGTAAAAGAACACGACGTTTCGACTCAAAGAGTCTTCTTCAAAGTGAGCTCGTGATTAAAACGTCAATCCCAGGAAACGTCACGGGTAAGAACGATGACGTCCGCTCCACCCTCTCTGTCTTTCGCCCATCTTTACGTCATTTAAGTGATTTATGTCATCGTTCTTACCTGTGACGTGTCCCGAGAATGACCTTTTTAATCACTAGTTTACTTTGAAGAAGGCTCTTCGAGTCGAAAAGTCGTGTTCTTTTACTCCAGACGATCTTTTACAAACAACCTACTTTCTAATGTTGCGTGTTTTCCCTTCAAGATCCACCAGTCATACTTTATCTACGGAAGAAAGCTTTGGTGTTCTCCAGTGAGGAGCCATATCTGCACACAGACTGAAAGCCTTCCCATTAGTTCAGTGCTGAATACTATATCCCCAGTCATAGAAGCCACAGTACAGTCTAACTGGGAGATGTCTTCCACTTGAGTGCATTTTTCACTGACTTTGACTCAGACTGGTATTACATAAGTGAAAACCAAAGTCAAGACCTAATTCATTGCTAGTGTGTCTGTTGACTATGACATAAATGGCAGTTCTTGAAATCTTACACATACTTTTCCCCTCTTGTCACCATAAACATGACACAAACAGATCAACCCTGTCCGGACATCTAACTTCTATTCAGTTCATTTCAACTCTGACTCAAAAAACGTGTCCTTTAAAATCACAGTGTATAGCTGGAAAGCTTAAGGAAAATGTCCTTGTCGACATGTCACGGTCCCACACTACATCATTTATGCATTGGATCACATCGTTATTCCCAACATAATGACAGGTTTAATCATAGGGAACTCCACCGATTATTGTAAATACCCGCAGCGTTCAGCTCCCCCTCCCCCCCCCCCCCCCCCCCCAAAAAAAAAAGAGAACCATTCTTCAAAATACGTGACGCTGCTACGCTTGTCAATAACCATCATATGTAGCTCCTTTCCCCACCGCCACCGTCAATCGTTTTCAATGACTTGCTGATTCATGTTGGAACTTAATGTGAACTCTTGATCGCCATCTGTTGTGTCCTTTAATACTTGGTTAGGACTTACACTTTTCTGTTTTCACGTTCCCAACGCTGGCTTTACTTTAAGCTCAAACTTTGTGACTGAGGAGAACAGTGTTTGAGTAATGCCAAAATTCCTTCAAATAACAATGTGACAGAAGCTTACTGCGGTAACAATTAAATATTTGTTAACAAAGTTCATAGCATGGTTTATCTGAGGGCGAAGGGCACTGCCAACCTCCCACTTAATCTAAAATAACTCCATTCGTCAATCGCCTGCCTTCATTATCAAAACCAGGTTCCTAGCACTCCTCTCCAAACTAAAAAGAAACGTTAAGCAGGCAATAGACAGTTAAGGGTTATAAATAAACCTGGCCATGCGTGATCTGTCTATAACGTTTACGTCGGAACCCTTTTTTTTCCCCTTTCAGTCATCAGATCATTGATCATCTTACAATGGTTTTACTGAACCGAAGATTGCAACTAAATGTATGAACACGTTTCTCAATTTGAAATGATGTATTCTGACTTAGACATATGAAATCGCTTTTGCTCATGTGGAAATGGTTCTCACCCAGCAGGCACCCACAGGATCCAGTAGCACGCCTGATGAGCTCTTCACAGAACGAAATGGCTGTTGGCTGCTGGTCCTGCTGAGCCCCCATCCAGTGGAACATTACATTCAAAGGAAGTACTCCATGAACACGGTTTTCTTCCCGTGGCCTGTTACCATTAAAACTAAAATCTGTCTTTTAAAGTTATGACTGTTCAAAGGAAGTACTCAAAGAACACGGATTTCTTTTTGTGGCCCATTCCCATTAAAACGAAAATCTATCTTTTAAAGTTATGACTGTTCAAAGGAAGTACTTAAAGAACACGGATTTCTTTTCGTGGCCCATTCCCATTAAAACGAAAATCTATCTTTCGTAGTTATGACTGTTCATGGCAGTAGATTTTGATGTTTGCTCAACTCCCTAACAGAAAATTAAAAAGCCCAAGACAGACAGTTCTGAAGATTGCATTGAGCTGCACAGGCCCAGACATATTTTGGAAGCACATGCAGTAATGCATGGGATAGCTCTGACATTGCCAAACCTGGATTACATATAACAAACAAACAAACAACACCTGCCATCAAGGCATTAGAAGATTTATACCATAAACATTGCTAAACATCAACCAATCAAACAGAAAACAAAACCAAAACAATGTAGAACGTACCTGTTTGTCCTTCCCACACGGCAGGTAGCCCCGAGGACAGAGCCGATGGACACAGAAGTCTTCGTCACTGCTGTCTGCACAGTCCTGACGATGGTCACACAGCAGACTGTAGGGAACTCTCTGTCCTGACTGACAGCTGTAGGAAGGGGAAGTGGCGTCAGATACACCGGACACGTGTGTGCTGATGGGATATCCCATGACTCAGGGCTTTGGCCGAAGACCTGGGGCTGAATTGACCAGCAATGGCTGGAAGGGTCACAAGCAAGAAAAGTATGAGTGGTGTGATTAGAAGGACAGACTGCAAACCCATCTGTCGCTCCCTTCGTCTTCAGATCAACCAACACGACTGTGACTGCACCTGATGAGTATATTGTTTTTGAAGCCTGTTTGCTGTGGTCACAAAGAAATGCATTTTCCATTACATAAATTCCGCACATTGTCAGTCTAATAATGTTATTCCATGTGTGTGTCGATCTGTGCTGACCTTTCAAAAGTGCCTTTTCACTGTCCCCTTTAGCCATCAACATGCCACAAAGAGGGTAATAGTCTTTAATAATGAAATAGTGGGCGGAGTAGGCGATTGTTCCGTCTGCCCACACTGGTATTTTTTGATACCTGTGAACATGTCAAAAAGTAGCCATGGCGGGCATTTTCAAACCGCAAACATCAACTGGCAGAGGCTTACTTATTGATTCGTTATCAATGGAATTAACAACGCAGATAGCCATGAACTGGCAAAGTATTAAGTATTGACTCATTATCGATGGAATTATCAGCAAGGCTGACATAAACTCACACCATTCCCATAACACCTCTGTCTGTCTGTCTGTCTGTCTGTCTGTCTGTCTGTCTGTCTCTCTCCTCCCCTCTCTCTCTCTCTCTCTCTCTCTCTCTCTCTCTCTCTCTCTCTCTCTCTCTCTCTCTCTCAGCCCTGAGCACCTGCCATCCTCACGTCATTATGATGATGATAATCAGCAGTAGCATCATCATCATCATCATCATCATCATCAGCTCTCTCTTCTCTCTCTCTCTCTCTCTCTCTCTCTCTCTCTCTCTCTCTCTCTCTCTCTCTCTCTCTCTCTCTCTCTCAGCCCTGAGCACCTGCCATCCTCACGTCATTATGATGATGATAATCAGCAGTAACATCATCATCATCATCATCATCATCAGCTCTCTCTCTCTCTCTCTCTCTCTCTCTGTCTAGCTCTAGAGTATAGATAAGGATGAGGTATATATGATGGTGTGCGGAGACTTGAATGCGAGAGCAAGTGGGACTGGAGAGCATGATCAGTTTTTTGCCCAGTGATGAAAGTGAGGATGATGTGAAAGAAAGTGGCAGGCGTGTTTCAAAGAATTTGGTTGTGAATAATTTCGGTAAATCACTGTTGGATTTTTGTTTCTTATTTGATTTGAGTATTATTAATGGGTCTTGTGTCAATGATCAGAATGGTGAATTTAGGTTTGTGTCACCCCAGGGAAACAGTGTTATCGACTATTTTATTGTTTCAGAAGAGTTATCGGACATGTGTAATTTACAAGTTGGGGAGAGTTTATACTCTTGGCATCTACCAGTCGAATTGTCCTGGAGAAATTGTTTGAGTGAAGGTTGTGTGCCCCAGTTACCGCAGTCTGAACACATAGAAGAAGAAAAGGTAGTGTGGTCTGAAGAGTATTGTGGGTGGTACAAAGAGGAAATGGAATCTGATGAATTTAAAGAGTGTTTGAATACAGCACGACTGATTCTTGCCACGGATGTTAACAGGGCGACCGACATTTTAATAAGTGCAATGTTTGGGGCTGCAGCGTCCATGGTTAGGAGGGTTGGGAGAAAGAAAAAACGGTGCAATGATTGGTTTGACTTTGAGTGCGAACAGAAGAAAAGGACTGTCTTACGACTTCTGAAATCTTTTCGGAGAGCAAAATTTCCTGAATACAAAGCACTGCAAAAAGAAGCTTACGTAAAAGAAAGGAAAGAGTATGGTCAATTGAAAAGAGAGAAAAAGAGATTGTCTAATGAAACGAAAATTAAGAAGCTTAAAGACTCAATCCACGATCCCAAACTTTTCTGGTCAACAATAAGAGATGTTAGCAGGAAAGGCATGGTTTTTAATGAGATTAGCAGCCAACAGTGGTACGACCATTTCTCCAGTGTTTTCAGTGACTTCGGAAGTACGCCTGTACATGAAGTTACTGAGCACGAGGAGCTAGCGGAGGGGGGAAACGAAGAGTCACTCTTTAATGATCCAATCACTAAACAAGAGGTCGTAAATGGAATAAAAAACCTGAAAAGTGGAAAAAGTCCTGGTCCGGACAAAATCATAGGTGACATGTTTAAACATTCAAGCGCAGTGGTAGTGGACTTTCTGGTTGAACTATTCAATGTTATTTTTGACAGTGGAATGTTCCCCAGAGAATGGTCTAAATCTATAATCATACCAATTCATAAAAAGGGAGACACAAATAACCCAGACAACTATAGAGGGGTGGCTTTAACAAACGTCATAAGTAAAATATACACAAATATTTTAAACAAACGACTGACTAAATGGGCAGAAACCGAAGAAACAATAATAGAAGAACAAGCAGGTTTTAGGAAATACTATAGCACGATAGATCACATCTTTACTTTATTCGCACTTGTCCAGAAGTATCTACTACGAAATGCTAAATTATATGTAGCCTTTGTTGACTTTAGAAAAGCCTTCGATTCGGTGAACAGGAACATACTTTGGAATATTTTGAGAAATAATGGCATTAATGGGAAAATGTATAAGGCACTTAAAGGAGTGTACAAATCTGTAGTGGCTTGCGTACATGATAAGGGTAAATTATCAGATTACTTTGACTGTCCGCGTGGTGTAAAGCAGGGATGCTCACTAAGCCCTCAGCGATTCTCATTTTTCATCAACGAATTAGCGATAGAGATCAACAAACGAGGCAAACACGGTATTCAAATGATACCAGATGCTATTGAAATTTTCCTGATGTTGTTTGCAGATGATGTTGCTTTGCTTTCTGATACGATAATTAGTTTACAAAACCAGTTGACAGCATTAAAAGGAGAAGCAGATCGGTTGCAATTAGCTGTTAATCTGGAAAAAACAAATATTATGGTTTTTAGAATGGGGGGTCATCTTTCTAGACACGAAAAATGGTGGTACGGTAACACAGAAGTAAAAGTGACAAACAGTTATAAATACCTCGGTCTGATATTCACAACCAAGCTCAGTCTTAATGCAGGTTTGACAGAAATGTGTAGAAAAGGAAAGAGAGGGGTGATCGAAATTCTTAGAACACTGAGAAAATTAGTTTCAGTTGAACCATCGATTTTCTGGAAACTTTTCGACACTCAGATAACGCCCATATTAACATATGCAGCAGAGGTGTGGGGGGTGCCGGTCAACAACGAAATAGAAAGTGTCCATACATTTGCAATCAAGCGTTTCCTAAGTGTTCCCTTACATTCTTCTAACAAAATGGTTTATGCGGAAACTGGAAGGTATCCTTTATATATACACACCTATATAAAATGTATTAAATATTGGTTGAAACTGTTAAAACTACCTTACACAAGGTTATGTAAACAGGCGTACAAAATGTTGTTACAACAGCATGAGAATGGAAAGTTTAACTGGGTATCCAATGTAAAGAAACTGTTGACTGAAAATGGGTTTGGCATTGTCTGGCTAAGCCAAGAAGTAGGAAACGATAAATTGTTTATCTCAGAATTTAAAGACAGATTGATCTGTATGTTTCAACAAAACTGGCACTCTCACATGGAAGGAAATGAAAAATGCAGATGGTTTCTTTCATTTAACAGTAACCTTTAACCTGAAAAATATTTATCGGTGGTAACAGATAGATGGCACAGAAGCGCACTGGCAAGATTTCGAACAAGAACATGAGGTCTTTTTGCCAACAAAAAATGGTTTATGCTTGACACAACAACAGTATATACTTGTCCAGTCTGCAAAGCAAACGCCACTGAAGATGAGAATCACTTTTTATACGATTGTGATGCTTACCGACATATTCGCGGAAAATTTAGCTTCTTTCAGGTGCCTATCGTACAAAATCGCAATCTGCTTCATATATTGACGCTTGAAAACGAATCGCTGATCAAATCCTTAGCAAGTTATATTGCCGAAGCTAGTAAAATCAGAAAAAAAGTCACTTCCAAATTGATTTCCTCTTGTAAACATTATTTTCTATTCAGTGTCTGGTGGTTATTGATTCTGTGACAATCAATGGTAATGTTTTATGAGATGCTGTTGTTCTGTGTTTTGCTTTTGTCTAACACAACTTTAAAACGTTGGACTTTGAGTGTGTGAGTGTGCACACAGATGTCTAAAAATTTTGGTTTTGTTTTTGTTCAGAAATTTTCCTTTATGTGGGTAATAAGTTCACGCCCCCATGTCATAACGGCTGTACAGCTATTGACATTAAAATATCATTGAGTCATTGAGAGTCTGTCTAGCTCTCTCTCTCTCTCTCTCTCTCTCTCTCTCTCTCCTCTCTCTCTCTCTCTTTCTCTCAATTTTGTTTCTTTCCATCCATTTACATGCACACTTCAGTTTTTATAAACACACGGGGTCTTACATGTACACATTGTATGTCTTTTTTCACACGTAGAGGAATGTACATATAGGTTACGTACATAGTGGGAACACCACCCGTGCTAGAATACAGACCAATGTACATGTGAAACTGCTGATATTTCCACAATAGCTTGGTTATAGTTTCGTACTCATGCACCGTTTTAAAACTAATAACCTGCGCCCCTTTCTTTAGACACTCTTTTCTGGGGGAAATATCTTTTGAACCTCCTTTTAGAATCCACAGACTGTAGCATCGACCGTTGACCTCAAAGCCCACACCATCCTGGCACGTTGGGTAGTCACAGTGTTCTTCGTCTCTTCCGTCCCAGCACTGGGTGATCATGTTGCAGGCCAGGTGAGCCTGGAAGCTTGTCCAGGTACCCACTGAGCAGTTCCATATGTCAGGTCGGATTTCTCTTGGCTTGTTAGAATTCTGGAGCAGTAAGAGATACACAAAACAAGAAAGAAGATAAACTGGCATCAAAGAAGCTGATGCGTTTGTTGTTTGTTCTTGCCACAGCATAGTTTTTTTTTCTTTTTTAAGGGGGGGGGTGGCTTTAGATGGCTATAAATTTCATGAAAGGGTGACTGAATAGAATTGCTTCAAAAGATACTCTGGCAAGTCCAAACAAGCAACTTAAGGCTGAGTTTCGAACACAATTTAGATAAAACCAAGAAGACAGTGTTTTAAATCGTTTCATGTTTCACGAGTTCCGGACCGCACTTACAATAATAGACATGATATCTTATTACTGCATTCATTTTACGAGTATAGTCTATGAAGAAAGGTTAACGTATAACGATTAAAGAACTCAAACTCTAATGGCTGTAAAAGCAGTGAATATATCTCACGTACCAGGGGTTTGGCATTATGGAGGGCGGACTCCACTCTTCTCTGTGCGCCAATTTAACCTCCCTAGAATGATCATTTTTGTGCTATCCCATCTTCTGTGCCACCTCAGTGACATTGCAGCCACACCGTTCATTCCGACCCTCCCGTCCACAGCCGCAGCCCAGCCCGACCCGCCGCAGCCCCGGCACCGGCAATCCACAGGGAGCAGCCAATGTCAAGCCATCAAGAAGCAACCCACCAGAGGAGACACTGCACTGTAACCGAGTCACTTCGGTGGTGTTCAGTGGCGCCTGCTCTGATCCAACGTACTCAGAACACCTTCTAACCTCCCCCCCCCCCCCCCCCCCCCCACCCCCCCCACCCACGACAATAATTGCTTAATCGCAGAGCCGGCATGAGTGAGCTCTCCCTCCGGAGGGCGCCACCATGTCCATCCAACGACAGCCCCCATGAATTCACCGATATCGGTGACCCCAACGGAGTCACACCAAGGTCATAGACGCGATGAGGACATCGAAAGTGATGTCACTATGAGAGCAGGGTATTAAAATGCCACAGAATTTGAGTCCTTTTTTATGCTGATCGGCGAGAATGAGGATGATGAAGATGATGCTACGGATTTTTATTCCTGTCTGAGACTGCATGACAGGGCTGTACTCTATGCTTCATTTCATGATATAGCCCGGCGTCTACCAGGCCCGAGAGATACAGACACCTGCAGTGTTGGTCAGGAAATTTGAGCAATACTGACACATCCAATAAATCGATGAAACTCGAATACTGTGCTCCAGTCTTCCCAATTGAGTCCATAACAAACTCAACTCTGGGTAGGAGCCGGTCGGGGCAGAAAAATCCCATATGGCTCTGATGGGAAAAGAACCCACGACCTCCCAGCCGGGAGTCTGCGACGCTAACCACTTCGCCAAGGCGGCTGGTGCCCTTGGTTGATTTGAACACAAAACCGTTAGCTCCACAGCCGCCTTTCTCACTACTGGATTATGGGACTCCCTGGGGAGGATTAATCTCACCAAGTTTACTGCTTTAAATATTTTGAAAATTGTGACAGAAATGAAAATCTTGTGGAATGAAAGCACTGCCGTTATGAAATTAGTGGAACAGGATCAATTGTGAACAACACATGTTTTGTAAATTCATTCCTATCGGTTGACGGGTACTAGTAACAGACTGATCAATTCATTCCTATCGGTTGACGGGTACTAGTAACAGACTGATCAATTCATTCCTATCGGTTGACGGTATTAGTAACAGACTGATAAATTTATTTCGACTTTCTGACTGTAGGCCTACATTTCTTCTTCCTCTTCGCAGGATTCGTAAAACTTTTTTTTATCATAATGATTAGACACTGTTAGTGGAATTGATTTACAGGTACCAGTAGCAGACTGATTAATTCATTCCTCGACTATCTGACTCTCTGCCTACATTTCTTGTTCCTCTACGCAGCATTCGTAAAACGTCTTTTGTTTATCATAATGATTAGACAATTTTAGCGGAATTGGGCCTTCGAGATAAAACCAAAAAAAAAGAAATGTAAACAATCAGTATTTTTACCTGTACTGTCTGTACAACACAACACAAAATGTTAAAGTAAACCTCACCTGATGGAAGGTAAACAGGAGACGAAATGCTCGATGAGGACGTTGGAATCCTTTCCCATGGTACTCAATTCTCACTGGATCTGGGTGAAACGGGATGATGAAAGTGCACAGGGGACAGGATTCCATTTGTGGATTATTCAAACTTATAATATTATAGCTTGTTGGATCTAAATCCCACGAAAACGTTCTAGACTTCAACTGGTTGGAATGATAGATGATGATACAGCAATGTAGAACGGCGTACAGAGAGCTGCCCATCATGATGTGATCAGTAGGTCTGTGGATCCAGGTTGTGATGTCAGTGAAGTCCATCTTCGTCAAGCAAGTGACGTCGGCTGTTGGATTAAATCCCGGTGACTGTAACAGACCTGGATAGAGCCGTTAGGAATGGGGGGGGGGGGGGTTGAATGCACCATATCACTATTGCTCAACATCAAATCAATAGTAGAAGTTAAGGTAGTAGCCATACATGCAATTGGAAATTCCTCCTTTTATACAAAACATGACAAAAACAACTCTAGGTTTGTGCTAGTTATTTTTTTCCAAAATGCACATAACAACAACAACAACTACAACAACAACAACAACGACAACGCCGACGACATCTCAGTAGCTGAAGGGAAGGAAGCTGTTTGCGCGTACTTTCATACAAATGACGTCATCATATTGATAATGCATTGACAATTACATATATGTTAGAATATTTAATTACGGTACTAATCATTCAGATATTCCTGAATCGAAAATTCATCAACTCTTTTATCAAACATCATGCAAAAAAAAAATACACAGGCGTTACGGGGTAACGAGGTGAAAACATAAATCAGAAAAAATAGTACACCCACCCACCCACTCACATACGCACGCACGCACGTACACACACACACACACACACACACACACACACACACACACACACACACACACACACACACACACACACACAGATGCACACACACACACACACACACACACACACACACACACACACACACACACACACACACACACACACACACACACACACACAATGTGGGAGCACAATTCGAGCAAGGACATAATAGATATGATGTGCAATGTCATGAAGAAAAAAGAACACGAAACCCTGATAAAATATGAGAGAGAGAGAGAGAGAGAGAGAGAGAGAGAGAGAGAGAGAGAGAGAGCAGAATCTCTCATTGATGGCTTCAAGCGCTTGGAACGACAAGCATTTATAGCATAGTGGAGAAGTGGATTACTGACTGATTCAAAGCAGGGCCTCAACCTAGTGCAGATCTTTTAGCTGTGTGAAGGAGATCGAAGTAGACCGGTAATTACTGTCAGGTGACAGTAATCATCGAAGGCGGCGAGGACACCCGAATTCGAACCTCTCTAATTATGAAAGGGATACAAATTCTCTACCCGACCTTAGAGCATCAAATATGATGTTCACAGCTTAGTCAGCTGACGTTTGTTAATTAAAGGTAAACAGACTGGCCCATGATAATTAACGAGCAGAAGTTCTTTGCTTGTTCACCTGGTATTGCTGTGAGGAACTGTGCTGATGGTGTTGTCAGACTGGTTGGTATACGTGTGCACGATATTGTATAGCTTTCTATAGAATGATGACTGTGTTAAAGTGACTAAAAAAAAAGTCGTTGGGAGTTTCCAATGTCCAGTTGGCGAGAACGGACAGTTTACTAGCCTGTTATATATAAATATGCATAGATGCTGGTGTATGGAAGCTGGTGCTGAAACATTTTGCAGTAATCTGTTTGAGAACTGCGGCGTGTCGTGGAAGTGTGTGTGTGTGTGTGTGTGTGTGTGTGTGTGTGTGTGTGTGTGTGTGTGTGTGTGTGTGTGCGCGCGCGCGCGTGTGTGTGTGTGTGTGTGTGTGTGTGTGTGTGTGTGTGTGTGTGTGTGTGTGTGTGTGTGTGTGTGTGTGTGTGTGTGTGTGTAAGCCCGGTCAGGTACGAACCCATTGCAGAATACAAACTAGGGCTAGGAAGAGTTGTTCTCTTGTGTTTCCTTCAAATCTCTGTGCATTTGGAGTTTTCATGTGTGTATTATAAATAGAAGAGAAATGATATCTCTTGTTCTCAGTCGTGCCAGAAGAGAATCAAATGTATGGCACCCTATTCCCAGACAGACTGGCCTGCCAGAGTGTATGGCCCAAATTCAGTAGTCTCAGGCGGGAAACAAAGAGAGAGCTAGAATAGCACTGAGGCAAAGTGTCCACTAAAGGCAATTATTAGTATTTATTTCTAATCATCTCCTGTAGTTGTTTAAGTGTTGAATATTTGCTTCTGTGTAGGCGTGTTGCATAAATCAAAGGTCGTGCAGAGAAAAGAACAACAAGGTTCAAACCCTAACTTTCACGGAAGCTGTGGTCTACGTTTAAGGCTCCTTTATATTAGGAACATTACCCTTTGTTTCTGTACCCATAGTGTTAAATAGATAAGCTATTTACTGACTTTTTCCGGCTATGTGGGCCTAATGGTTTCAATGGTAACATATTTTTGAAAAAAGAGGACGGCTGAAGCTTTACTCAAATTGAGCAACTGACGCGTTTAGAAGAAAAACTAGAACGGCTAAAGAGAGCTTTTCTCTCATTGAGCAACTGACGCGTTTAGGACAGAAAGTAGGCTTAGCAGGAAATGAACTCAGTAAATTCATAGAAATTCATCAAAAGATTGAGACTGGAAAGGGTTGAAAGGAAAAAGGAACGGCTCGAAGCTGTAAAAAGAAATCTAGAGACAGAAACTGCTGCATCAAAAGCTATAGCAGATGCAGTGAGTGTAGCTGCCAGGACAAGAGCAGTAGCAGAATCGGAGATTTCATCTAAGCATATTGAATTGGAAAAACTGAAATCCAAAACTCATGGTGAAACGTATACCAGTTCTGAGTCAGTGAGCCGCAGACTAAATTTTGCAACTAGGCCTAAAGTCCGACTGTTCAGAGAAGAGACAGATTCGATCTATCCTTTTATAAATCGTTTTGAATCGATTGCCGAGCACAGAGGCTGGCCCAAGGATGAACGGACAATCAACGGGTCAGCCTTGTTAGAAGATCGTGCTTTACACACTGTTTCCACATTACCCAAAGACAAACAAGGGGATTTTTACAAGGTCAAACAGGCTCTATTTAGAGCATATGAACTGACGAAACAAAGGATTTAGGAGTAAGGTTTGTAAGGCAAAATTCGAGCAGAGTGAAATGCGTGCTCAGGTTGTCGGAGAAAGACTGGATCTCTGTTATAACAAGTGGGTGGAATAAATGGAGGGCACTGTGACGTTGAAGGCCTCAAGACACTGGTGGAACAGGTGCGTGATGGTGGTTGGCCTAGCATCACCATACACGTCAAGGAGAAGAAGGTAGAAACAATGCGTCAAGGGACTCCCCCCACCATACCCCTGATGCCCCACCCTCCAACAGTCTTTGTGTGTGTGTGTGTGTGTGTGTGTGTGTGTGTGTGTGTGTGTGTGTGTGTGTGTGTGTGTGTGTGTGTGTGTGTTTTCTCTCTGATTGTTTATATATATATATATATATATATATATATATATATATATATATATATATATATATATATATATATATATATATATATATATATATATATATATATATATTGTCGCCAGATAATTTACTTTATCACTACCTTTTTGCGAAGTACATGCTTAATTGTGTGTTTGTTTGGGGTGTTTTTTCGTTTGTTTGTTTTGTTTTTGTTTTTTTTAACTAAACTTGCTACTCCACGGAGGTTTATAACACACTCGGAGATGAATGTGCAGATATATAATTGTATGTTTGCTGGTGTATAGAGACATAATTATATCTATGCTGTATGGATGGATTTATGCATATTAGTTTGTGCTGGTTTATGTTCATGGTTGTGCATATATGTATAAATGCAAAACAAATTAAGAAGAAGAAGTTAGAAACACTTGCTGACGCGCTAGAGGTAGCAGGAAATTATTGTGAGGTGAGGCTAGACTTGCCACAACAAGGACGGTGCCAGAATGAACCAAGGCCGTCTGAAAACCTGGCAGACAGAAAGGCCTATTTCTTTCTTGTGCAATACAACAGTGCATTTAACTAGGGGTTGTATATTTAAGTTATGGAAACTTGCTGCAATGAGATTTATACCTGAACCAGCCAGATAGCAAAGGAAGAGAAAGATGACAGTGTCATTTTATCTGTCTTTTGCGGTGTGTTCACAGATTTAGGCGATAATGTGGATGCGCTCAAAGGCAGAGTAGGAAAAAAATGTAATTGGTGTCATTAGAGACTCTGGGTGCACAGTTCTAACGGTTAAAGAAACCCTGGTTAAGAAAGGACAATAGACAGGCGAGACACAGAGATGTTGGCAGACTGATCGAGCTTTAGGAGAATTCAAAACAGCCCAGCTATTCACAGATACACCATTCTGAACAGACTTTGGCTGTCCCAAAGCCACCATCTGACCTGGTCATTGGGGACATCCCAAGGGTCCGTGGGTGCAAAGACCCAAAGCCAAATCTCTCTGTTGATTCCAGTGGAACCAGTCACGGGAGGAAAAGGCCTCAGGTGGTCACGCGCTTTCAAAAGCAATGGAGCGTGCCCAGTGAGACTGATCAAACTCAGCCAAGGGCAGAACAAAGGGCTGTTACTCTCTTAGGAAAACTGTTTGGGACTCGTTCACATAGGGGAAAAGAAAGACATCGTTTCAAATCTACTCATACGTTTCTAACATATTCTTCTGTTTCAACACAAATGAAGTGTTTGATGATAATTGTATGTTACAACATCAAGATGGGTGGCCATAGGTACATGCTATTTTCACATTAAAAAAACATGTATCAATGTTTATTTATCTATATAAATAAATTTTTAAAAATTCAGATTACTGTTTACATGACAATTAGATCCCGTCGCTCCCTTAGAGTCTCTAATGAGGCAATATGTTGATCGGCTGCTACCGCTCCCCAAGCAGCCAGCAACTGGTCAACCTGACCAACAGTTAACACTGACCAGTATTCAGTCAACGACTGATTACCATGGAGCAAAGCATGCATCAACTTCAGAGCAATCACCATCTTCACAGCATGGCGACCAGCTGCATCCAAGCCCAGGACAGCCACTGACTGGCCGTCAGTCACCATGTGGTCAACATAGCAACCAGCTACATCCAACCCAAAGACTGTCACTGACTTGTCAATCACCATGTGGTCAACAAAGCAGCCAGCTACATCCAACCCAAAGACTGTCACTGACTTGCGGTCAATCATCATGTGGTCAACATAGCAACCAGCTACATCCAACCCAAAGACTGTCACTGACTTGTGGCCAATCATCATGTGGTCAACATGGCGACCAGCTACATCCAACCCAAAGACTGTCACTGACTTGCGGTCAATCATCATGTGGTCAACATAGCAACCAGCTACATCCAACCCAAAGACTGTCACTGACTTGTGGCCAATCATCATGTGGTCAACATAGCAACCAGCTACATCCAACCCAAAGACTGTCACTGACTTGCGGTCAATTATCATGTGGTCAACATGGCGACCAGCTACATCCAACCCAAAGACTGTCACTGACTTGCGGTCAATCATCATGTGGTCAACATGGCGACCAGCTACATCCAACCCAAAGACTGTCACTGACTTGCGGTCAATCATCATGTGGTCAACATGGCCACCAGCTATATCCAACCCAAACACTGTCACTGACTTGTGGCCAATCATCATGTGGTCAACATGGCGACCAGCTGCCCCTGATTCGTAAACAGACGTCAGCTGGCCAACATGGCGACCAGTTGTCACC
>CM031617.1:37811589-37819089 GCA_018398815.1 Conus ventricosus | reverse complement strand
TGATGTTACTGTGCGCTTCATCCTTGCTAATCTGAATTGATCCTCGCCTCGAATTGTTTTAGTCTGTTTTAATGGATGAGCAGAAATCCATGTTATCTCATTCAGGATGCTTGTATGTCACTGATCTTCCTCAAGAATCTTTTAATATTCAGCTTCTGTGGGCAGGCGGTCCAGAGGGTAATCATGTCCATACACTGGGTTTTCCATACATCAGAGGCACTTCTGTCTTCTTTCTAATTATCATGTTTCTTCTCAGTTCTTTTGTTAGTGGCAGTCTCTTTATCTGATGTACATCTTTTTGTCCTTGCTCGTCGAGTAAGATTTTGTCGGGTGGTGGTGGTGGTGGTGGTGGTGGTGGTGTACGCACGGTCTGCGCTCAAAGACAATCTTATCTTCATAGAATAAGCATTTCGTCTTTTTTGTTTAAAGGTATACTATGACAAGTTTTTGTAATACTAAATATTAATGTCTATCCAGAAAATCTTGCCTAGAAAATTTTGCCCAGAAAAACTGGTCAGATTCATTGTTCTCCGTGAATTGAGAACAATGATTTATCCATATGTGTTCGTGCGTCAGAGACCCTCCAGACTGGAAGAGCGCCATGGCCTATGCCTCCTAGGGGTCCCAGGGGGTTGCCAAGAAGTTCACTGAAAGGCTTTGGAAAGAATATAAATGATGCTTGTATCCAGAATAGGTCTGCACACCTTACAGAGAATCTTTATATCAGCGTATGGGCAGATGAGAGAGACACAAGGAGAGCTCTCACTCTAGTCAAAAAACACACACCACAAAAGTAGATTACGGTGGACCTTGGCGGACATGCTGGATTTACTTTCAGGGATAACGCAGGGAAAGAAAAGCAAATTAAGAGCCACAACGCACTCTATCGCAAAATCGGCAGCTTTCATTACTAATCCTGGAACACCCGGAGGCTGGTGAGTTCAACAATTATTCCTGCAGCTAGAAGAGGAAGAGGGGTGGGCAATTTGTAATCTTTATGGCTGTTACATTGGCGGAACAGTATAAGTTGACTGTACTATGTTCTGCCCACGCAGGTGGCTGATGTCAACATCTGCAGACATAGCCTTTGGCACAAACAACCTACAGGCAGGGGCTGAGAGATCTGTCCTCGATCAGCTGACGGTTAGCACTCACAGACACGCCAACTGTCTTTCAATGTAAATCGCCGTTCATAGAACTACAAATCATTACCCCAAATGAAATTACTTGAAGATCGTTGCTGACTGAAGAGTACATTAAATGAACTGCGGGTGTCAGGAGTCACAGAATCTGTAAATCGCTTCCACTACCTTTCTTCTTCTTCTTCTTCTTCTTCTTCTTCTTCTTCTTCTTCTTCTTCTTCTTCTTCTTCTTCTTCTTCCTCTTCTCCTCCTCCTCCTCCTCCTCCTCCTCCTCCTTCTTCTTCTTTCTTAATCATCAACGCATGCATTTGTAATCGGAAAAAATGCCAGCAGATTCAGTTTTTCAAGTGTCGTTATGGACTAGGCCAAAAGATTTTTTCCCATCTCGCCATTCCTATCAAAATCAAGGTTTTATTACAGTCAGATAAACTGTCACTCGGAAACAATGCGTGTATGTCAAAATGTTTATCTAGACCATGCCTATTTTACTATTAGCAAAATGTCAATCGGAAACAATGCGTATATGTCGAAGTGTTAATATAGACCCTGCATATCTTATTATTGGCAAAAAACACACTATCAGGGCTAAATTTATGAATGAAAGATTCATTGCTGAAATCGTTGTTGAAATCATAACAAATCACTATCTACGTGATCACGTTCCATGGAAACGCCATCGCCGCATGGTTTGTATTCTGCGCTATGGTCAACACCCTCTGCAGCGCAATGATCAAGCACAATTCCTGTCTGGAATGCTGCTCCCTCGGGACAAGCGCACTCCAAGAAGTCTTCAATAGTCGATAAGATGTGTGAGAACCTTAACTGTTCCTTAACCCCCAGTGTGAACAAACGCTCAGGGATGTCGATCACAGTCAAGGTTCAGCATAACGTGGGGCGAGCCTCTTTGCGGCCACCTGCTGCAGTAGATGCTGCCCTCCACGTTCCACGCCCTGTCCACGCAATGTCCGGCCTGTTGTGCATTCAGGCCATTCTCTGTCTCTCTGTCTCTCTGTCTCTCTCTCTCTCTCTCTCTCTCTCTCTCTCTCTCTCTCTCTCTCTCTCTCTCTCTCTCTCTCCTTCACACACACACACACACACACACACACACACACACACACACACACACACACACACAGAGCAAAATATATCACGTGACATCAACTCAAACACCCACATAACTATCCCAACTGGGATAGTTATGTGGGTGTTTGAGTTGATGTCACGTATGCATGTCATGCATGCATACATGCATGTATGCATGTATGTATGTATGCATATGTATGTATGTATATGTATGTATGTATGTATGTATGTATGCATATGTATGTATGTATGCTATGTATGCATATGTATGTATGCATATGTATGCATGTCTGTATGCATGTATGCATGTATGCATGCATGTCATGTATGCATACATGCATACATGCATACATACATCATACATACATACATGCATACATGCATACATACATACATACATACATACATACATGCATACATACATACATACATACATACATGCATGCATTACATACATACATACATACATACATACATGCATACATGCATACATACATACATACATACATACATACATACATACATACATACATACATACATACATACATTATCAATTACTTTAATGCATCAACTTGTCAAATCAACAACAATGCACAGTAGTCCAGATTGCAGGCGCATCAATAAAAGTTATCTTTCACGTACTCTCTCTCTCTCTCTCTCTCTCTCTCTCTCTCTCTCTCTCTCTCTCTCTCTCTCTCTCTCTCTCTCTGTCTCTCACTCTCTCTCTCACTCACTCTCTCTCCTCTCTCTCTCTCTCTCTCTCTCTCTCTTCTCTCTCTCTCTCTCTCTCTCTCTTTCTATTACCCCTCTTTCTCTCTCTGTCCCCACGCCCTTTCTCTCTCCGGCTGGCTCCAATTCTTTGTCTGTCGTTGCTTTAGTCAGCTGATACTGTTTAAAGCACAGTTTGAAAGTCATCATCTGTCAGTTTCAATGCTGGTTCATGAGGTGATTCCGCCTTGACAAACACGCCTAGACCCATCATGACAGACATGCTCAAGTATTTTGCGAGTTGTTTACATTTTGTTATGGGCAGTCCTAACATTGAGAGTCCTGAAACCACTCTTATGAACTATGCCTAGTGAACCTATTACAAGAACAACCACTTTCGTGCTAAATCCGGCATCACTAAGAGCATAACAAAGAGCATGTACTTTTGAAATTTGCTCTCATAGCATGTTTGTATGAAAGTGTCAAATGGGTTTGAAACCTCGATGACGAATGCCACCGAGTTTTGATGGTCGATGAAGCATAGATCAGGTTTCAGCCTTGGTAGATCTTCAACACCGTTTATAGAGACAGGCCTATTTGAAAAACATCCACAAAATCCGTCACAATGCATTTCTGTCGCTCCTTTCTGATGATCTCAACGCATCTGTCGTGTCTTTGTGTGTAGAGGCCCCTCAGTCGACGACATCCATTCATGGCATGGGAATTTTGTGTGAGAACGAAACCCGCACAAAGCACACTCTCTCCGGTAAGTATCAGGATAGTAGATGTTATTCACTGCATTGGTCTCCAGCATCTGTAGACGTCCCTTGCTGATGAACCTGGTTATTTGGTCATTGACGATGGTTTTGGTGAGGTGTCCTATGGAGTGGGTCACTGCCGCATCCGGAATTGCATCCCAGGTGATTCTCCCTTGTTGTTGCAGCTGCTGAAAATGGTGCGTATCTTTGTCCATTTGCATTCTTTTGATTGCGCTGTACAATTGTTTAGAATTACTGTAGCGCATTTGAGCTACCCCATCACCACGAAGCTGGGAGTGCTACTCGAAACTGTCGCCGTTTTCATCGAATTCCAGCTTAAGATCAGTCGCACACACAGCTCATGGAGCTCAACGAAGGAAGAACGTGACCAGTTGACCTTGCTGCCTTTCCTCAACTTCCCTTCGGGGTCTGTGGCATATCCTCCAAAATTGCTGTCGTCTGGATCTGCGTGAGGCACTTTTCTCTTTTTCATGTGGAGATGGAAACTGTTGCGCGCTACCATTCTGACATGTTGGTCATCACTGTTCAGAACAGAGATCAGGAATGAGATGCGTTTGGCGCAGTACATGGTACTTGGTTTCAACTGACCAAGGCCGCCTTGTTTTCCGGGAAGGAACATGTGCGCTCGGTTGGTAGAAGAGTTTAGTTTGAGATGAATGCGAACAAAATCAACTATCTTATCTTCCAGAGTCTTCAGGAGTTTTTCTGTGAATTTTGAATTGCTGTAATACATACATACATACATACATACAAACATACATACATACACACATACATACATACATACATACGTAGAGAGAGAGAGAGAGAGAGAGAGAGAGAGAGAGAGAGAGAGAGAGAGAGAGAGAGAGAGAGAGAGAGAGAGAGAGAGAGAGATTAGCAGTGGTACATAACAAGACCAGAAGTAGACATCATTTTCGCATGTGGCGTGTCAAGTGTATCAGCACAGTGTGTGCGTTTTACTAGTTCAATAAGAAATCCTCCTAATCTTACATAGTACATGGAAGCCGCGCGGTGCAGATTTACACAATTCAGTCATGTGTCAGCAGATGAATGCTCCATCAGATCAAAGAAGAGGTACTTGTAATCATTGTCATCATAGCTCATCTGTCTGATAAACAGCAAACAAGTGAGGTAACTCTTGCTCCCATAAGAAAACCTAACAGAGTAAAGTTGCTGACACACGAGCCTCCCCGCCCGTACGGTTGAGACGAAACGTTTGAACCTGTGCAATCCGACCAGTCAGTGTCGAACGGACGGAGTGCTTCACGAAACGTTTGAACCTGTGCGGTCCGACCTATACGCGAGTTTTAAACCCTTCGAGTTTGATCCCACATGCCGCTTCAAAGGACTGTACAATTGAATACGAAGCTTTTTCTCGAATATTTAGATTCCTATAATTTTTTGAGTTGACATTCCAAAGCACATGATGGCCTTGGTACGATTCAATCAAATGTTTGGTCTCCGAATCGGACAGTCTGATCGCCTTGCTGGACGACGCCATTTTTCCGTTGTCATGAGTGTTCGCTCAATGCTGAGCGTTGATTGGTTGGAGGATTCTAGCTGTCCGTTTCGAATAGATCACGGTGTATCTCGAACGGTCGGGTCGAACTGGATGCCGAAGTCCGTTTGAGACGTACGTTTACTATGACAGACGCTCCGTTTGGGATCGGGTTCGACCGGTACGTCCGAAGCGTACGGGCGGGGAGGCTCGTGTGTCAGCCTCTTAACTTTTATTCAAGACTGGCACAGCCTTTTAAACTTGAACGAAGTCAGACAAATACAAAGACGAACAATCTAATAGTGGGGGGAAAACACGCGCAGGCCAACAACTCCTCTGCCATCATAGTGCCAGTCTTGAATAAAAGTTTCTCTGTTAGGTTTTCTTATGGGAGCAAAAGTTACCCCACTTGTTTACTGTTTATTGCTTACGGTTGACTGCCTCATTTCATTTTTAATCTGTCTGATGCTGATTCCTAGAACCCTTTGACTTGAACAAACAGATGGCTGGGCTAAAGACCTTATGTTCTCTTCTCCCCATTTTTTTTTTTAACGTAGGATGTTTAGACACGTCACTGTATGATTCAACGCTCGCTACTGCAACATGTAGATCGATAGTTCAGTGGAATCATCGCTGTGGGTAAAATGCATAGGACAGGTGACGGGTATACCTCCAGTACGGTGAGGTATTTTTTAAAATTTGTTCCATCTCGTGTATCAAACTGACAGGATAATTAATCATTCATTCAATTCTCTTGCACTTACCGTGTTTACAATACTAAACAGCTATAAATCAGACATGTCCTCTCTCTCTCTCTCTCTCTCTCTCTCTCCTCTCTCTCTCTCTCTCTCCTCTCTCTTAGTGCGTGAAAATGTGTGTGTGTGTATGAGTGAGTGAGTGAGTGAGTGTGTGTGTGTGTGTGTGTGTGTGTGTGTGTGCGTGTGTGTGTGTGTGTGTGTGTGTGTGTGTGTGTGTGTGTGTGTGTGTGTGTGTGTGTGTGTGTGCTTAGAATGATTTATCGCCTTTCAGTAAGTACAGCACAAACACACCCATTCACATGTACTCTCTCTCTCTCTCTCTCTCTCTCTCTCTCTCTCTCTCTCTCTCTCTCTCTCTCTCTCTCTCTCTCTCTCTCTGAGTGGGAACAGTCGGGGCTGTATCCAAACATTCCTTCGTGGAAGCGCAGTGATAGCGCACTTCGTAACAGCCAAAGGAGTTTGAGGATCCAAACCTAGCCAGGAGACAACAGAAGATACATATCTTTATCACAACGTGGAACATCTGTTTTCTAAGATTGACGACGTAGCCTGTCTACAGTTCAGCAATGAGTTCAAATCAGACACAGACGTTTATTGAACCAGTCTGAGTTTAGATTTTTTTTCTCCTTGGATTTCAATACTGTAGTGCTCTGGAGAAAATATTGAGAGAAACAAAGCCAAAACAAGGCAGAAATTCAGGATGGGCCTTGTTGCTTATAAGAAATAGATATTTACAGGGTGTGTGTGGAACGAGAAAGAAAAGGAAAAGAAAGGAAAAAGATACACCTGAAAGCGTGGGTGGGACCAAGAGAAGTATTGTTTTCAACTGCCGAACAAACCAGCTGGGAGCAATCCTGCACCACCCTTGGAAGCCTTAGGGTGTATCTTTATCCTGCACCACCCTCGGAAGCCTTCGGGTGTATCTTTTTCTACAGCGTGTGGAACGGATACAGGTAGATAGTGATGGTATGATGATGATGCAGATAGATATGGATAAACACTTAATGTTCATAGCATGTCATGGTCTAGTCACCAGCGTTTTCATTACAATTTGAAAGACAATGGTATAGATAAAACATACAGATAAACACACACACATGCACACAGATGTACACGCGCGCGCGCGCACGCACATACATTTACACACACGGAGCTAACAGGGCCGAAAAGTTGGAATCATTCTCTCAGCGCAGTGCTTCAAATTTCTCGGTAGGAAAAGAGGAAAGCGCGTGTGTGTCCTCTGTGTGTGTGTGTGTGTGTGTGTGTGAGGGGAGGTAGAGGAAGACAAGGCTGCGCACGGTGTGGGGGAGACAGGAGAAGATGGGAGTGTGTGGGGGGGGGGGGGGGGCGCTCAGGGAATTTAAGCCAGAGGGCGAACGCAGTATCCGGTCGCTTCGATCATCGCTTGTAACTCCGAGTCGTGACCCGCGATCAGAACTTGGTCGCTGACAATAAAGGGAGGTAAATCACCATAACTCACGTCATTCGCTCCCTTGGCAGCGTAGACCCTCCACGCCATGTGGCCACA
>CM031617.1:37804089-37806589 GCA_018398815.1 Conus ventricosus | reverse complement strand
TTGTTATATCTGCAGTTAGGATATTAAATAAAATTGGAGATAATACTGATCCTTGTGGAAGGCCCATTTCCAGTATTCTAGTGTTGGAATATGCATGCTCTATTCTTGTTTGAATAATTCTACTTTGAAGAAAAACTTTGACATAGTTATACATGGTTCCATTTATTCCAATAGTTTTCAGTTTATACAAAAGTCGTTCATGCCATACTTGTTCGTATGCTTTCCTTATGTCAAAGAACGTTGCCAGGATATTTTTTCGACTTGCGAATTGTTGTTTGACATGTGTTGTGAGTTTCACTAGATGTTCTGTTGCTGATCTGCCTTTCTGAAAACCAGCTTGATTTATAGGGATAATTTGATGTTTGTTACAAAAATAAAGCAATCTGTTTAGGACAATTCTTTCCATTAGTTTGCATGTATGCGACGTTAGGGCAATTGGGCGGTAGCTGTTTATTTTACTTCGAGATTTTCCTTGTTTATGTATAGGAACTATGATAGAATGCTTCCATAACGAAGGCAAATTGCCATCTTCCCAGCATTTTTGAATGAATACTGAGATAAAGCGCTTTACAATAGGTGGCACATGACGTAACATTTCATTAGAGACACCGTCTAAACCCACTGATGTTTCTCTGGTGCCCAGATTTGCAAGACATTCTTCTACTTCTTGAATTGTTATGGGAGCATTTAGATAGTGGTTTATTACTGGGTCTGGATCGTTGTACATGGACTTTCCGTCTTCTTGTTCTCTGTGCAGTCTATTTACTGCTAATAAACTATCTTTGCTGCTATTTTGGGCGAAAATGTCAACAAAAGCTTCGGCCTTTTCTAAATTAGAAGGGAAATCAGAGTTTGGAAGCTTGACAGGACATTTTGGCAAGTTTACTCCATTTTTCATTGTTCTTAATTTTTCCCACACTTTTTGGAAATCTTTATGATTGGATATTTCATTCTTACAAAAGATAGACCAGTATTGCTGTTTTGCTTGTGCTGTGATGTGATTAAAATGATTTTTTGCTCTTTTTTTCTCAAGAAGCTTTTTAGCGCGCTCTTCTCCTTTGCTTCGTAAATATTCTCTCAGTTTGATGTTTTTCTCCTTTTTCCCTTTTTCACATGCCTCATTCCACCAGACATTACCTGTGTGCTTTTTTTAACTTGATTTGGCAGGTTTTATCCTAGGTATTGACTGATTCGCAGCAGAAAGCATAGCATTCTGAAACTGATCGTATAGGTCGTCAATAGATTGAGTATCAAGTTCTTTTGTGTCGACATAGAATGTTTTTAGTAATTCCGTGAATTTGCCCCAGTTAGCTAATTTATAATTGTATTTTGGGACTTTTTCTTTGTTAAATCTTTTGGTTCAGACCTTGAAGTTTCAAAGGTAGTGATGATAGCAATATGATCACTGTTAAGTGTGTCATCAAGGGTTTGCCAATCACAAAGTGGCGCTAGATCTGGAGATACTAGAGTTAGATCTATTGCACTTGGCTTGTGCTTAGGGTTGTCAGGAATACGTGTTATTCTCCCGTCATTTAAAAGATATAAGGACGAGTCGACTAGATTTTCAACAAAACGGTTACTAGTAATTAACTGGCAATCCTTTTCCCAAAACGGGGAATGAGCATTAAAATCTCCAGTTATAAGATATCTACTGTTTTCATCTGGTCTTATATGTAATGATCGTAACCATTCAGAATTAAACTCGTTTGGTCCCCGTGGTAGATAGACTGACACGACAGTTAATATGATGTTGGTGTTTACCTGAACCTTGACTGCACAGGAATAGGAATCAGGTGTGTTTGGTGGAACAGGACTTGCACAGGAGGTGTAGTTCTCTCCTTCCTTAATGTATATGGCTACGTTGATTTTATCATTAGTGTTCCCCTCTTGAACAACTGGTGGGAAGTAATAGCCAACGAGTTTAGGTAATTTGTTTTTATGTGTGTTTAAGGATTGTAAGGCCAATACATTGTAGTTTTCTTCTGCAAGTTTTTGTGCTAGTTGGTCAAGGGGGGTTATAATAGATCGACAGTTCCACTGAAATACCTTAAAAGAACCGTCTTTTAACATTAGAAATTTTCACTTATCAACAGATAAAATAGGTACCTGTAAGTTAATGCAAACGATATTCAGATAAAAAGTAAATAACAATTATATATTAATGAATGACTGTGCTAATGGAAAATGAATGATTATTTTTTATACTGCAATTTCAATATTAACGTGAGTTGCACTCTGGTCACAAGTGGTGCTGGTATTTTGAGTTGATTTTCCATTACAGTTATTTCAAATCTTATTTTGTGTAGATTCTCAATCGGTTCTCTATGCTTTAAGGTCATCAGATTACAAGAAAAAGACCAAAATTATCTTAGAAATCAGTCAGTTAATTCATGTCTTAACTTTAAAAGGGACCAACGTTTCCTTCTGCTGGGTTCCTTCACATCTTGGATTCTCTTCAAATGAGTGTGTGTGTGTGTGTGTGTTGTGTTGTGTGTGTGTG
>CM031617.1:37784089-37799089 GCA_018398815.1 Conus ventricosus | reverse complement strand
GGAAATGATCAATGACTGTTGGACGATGATCACTCTCACAGGTGAAACAATGTGTTGCCGTTAATATAATAATGTTGGTTGGGAAGAGATGGAAATGATCGATGAGAAAAGGGTTAACATGTTAAGAAAAGGGGGTGGGACACACACACACACACACACACACACACACACACACACACACACACACACACACACACACACACACACACACACACACACACACACACACACACACACACACACACACAAAGGGGAACTCATGTAATCAGTATTGTTGGTGGATGATTATCATAATGAGACTAATTGTGAGAAGTGAGATAATGTTGGTATTAATATCACAATATAATACTATAATATGATACAATAAAAGTAAATGGAAATGATCGATAAGAAGAGTTAACATGCCAGCAACAACGACAACAACAAAACACACACACACACACACACACACACACACACACCACACACACACACACACACACACACACACACACACACACACACACACACACACACACAACACACACACACACACACATACAGAACTAACGGGTGGTGATCATAACGATAATTGTTATATGTTTGGATGTTGTACAAATTGCCAATGCAGTGAACAGTCAAATCAGACATCAAGCATTGACATGAAAAATGGATGCATCATTACCTCTACAAGATAGCTAGCCGGACAGTGCAAATCATTTTCAATCAAACATCAAGTGGTTTGCCAAAGTACATGATATTTCACCTTTACAGGTTTGTGGCAGATATTTCACCTTTACAGGTTTGTGGCAGTGATGGGAGGAGACAATAGGAGGAGGGGGAGGGGGGCCGAAGCTAAGAGGAGCGGGGGTTCCTGGAAGGTGGGGAGAGAGAGAGAGGGGGTGGGTGGGAGGGCGGGGAGCGGAGAAAAACCATCAGTCAGTACAGTGCCAGACTCATAATCTTGGTAATCCTGGGGTTGCGGCTTCGAATCTCCGCCGGGCCGTGTCGGTGCAATGGGATTTTTCCCTAGGAGTTGACATCGGTTCTGACTGCATTTCCAAAATAGTCCTTCGAATGAGACTTTAAATCTAGGTTCTGTGGGAACGTACGCATGACATCTTGTACACATGTAAAACCCCATCAACGACTTTTGGAAAAGGAGGTCAGTTTGGCCATTGGTATGGATGGCACGTTACACATAGCATGCACCCTGCGTGAAAAATCGAAAGAGCGAAGGAAGAAAATTGAGTGAATGATATCGACTGGATGACAGAGGAGACGACTGAATGCAGCGTCAGCTGGCAGCCTTTCAATCGTATCTACCCTGGTAGGCAGCCTGTCGGTGTAAACGAGAGTGTGGATTGTAAAGCGCTTTGAACTTTGTATCTAGTCGAGGATGGGCTCCGTATGCGAACTCTTAATGATAATAATAATGATAATAATTGAAATCAACATCGTAATCGTCATCATGATCATGAATGGTAACAGAATAAAGTTTAAAAAGATTTTAAAGTCTCAAAAAAAGAGGGAATGCCCGAGAAATACAGCACGCACATGTTTAAGAGACACAAGTTAGAATCTGAAAAAAAAATTCTGAAAACTCCAACCCCAGTCCATCATCCGGTTTCTTAAATATAGTTCTCCCTCAACGCACAATTCATTGTTTAGTTATACTTGTTCATGATTTATTTGTACTTTATGGACTTTTATTTTCCAAAAATGTGCTTCTACATTAATATCAAGCAATATTTCAAAATCGTTTTGGCAGTATGATAATGACCGGGTATTTTTTTCTGTCCCCCTACATTGGCAGGGCGTGAGAGGGGGGGGGGGCACAATTTTGTAAAAATCAGTGACGTCTAGATTTGCTGGTAGTAATGGTACGCCAAGTTTATGTATTGTCCTTGATAAACAGCCCAGACACGAAGGCATAAGGCATACAATTTCTAAAATGAGGTCCCATCACGTCAACTTCAGACCTGTTTACAAGGTCTGACAACCCTGTCAATTTTTTTTTTTTTTTTTTGGGGGGGGGGGACATGGCAAGGAATGAGATTAATTGGCAGCTCACCGTCTGAAATATGAGTGGAAGTACATAATAAATCTTGATGTGCGTAACCAGTAAGGTTTACCTAATTCCTCAGCACATGCCGTGTTCAGAAATAATCACCCTGACATTTGAAATGCTATCCGTCTTGTCCCCCAAGCAAACAGGCGACAGACATGCGCAGTGCAGACGTCTACAGTATGTGGCGCGAACGTTGCGTCATATCAGCTTTGCGCATGCGCATGGACTGGAAGACAGCGGAATCGATAACTAAGATACAGGA
Organism: Conus ventricosus; assembly: GCA_018398815.1. Lineage (NCBI taxonomy): Eukaryota > Metazoa > Mollusca > Gastropoda > Neogastropoda > Conidae > Conus > Conus ventricosus. The sequence continues at coordinate 37,796,777 of CM031617.1, read as the reverse complement.
TGCCGGTCTTTTTCGATTTCCATTTATGGTCATGGTTGGGGTATATTGTTTGTTGACAGAAGATTTCAAGAGAACATTGTGTTCTCTCTCTCTCTCTCTCTCTCTCTCTCTCTCTCTCTCTCTCTCTCTCTCTCTCTCTCTCTCTCTCTCTCTCTCTCTCTCTCTCTCTCTGCGCGCGCGCGCGCGTGTTTGTGTGTGAGAGAGAGAGAGAGAGAGAGAGAGAGAGAGAGAGAGAGAGAGAGAGAGAGAGAGAGAGAGAGAGGTGTGGGGAGGAGCAAGCGGAACGGGGCAACAGTATGCGATCTGTTGGTTGTCTCACTTCGTGATTTTCTTTGTCTCTTTGTTTCTTTCTTTGTGTTATTTCTTTCTTTCTTTCTTTCTTTCCCTTACCTTTTGTCTTTAATTTTTTTCGAGACTATTTTGCTTGTTGTTCAAAATTCTTTCTCCAGATGACATTTCAACAACAACAACAAAAAGGGGGGTGGGTGGAAGAAAAGAAAGAAAGAAGAAGAAAGAACCAAAGACAGAAAGAAATATAGAAAGTATTTATAAGACCTTAGCCACTTTGTATCATCAGATTGTGGATTAGTCTCCACGGGTGGTATTGCCCAGTGCCTTCCCAGGCATTGTAAGACTGTACTTGGGTGGATGTGATTTTCTTCTGTCGTTGTTGTTGTTATTGTTGTCGATGATGTTTTTGTTTGTTTGTTTCGCCTTGTGTGTGTGTGTGTGTGTGTGTGTGTGTGTGGTGTGTGTGTGTGTGTGTGTGTGTGTGTGTGTGCGTGTGTGTGAGTGTGTGTGTGTGTGTGTGTGGGGGGGGGGGGGTGCGCGATAGGTTTTTTTTTTCATTTGTGTGTGTGTGTGTGTGTGTGTGTGTGTGTGTGTGTGCGTGTGTGTGTGTGTGTGTGTGTGTGTGTGTGTGTTGCTTCTGTTTTTATTTGTGCTGTCTCACTTGCCGTGCCCTCTCAGATGCATCACCTCACCCACCCCCATCCCTTCCCATTTCCTGCCCCCCCCCCCCCCCCCCCACACACACACACACACACACCACTCCGCCTCTCCTTTACGACGCTTATTTCGGCTTTGCTCTACACAGCCACACCCCACACCAGGTGGTATTGTTTGCAGCCTTTGGACCGGCAGTCCTACAGGAGCAATCCGTGTCAGGTCGTCTGGAGGCAACCTTTCAAAGGAGACGCGGCACTGCGGAGGCAAAATCTGGGTGAAATTGGACAGGGCGGTTTGTTGGCTTGGTTTACTGAATGAGAGTAAATACCGAGGTTCTTAAGCCCTTGAGGGTTAAAGGAGAAGAAAAAAAACTGAGGAAATTTTGAAGAAAAAGAAAGCGACGGTATTGCAGCGTGCTGGGTATGTAAGTGTTCATGTTAATGTTTTAATGTTTGTTCCTTTGTAACGCGCACGCGCACGCACAAGAGACAGACAGAAAGACAGACAGATAATTTTAGTCAATAAGGGCCATGGCCCCGTCTCAAGAGGATTGGGTATGAAAAGGAATGACAAGTTCCAACATGCTGACTTTTTCCGTACATCAGTGGAGTGGTTGTTTCGGTGAGGAAAGCTCTTCAGATTTCATAATCAAATTTGCGCGTGAAAGAAAAACAAATAAAAAGTACAAGCACAGGTTCCTCATGATGTGTTCGTTTTGATCTGACGTGAGCAGAGTCGCACTGAACAGACATGGGGACTCTTACATTTGAAAGTAAATACAGACTTTTCTAAACGTCACCGAAAGCAGAGCAAGGAAGTAAAATATGTAGATTTCCTTCGTGTTCCTCTGCACTTTTACACATTCGACATGTAAAACTGTTTGAGAGCTTTTCATATTGAATGCGATGTGTTGTCATCTTTGCCACGCTTGGCCTGAAAGTAGTCCAAAGGCGCTTAAAATAGCTCTCACATTTTCTGGACGATCTGAAGGCAGTATGCCAACAGAATCTTTCACTTTGCTGTATTTAATCTTCCCGCTTTTGCCACCTGCGATCCAGCAACCGTCGACAATTTAAAAAAAAAATTACATCTTGCATTCCTTCGTTTAGCCATACCAATCCAACCCCGATTTGAAATGATATTTCACGATTTTTTTAATAACCTATGTTTGTTTGCCGGTGGAGTCTGGATTTAACAATCTTATTTGCTTTTCGCAACAACATAATTGTCATCCATAAGTAGGCCCTAATATTTTCAACGAGTACCTGATGCATCGAATATATATGTAATTCGAGATATATCGGGTTACGTCAAGTCTCTCCTCATAGTTCCACACCATATCTAGCGATAGGTGGAACCTGAGAGTCAAATAGTTTAAGAATAACTTTTATACGAAACAGATTGTATGTATGATGCTTGATTCAGTCTTCAAGGCTTGCTTTCCGGGTCTTCATCAGCGACTACTCAGATAAGGTGCCAGGCGAGATATCTGTAAGGAATGTAGGCCTGCAGGGTTCTGGCGACCTGTTTTCTGCCTTGAAGATATTTATGTCCTGCTGCTAGAGACCACACACCACAATGAGGATTTTGCACGAAAACATTATGTAAGTAATCTAAGGGGGCCGGAATAGCTCAGTGGGTAGAGCGCCGGACTCGTGATCCTGAGGTTGCGGGTTCGAATTTCGGTACAGGGGGGATTTTTCCCTCGGAGTTAACATTGGTTCTGACTCCATTCCCCATACAGTCCTTCGAATGAGACTATAAACCGAGTTTTCGTGTGTGAACGCACGCACATCTTGCACACACATAAAATTCCATCACCAACTTCGGAAGAGAAGGCCAGTTTGGCCGTTGGTATGGATGACACGTTACACGTAGCATGCGCCTTCCCCGAAGATGGAGTATGGCTGCCCTAATGGCGAGATTAAAAAAACGGTCATACACACAATTCTCCACTATCTATACAGGCAGTGTCCACAGGAGTATCAGCCTGCGTACGCAGAAAGAAATAAAGAAAGAAATCTAAGCGCTTTTAGGCTTACCATAGATTTGAGACAGCATTTGATGTTAATCTGATACTTGATCAAAAGAACAATTCCCCATCAATTAATTCCCTTGTTGGGGAGGGTCTTCACCGATGAAATCACAAACAATCTTCAAATACATGACCTTCCCCTTAACTGAGACACATTTGAGGCCTTCGCACTCACCCGTGACCCTATAACTGCGCCCGTAATAAGAGCACAAAATAACCCCATTCCTTTGATTTTAAACTGTCTGCTTGGAACCGCCTGCTGGCTTGTACCTTGATGACCATATGAAAGAAAAGGATGAGAAGCAACTTTCAAACACAATTAAAAAAAAAAACTCTCAAAACAATCCAGCTGCGCCAGTCTACAAATACTCGACTCCTTAAGCAAGGCCTTGGCGCATTACTTTTCGGTGTGCAGCCAGACGATCGCCTTTTCTAAACTCAACAATGTTGCTCGTGTTCACGGCCATTCTAAGTCAGAGTCGGGATGCTGCATTATGAAGACTGTTCAAATGGTCTTTGAGACCAGTAGATGTTTTCAGACAGCAGTGCGTCATCATCCGCCAACAAATGAATTCTTCAATAGAACTAGGCGTGAGTGTTGCGTCATGCTTCCCAACACTACCGTCCCCTATACGTTAACCCGTACCATCCCCCCCCCCCCCCCCCCCCCCCCCCCCCCCCCCCCCCACCTCCCTACCCCACGCCCGTCATCCGTCATCATTAGCTTTTGCTGAGAGACAGACAGACAGACAGACAAACAGACAGACTGACGGGCAGACAAAAAGACAGATGCATACATACAGAGAGACAGTGGAGACAAGATGGCGGGCAGATGAAGTTGTGACTGCGTGTGTGCTCTCCACTCAGTGTTGATATTTATGCTATACCACGTCGTATTTCGCTTACTATGAACTAAAAGCATTTAGGTATTTGTGGTGCGGACTGTGTACCTACTTGTGTGATGTGGTGATGCAGGACCCTCATTTCCTAGGCAAGGGGTTTTGTGCGTTAGCCTTGTTCGAAATCGTCAAAACATCCCGCCATTAGCTCGTGTTTTTTTTTTTGTTGTTGTTGTTTGTTTTTTTTGTAAACACAGGCGCATGAACATTAACTCTTTGACGATTTAATATTTTGTTGATGTAACAGATGCAACTTTCCAATGTCTATCAACAGTGGTCAGCGAAAAGAGAGCATAAAGAGAGATAGGGCACAAATTAGTCCCGTAAAGGGACGAGAGCGAGGAAGAGAAGGTGTTTAGGCAGTTCTAGTCCTTTGAGTGATAGTGACAGTTTCCTTCAAACTGAATACAATCTGGACGAGTCGACTATTGTAGTAGATCCTGATCAGGACACTAACACATCTAAGAAAGAGGACATGTCTATTAAAGACAATTTGAAAGATGCTCTGAGGGATCCTGAGATCCTTACTATCTTAACCAACGCATTTACTCGCTCTCTCCAGACAGAGATCACCAACCTCAGAGAGATAATAGAGAGCAAGGACGAGCAAATTAAAAGTTTGGAAGAAAGGGTTGATACCCTAGAACAATATACACGTAGAAACAGTGTTCGGATCACCGGGTTTCCTGAGCCAGCCACTGGAGTTACTGAGGACACAGACTTCATAGTTCAGCAGATCGGCGAGACCATAGGGGTGGAGATCAAGCCGGAGATGATCGACCGGTCCCACCGGGTGGGGCGTCGTGCTGAGGGGCAGCCTGCACGCACCATTATAGTCAAGTTCGTTTCTTTTAAGAACAAGACCGTGCTGATGAAGGCCCGGAAGGGCTTGAAGAACAGATCTGCGACAAGTCTGGGATTCACCGCAGCTGGTTACGCCCGACCTTCGGCCCCTGCCACAGCTGCTGCCGCTGCAGCAGTTCCAGTGCCTTCCACCAGCAGATCGGGTGTTCATCAACGACGACCTGACCCGCACCAGAGCCAAGCTGGCAGCCCAGGCCAGGAAGCTGAAGAGGGACAAGGTGTTGCAGGACACCTGGGTGTTTGATGGGGATGTGTTCGTCAAGCTCAAAGACAAAGTCACCAAGTTGTCAGTGAGCGTCAGCTGAACACCCTGATTTAACCCCAACATTTTGATTTTTTGTGTTCTTGTGTTTTTGTGTTAAGCCCTTGACTTTTTAGGATTAAGCAACTTAAAGCTAAATTAGACATATAATTGCTACTACCTATAATCTTCAGTTCAGTTACAATACTCCTCAATTCGATTCTCAGTGTCGAACTGTGCATGCGTAGATATTGAACAGTGCAGGTGTAGATGTCAAAAGTGCAGATGGATGCATATGTGTATGAGTGAGAGTTAGAGGGTGCTTGACAGGTGGGTGGGAGGGGGTGGAGGGGGAGAGAGAGAGAGAGAGAGAGAGAGGCTATATTAAGCCTAAAGATAATATATAAAGATAAACATGAGCTTGTTGTGTGAACATGTTATTATGTGGAATTTATTAACCAATTATTAATTTATTAACCTATATAGTGTGTACTTAGAACCTGTAATTGATAAATAATTAAATATTGAATTGACAATTAAGTATTGAACTTAGAATTGTTAATTAAGTATTTTACATTAGACACACCCTTTCCCCTTTTATCTCAATTTGTCCAATGTGAAAATATTGTATTATATCCACATATTTAATTCTGATCGCAAAAAAGGTCTTTAGTGAATGAACAAACGTTTCATGTGCCCTTTTCCTGTGCTGCGGGGGGGGGGGGGGGGGGGGGGGACCTTTTGCCAACGTGTTTTCAACAAGTGAAAACAGCTGATTTTTAACTGCACGCGTGGGACGCTATCAGTGACAGATGAACTGTGAGGGGGTGTGTGTGTGTGTGTGTGTGTGTGTGTGTGTGTGTGTGTGGGGTGTGCGTGCGTGCGTGCGTGCGTGCGTGCGTGCGTGCGTGCGTGCGTGCGTGCGTGAGTGCGTGCGTGTGTGTGTGTGCATGAATACTGAGTGAAACAAAAGGTTGTTTTCTCATCGTGATGATGTTAATGCATTACTATTCTGAATGGAATGGATTGGAACTGCCATCTTCATTACGACTTGATCAAATTGTACTTTTGCTGGCGGTTTTACAAACCAAACAAGAAAGAAAATGTTGGCATTTTTCAATATTCGACGATGTTTGAATGTAACATTGACGTTATTAAGAGCCAGTGTGTGTGTGTGTGTGTGTGTGTGTGTGTGTGTGTGTGTGTGTGTGTGTGTGTGGGTGTGTGTGTGTGTGTGTGGGTGTGTGTGTGTGTTTTGTGTGTGTGCGTGGTGTGTGTGTGTGTGTGTGTGTGTGTGCGCGCGCGCGAGTGTGTATGTTCATGTCCACGCACATGTATTGTAATTGTATAAGTCAAGTCTCAAGTCACGTGGCCCTTCATGTCTTGCTACATAGACGACCTCAGATTTCCTTTCCACAACTGTGTTTTCGATGGGCTGAGGTCGATGTCGCCGGTATCGCAAGGTTCGTGGAGACTGTCGTTGGACGGGCGATGCTCACCAGCGACGGCTCCACGACCAACAATTACTCACATCAGTAGGGAGCTTAGTAGGTGGTGTCCTCTGTACACCCTGTGTGTGTGTGGTGTGTGTGTGTGTGTGTGTGTGTGTGTGTGTGTGTGTGTGTGTGTGTTGCGTGTGTGTGTGTGTGTGTGTGTGGTGTGTGTGTGTGTGTGTGTGTGTGTGTGTTGCGTGTGTGCGTGTGTATGTTCGTTCGTTCCTTGGTTTAAAGTCTTTTCACTGTAAGTGATTTTGGACTAAAAGTATTGATGTATGCGTGCATCTTATATGTGTACCTGCGCCTGTGTGCTCACATGTGCTTGAATATATGTGCGTGCGTAAGTGCATGTGTGTGTTTATGAGCACGTGTGTGTGTGTGTGTGTGTGTGTGTGTGTGTGTGTGTGTGTGTGTGTGTGTGTGTGTGTGTGTGTGTGTGTGATTAGTTTATTATACTTATGTGGATGATACTTACAGTTATACTGTCTTTATCTTTCTTCTGTGTATTCGTGCGTCCGTGCGTGTGTTGAGTTAATGTGTGTTTGTGTGTGTTGGCCTACACAGATGTGTCCAACTCTCTCTGTGCATGCGTGCCAGTGTGTGGTGTGGTGTGCGTGCATGGTGCATGTGTTAGTGTTAAAAATGCGTAAGCATGCCTGTCCAACATTTTTATCAACTTTGGTCGACACTGATTCAGTCACCTTCGAAATCCAGACATTCCCCTTGTTTCTCTTGTATGTCATTGTTTGAACTTAGTCGTGTTTGGAACAATTAGACTTGTGTTGATTTCCGTCAAAGGTGGATTGACTTGAAATTCTGCACTATATCTCTTTCCATGCTTGAATATCACTATAAAAGGATCTCTTTTTTTTCAAATTTTGTCTGTCTTGTTCTTTTATCAAGACACAGATTGTATAATTTGTCATATCTGCATCCAGATTATTCAATTTTTCCTCACTGGGTGGAGGGCGCACCAGGCAGTCTGCCTTGCCTTTGACAGGATAAGGACAGGAAACGAAACATAGCAGTCCTTTATTATTCTTTTACTACTTGTAAACAGTTTGTATTGTCCCATTAGAAATTTTGTTATACTGCTTGTTGCTTTTTTCTTGACTTTTTTTTTCTATTTGTTTCTTTGCTTGCTTGTTTGTTTTCCACATAGAGAAACAGGGATAGTTATGACTCTTAGTATGTTTCCTTCTGACACTGTTTTCTACCAAGGGAGTTACAGGGATAGTTATGACTCTTAGTATGTTTCCTTCTGACACTGTTTTCTACATAGAGAAACAGGGATAGTTATGACTGTCAGTATGTTTCCTTCTGACACTGTTTTCACATAGAGAAACAGGGATAGTTATGACTGTCAGTATGTTTCCTTCTGACACTGTTTTTACATAGAGAAACAGGGATAGTTATGACTGTCAGTATGTTTCCTTCTGACACTGTTTTTCTACCAAGGGAGTTACAGGGATAGTTATGACTCTTAGTATGTTTCCTTCTGACACTGTTTTCTACATAGAGAAACAGGGATAGTTATGACTGTCAGTATGTTTCCTTCTGACACTGTTTTCCACATAGAGAAACAGGGATAGTTATGACTGTCTGTATGTTTCCTTCTGATCATGTTTTCTACATAGAGAAACAGGGATAGTTATGACTGTCAGTATGTTTCCTTCTGACACTGTTTTCCACTAGAGAAACAGGGATAGTTATGACTGTCAGTATGTTTCCTTCTGACACTGTTTTCCACATAGAGAAACAGGGATAGTTATGACTGTCAGTATGTTTCCTTCTGACACTGTTTTCTACATAGAGAAACAGGGATAGTTATGACTGTCAGTATGTTTCCTTCTGACACTGTTTTCTACATAGAGAAACAGGGATAGTTATGACTGTCAGTATGTTTCCTTCTAACACTGTTTTCCACATAGAGAAACAGGGATAGTTATGACTGTCAGTATGTTTCCTTCTGACACTGTTTTCCACATAGAGAAACAGGGATAGTTATGACTGTCAGTATGTTTCCTTCTGACACTGTTTTCTACATAGAGAAACAGGGATAGTTATGACTGTCAGTATGTTTCCTTCTGACACTGTTTTCTACATAGAGAAACAGGGATAGTTATGACTGTCAGTATGTTTCCTTCTAAACACTGTTTTCCACATAGAGAAACAGGGATAGTTATGACTGTCAGTATGTTTCCTTCTGACACTGTTTTCTACATAGAGAAACAGGGATAGTTATGACTGTCAGTATGTTTCCTTCTAACACTGTTTTCCACATAGAGAAACAGGGATAGTTATGACTGTCAGTATGTTTCCTTCTAACACTGTTTTCCACATAGAGAAACAGGGATAGTTATGACTGTCAGTATGTTTCCTTCTGACACTGTTTTCCACATAGAGAAACAGGGATAGTTATGACTGTCAGTATGTTTCCTTCTAACACTGTTTTCCACATAGAGAAACAGGGATAGTTATGACTGTCAGTATGTTTCCTTCTGACACTGTTTTCCACATAGAGAAACAGGGATAGTTATGACTGTCAGTATGTTTCCTTCTAACACTGTTTTCTACATAGAGAAACAGGGATATTTATGACTCTTAGTATGTTTCCTTCTGACACTGTTTTCCACATAGAGAAACAGGGATAGTTATGACTGTCAGTATGTTTCCTTCTAACACTGTTTTCTACATAGAGAAACAGGGATATTTATGACTCTTAGTATGTTTCCTTCTGACACTGTTTTCCACATAGAGAAACAGGGATAGTTATGACTCTTAGTATGTTTCCTTCTGACACTGTTTTCTACATAGAGAAAACAGGGATATTTATGACTCTTAGTATGTTTCCTTCTGACACTGTTTTCCACATAGAGAACAGGGATAGTTATGACTCTTAGTATGTTTCCTTCTAACACTGTTTTCTACATAGAGAAACAGGGATATTTATGACTTTTAGTATGTTTCCTTCTGACACTGTTTTCTACATAGAGAAACAGGGATAGTTATGACTCTTAGTATGTTTCCTTCTGACACTGTTTTCCACATAGAGAAACAGGGATAGTTATGACTCTTAGTATGTTTCCTTCTGACACTGTTTTCCACATAGAGAAACGGGATAGTTATGACTCTTAGTATGTTTCCTTCTGACACTGTTTTCTACATAGAGAAACAGGGATAGTTATGACTCTTTAGTATGTTTCCTTCTGACACTGTTTTCCACATAGAGAAACAGGGATAGTTATGACTCTTAGTATGTTTCCTTCTGACACTGTTTTCTACCAAGGGAGTTACAGGGATAGTTATGACTCTTAGTATGTTTCCTTCTAACACTGTTTTCTACATAGAGAAACAGGGATAGTTATGACTCTTAGTATGTTTCCTTCTGACACTGTTTTCCACATAGAGAAACAGGGATAGTTATGACTCTTAGTATGTTTCCTTCTGACACTGTTTTCTACCAAGGGAGTTACAGGGATAGTTATGACTCTTAGTATGTTTCCTTCTAACACTGTTTTCTACCAAGGGAGTTACAGGGATAGTTATGACTCTTAGTATGTTTCCTTCTAACACTGTTTTCTACACAGAGAAACAGGGATATTTATGACTCTTAGTATGTTTCCTTCTAACACTGTTTTCTACCAAGGGAGTTACAGGGATAGTTATGACTCTTAGTATGTTTCCTTCTGACACTGTTTTCTACATAGAGAAACAGGGATAGTTATGACTCTTAGTATGTTTCCTTCTGACACTGTTTTCTACATAGAGAAACAGGGATAGTTATGACTCTTAGTATGTTTCCTTCTGACACTGTTTTCTACATAGAGAAACAGGGATAGTTATGACTCTTAGTATGTTTCCTTCTAACACTGTTTTCTACATAGAGAAACAGGGATAGTTATGACTCTTTGTATGTTTCCTTCTAACACTGTTTTTCTACACAGAGAAACAGGGATAGTTATGACTCTTAGTATGTTTCCTTCTAACACTGTTTTCTACATAGAGAAACAGGGATAGTTATGACTCTTAGTATGTTTCCTTCTAACACTGTTTTCTACATAGAGAAACAGGGATAGTTATGACTCTTAGTATGTTTCCTTCTAACACTTTTTTCTACCAAGGGAGTTACAGGGATATTTATTACTCTTAGTATGTTTCCTTCTGACACTTTTTTCTACCAAGGGAGTTACAGGGATATTTATGATGTGCAGTTCCTACGACCCTGGCCAAATTCCTTCACTCTATACGTCAGAGTGCTGTAAACATAATGGGTGTTGATGTAAACATATACCGCGCCAGGGTTGGTTTATACTATGTAAAAGCTCTCACAAACAGTAAGAAATTATGGTTCCTGAATGAAACCATTATTTTACAATTTTTGTTCATGACATGCCTACACTGTCCATTTAATGTGATGTTGTCTTTGTTTGTCCACTTTTTCATATTAGGGCGTCACTTACAACAATATAAATGTATTTTGAATAAACGTTCCTTTTTAGATTGTTATGGACCCAACTTCAAAAATAGAAATAAGACACATGATTTTCCCCTCATCAAAAGGATACTCTTACTTTTGTCTAGTGATATTGAAACAAACCCAGGGCCTAAGTGTAAAACAGATTTGTACGTTGTGCATGTAAACGCAAGAAGCATTGTGAACAAAATCGATTATTGGAAGCAGAGTATAACAAATGTGATATTATCACTGTTTCTGAGACTTGGCTTTCTGATTCCATTACTGACAGTTCTATACATATATCAAATTTTCATCCTCCAATCAGGCGTGACAGACCTTATGCACCACATGGCGGTGTTGCTATCTATGTTAGAAATAATCTGTACTGCAAACCTCGAGTTGATCTACAGGTTGATGGTCTCGAGGCTGCGTGGATAGAGACAAAACTAGGACAAACAAGTTTATTAATTGGTTCCTTTTATCGAAAACCAAGTTCTAACACCAACTATTGAGATCTGATAGAAGAAAGTATTCACAAAGCAAATAACACTCGTTAAGATTTTTGATTCTGGGGGATTTCAATACTGACTTCTTAAACATACCGTCACCCACTTTGTAAACATTCTTAATCGCTATCAGCTTGTTACAGTTAATAAAGAACCAACGAGAATAACTGAATTAACAGAATCATGTTTAGATTTTAGTTATCACCCAGAGCCCCAATATTATACAATCGACGGAAGTTTGGCCAGCTATTTGTAGTGACCACAGTGTTCCATGTGCTATAATCAAGAACACTGTCGTTAAAGAAACAATCATTCAGAAGAACGATCTTCAATTATAATAAACTTAATATAGGCAGGTTCTGCAAATTGCTTAACGAGCTGAACTGGGGATGAAATAATTTATACAATGCAGTTGATGAAAGTGCAAAAATGTTTCAGATATTATATTAGAAAAAGCAACACGTGTATGCCGTTAGAAGTATTACTGTTCATCCTCAAGATGTAGCTTGGATGACAGATGAAAATTCGACTGTTAATTGAGGAACGCCAGAAAATCCACAAAATAGCTAAACAAACTAATAAACCAGAAGACTGGCTCAGGTTTCGACAATTTCGAAACTATGTCATATCCAGAGAAAAGCAAAGAAAGTTGGAACACACAGAAGAATTAGAGACTAAAGTTTTAAGTTCAGATGAATTTGGAAACAGAGAATGGTGGAAATTAGTTAAATCTTTTCTTAAAAGAAGGGTATGGACACTAACGAAATTCCACCAATCATGCATGATAATATCATATATCACACAAGTAAAGAGAAAGCTGATATTTTCATGACTTCTTCATTAGCCAGTCTACTTATAGAATGAAGAAGATGAAGTGCCCGATATTCCATTCCTTGACCTTGAGCTTAATGAAATTACACTCACTCCCTTTGAAGTTGAAAATGTCATTAAAAACCTTGACAAAAAATAAGCCGTAGGACCTGACCTAATTCACAACAAAATACTGTTGGCATCCCTTCCAGTTATTTTAAACCTCTTGACCTCTCTTTTCAAATGAACTTTAAAATGAGGCAAATTTCCAAAGTATGGAAAAATGCGCATGTAAATCCTTTGCATAAAAAGGCTGCAAAAGAGAAGTGTGATAAATTATCGACCGATTTCATTGCTTAGTTGCGTTGGTAAAGTCTTAAAGAGATGTATTCACAAACATGTGTTTAATGTTTTATCATCTAATCAACTT
>CM031617.1:37774089-37779089 GCA_018398815.1 Conus ventricosus | reverse complement strand
GTAGTACTTTTTGGGATCAGCTCTTCCGAAGAGTTTCATATGTATGACAAACAAGCAAAAATGCACTTCTGTCTCTGGAACATTGGTACAAAATGGACAGTTTAACGTCTCTGCTCCAGCCAACTTTGTACTGCATAAAATGACAATTCAGTGGGGACATCCAATTCTAAACCTGGAAAACGTGTTACGCACCCTGTGTTCATGATTTGACATAAATGAGTACTAATGACAGGGATTGTCTGAAAGATGCATAAAAATTATAGAAAGTATATGACTCTAATTTCGCATGCCAATCCTGTTGAAAACAATCTACATAGTCTCTGTTTAAAAGTTGCCATAAACATACTTATATTTCCGACCCCTTGAGCTTCCCAAACTACTCCAAACCCAAGTCTATACAAAACATTTCTAATTTTACATGCCCAAGTTTGATAGTTTTGACTCTGTAAGCTGAGTAGCATATGGTAAGCTTTCTTTGGATATCTATTGTCATCCATGTAAACAAGGCGTAACCAGAACTTTATACATTTCAAATTCGTTGTAACATACAGGGGGTATCTGCCTGTTTCGCCGTATATCAATGTTTAGGCGATTTGGGGTTAACACCCATCAATCGTTTTAATGCAAACAAGTGGACCTTCTCGATTAATTCTTGATTTTCAACTAAACCCCATATTTCAGATCCATAAGTCAGGATCGGCTGTATTTGGCTATCAAAAAGCTTAAAAAGATCTTAGGTGAGTGTTCACCAATGGACCACAACATTCTTATCAATGCTACTGTTCCCTTCTTGGCTCTTTCTGCAAGATCAGACATTGTATACACAAAACTCAATCTTGTTGACAAATAAATGCCCAGGTACTGTACATGTTCACAATTTTAAGTTCATTTCCATTAAAACACCATTTTTCATTCGCCGCCCAGTGTCCGCCGTTACGAAAATAACATTTGACTTTTCCATATTTACAATAAGACCCAGGCGTTCTGCTGTATCAGACAGGATATTCAGCTGTGTCTGAAGGCCAATGATGCTGTCAGATGTTAATGCCACGTCATCAGCAAATAACAGTATCAATATTTGTATAAAGTCTGGGGACAACTGGATACCATGCCGGCCCAAAATTAACTACGTCTTTTGTGAGCTCATTTATGAATAAGGAGAAAAGAACTGGTGAACACACCTCTCCCTGCTTCAAGCCTCGAGGGCACATAAATACATCAGTTAATTCACCATGGACACGTTCCGTTGCTTTAACGACATGATAAATCGATCTTAGAGCATTAAATATCCTGCCTTGCAATCCAGGACTTGCGTAAAACAGCCCATAATTTCCCTCTGCACACAGTGTCGAAAGCTTTGCGGAAATCTATAAATGCCACGTAAAGTTTTCTATGCCTCAAAAGTTGCTTTTGAGCCATAGCGAACATAGTGAAAACATGGTCTGCTGTGGAATAACCTTCCCTAAACCCAGCTTGCTCCTCGCCAAAAATACCATTTACATCAATCCATCTTGAGATACGTTTGTTTAATATACAACTGTACAGTTTACTACAAATATTAAGAAGCGAGATTCCTCGATAATTGTCAGGAATATTTAAGTCACCCTTTTTATGCAGGGGCTGGATAATTGACAAGGGACCATTCATCTGGAAACAGTCCATGATCAAACAGGTAGTTAAAGAATTTCAATAGGAAAGGCAAAATATGTTCTATACCATTTTTATAAAACTCTCCTATGAGACCATCCGGACCTGCAGCTTTTCGGCTTTTGTGAGTGCTCGTACTGCCTCCCGAATTTCTCTGTTAGTGATTGCCTCATTCAGTGTGTCACAGTTAAATGTGACTTGGGCTGCATCATGAGCGTCAAAATTAGCATCTTCATTACCCTCAATGCTACCATCATCGCTACGGTCATTGCCACTGGCGTTGAAAACATTTGGTGAAATGCTCTAACCATTCAGTTTTAGTTGCAAAGCGAGACGACTGCAGGCGGAAATCTAAACAAATCTTAAATAAATGTTAGCGAACCCCCAGAGAACGTGTACAAACGAGTCACAAGACAAAACACAACGCGTTTCGACCTCTTAGGTCTTCGTCAGGTGAAGTATAAACGAATAAAACAACGAGAATTCACTTAGTTCTCATTCAACGCCTTCTTCCTTGCGCTGAACCCTGAGCGATCTGATGCGATCAAGCTAAGTGAATTCTCGTTGTTTTATTCGTTTATACTTCACCTGACGAAAGACCTAAGAGGTCGAAACGCGTTGTGTTTTGTCTTGTGACTCGTTTGTCCACGTTCTCTGGGCGGTTCGCTAACATTTATTTAAGATTCATTCAGTTTTAGTTATTTTGTTTTGTCCACTAACTAGAGGTGATGCAGAAACGGACCGTATCCCAAAACTTTCTTGGATTATTCAAATTGTCGTGCAAGGAATGCAAAACATTTTCCTTGTAAAATTAGGAATAGAGTTTGTTTAGAACTTACCGCCAATGACATTGACAAACAAAGCACATGACAAGACACAATGCATTTCAACCACTTGGTCTTCTTCAGGCGAAAAAATAAATCACATTTAACATGTGGGACAGTACAAACAAAGAACGAAAAACGAAAAAAGAATGAAAAATGACTCATCCGTTGTTGTCCATGTGGTCGGTAGGCGGAAATGACATGGGGCCAGGGGGATTATGGGAGAGGAAACGGAGGGGGGGGGTTGCGTCGGGGGAGGTGTGCGTGTGTGATATGATGGGGTTGTGTGTCTAGTTTATTGGGATGGTGTGATATCTTTGTGATGGTTGTGGAAATGGTGGATTGATAATAATGGTAAGGGGAAAGAAGGGGGGGGGAGGG
This sequence comes from Conus ventricosus, assembly GCA_018398815.1. Classification (NCBI taxonomy): domain Eukaryota; kingdom Metazoa; phylum Mollusca; class Gastropoda; order Neogastropoda; family Conidae; genus Conus; species Conus ventricosus. The sequence continues at coordinate 37,776,237 of CM031617.1, read as the reverse complement.
GTGAGAAAAAAAAAAAAGTGGGGGGGGATTTAAGGGAAGGATAACATATCGATCATTTTATCCTTCCCCTTAAATCCCCCCCCCCCCCCCCCCCACCCCCCCCCCCCCCCCCCCCACACACTTTTTTTTTTCCTCAGTTCCCCCCCCCCCCCCCTTCTTTCCCCTTACCATTATTATCAATCCACCATTACCACAACCATCACAAAGATATCACACCATCCAATAAACTAGACACACAACCCCATCATATCCCACACGCACACCTCCCCGACGCAACCCCCCCCCCCCCCCCCCCCCCTCCGTTTCCTCTCCCATAATCCCCCTGGCCCCATGTCATTTCCGCCTCCCCGACCACATGGACAACACGATTGAGTCATTTTTCATCTTTTTCGTTTTTCGTTCTTTGTTTTTACTGTCCCACATGTTAAATGTGATTTATTTTTTCGCCTGAGAAGACCCAAGTGGTTGAAATGCATTGTGTCTTGTCATGTGCTTTGTTTGTCAATGTCATTGGCGGTAAGTTCTAAACAAACTCTATTCCTAATTTTGCTTTGTTCGCCGCCGTCAGTCACTCCATTTTGAAATTTTCCTTGTAAGATTTCTTTTTACATTCAAGTAGCTCTTTGTACTGCCTTCTTTTCTCAGAATAAGCTATTCTGTCGGTATCGAGGTGAGATCTGCCAACTGGTGCAGTTTCCTGCGCAAAAGAGTCCTAGTCTGTTTACATTCAAGATCGTACCATCTTTTTCTTTTTCTGACCCCAAAATGTATAGTTTTTTCATACATTCTCAGCATATGTAAAGCATTCGTTGAATTTGCTTAGTGCTTGATTTATATCAATTTCAATAAGTGACACAGCTTCGTCCATGATATTTTTGACATTTTCATTATGCATCAGGTCAGAGAACGTTTCATGCTTGTTCTCGTCCCATTTATTAATACATACTGAAAACGACTTTATGGGTGAAAACACACACACACACATACAGAGGGGAGAGACAGAGAGAGAGAGAGAGAGAGAGAGAGAAAAGAGAGAGAGAGAGAGGGGAGAGAGATGAGAAGAGGAGAGAAATTATATAAAAAGGTAAAAGGAAAATTGTTATTCCAGATAGTCTAAGCATATCACACGCAACTCATAACCTTTTTCCAAGGCATTTCAGCAAAACATTGCCAAGTGTGGAATACACTATAATTTGTTATTCGACTCGGCTTTGAAATGATCGATCATGTTATGCACCTTTACAACAGATCGTGCAGACCGCTGACAAAGCATCGAAGAGCTGGTGTAACGGAGTGATTCAGATGAAACCATGCGTACAGTTTGGTTTCAGATCCAGAAGACGGCTCCTGGATCGGGTGGTATATTAACGTTGCATTGCAGTATTTTTTTTGTGTGTCTTGAATCGCATCTTTGACACAACGCAGCATTAAGTGTGTGGAACAGTACTGTCATTGCGTCATTTTATGAGGCTGTAGGTTCTGAAAATTTTAGCTACTGCTAAAGGGTCTTGTTCATGAGTATCTTTAGGAAAACACTTACGAAGAAATTAATGGATAAATCTTTCAAATAAATAAATGTCTCTGTCTTGTAAAATGGACGGAAGTGAATGAAAAGACTCTGTGAGAACAGAGTGGCATGGATATTTCACTTCTGGTAACGTATACTGGTTTTACTCCTCAAAGATGTCTTGTAATGTTTTAGGTGACGTGTACGCTTTGTTGTCTTGATTTCTAGAAAGCCTTTGATGCTATCCTTAGGAATCAGTGATGAATGCATGATGTATCTCGAAATATTGGCCTTCCAGGAAGACGCTGCCAGCTATATATCGCAGTATGATATCGGTTGTTAGATTCTCTAATAATATTACGTTTGCTTCCTGCAACGGAGAAGCGAGAAAGATTATCTTTTATCGCCTGCACTATTTTCTCATTCATTTTCATCTTCTTTTTTCCCTTCGATCCTTTCTTCTTACCTTCCTTCCTGACTTCCTTCCTTCCTTCCTTTCTTCCTGCCTTCCTTCCTTCCTTCCTTTCTTCCTTCCTTCCTTCCTTCCTTCCTTCCTTCCTGACTTCCTTCCTTCCCTTCCTTCCTTCTTCTTCTTCCTTCCTTCTTCCTTCCTTCCCTTTCCCTTCCTTCCTTTCTTCCTT
>CM031617.1:37764089-37769089 GCA_018398815.1 Conus ventricosus | reverse complement strand
ACACAGAGTCAGAGAGAAAGATTGGCACTACACACAGAGTCAGAGAGAAAGATTGGGACTACACACAGAGTCAGAGGGAAAGATTGGGACTACACAGTGAGTTAGAGAGAAAGATTGGGACTATACAGTGAGTTAGAGAGAAAGATTGGGACCACACACTGAGTTAAATAGAAAGATCAGGACTACACACAGTCAGATAGAAACACCGACCAGTATAAAAAAAAAACAGTATATGGAAAGACTGGAACCACACAGTGAGTCAAGCTGAAAGATTTGGACTACACATTGAGTCTGATGGAAAAATTGAACTCATACATTAATACAGGTGGGAAAAAAACGAGGACCACACACACAGGGACGGAGAGCTTAGACCCATACACTGAATTTGGCGGGGGAAAATTGGGACCATAAAATAAGTCAGACGGAAAGATTGGAACAGCTGACTTAGATGGACACACTGGGACCATACCCCGAGTCTGATAGAAAGTTGGGACCACTCACAATGAGTCAGATGGAAAGATCGGGACCATACTCTGAGTCAGACGGAAAGCCTGGGACCGAGAGATTGACTCAAATAGAAAGACTGCGACCACACACCGAAACCAGTGTCATCCACTTCTCGGAAGCGTTGCTGAAAGTGCTGCTTAAATTTCCTGACCAACACCACAAGTGTCTGTATCTCTCGATGCTGGTTAGCGCCGGGATATTTACTAAGAAAGAAAGCGTATGGTATAACCCTGCTGCATGACCTCATTTCATTGTATAAGCTGGATGGTCTTTTGCCTCCATTGAATCTTTTGTTACCAGAACTGATACTGGTATTGCTGCTACTGCTGCTGCTACTACTACTACTGCTGCTACTACTACTACTACTACTACTACTACTACTACTACTACTACTACTACTATGAGCTGACGAATTCCGTTATCAAACCCGCTCAACTGGGTATCAGGAACCTGGCGCATACTAAAGTATGACACATCTTTAAAAAAAAAAAAAATCAGCGAATTAGTAGTTCAACCATTTTTTAATGCAATATTTATAAATAAAAATGCAACATTCTGGAAATCACCGACTTAGTTACTACATTTAGTACAAACTTTAGAATTTTGAATATAACTGACATCTCAACAGAGATACTGATCCAGACACAGTTAATACGATTGTGCCTCATTTCTGAACAACTATGAATGGCAGAGTGGTAAAGGTATGACTCTAAACGTTCAATTAGCGTTCAATTAGTTCCAAAGCCACCCTGAGGTCGATATGCATGTGTGTGAATCTGCAAAGTGACACACATAACACGCCGACCCCAAGATGGCGAGCCTCCATGCGTCTACACGCACGACTGCGTAAACATAATAAGTACATAGAAGTGTAGAACTCATTGAATAAAGCAAGATACAAAGCATATAAACGTACTCCCAGTTTATCTTAAATACGCATGAGATATTCAATAAAGAGGAAAACCCGTTTGGGGCCGTTATAGCCGTTAGTAACTGCTATTCTTGTAAACATCGGCCATCAACTGTGACCCATAATGAACATACCTATATATTTTCAGAAAGATTGGACAAGTACTTTCCGAGATATTCCAAAAAGAAGAAAACCCGTTGTGGGCCGTTATAGCCCTTAGTAACGGCTATAACGGTAAAATAACACATCGGGCATCATCCGTGATCCATAATGAACATACCTTCAAATTTTCAGAAAGATCGGCCAAGTACTTTATGAAATTTTCCATACAGAAGAAACATGTTATGGGCCGTTATAGCCCTTAGTAACGGCTATAACGGTGAAATAGCACATTGGGCATCATCCGTGACCCATAATGAACATACCTATAAATTTTCAGAAAGATTGGACAAGTACTTTCTGAGATATTCCAAAAAGAAGAAAACCCGTTGTGGGCCGTTATGGCCTTTAGTAACGGCTATAACGGTAAAATAACACATCGGGCATCATCCGTGATCCATAATGAACATACCTACAAATTTTCAGAAAGATCGGCCAAGTAGTTTTGTCTGGAGCGAGTGGAACACATTTTGACCACGGACAGACGGACGGACGGACAGACAGACAGACAGACAGACACACACAGACAGTATTTCTTCGTTCCCATTGTAAAGTACTCCCTGTTCTGTAAGAACTGGGAGTACAAAAAAACATACGTCTGGCTGTCTAAGTACATAAACAATACGTACAAAAGGAATTTTCATTGTGTTTAATCTGACTGACAGTCAAGCGGTGAGAAAATGGCTCTGACATCAAGGTGAACTGTCTGTGCCCTTTTTCGGTGTCATTGACACCGAAGTCAACCGGCTGCGCCTTTTTTTTTTCAGCAGACAGTCAGACAGGAAAACGCTACGACTACGCCCCGTAATCATCTGTCTGATGATGACGAGGGGGAGGTGGGTAAGGGCCAAGGACACGTGGAACTGTGTGTATAACAAATAATTAGTCGGGGGGAGTACGTGCAGACTCTCTCTCTCTCTCTCTCATCTCTCTCTTCCCCTCTCTCTCTCTCTCTCTCTCTCTCTCTCTCTCTCTCTCTCTCTCTCTCTCTCTCTCTCTCTCTCTGTATGTGTGTGTGTGTGTGTGTGTGTGTGTGTGTGTGTGTGTTGTGTGTTGTTGTGTGTGTGTGTGTGTGTGTGTGTGTGTGTGTGTGTGTGTGTGTGTGTGTGTGTGTGTGTGTGTGTGTGTGTGTGTGTGTGTGTGTGTACGTGTGGGTGTGTGTGCGTACGCGCGCGTGTGTGTGTGTGTGTGTGTGTGTGTGTGTGTGTGTGTGTGTGTGTGGTGTGTGTGTGTGTGTGTGTGTGTGTGTGTGTGTGTGTGTGTTAATTGATCATGATTGGTCTATCGACCAGTTTGTGTCTGAATTATGATTGATTGAAATGAACTAATCTACATTACCTCTTTAATATGTCTGGTCTGCATTGTACAGTTTATCAAAAAAAAGAACATCCAAACAAAAAAGTGTTGATAACGTTCGTCGTTTTATGACATTAACCTGTCAAAGACGTTTTACTAAGTTGGGGGAAAGAGGGGTAGATAGGAGATGTGGGATTGAGGATGAAAGTGGAGAAAATAAATCTCCCACCAACTGCATATGAGAGCCTAGAATTCTGTATAGCAAACAAAACTATTTGCCATGCTTTTCCAACTTTCGACTTGTGGGTGAACTTCATCAGTAGAAGTAGGCATGGTTGCGTTAATCAGCCCGTGGTATTTAACAGACGTATAACTTGTAGTTCTTTTCAAATGTCACCATCTCAGTCATCAGCGTAACTGGGTATGGTTGTGTTTGTCCACCGTGGTATTCAAGAGACATACGACTTGTAATTCTGTGCTGTCTGTGCTATTGTTGCCACCACAATCCAGTCAAAGGATGCCAGCAGAGCAGAGAAATGAAACAAAAGGCCATGAAATTTACCTAGCACAAAATAAGAAAAGAATAACCAACGTACAGGGAATTTGGTATCAGTTCTTTCAGTCTCTCCATGACGCCTCGCAGAGACTCATACCCTGGATTCTGTGCTGTTCTTGCCACTGTGGGGAGAACATCAACAGCCAACCACGACAGACAGTGAAGGGCAGGAATGTGACATGGGGAAAATTGCCATAAATCATCAGCACAAAAAAATGAATCAAGAACATTCAATATAAAAAGGAAATCTTTGACCCTATACTGAAGATTCACGAAGGATGAAAGGGACGGAAAACAAGCGCTAACAGCCTCACTGGACAGCTCTGCTGTACTGATGTTCGTCCGTCACAGTCGATGATGACTGAAGACATGCCACTGGACAGGTCAGGGGGCGGGGGGGGATGTCCAACACTAGCTGACCAGTCTGACATGGGCACAGAAGGCTCTGCAGCCAGTCTGCTGTGTGCTGTTTGTCCTTCGTGGGCGAAGATGACCACGACTTTTGCTGTCACTGCGTGGTGGTGTAATGTGTGTGCGAAAACGGCCGATCAGGCAGATCCTCGCTTTGAACAGTCCATTGAAGCGTGGACAAGGTAGATTTGGGGGTGAGCTTGTTCTGTTTGTTTGTTTTTTTCCGAAACTGTCGTCTTTGCTCATGCGCCTCTGTTCGCCTCGTTTCAAAGTCTGTTATTCCGGATTTGATCGTAGCGCGCCAGGTTGAACGATCTTGTGCCGCTTGTTCTCAGGAGGCAGGGGCGATGCTACAGCACTTCAGTGAGGTGTTCAGTGTGTCTTTGTAGCGCTTCTTTTGTCCTCCATGGGAACGCTTGCCTTCCAGCAGTTCACCACAGAACAGTCTCTTTGGAGACGATTGTCGTCCATACTGTGCACATGTCCTGCCCACCAGAGTTATGAGCGTACTAGCATTGCATGAATGCTTTCCATCTGGACCTTTCGAAGCACCTCTGTATCTGGCGCTTTGTCCTGTCATTTGAAGTGCAGCAAGGTTCTGAGGTTTGGTCTGCTGTATACACCCAGCAACATCCCCAGGGATCACACAGAAAACGCCCAGCCGTGGTCACGGATCTCAGGTTTAAGTCATACTGAATGCTGTTGTTTCTTTTTGATTTGGGATTCGACAGATAGGCTTCATGATGTTCAAACTGATTCTAAGTCTCATGCTTTATTACATGGCATTCTACTCGAATATGGTATGATAAAATCAAGTGTGATCCCTGACGAAGATAGATAGATACATAGACAGATAGACACAATGATCGATCGATAGATAGATAGAGAGGTAGATAGATAGATGGATGGATGGATGGATGGATAGATAGATAGATAGATAGATAGATAGATAGATAGATAGATAGATAGATAATAGATAGATAGATAGATAATTAAATAGATAGTTATTTCGTCAATCAGTGAGGGTGGGAACGGTGAGAGGGGTAAGATCCAAGGCTATTTAAAACAAATCTCGGCTGATGTCATTCACACACACACACACCTTTATAGCATTCCTTGAAACTTCACTGTCCCCCTTTAAAACTCTGTGCTGAGCCATTG
>CM031617.1:37751589-37756589 GCA_018398815.1 Conus ventricosus | reverse complement strand
ACCAACAATTCAGTGAAAGTACTGATATTGTTGGCTGGTGTTTGGCAGGCATTGTGTAGATTTTCTTCAACATCATGAAAATTTTATTCCATTCGATAAAAATGAAGGACGTCTTCGGACCATCTAAATCTGCCTTCAGTTCCAGTTTCAATGACAGGTGGTCTCTCAGCATTACTTCCTAAATCAGTCCATGGGAATTAAACAGATAAATGCCAGGAGTCGATGCAATCTCCGACATTTGACCTACAGTGTTGTGGGGGAAAAGAACAAATGCTTTGACATAATGACATAATCAATCCCGCTAGAGCCATGGACAGAGACATATGTGAAATCGCCACCAGAATCACATTCACTACAGCCATTAACGATCACACAGTTGAACATGAAACATAGATTCAATAAAGATTTAGCAAAGTTGTTTATAACATCATCTTTCAATACCGTGCGTGAAACATCATCTTTTACACACTCGTAATCGCCAAGACCAGGTGAATTATCTGTTAACAATTTCATTTGTTAGCTGTTCAGATCCAGTCCTTACACTGAGATCACCCATCATCAACATGTTCAAGGCTTCGTTTTGAATGGCATGCAAAATGTGTTGTTGTTTTTTTCAGTTTCTTTTATTATTAACAGCTCCGTCTTAGATTTCCATAAAGTCTTACAAAGAACCGTTTTCAGGCATAGTATAACATTTAAACAGGAATACGTCTTTGTCAGAGTTAAGCACACAACTTTTACTTCGCACAGCCACAACGTCTCATAATCAATAATGACTACTGAAACACACCTAGATTTCTGCCCTAGCAACAGAACACCATATCAGAATGTCTTCCATAGCGGGATAGTTTTCCTCGCTGGAGCACTACAGTTAACAAAATCGCGGAAAATACTACTACAATCGAAAGCGTTGCCGACAAGATTCTCTGTCAAACGATCGATGTCAAACCGTGAAATACAGTCCCTGAAAGAAGGCTCAGAATTTGCTGTGTAGGTTTGCATTATGTATAACAAAGGTGATGAAACAGACAGACAAACAGACAGAAAGACGTACAGAACAGACAGACAAAGACAGGGACAGAGATAGAGAAACAAAAGAAAAGAAAGAGAGACGGTAGAGGGAGGAGATGGGGAGGGGCAGAGGGAGGAGATGGGGAGGGGTAGAGGGAGGAGATGGGGAGGGGTGAACAAGAAAGTAAGAGGGCGAGAGAGAAAACTAAAGGAAGAGGGGGATGGAGAGAGTGAGGGACAATTACATACGGATAGAGCGACAGAAAGACAGACGAGACAGACAGACAGAGACAGATTCAGAGACTCAAAGACAGGGAGAGAGAGAGAGAGAGAGAGAGAGAGAGAGAGAGAGACACACTCTCTCTCTCTCTCTCTCTCTCTCTCTCTCTCTCTCTCTCTCTCTCTCTCTTTTCTCTCTCTCGTCTAATATCACACAATTTTGTGAAAAGACGTAAAATGAAAGTACTACTACTACTACTACACACACACACACACACACACACACACACACAGAGAGAGAGAGAGAGAGAGAGAGAGAGAGAGAGAGAGAGAGAGAGAGACAGAGACAGCGAGACAGAGAGACAGAGAGAGAGAGAGAGAGAGAGAGAATGTGGAACGGGAGAAAGAATCAGAGATGAAGACACATGGAAGAGATTAATCCATCTTCAAAACTCCACGCTGTTTTCAACTGATATAAACAGAATTGCGCAATATTTCTGCGCTGTAAAAAAGTTCCTCAAAGTTCATGCGTACAAACTCACAGATATTCTCATTGGGGTGAGATGGCTGAGGTGAAAGGGCGGGGTTCAACAGACAGAAAGCTGTTACGCAGACACACGCGGCGCGCGCTCACACATACATGCAGAGAGAGAGAGAGAGAGAGAGAGGGTGGGATCAATAGTTTGGTATAGCAGCTGGGTGTAGTCAGTTTGAACGGTCACATGTACTATAACTTTTATCTCTTTCCTTTAGTTGTTTTTCTTTCTGTTTTTTTTTTTTCCTTTGTTCCTTTTACTTTCTTTCCTTCTCTTTTTCTTCTTCATTATCTGCAGTCTTGTGGTGTGATTAAAAGTATAATGATTGAAGGACTTGAATATATATCTTTTTCCCTTCTGTTTGTTTCACTTAATCTTTGCGGATTTTTATTTTCTTCTATACATATTTTCTTCTTTTTTTTTCTTTTTTTTTTTCCTTCTCCACTTTCCTCCTTCTTTCTGTCCTTCCTTGTTTTTTTTTTGTTGTTGTTTTTTTTTTGGTTGTGCTTCCACTTTTCTTTCTTTCTTTCTCATTGCAGTTACATCGTTTATTCATTGTTTATTTATTGGATGGTGTACGCATAAACATGCACAGATTGGGAATACTTGATGAGTCTGTATTTCAATCTTTGTTTTATAACATCTCAAAACATCGATGTATTTACATACAATGCTTATCAAATGAAGTCAGAATCATACATACATATGCAATGTATGACGTACTGTGCTTATTAGCATAAATATCAGTAATAACTGAGTGCTTTACTAAGAACTGATGACGTGGAGTTGAAAGGGCATTGCAGCTTTAAGAAGCAAAACAAAAAATCAGAGCAAAAGAATGGAAAATGGAGAGAGAGAGGGGGGGGAGGGGAGGAGAGAGAGAGAGAGAGGGGGGGGAAGAAAAAAAGGGGAAGGTCGCTAAATAATATTGATTCATTTTTTTCCAGGCTTATATAATCATTATCTATCTTTTATTCTAGATGTATTTAATTGAATTTAAACTACAGAAGCATTTACATGCTTTAGAGAAGACTGCGTGAAGTTGATCTCTTACTGTAACAGTGTATTACGTTCACACACACACACACACACACACACACACACACACACACACACACACACACACACACACACACACACACACACACACACACACACACACGCACGCACGCACGCACGCACGAACGCACGCACGTACGCATACACGCACGCACACACACAGACACGCATATCACTTATGGTGAAAAAGACGGTAAAAACAAAGAACGAACGAACTAACACACACACACACACACACACCACACACACACCACACACACACACACACACACACACACACACACACACACACACACACACACACACACACATACACGCACACACGCACGCACGCACGCACGCACGCACGCACACACACACACACACACACACACGCACGCACGCACGCACGCACGCACGCACGCACGCACGCACGCACGCACACACACACACACACACACCCGCACACACACACACACACACACACACACACGCGCGCACACACACACACGCACACACACACACAGTGAGAGAAGCTTAGGAAGAGGGGGGGAGGGGGGGCAAAAAAGGACAGACAGGCAGACAGACAAACACAAAGATGAAAATGTGTACAGACAGAGAGAAAGAGAACCTGACAGAGAGACTGAGTGAAGGATGGAGACTGAGAGAAGCGTGGTGAAAATGATAGGAGATCAATAGTTTTGTACAGCAGCTGGGTGTATTCGGTTTCTACACTGACATGCACTATGACTCAACCGAGAGAAAAAATCTTTATCTTGCTTTGTCTTTGCATCTAACTTTTTGTCCATGTTTCTCTCAATGTGTTTCTTTTCCTTTCCTTTTTAGTATCTTTTCTTTTCTTTCGCGCTTTCTTTTTCCTTTTTTTTTTTTTTCTTTTTCACTTTGTCATGTCTGAAATGAAGAGAATAATGTTAAAAGGCATTAACACTTTTTCTTTCTTTCTCTCTTTCTTTTGTTCTTCCATCATTTGTTTCTTCCTTTTCTTCCTTCCTTCTTTCTTTTAGTTGCACCCCTCCATCATTCTTTCCGACATGTTAACCTCCCTTTTTTTTTCTTTTTTTTTTTCTTTTTTTTCCCTTTTTTCCTTCCTCTTTCACCTTCCTTTCTGCCATTCTTCCTACCTGTTTCTCTCTCCTCCTTTCTTCCTTCCTTCCTTCCTACGTTACCATCTCCCTAACTTCTTTTCTTTCTACCTTCATATCTCTCTTCCATCATTTCTTCTCAGCTTCCTCTCTTCCCACCTGTTTTCCTGCCTTTCTCTTCCTTCCTTCCTTTCTTCCTGTCTACCTGTTTCCCTCTCCCCCTTTCTTTCTTTCTTTTTTCTTTCTTTCTTTCTTCCATTCTTTCGTCCTTTCTTCGTGTCTACCTATTTCCCTCTCGCCATTTCTTTCTTTCTTTCTTTCTTTCTTTCTTTCTTCCATTCTTTCGTCCTTTCTTCGTGTCTACCTATTTCCCTCTCGCCATTTCTTTCCTCCTTTATTTCTTCCTCCATTCCCATCTCCCTGCCTTCCTTTCTTCTTATCCTCCTCTCTTCCCACCAGTTATCTTCGTTCCTTCCTTCCTTCCTTCCTTCCTTCCTTCCTTCTTTTCTGCCTGCCTGTTTCCCTCTCACCCTTCCTTTCTTTCTTTCCTTTATTCCTACTTTTCTCTCTTCCTACATTCCTGTTTTCCTACCGTCCTTTTCTTTTTTTCTTCGCTTCTTTTCTTCCCACCTGTTTCTCTATTTCCTTTCTTTCTTCCTTCCTTTTTTCCTACATTCCTATCTCCCAACCTTCCTTCCTTCCTTCCTCTATTCCTCTCTTCCTTTTTTCCTGCATACCTATCTCCCTACCTTCCTTTCTTACTACATTCCTATCTTCCTTTTTTCCTACATACATATCGCTCTACCTTCCTTTCTTCCTTCATTCCTGTCTCCTTACCCTCCATTCTTCTCACCGTCCTTCCTTCCCGCCACTTTCCCTCCTTTCCTTCTTCCTACTTTCGTTCTTTCCGACCTGCCTGTTCCCCTCTCCTCCTTTCTTTCTTTCTTTCTTCCTTCCTTTCTTCCTACATTCCTGTCTCCTTACCTTCCATTCTTCCTACCTTCCTCTCTTCCCACCACTTTCCCTCCTTTCTTTCTTCCTTTCCTTTGTGTTCATACCTTCCTGTCTTTCTACCTTCCTGTCTTCCTACTGC
>CM031617.1:37731589-37741589 GCA_018398815.1 Conus ventricosus | reverse complement strand
AATACACTAAAACCTTTACATAGAGTCCACAAGCGTGCTCTGAAAGCTATACTTATGAAATCGTCGTCATTAACACACACCACAAGACTGTATCAAACTTAATATTCTACCTTTAACATACAAACTTCAGTACAATAAAGAAATAATGATGTATAGAATTATGAACGGTTTTGCACCTTTGACATTAATTGCAAAATTTCCATTAAATCAGTCAAGATACACCAATGATATACTAATCCGAAAACCCAGAACTAATCTATTCAAAACTAGCCTTGTTTATTCAGGCGGAACGCTGTGGAACTCTCTACCAATAAATATTAAACAAAAAAGTAGCGTTGATTCTTTTAAGGTAGCATATACAAATTCGTTATTTCAAGCAAGAAAACATAATACGTCAACGGCAACTATATAAATATATTTTTTCTTTATCAAGCAACATTGGTTTTATTATCTCGCATTTTCTGTTCTTGTCTGTAGTTATATGCATGTATAAGTGCCCCCCCCCCCCCCCCCACGCGCCCACCCTCCCCCACCTTCAAGTTAATGTCCTTTATGTAGCATATATTGTATATGATTGCTGTATGCTGCCCTTCCCTTCATCCTCACCCCCACCCCCCACCCCCTCCGCCCGATTCCCTCCCCTGCCTTTCCCCGTTCACCCTAACTCCACATTTTTCCCCACTGCGTTCGTTTGACAGTGGTGCTGACAGCAGTTTATTTGTATTGAATTTTGTATTATCATGTTATTTCTTTAAGAGTTTCTTCTTGTTTTTCTTATACGTATTTGCCTTGATTTGCTATGAATTGCTTCTTTTCTTTTGCCCCCGGGCTGAGTGGAAAAAAGTATTTACATTGTTCATCTCATTACCCTCGTTAAATAAAATTTCGTTTGGTTTCTCTCTCTCTCTCTCTCTCTCTCTCTCTCTCTCTCTCTCTCTGTCTCTCTCTCTCTCTTATATGATTTATATGGAATAATAAGCAGTGGGGGAAAACCAGGGCACGATGCACACACGCACGTTGAGACAGACAGACAGACAGACAGACAGACAGACAGACAGAGACAGAGAGACAGAGACAGTAATAGTAATATAGTGTTCCATATGTTCTGTGTGCAGAAGAACCTTGAGGACCTTGATTTACGCGGTATAAGCAACAACCTCAGGAAGCAGTAGCAACATAACGACGGGAACAAGAACATCAGAAACAGCACCACGAACTGGCCGACGTATCCATTCCTCAGAGCCAAAAGGACGTCAAGAAATTCTTCCCATAATCCTGCCAGTTGGAACGCCGTGCCCTCAAAATACTGTGGCAAGTCTGGACTTTTGGCTCTTGTTTGTCTGACGACCCTCACAGACAAGAAACACAGCAACACAAACGCAGCTACAGACTAAATAAAACGCTGCTGGCAAGAGCGTTAGTGTCAGCAAGCGCAGAAACTGCAGCAGCAGGAACAACAATAACAACAAGAACAACAACAAATCAGCAACGGTTTTTTCTCCAAACAAAAAGGAAAGGAAAGACTAAGAAAAAAAAAAGAAACAAAAGAACACGACAGGCAGACAGAAAAAAACGTCAGCAGAAACAGCGCAAGAAAACATAAGAAAGGAATTATTGCTTCACTGCGGATAAACATTTCTGAGAAAGCATCTCTCTTTGCATCTTTACCAACCAACGACGATACAACAACAAAAAACAACAGCAGCAGTGGTAGAAAAGTGTGGCGACGACAGTAAGTTCACTGAGAGTGGTGCAGGATAATAATAACAGTAGCAACAACATAATCTTTGTGGCAACACCCAAGTTTTCAGAGTCATGTGATCAACAACACCAATAACTTCCAAACAAAAATAACAAGATCATCGACAACAAGACCACCACCAAACATTAAAAAAAAAGACACTAACACGTGAATAGTACCGACAAACGTCAGCACCCTCATGGATCCCATCAACAGAAAACAACTCGAAATACAATAACTGACAACAAAAATGCAGAACTTTCTCACCTATATCAGTAAAAGAGAACTCGAGATCTAAAGTGCAAAGGGAACTTCGCAAACATGTGAAACAAACTTCGGTAGTTTTTAGCTGTAGTTCAGTTCTGTTGTAATCATCAAATTCGGCGGTCCACACCGGTCTGTCAGTGAAAAGAAGTCCTCTCCTGCAAAGAACAAGAAAAATTATAAAGAAACAATTCTTGATAGCTAAGTACATTAATCTCACAACATACAGAACTACTAATATCGAAAGGCTGATAACACGAGGCTGTGTCGAGGGCACTAGGTATACCCCTTCATTCAACACCCCCCGGATTTAAGCAGGACACTGTTGTCAAAGCTTGGAGTAGCATGATGTCTCCTTATCATGAAAAATGTTATCCGCAAACATCTAATTACCAAAATGTTCTGCTGACCAAGTCGATAGATTGCACTTCACAAACTTAAATCACTATTCTCCGAGAACTGCGCAAGGTGTACAGTCTTCTTTTCTGGGAAAGATCGGAACCCGTGTGTATTCTGTAGTATTCAGATGTCTTCATGTTGACCACCGGTCCTCTACAAAGTGCCCTTTACGACGTCGACAACGACAACAACACCATCGTCATCAGTAGAAACATCTCCACCAGCAGCGATAGTGGTGGTAACAGCGACTGTGGTGGGTGCATCAATGGTGTCAGTAACAATGCTACTACTGTCAGTGCTGTGTCGGATGGATATTCCACCACTGGGAGTACGTTGGGTAAGTGCGTGCGTGCGTACGTGCGTGCGAATGCGCGCGCGCGCGTGTGTGTGTACGTGTGTGAGTGTGTATGTGTGTGTGTGCGTATGTATGTATGTGTGTGCGCGCGCGCGCGCGCGTGTGTGTGTGTGTGTGTGTGTGTGTGTCACTCACCGAATTATTCATATAACATTGGATGGTGATCATCTGTCTCTCGAAGTTCAGATTTTAGCATTTCCTGAATAATATTAAAGCAAATATGGAATCAGTAAGTTGCCAAACGAAGGAACAAACGAATTACAAATCAGACACTACGCGTTTCGACCTATCGGACGCTCGTAAGACAGGACAAACAACATTCAAAACAATGGAAACAAAGGACGAACAAATCATTTCTCTTTGTCTCGGTGCAAAGTGTGGCGTGGGTGAAAGACCAAAATTAAGGAATTGAAAGAAAGGAGGGGAGAAATTGGAGGGGAGAGATTACTATCAAAAAGTTGATATAATAATCGTATGAGAATAATTACATCGTTTTCATCTGTACCCTCTCCCCCTCCAATCTCTCCCCTCCTTTCTTTCCATTCTGTAATTTTAGTTTTCACCCACGCTACAATTTCCCTTTCCATTCTGTAATTTTAGTTTTCACCACGCTACGATTTCCAGCAAGATCGAAGACGTAAGAGACTATTTGTTTGTCCTTTGTTTCCATTGTTCTGAGTGTTGTCTGTGCTGCATGAAGACGACCCAATAGGTCAAAACGCATATTGTTTCCATTGTTCTGAGTGTTGTCTGTCCTGCATGAAGACGACCCAATAGGTCAAAACGCATATTGTTTCCATTGTTCTGAGTGTTGTCTGTCCTGCATGAAGACGACCCAATAGGTCAAAACGCATATTGTTTCCATTGTTCTGAGTGTTGTCTGTCCTGCATGAAGACGACCCAATAGGTCAAAACGCATATTGTTTCATTTGCAATCAGTTTGTTCCTGTTTGGGCGGGGCTCAGTAATTCCTATTTTTTTCATTTCAATTTCAATTCACACATGCAGTCACCCCATTTTGAAACCAAGTCCCGAGAAAACTTACCCCCTTTCCGGAATTGCAAAGTACAATGAAAACAAAAGTAACTGGGATTTTTTTTTTCAATCCATTTTTTTTAGCTCTTGCAGTATTTTCTAGTGTTACACAATATTAGGATGCTACCTGATGGCTGGAAAAGAGTCACTGTTATTCCAGTCCTCAAACAAACTGAAACCAACCTCTTTAGTTTCCGACACACTTCTCTAACACCTATCATAAGAAAACTGTTCTTACAGAATTCTGAAGAACAGAATGTAATGCATCTTTGAGAAAAATGACATTTTGCCCATATCTAAAGTTGGTTAATAGAGGAAGCTGGTACTGTTCATTACATTTAACATCAACTGTTTAACGGCATTCAGCCAAGCGATACTTAACCCTTGCCACATTCTGTTTATGTTGACATTGCCAATTTCGCAATATGGCACTCCAAATGACATTGGCAATTTCGCAATATGGCACTCCAAATTAGTGTATAAGGCACACAAAATAGGGATTAGACATCGTGTTCCACATTTCTGAATCCCTCTTATCAAGAAGAACCATCATAAGAAAGAACGCGCTCTACATAAAGCGCATAACACTGGGGTTACATATCATTCTTGTCACCTCTCATTCATCTCTTCTTCCTCTCTCTCTTTCCTGTTACCTGATCCCATCTCGTCGTTCTGTGCAGTCCTGCTCCACAAGATCCAGCCGGAGGAGGTCATCATCCTCGTCATCATCCTCGTCCTGTGGGTCCTGGCTGTCGTCTCCTTCCTGCGCAAGTGGTCGCACATCCGCATCCTGCAGCCGATGGAGCCCCGGTACCGCCACAACCCCAAGAACCTGGAGAACGTCCTGATCGTCAAACGGGCCCAGGACTCCGTCATCTACAAGAACTACAGCCGCAAGATGTCCGTCACCATGGTGGCGCGAGAGAAGCGGCGGTTGCAGCGCATGCGCACCCTGCCCATCCTCAAGGACCTGCCGTTGCTGTCGCACGTGCACGAAGTCATGGAGGCCTCTCCAGGCTCCCCTCTCCCCCAAGCACTTCTCAAGGCCTTCTAGCACCTGTCGTGCACGTGCTTTAGTCCTTTTTCACTTTCCCTTTTTATGTTCGAGAGGGAGAATTTTTGTGCCTGAATGATGGCGTCGGTGACAGGTTAGGGCAGTTTATCCCTAAAAGAAAAACTGACAAGAAAGAAAAAAAAGAAAAAAATAACAAGAAACAGAATGAGGTATGTCGTCGAGGTTCTTTTGGATGTTGTCTGTTGTTATTGTTTTCCTTTTTCCCCCCACACACTGTCAGTTTATTTCCCTGGCGGTGAAGGTCTTTGAAGCCCAATTTTTCTTTAAAGGTTTTCTTTTATTTTGTTTTAACAGCCACACTAATACGACTATGAATACCGCAGAGATGTTTGGGCTTTATTTTGTATTTGTTTTTTCCGTCTTGTTTTGTTCGATTTTTGAGCTTCTTCAGACGGAACATACTGGGCATACTGATTTGATGCTCACACTTCACAAAAAACTGCTTCGACCTTTTTGTGCATTTTGTCACGCTTTTGTCCGTGTCACTATGTTTGACTGACTTGAAGACTCTCTCTCTCTCTCTCTCTCTACTCTCTCTCTCCTCCTCTCTCTCTCTCTCTCTCTCTCTCTCTCTCTCTCTCTCTCTCTCTCTCTCTCTCTCTCTCTCTCTCTGTGTAATACATTTAGCACTTTAACAATCTTAGAGACAAAAATTATTCATAACAGCTTTGAGTTTGTTTGCGTTTTTGTTTTGGAGTTGTTTTTGTGTTGTTTTGTTTTTGTTTGTTTGTTTGTTTTAATGTTTGTTTGTTTTGCGGGTAGAGTGTAGGGAGTGTGGAGGGATCAGCGGGAGCAGCTGCTTAGAGGAGCATTTTGTTTTTCAGCGGTGTTTGGCAATGTTTAGAGACTTGTGTGTCTCAAGATGTTGAGGGATGGGGGGGGGGGGGGGGGGGGGGGGGGGACTGATAGTTTGCTTCGCTTTTCCTGTATTCGCCGTTTTGTGGGAGTCCCGTAGTCTCACGCAGGTGACTTACCACGTCTCAGCGAGAGAACTGTTCGGTTGGCTAGCTTTTCCTCTACGGTAGCCATGTGAGTCCTCTTCCTGTGCGGTGTTCAGACAGGTCGGCCTATTGCCCGCACGTAGCATTTCCTGCCAGCGACCCACCGTGAGTGTGCTTCAAGCTTGACATTATGACGCTCTTAGCTGTGACGGGTGGCGAGTACACCGCCAGCCGGAGAGCGGAGGCAGACACAAAGCTAATCAGATGGACAGGAAGGGAATAATGCCTTCAGTGTGTCCGGTGGAACTGCAGCTAAACGTGAAGCCGAGACACTGATCCTGTGCACCCTGTGTCTTTGGTGTTTCCACGTGATGGGCGACCAGCCTTCTTGGCTTTAGTTATACACCAGTCCTTCCGTCTAGCAGATGGAAACTTAGAATCTAGGATTTTTTTTCTCTACTTTTGTTTGTTTGTTTTGTTGTTTGTTTGTTGTTGTTTTTTTGCTTTAGTCAGATGTTTTGTGCTTTTGTTTATTTCCCTGTCTTCATTGGTTCTCATCAAATGCATAGTTCAGAATAGATGTGCTTGCACCTGCTCCGCAATTTCAACCAGTTCCGCTCTTCGCTATCTTTCTGAACTGTTTCAAACTTTAACCGCTGCATACTTCTCTGTTCTTCTCTTCTGCTGACGATCGCATTTTTGGTAGTCCATTCTTTGATCATTGTTGACATGGTCAGTGAGAACTGTCCCATTCCCATTGTGCTGTCAAAATTGTATGCTGGTACTTTGCTTGCAGTGCCATTTATTCAAATCCTGTCCTAAAACATTCCTGTTTTTCTGACGTTCTGATCTGATCAACATATTTTTTTAAACTATGGTATTCATGTCCATGCGAAGAGTTTATGATTTGTCTGTACACATATGCGTTCGTCTGTACAGCAGCGTTAATATGTAATATACATGTATATGTGAGAAGTGAGTATGTTCAAGTAAATGTTGTGTCAATGTCGGCATTTTTATTTTTGAAGCTTTTCGTTTGTTTGTTTATTTGTTTTAGCCATAGAAATATACATCTCTGCTTATCGTTATAACCATTAATGTTATACGTGTGATAATCTAACCTGTGAAATTCTAGAGGCTTTGTTTTAGTGTGTTTTGTTATTGCACTTTTATGAAGCTTCAGTGAGAATTCCAGTGCTTTGGGGCTTGTTGCAGCTACAACTGATTGCCCAGTTTGTTTAGGGAATTCAGACTATATCTTTATTTCTGGATTCTTCTTCTTCTTCTTCTTCTTCTTCTTCTTCTTCTTCTTCTTCTTCTTCTTCTTCGACATAGTTCTCTCTCTCTCTCTCTTTCTCTCTCGGTCTCCTCGTTATCTCTCTATCTCCCCTCTCTCTCTCTCTCTCTCTCTCTCTCTCTCTCTCTCTCTCTCTCACTCTCTCTCTCTCTCCTCGCGCGCACGCGCATTTGTGTGTTTGTACATGCGCGTGTGCATGCACGCTTTCACACATGCACGCACGCAGTGTATATGCATTATTCTCTTCCCTCAATAAGTTGACCACCACACACTATCTCTTTCTTTCTCCTCTCTCTCTCTCTCTGCTCTCTCTCTCTCTCTCTCTCTCTCTCTCTCTCTCTCTCTCCTCTCTCTCTCATATGCAATTTTATAATATTGGTGACATTTTGATCTCCGTGCAGTGTTTCCCGTCCATATTTTTTAACATTCCAGCAAAGTTAAATACTATAAGTAAAACGTCATAACGTGAACAGCGACAACCATTTTTATTTGTCCTTCATGGTGGCTTTTGAAATATCAACATAATTTGCTGATGTACCTGAAGTTGTATGGTTTTATCTATCTATCTGTCAGTTGTCTATCTATCCATCTATCTGTCTATCTATGTATCTATGTAACTATCTGTCCGTCTCTCCGTCTGTTTCTCTCTCTCTCTCTCTCTCTCTCTCTCTCTCTCTCTCTCTCCTCTCTCTCTCTCTCTCTCTCTTTTATATATAGACATAGATATAGATGTGTGTGTGTGTGTGTGTGTGTGTGTGTGGTGTGTGTGTGTGTGTGTGTGTGGTGTGTGTGTGTGTGTGTGTGTGCGTGTGTGTGTGTGTGTGTACATATACTTCAGAATTACTTGGATATTATTATTATTGTCGTTATCATTATCACTTGTACTTGATGTTACTGTTGCTAGTAGCTGTGGTAGTGATGGTGCAATCATAATGATTGCATATGAATATTGCACTTCTTTGTGTATAAAAGACATATATACACAAACGCGCGCACGCTCGCACGCGGACGCACACATATACACGCCCGCCCGCAAGCGTTCGCGTGCAAAACACACACACACACACACACACACACACACACACACACACACACACACACACACACACACACACACACACACACACACACGCGCGCGCGCGCTCACACACACATACTCACAAACACAAACAGTACACACACAAGCGCGCTCGCGCACACCAGTGACTGTTTCAGTCAATATGCATTATATAACCGCCGCTCAATGAACCGTTATTCTGGAACAGCGACTTAGGAAGGACAAAGAGGGAGCTTCTGTGGTCTGGATGTGGCTGACGCTGAGGCTGTGCTCTTCTTGGTCGTTGAGGACTTCAGGGTTAGTGTGGAGAATCAACATCCTATAGTCAATTGCCATCACACCACTGTCCATATATTTCATGCTATAGTCCATTGTCATCACACCACTGTCCACATCTTTCATGCTATAGTCAATTGTCATCACACCACTGTCCACATCTTTCATCCTATAGTCCATTGTCATCACATCACTGTCCACATCTTTCATGCTATAGTCAATTGTCATCACACCACTGTCCACATCTTTCATGCTATAGTCAATTGTCATCACATCACTGTCCACATCTTTCATCCTATAGTCAATTGTCGTCACATCACTGTCCACATCTTTCATCCTATAGTCAATTGTCGTCACATCACTGTCCACATCTTTCATCCTTTAGTCAATTGTCATCACATCACTGTCCACATCTTTCATCCTATAGTCAATTGTCATCACACCACTGTCCACATCTTTCATGCTATAGTCAATTGTCATCACATCACTGTCCACATTTTTCATGCTGTAGTCAATTGTCATCACACCACTGCCCATATCCTTAACCCCTTTGTCCTTGTATGTCCCCCTATAGTCAATTGTCATCACACCACTGTCCATATCTATCACCCTATGAATAAGAAACAAGAACGGTAGCTGTTGCTCCCATTACCAAACAATCAGAGGTCCTCAACTCCAAACAAATGTTTCTAAGGACACCAAATCGCCCAGCATAAATGACAACACAGAGCATACAGAAGAAAGGAGACCTCCTTGGGGATGTTTGCTAGGCGATTTGGTGTCGCAAAGCAGCATCTGTATGGACATGGCATGATGGAAGGTGTAAGCCATCCCTCTCCTTCAGCCGCCTTTAACATTCTCTGAGCAGAATCAGGTACCTCTTTACTGCTGGTTAGTCAGAAGTTGTTGTTTTGTTGTTGTTTTTTTCTAAACCGAAAGAATCTGACTCTACGAGTGGTTCGAACTCATGACCCCGTTAGCTCCGCAGGAAAAAAGCTCTGAAGATTTGTCTACGACGTCCTGTGGGATATCAATGGGTGAGGTATTATCTTATGTAGTGTAGATAATTACTGGTACATGATGCATTTGCTGTTTTCTGCTTTGAAGCCAAAGCAAGTTTATCCTAACATGATCATAGCGCAGGAGGGTCTCTCGAGGTCGGCTGAGCTACATTTGAACAGAAACTGACAGTGCCCGCACCGTTCTGCATCACAGACGTTTCGCACTCTACCTCAGCTACCCTCAGATTTGTCATGGTATGCACCGGACCGTTCCTGTTCATAGTGCAGAAAGAGGCGGGGAAGGGGGATAACTCGTCTCGTTCATAATTTGACAAGATTTCCGTTCTAACCTCTCGTAGCTACAGACAACATTCATCCTGTTGATCTCAAACGTTAAGCGAGTTTTGCACAGAAGATGAATTAGTGACCAGGCTGTTTAATTAACCTTTGCTTTTCCTTTCTTTCTCTTTCATTTACGTCTAATCAACGTAAGTATTGGGATAGGCGATTGAAAACGAAATCAGTGAATTACAGAGGTCACTAAGCCCCAAAGCAGAGA
>CM031617.1:37704089-37726589 GCA_018398815.1 Conus ventricosus | reverse complement strand
GTGTGTGTGTGTGTGTGTGTGTGTGTGTGTGTGTGTGTGTGTGTGTGTGTGTGTGTGTGTGTGTGTGTGTGTGTGTGTGTGTGTGTACATATATATTTATACACACGTGGTAATTATGTACTTCCATTTTCTACATAGTGCACGGCATACTTTATCTTATGTAAAGTTTCATTCCAAACGAATTCAAGCCATGCGTTCTGCAGTTGTTTTATATCTTTTTTTCCGGTGGGTTCGAAATTAATTACCACAAATACACATATTTTGACAATATAACAGATTTTAAGACTGCGTCCGACATAGAGGAGTACGCAATCGTTTTGCACAAATCTGAAACAAATTTCTCACTTCCATAAACCTGCTACATTTGTCTCTGTTGTATTTAATAAATCATTCGTGAACTAGTATTTCAAACTTTTGAAAGTTCAATCATTTTTCTGCTAGATGCGTGTTTTTGTTCTTCTTTTACCCAACCACACATTACGGGGGGTTTTGTTTTGTTTTGTTTTGTTTTATTTTGAACCTGAAATATCCTTACAATTCTTCAGTGTATCGAAACGTTCTTCATAAGAATTCCTGTCTCGTTCTTGCATAAAAGATATCAGACACGGAATTGGTCCGCAAACTGGCATACTTAAAATTCCGTGTCTGATATCTTAATGCCCTTTATGTCTGTGTGATCTCTGAAATTTGCATGCAAGTAACTTCACTCAAAGAGCGAGTTAATAAGGAAACATTGAGAGCCCTTGAGACCATTCTCTATAAATCTACATGTGACTTGGTGTTATCATGAAATGAACAAGTCTATTTCTCTTCTTCGGCTAAGCATACGATTATGCCTTCTGTTTGTGAAACAGACATTTTCTCCGTGGCGGAAATCTTCCTTGATAGAGTGGAAATCACAAGGTGTGCTAATTGTTTCAAAATAAAGTTTAGTATCATTCCATCCGTGCCTGGAAGTTCATCATTTTGCCAAGTCTTTAACTATCTATACTTCTTCTGTAATTTCACCTTCTACATCATCCGATTCTCATTTGTTTAATTTTAAGCAGTGAATTTAACATTTACATACATCAAAATCATGTGCTACTCTTCGGGGTAAAAAATTTTTTAATTTTGATTTCTTCTAGGATTTGTTTTCATTCAGAGAGTAGACGGTCTCGGTTGACATCAGTTTTAACATCCGTTTGCTCACAAAATGTCTTTTTTTTCCAGAGAACAAAAATCTAATTCATTTTTTAACCTTGAAATGCTTATCTTGCGTTTGACTCCTTGCGTTTGTATGCCTACTCATATCGCGTTTGTATCCCTACCTTTTTTGTATTAATTTTCTCGGTTGGGTCACCTTTGGTCTTAGAACATTTTATGTATTTGTAATTTTTTTCCGGTCCGTAATGCCCCTTAAAGTGGTTTTCCAAGAAGCCGTGGTTGTATTCAGATACAAATACTATACAATACAAATACAGAAGCCATCAATGATGTAAGATATAAGAAATCATAGCACGGACGAACAATCGCCAGACGCGAACATTCAAGAGGTTCAGGTGAAAGGAAAAATAATCTGGGGAAGCGAGTGACGCAACATCTCACATACATGACAAGAAAGACATTTGACCACTGATTAATTTACAGCAGACTGGTCCTCGAAATTACATATCTTTACTCTCTCTCTCTCTCTCTCTCTCTCTCTCTCTCTCTCTCTCTCTCTCTCTCTCTCTCTCTTCTTTTTCAATTAGCTTTACTCTCACATACCTGAATAGCTCCATATCCTTTGTTAGATGCTTTTATAAAATTGCTTACGAACTGATTTTCATTGATGCAGACTGACTGAAATTCGATCAACGGATCAATCAGCAATGCACCAGCAGATCAGTCGACAGTCTGTCGGTGTGTGAGTGCAAGGATCTGTTCCTCTCTCTCTCTCTCTCTCTCTCTCTCTCTCTCTCTCTCTTTCGCTCTCTCTCTCTCTCTCTCTCTCTCTCTCTCTCTCTCTTTTTTGTGTGTGTCTGTGTGTGTGCATGCTTTAATTCATGTGCGGTATCGACATGAAATAAGTGCATCGAGCGGTGTGTGGATTTAAGTGTATGCATAGGTGTTGCGTGTGTGTGTGCATTTGTATTCTTGTCATACGTTCCTAGCAAAGAGAGATGACAAGGCAACAATTATTATCATTATTATATTGGGTATTTATATAGCGCCTATCCTCGGTCACAGACCAAGCTCTAAGCGCATTACAATAAATACACTACCTCACTCACTCACTCAACGGGCTGTCTACCCAGGTAGAGCCGACCGAAGAGCAGCCTACTGGCGCTCATTCAGTCGTTTCCCGTACTATTCAAATATCAGTCACTCATTTTCATTTATCTCATTTATTCCTCCAGTTTCTCACATTGGATTCATAAGATGTTTTATACGTGTCCTCCATTTCCACCGGTACACGATGGCACACGATAACAGTAAGTGAAAATTTTTGTGGCTTGGTAAGAAATACCAGGCGGCTATCTTTACTTTACATCAATTTTGCCAGGGCAGCGGGGAACCCCCCTGCTCTTTTCGATTTTCAACTGCCGTGGGTTCTTTAACGTGTCCAGGAATGCACACGGGTCCGACTCGCTTATAGTCCCCATCCGATGGACTTGACGTTCAGTTCGATTTGTCATTCAAACTGGGAAAGAAAGGGCGAGAAAGGCAGGGCTCGAACCCACGCACTTCTCACACGTTGGACTGGCAGGCGAACACCTTAACCACTCTGCCACCTTTCTTCCTGGAAACTGAAGGCACATCCTTCAGTTCAACACAACATACCACATTCTTTTCAATCCTGACTGAGTGCCTCAGCTGTGCTCGCAGTTACTTTCTCCAACGTCCGACTCGCATACGACGGGTCAGTCTCACGCTCTTTGCCAAACCAACTTTTCCCTTTTGAAAACTTTCCCGATCTACCTGAAATGAAACCGAACAAACCTCGTACAGTGCGGCGAAACTTGGTGCCGAACACGTAATAGATGAGGAAGTTGACAGAAGCGTTAATGTAGGTTAGGAGCTGCTGCATGTTGATGAACATGTAGTAGGCGTTGTAAAACTTACCGCTCAGGTTCAACTCCGGCACGAAGGGAAGAGCGGCGTGGAACACAAGGGGAGGGGTAGTGCACACGATAAAGAGACAGGAAGTTCCGATCAACATCCGGGTCAGGGTTATGTCCCTGTTGGCACTTCCGGTTCCGGTTCCAGCGGAAGTGGTGAAGGTGGACTTGTCCCGCCACTGAGCCATTTCTTTCAGTTTCAGGACGGTAATGATGGTCGAGATGGAAACTCCTGCAACGTAAGATCCTGGAAGGATAATACCGAATAGGATCCCGTCCATGAAGTCCACAAGAGATTTATGACGCAAATAAAACTCGCTGGAGTAGAAAGCATCCACCGTCTGGCCTGTCAACGGATCGAACATGCACACCACACGCCACCTGGTGGCGATCACGTGGTGCCCAGCCAAAATAACCACGTGACCTGTAGCCACGATAATGGCGGCAGTTCGGATGTTGATCATACTCTGAGCTTTGAGAGGACTCAGCACGCACAAGCATCTCTCCAAAGCGATAAGCGTGCACAGGAACCCGGACACGTAGATGAAGCCAGCCAAGGAGTGAACCATGTTGTTCACACAAGCCTTCATCACCACGAGTTTATAAGGAGCGCCGGAGAGCTCGGAATACAAGCCGTCTAGATTCCAGACGAAGTGAGGCAGCACCGTCACGAGATCGGCAAACGCCAAGCAGAACAGACAGAGGTTGATCCTCTCCCGTAGCCCGTGCTTCCAGAAGACGACGAGGTTCAGCACGTTGCAAGGTGCGCTGATGAATACGAGGGCGGTGAGCATGTGGACGTTGGCGAATTTGTTGAAGGCTTGCTGGGTCTCGTGGGACACCAGGTCCTCCTCCTGGTTCCAAGGGGTAAACCCAGAAAACGGAAGCACCAGGCATCCGCTAGGCGCGGCTAGAACGTCAGTGACGTTGTTGTTGTTGTCACTCTGTGACGTCATAGTGCCGTTGACGTAATAAAAGGTCCACTCGGTCAAACTGGAAGAAAGTTCAAAGTTACTGTATAATGGTAATAAGACTAAGATTCAGAGCAAGAAGACTGAAAGTGATGCAATAGATGTAGTAGTTTGGTAGTAGTCGTGATCATGGTATAATAAATGATAATGATAATAATTGACATTTGTGCATGCAAGCAAAAGCCTACTCGCAGCACTTATAGTACTAGGCCTAAGTGAAATCATAAATGATACAAATAAACTAGACATCTTAAGGTAACTAGTGAAATGAACAAAGTGGTTGTACTCATTTTTTCACGCCCAGTACAAATATGCAGATAGAAAAATCACGACCAGAATTTCTTAAATGCATCCAATATTACGCAACAACACACGCAGCAAGGCACATGAGAGCACACACATATGTATGCAACAGGTGAAACCTTTACACTTCTGGAGAGCGCCAGTAGAACAACGTTGATAACAAGGGGACCATACTCTTCTGAAATAATAGATTTTGAGCTGCGACTCATGACATGTGGACCAATTTTTTTTCTAAAATGAGAGATTTTGAGCTGGGACTTAAATAAAGATAAAGAATCAGGTATCGAAGAACGAAAGATAAATTATTCCAGACAGCTGAGGTTTTTCACCAGCTGAGGTTTGGTAAACAAAAGATCTGTCGTCGTAAATTATTGTTCTGAAAGAGGGAATTCTCAAGAGTCTTGTTATAGGAAGAGCACAGCTGGCGAGAAACAGCATAAATGTGGGAAACGTTCGCACAAATAACGCTGTTCCAAAGACGACAGAATTGTAGCCGGCCGTTTTGTCCGACCCGGCCGTTTTGTCCAACCTCGGACAAAACGGCTAAAACCCGGCTGTTTTGTCCTACTTTCAATCTTTTGTCGGACAAAACGGCCTGGTTGGACAAAACGGCCGTTTTTAGCCGTTTTGTTCGAAGTTGGACAAAACAGCCGGGTCGGACAAAACGGCCGGCTACAAGGTCAAAGTGGAAAGTTTAGTAGAAAAGAGGAAAAAGATACACCCGAAGATGCGGGTAGTACCCAGAGAAGTAGTCTTCAACTGCCAAACAGACCAACTGGGAGCAATCCTGCACCACCCTTGGAAGCCTGTGCTGTGTTCACATAGGGTGCAGGCACGCACAGGGCAATCAAGTAAGACCTTAAGGGACGTAACTGCTCCCTGGCAGATGCCATTGGGTAACGGCCACTAGAGGTGATGCGACAGAACGTCCACGGGAGCGTTCCCATGGGTGTACCAGCCCGTATTTCATGACTGCATGTCATTTTCTGTCAAGTACAGAAACCTTGTGAAGGGAATGGAAGAGTTAAGACACGTTTTGAATTTTGAGAGTCTGAAAATTATGCAAAAAGTTTTGGATTGTCTTAAGCTAATAAGAAGATATTTTGGGATACTGAAAGATGGGAACGACAATGATCTATTCTGGATAAGATGAAGACGCAGATCAGAATTTTGGCTGCTTCAGCAAAGAGAATGTGGCGTGCAGAATTCATTCTGCGTTGTTCAAGATAGGTTATTTTGCAGATATTGGACAAATGATGAATTGCATTCATGAAGTGTAAAGAATCCAGATGGCTCTTTGGAGCGCTTGATGTCGAGCGATCAGGTGTTCGGTTGTCCTGCCGATTTTTGCAGTGTTTCTGCGGTTTTTTGTCTTGTTTTGGCCTCTACTGTGGCAGTTGTGTGATACGATGGTGTTTGCTGTGAGTCGGTGTGTTGGTGGTTTGGTAAAGCTACGAAGTGGTGGTGACGGAATTTGTGTGTCTTTTCGGTTTGTTTTTCTCTCTCTTCTGTCCTCCATTTTGGCAGCGCTTAGATCGTATTTCGTTTTCCACGTGCTCGGTTGCCCCCCCCCCTTTTTTCTTTTTTTTTTTTAAGAACATCCCTGCACTCTCACCCCCCCCCCCTCCCTCCCATGTGATTTCGGCTATGTAAACATTTGTTACGGGAACAATGGTCACGCACGTGGAACCTGTGTTCCTTAAAAGGAAGGACTTCCCCCCTTTCGACGCTACCCGCCTTTCCTCTGAAAGTGACGGTTTCTCCAACCTTGATATCTGTCTTGCGGCAGAAAGGGTAAGTGGGTGTGAAAGTGTTTTGGGAGCGCAACTGATCAGGGGCCTTTGGCGCATATATCCCATGACTAGGTCTGCCAGGAGCCAGCTATTAATTGAAGGGATTGTGCTTAACGGACACACAGTGACCTTACATGACAAAAACCCTTTCATTTTGAGAGGGGGCTCGATGGAGGCCCCAGTTACCAAACTCTTCATCTCTGATATCCCCATCTCAGTGGCCGATGGGGACATTGAGTCAGCCTGAAAAGACTAGGGTGCACACTCAGGTCTTCCCTTCTGATGGAGAAGATACGGAACAAAGACGGAAAGCTAACGCGTTTCATCACTGGAAGGCGCTTTGTTTTCATCAACTGTCCATCCACCCCTTTAGAGCGCTTTGTGAAGGTGGGGAACTTCACACCCAGGCTGTATCACAAGGAGCAGCCAAAAGCCGCTCGCACAGTGCAGTGCTCTCGGTGTTACAGACTGGCCATCTCCAGCACCAGTGTCAGAACCTGATTACATGCAGGCAGTGTCACCAGAGCGGGCACAGGAGTGGAGACCCTGAATGTGGTGTTTTTCCTGATCCTCCTTCTCTTTTAGAAGAACCTGGAGAACCCGTTTCAGACAACGTTATGTCGCCTTCGGAGCCTTCAACACCACTGAAGTCCCAGAACTGTTCGTAGATCCTCCAGAGTCTACCGAGTCTACGGAGGAAGACGTCTTTGAGGACTCCCACACGGACGTAGTGACAGAGTCCCAGCCAGAGTCGACCTCGGAGCGGTCCATAAATACTGTCCCCATGACCACTTTGACCAGGGTGACAATTTCAGCGAGGAAGGGGAGCCCTCGGGACCAGACACGTTAGTAAACGGCCCGCGCTCAGATGACAGCCTTTCTCCTTCTTCCATGCAGGTGTCAGCGAAAGTGATGAGGCAATACGCACGGAAATCTCGTGCGTTGTCACTCTCCAACTATGACACGTGTGATGATGGGTAAAGGGGAAGCCCGCCAACGTTGCCTTTTGTTGAGATCCTTGCTTTGTTTAACGGACATGATAACGGGCCTGCGAACGGGATACTGACCACAGCTATGTCTATCGGACTTGCATTATGGATTGCGATTCCAACTTGTATGTTTTCTCATTAAATGTACGCGGATTACGATCTCGCACTAAGAGAAATTATTTATTCAAGTACATTAAAAATAAAAAGTATGACATAGTTGTTTCCAGGAAACTCATATACAAAAGAAGTAGTTGATCAATGGAAAAAAGAGTGGGGTTCTGGATACATTATATGTAATGACCATAGTGCTTATAGCTCAGGGCAAAATTATTTTGTTTAAAAAAGGAATGGTCGATAAGTATAAAATATTATATAATTCCGCAGAATTTTAGTGGTAGAAGTTGAATTTTCTCAGAGTAAAATAATCATTATCAATGTGTATGCTCCTAATGATATACCTGGGAAATGGTCTTCTTTAATGAGCTGGATGAAGTAATATTAACCTTCCTTCAGAAAACATCATTGTATGTGGGGATTTTAATTGTGTCTTAAGTAACGATAATGATATTGTTGCAGGAAGACCACATGCGAACACCACAGTAGAAAAATTTTATGATGTGGTGAGTAAACACAACTTATTTGATGTCTGGAGGGTGTTCACCCGCATGAAAAAGAATTTACTTGGAGCTCAAAATCACCTTTCCTGGCTAGAAGACTCGATTATATAATAACTACTTCTGCTATATTTGATAAGACGTTTGAAGCAATCATTCACTCTTTACCGTTCACTGATCATAGAGCATGTTCAATGACTGTAAAATTCAGTAATATTGTACGAGGACCTGGCCTATGGAAACTCAATAATTCATTACTCGGAGATCAGGTATATGTTGATAAAATGAACAATCTAATTGATACTCACACTTCAGAATTACAAGAAAGCTCTGATTACCAATTGGATTGGGAAACACTGAAATGAAAATTAAAAACTTTACTATTGATTATAGTAAAATAAAAAGCTTTGAAAGGAAAAATGAGATATCAGACTTGAATAATCAGTTAAATGTCTTAGACAGTAAGCTTGCAGTAAATCCACATTGTACTGATACTCAAAATGAACGCTTTTAATTAATCTCAAAAATTGAGATTTTGGAAAATTACAAAGCTCGAGCTGCTCAGGTAAGATCAAGAGTGAAGTGGATAGAAGAGGGTGAGAAAAACACCAAGTATTTCCTTAGTTTAGAAAAGGCAAGAGCGAATGCTAAAGTAATGGAAGGAATTCTAGATGAAAACAATGCATTAGTAACAGATCAATTAGAAATAATGAAAGTGCAAAGAAGTTATTTTAAATTTATACAAGAAAAAAAGTCATGTCTGATGGCCTGTCGCGAAAAGTAGATACATTTATTGCAAATGCTAATGTTCCTCAAGTACCCGAGTCTCAGAAAAATTGCTGTGAAGGCATTGTTACAGAACAAGAACTATGGAGGCATTAAAGCGCCTGAATAATAACTCAGCTCCAGGAAGTGATGGCATTTCCATAGAATTCTATAAAGTCTTTTGGTTTCAAACTAAAAAAATACTAACCTATCATTTAATCTAGCTTTTGAGAGAGGAGAGCTGTCTTGTACTCAAAAACGAGCAGTTATTAACTTATTACATAAAGGTAAGGAAACTACCTAGAGAAAACTTAAAAAACTGGAGACCAATTTCATTAACAAACAGCGATTATAAAATTTTGACTAAGGCTTTAGCTCGTCGTTTAGAAAATGTGATATATGATATTGTGAATGACGATCAGGTTGGATTCATTAAAGGTCGTCGTTCAGCCAAGTTGTTAAGGCTTATAGATGATGTCATAGAACAACTTAATGTTAAGAATAAACCTGGGCTGATGGTAAATATTGATTACTCGCAGGCCTTCGATCGAATTTCAAAGGATTTCATGCTTATTGCGTTTAAAAAATTTGGCCTTGGTCCTGATTTTATTAACTGGGTGAAGGTGATCATGTCCAACGCACAAAGCTGTATAAGGTACAATGGCTGGATATCTGAATATTTTCCAGTGGAAACGGGAATTCGACAAGGCTGCCTTTTTCACCTCTGATGTTTGCAGTCGGGATTGAACTCATAGCAATTAAATAAGACAGTGTCGTAATATTAAAGGTCTTGACTTATGGAGGCATCAAGATGATTTACTTGCAAGTCTTATTAAAATTGCATTGTATGCTGATGATGTAACTTTGTTTTTAAAAGATGAAATAGATATGCAACATGCTCTTAATATAATAAACGAATTTTCTCAAATTTCAGGACTAGTATTAAATCAGAATAAATCTACGGCAATGTGGCTTGGGAGGAAAAAACTATGTGAAGATACGTTCTATGGATTTGTTTGGAAAAAAGAATAAAAATTTTGGGAGTTTATTTTCAAAATGACAAATCAGCCTCGTTTGTTGAAGAAAATTGGCTAGAAAAATAGATAATGTCAAGACAATTATTCATTCATGGGAAAAAACGGAATCTAAGCATAATGGGGAAAACTCTGTGTTATAAAAACTTTTCTTTTATCCAGTTTGTGTATTTTATGCAGGCTTTCGTAATTCCCGATGATGTACTGATTAAAATTAACAGGCTGTTATTCAGATTTTTATGGAGGAAAACAAGATTGCAATAAAAGAGCATTTGAAAAAGTAAAAAGAACAGTTTTATGCAAAGAAATTGAAGAAGGCGGTTTAAATATGATAGACATAGACAAATGAAGATAGCGTTTATTTTGCAATGGGTAACGCGACTTTGCACCACAAGTAAAATAGAAAATGGATTAATCCCAAGAAAGATATTTTCATGTCTTGGCAAACATTTTTTATGTTTCTATGTAAATTCTAAAAGTTCTTCATTCAAAAATCTTCAATATATTCGATCAGCATTCTGGAAGACTGTATTAAAACATTGGCTGGATCATAACACAATCAATGATTTCTCATCTCTTTTGTGGAATAATGCTAACATAAACTATAGAGGGAACGTTTTGTTTTTCTCTGACTGGATTGAAGCAGGAATACTTGCGGTCCAAGATATGTATGACCAAATAGATTAATGTCATTCCAGGAAATATGCGGTAAATTGGATATACACCTGCAAGAATGCTGGAATACAATGTAGTAACTGGTGCAGTTCGTAACTATGTTTCTTTAGTAGTTGAAAATGAAAACATGTATCAACCAAATTTGTCTCACCCCCTCCTTTTAGGGGCAAAGTAATATTCACTTGTAAAGACTTCCGTAAACAATTATGTGCAATGAAAAGTTCTACTCCTTGTGCCGTAGGTTTCTGGAAGAATAAACTCGGATTAGAATTAACAAAGCAACACTGGTTGTACCCCCATAAGTGCACAAAAGAAACAAGACTTAGATTATTACACTGGAAAATTTTACATAACATATATCCTACGAATATTTTGTTGTGTAAAATGAAAATAAAAAATAGTAACAAATGTACCTATTGCCCTGACGAAATTGACTATATAGAACATTTCTTTTATTTATGTCCAAGCGTCAATTCCTTCTGGAAATATATTTGCCAATTCATACTCGTAGAGCTTAACATCAAACTAACATTATCAGTTGCGGATGTTTTGTTTGGAAAACTCCCCGAGCGGAATATAAGTGATCTGAACATGAAAAAAATTAACCATATCATTTTTAATAGCGAAAATGTGCATAAGTATTTTCAAAAAACTGAATCGACATTGCCTTTGTCATTGATATTTGAAAATCGATTACAGTATAGGCGTCTAAGGCTATAGGTAAGCCAGTACACGCCTTTCCTCCTCCACTCCCTTTCTCACCCTTGCTTGCTTTCGCTTTATTTAGAGCAAGGGTAGAGTGACCCATGGGAGATGAGGGATGGAAAAGACTTGTGAAGGAAAAAACCCAACAACAAACAAAAAAAACAAAACAAAAAAACAAAAAAAAAAAAAGAAATTCATGCCTCCTCACTTTCCACTCCTCTGCACTCTCTTTCACACTTTCGATTTTTTCTTGTGCAAGAGATTTGTGCATCTGGGGATGATGCAGGCTGAGGAGACATACTCACATGCAAGCATGCTCTCTCTCTCTCTCTCTCTCTCTCTCTCTCTCTCTCTCTCTCTCTCTCTTTCTCTCTCTCTCTCTCTCTCTCTCTCTCTCTCTCTCTCTCTCTCTCTCTCTCTCTCTCTCTGAATATCAGTATAAAAAAACCACCTAAACTATATATTGTGCTGTGTGCAAGTGGAATGAACGGCAAAGTAAAAACAATGCAAGTAAATTACAACACTTAAACCCGGACATCACCTTAACATCTGTACTACATTAAACGTACAGAGAAATGACTGTCCATTGTTTTAAAACGAAAACAGTGTCCCTTGTTTAAGAACAACAGCACACATACACACTTTGAACTGGGCATGAATGACAGCGTGGAACGCGTGTCAGCAGGTGTCTGTGTGCTGGTGTTCTTGTGTGAGGATGATTGACGGCTCTATTATGATTATGATATTGGAAGAATATTAACAACAACAACAACAACAACAAAAGAAAGAAAAAGGGGGAAAAAAGAAGAAAAAAAAAAGAAAAAAAAAAGAAAAAAATGTGAGGTCAAAAAACAAGGTAGGGGAAACTGGCATGGAGAGAGGGCTCTTTCTTGAACGAATACGAGAGGGATATAATGATAGGTCAATGGATGGATAGATACAATGATAGTTGGACAAACCGATTTATGATGAGATAGAGAGATGGGGAGTTAGGGGATGATATGAGGGAGCGGGGGGTGGGGGGGGCGGAGGGGGCGAACAGGAGGGGGAGGGGGGGGGGGGGGCGAAGTAGGATGGGGGAATAGGGAGCGTGAGAGAGAATGTTTGCATGATTTTATATGGTTGTATATGTCCGTGGGTGGACGTGCGTATGAGTGTGTGAGCGCACGTGTTCGTGTACGCATGTGTGGATGTTTTTTTTTTATTTTTTATTTTTTTTTATATATATTTGTATACGCTGAACTTCACCTTCCAGATACCCAAGCCCTATCTTAGTGAAATCTAGTAATTGTTATGTGTTTTGTTAAAGATCTTTCCTTCCAAATTCAAAGAAAGCGAAATATTTTAGAGTTACATCATGACATCAGGAGCCCAATCTCGATGTAGGTATCTCTGATAGACCGGGAATGTGGTGGGAAAAAGAAAGGAAAAAAAAAGTGTAAAGAATCCACAGAATAGAAATGCGCAGATCAGTCAAAATTGCTTTTCTAAATTTGTTATTTATTTTGTTTGAAATATCAATACAACCTATGGCTAATCTGACAATAAATGGTTTCAGTCAGTAGTCCTAAACGATTCACAATGAGATGATGATCATTGCTATCAATCTGTTCCGTTGTTTCCATCTTCCGGCATTTTTTTGTGTTTTTGCGCCTAGAACACAGAGGTCAAAGAATTGCTATGAGTTTACTATTATGACCTTTCATGACGTATCTCCGAACCATGAAAAGATCAGCAGTTATCAGTAATAGCCCGACGAAGTCTTTATTAGATGAAAGTATCACCATTGATATAAGGGATATACAGGATTATTTGTTGTCATTCGTAATCAATTGTACTCGACGTGTTTCCTGTACCATGGTGTGCTTGTAGCTTTTGGAACGCTTTTAGATTGTGAGTGTCTCCCACAGTGAAAAGAATACCGCTATTCATTAGCTGTATATCTCTTAAACACAATGGGTGGGCTGTCACCATCTTTTCTCCATCTCCTTACAGCGTCATCCAGACGTCAAAATATATGCACATTCAGGCAAATCAAACACACGGTTTTGTCCATAAAACAAAAATTGTGGAAATTGATCCCATTGAAGAATTTAACGCTGTTGTAACTACACCCCTATAATTTCTCCAAATTCTTAATGATGAAAGAGGGGCGAAGATCAGAATGATACACAGAGAATACACAAAAAAATGCCTCACATTTCTTCGGTTCTTATTCTTGAATCGCCTTTGGTTTTGTTTTCAATGACAATGCAAAATACATGGACGAAGAAATACACTGAGCTTTCGAAAAACCGGCTTCAATGTATTAGATCGATTTTGTATTTGCCTGTCTTGCATGTTGAGGAACCGACTGTCCAAACACTCGACATGGTCATAATCATACATCAGCCATCCGCTCAGCAAGCTCGGTATCCGTGTTCAGTTGAGCAGCCGTTGTAGTGCAGCGGTTTAACTTCGCGGGCTGTAGGCTTAGATTTCGTGGGTTGGAGTCTAGTCATGCCTTCCTGGGATTATTTGGCCCTACCTAACCACTACTCCTCCAGGAAACTAGGAAGAGAGGGAGGCAGAGGCAGAGATCAGGGCAGAAAAAGTACGATGGACTGATAACTTTTCAGAACAGACAGAGACCATGGCCCTGGCACGCAACACAGAGTTGGAGGAACCTGGTGACCACAGTTTCTTCGTGGAGTTCAGAGAGAAGAAGAGGACTGAGACCCGGAGCTGAGTGTTGTATAGGCCCAATGAGAAGACTGGAAACTCAGTGAGAAGAAGAGGACTGAGACCCGGAGCTGAGTGTTGTATAGGCCCAATGAGAAGACTGGAAACTCAGTGAGAAGAGGACTGAGACCCAGAGCTGAGTGTTGTATAGGCCCAATGAGAAGACTGGAAACACAGTGAGAAGAGGACTGAGACCCAGAGCTGAGTGTTGTATAGGCCCAATGAGAAGACTGGAAACACAGTGAGAAGAAAAGGACTGAGACCCGGAGCTGAGTGTTGTATAGGCCCAATGAGAAGACTGGAAACTTACTGTCTTCTTTTCTGGTTTTTGTTTCATTCTTACCCCCACCTCGTAATTTCCTCTCTAAGAGTGTTGTGCAAATTTTCTGACCAGGTGGTGTCTGTTTATCACGGGAACAGTTGACGCTGGGATATATTACATAACGAAGCGTGCAGTACGGCCCTGCCATTCTGTCTCACACCAGAATGGAACCTCATGGCGACATCATCACCCTCATCCTCATTGATCATCATACACCAACAGTCTCAACTTCTGTAACCCTTTCTCGCCCTGCTCTAGATTTCCATGTCATCCTCAGGGCCAGGCCTATAACCGGTCCGGGCCACAGTCGTCGATATCGACAAGTCCATGAGGGTTGGCGGTGGATAGAAATGCTGACACCCCCTGAGGAGAATGCTCAATTACGCTGGCTTCGCCACTAAGCAGTCCTAGTTTCCAGTGCGGGGTTAATATGCAGGCGGTATGAAGCATACCACCGACGTGATCCATCAGCTATACATGCAGGGTCTCCTCCAGCAGGTTTCCTCATGACGACCTGATCTTGATTGTTCCCTGAAGTGCGCTGATGTCGAGGCTGTGGCGAGACGAATCTAGGCGTGATAGCGTCCAGGGATGCCTGAATGAATGGCGTGGGAAACAATACAACAGAGAGCTTGGAGAAAAATAATTAATCTTTTGTATATGGCAGAATCAGTCAGATGGCCCTTCTGTCATTTTTATGACCGTCCATAACACACTCAGTCTGATGTTACCTTTCGTAGCTAACCAATGATGGGAGCACGTAGTCAAAGTCAGGATTTAGGCACAGTTGATTTACATTTTCTCTGCTTTAAACGATGACCTTGGACAGACATAAGTAACTGTTCCACAGTCTGAATCCGAAAACTGTGTTTAAACCCTTTCCATTGGATCTGTACTTTCGGGAGACGGAGGGTGGACGGTCTGAAAACTGCACTCATGCTTGTTTTTTTAAGAAACGGTTTCAGTTTAGCAGGCTGCATGCAGCCTCGGACTGTGGGTTTGATTGGAAAGTGGTTTGCAGTCATGGAAACGGGGAGTAGATACATTTCCAGGATGTATTCAAAACAAAACCTTGAAACAGTAAAATCTTCCTATTTTTCTTTTCAGCACCATCAGATAGATGATGTTCACTTATCAGCCAGTCTAACGTACTCCTCCTCTTCTTTATTTTGAGAGTTAGCCGTTATAATTTTACCTTTAGCGATTTTCATTTGAATAATTTAAATGGATTCCTGTATACACCTTCGAGCTGAACAAAGTCTTGTAGTCTTGAGCAGGAAGATCAGGAAAACCGGCGTCCCCGTACATCCCAAACCTATCAACACCATCCGCAGCCAGCTGATCGCCCCCAAGGACAAAACTGACAAACTGGACAAGTCTGGAGTGATCTACCAAATAGACTGTCGTGACTGTGAAGAGAACTATGTCGGGGAAACTGAGAGAAACCTTCGAAAACGCTTGACAGAACACAAAAGGGAATCATCACAAGTAGGCGCCCACCTACACGCCCAGCAACATCAGTTCGATTACGACAACATCAGCGTTCTCGACCGTGACAATAGATGGTTTCAACGTGGGGTGAAGGAGGCTATACATATTGCCGCCAACAACCCCACACTCAACCGGGACCGGGGCAGACACACCTTGCCATCGGTGTATAACATCCTCATTGTTCAGTCACATGACCAGGGTTCGACCCGTGGTCGTGTGCACTGAACGCCAGTTCACCCAGTAGCCACACCACCGCTGAAGAAGACGGACGGAGGTCTGTCGAAAGCTCCAAGTAAGTGCTATTCCTAGCTGAGTGACCTGTCTAAATCCGGTAGTCGTTCTTGTAGTCTTGTTTTGTCTGGTCTTGATAAATACAGCATTGGTCAGGGACCACAACAATAATGATGGATAATGTTCGGAAATCTGTCAGGGAGGTAATTTGTGCCAGAACTCGCATTCAGCAAGAGTGACCCCGCCGTTTTAAGGGGACATATGCCGCTGTGGGCACGCCCAGCGCGAGCGCAATTTTACCCCATCTGCTTTAACAGTTTAATCCGAAAGAGAACATGCCAACACGTGAGTGTGAAACGATGCGCCTGTAACACGGACAGTCAATATTTCGATTGTTAGTCTGGCGTGCGCTTTAAATCAAACATTTGACTCTCCAGATCTACTTGCTTGACCCATAAACTGAGAAAAGATAACTATCTGCAATGGTAAGACAGGCGTTATCTTCCCCTGAATTTTTGTTCTGGAACAAGTCTATGAGATCGGACTCTTCGAAGCTACGGAAGTGGACTCGTCTGATCGAATGTCTCCCCAACAAGAGAGCTACCAGCAAATCAGTCAGCACGAAAGCCCTGTGAAGGACAACTGTGACTGCTGCAGCCACTGCTGCAAGGATGGATGGATGGATAGATGGGTGGATAAATAAACGGAAGGATGGACAATGGACAGATGGACGGACGGGTGGACGAACGACGAAAAGGTGCAGTTCGATCTGCGGGGGGTTAGGTTCGAAAGCGCAACAGACTTGGACGAACCATTGAAGGAATGATTATTGTAATTGATCATTACACGTCTGCCATGCTCTGAATGAAAAGATATATGAAGAACAAAATGATGATGATGATGATGATGATGATGATGATGATGATGATGAAAGAAGAAAGCTAATTGTGATGGAGGAAGAAAAACAGAAGACGACGACGAAGGAAGAGGGAAAAAATGTGGTGAAGGAGGAAGAGAAGACGTAGAAGGGAGTGTGAAAATCGATGATGGTGAAGAACAAATGAAACAAAGAAACGAGAAGGAAGAAGAGCATGATGATGATGATGATGATGATGATGATCATCATCATCATCATCATCATCATCATCATCATCACCATCATCATCATGACCATAACGATGCAATGAATTAAGAGGAAGAAGAAGAATATAATGACCAGGAAAAATGGAATCAAATGTGAGGTCAGTGAGGATGAGCGCGGAGACGGAAGTGGAAGAAGAGGAGAAAATGAAGAAAAAGAAGAAAGAGGAGGAGGAGGAGCAGTAGAAGAGGAAGCAACAGTACTGAAGCAACAGAAGGGGTGTGAAGGTCATGTCGTCCACTGCACGTGACTTCAGCTTTCTGCTATAACTGGGTGGGGAAGGAGGGAGGTGGGAGAGGGTGCTGTCCCCCACTACAGTACTGGACTGTCGTTCACCGCACGTGGATTCAACCTTCTAATATGACTGGCGGAGAGTGGGGTTGGTGGTGGAGGACACTGTGCCCCACTACTGTACTGGACTGTCGTTCATCGCACGTGACTTCAGCGTTCTGATATGACAGGGCGGGGAGTAGGGGGTGGGGTGGAGGACACTGTCCCCCACCACAGTACTGGACTGTCGTTCACCGCACGTGGCTTCAGCGTTCTGTCCTGACAGGGCATTGGGGTCACTGTTCTATAGATGCAACAGTACTGGGCTGGGCCGTAGCTTGTACTCCTCTACACCGCATGCTGTGAAGTACTGTGTTGAACCACACTGCGTACTGTTCCGTGCTGTGATGTATAACACTGCATGTTGTTCTGTACTGTGTTGAGCTACACTGTATACTGTTCTGTACTGTGATGTGCTGCATTGTATGCTGTTCCTGTACTGTGGTGTATACAGTTCTGTACTGTGATGTGTTACACCGCGTACTGTTCTGTGCTGTGCTGAGCTACACTGTATGCTCTTCTGTACTGTGATTAACTGCACTGTATGCTGTTCTTGTATTGTGATGTATACTGTTCTGTACTGTGATGTATTACATTGTACCCTGTTCCGTACTGTGATGTGCAACACTGTACACTGTTCTGCACTATAACGTGTCATACTGAACATCGTTCTGTACTGTAATGTATTTAATGCTACACTGTTCTGTACCATGATGTAATACACTGTATACTGATGTATACTGTAATGCACTACAGCGCATGCTTATCTGTACCAAAAGCGCTACACTGTATACTGATCTGTACTGTAATGCACTACAGCACATGCTTATCTGTACCATAATGTGTTACACTGTATACTGATCTGTACTGTAATGCACTACAGCGCATGCTTATCTGTACCATAATGCGCTACACTGTATACTGATCTGTACTGTAATGCACTACACTGTATACTGATCTGTACTGTAGTGCACTACAGCACATGCTTATCTGTACCATAATGCGCTACACTGTTTACTGATGTATACTGTAATGCACTACAGCACATGCTTATCTGTACCATAATGCGCTACACTGTTTACTGATGTATACTGTAATGCACTACAGCACATGCTTATCTGTACCATAATGCGCTACACTGTATACTGATGTATACTGTATTGCACTACAACACATGCTTATCTGTACCATAATGCGCTACACTGTATACTGATCGGTACTGTAATGCACTACAGCACATGCTTATCTGTACCATAATGCGCTATACTGTATACTGATCTGTACTGTAATGCACTACAGCACATGCTTATCTGTACCATAATGCACTACACTGTATACTGATCTGTACTGTAATGCGCTACACTGTATACTGATCTGTACTGTAATGTACTGCTGTATTCCGAGCTGTGCTATAATGCATTGTGCCGATTACAGGTCCATACTGAAAAGCACGGCACCGTATACTGTTTATACTGTAATATACTACACTGCACACTGCTCTGTACTGCTGTGTACTACATTGTTCCTTACTGTGACATACTACATTGTACAATGTTCTGCATTGTAATTTACTACAGTGCACTGTTCTTTACAATCATGTACTACATTGTTAAATGTGGATATGTGAGAATGAGAGAGGGGAGAGAGCAGCAGATGGAGGTGGAGTAAACTGGAGAGGGGAAAGGGAGGGGGGGGGACAATTGCGAGGGGTAGGTTAGGTGGAGAGAAAGGAGGAAAAAAACAGATTAAGATCCATTTCTGATGATTATGTTTTGTTGTTGTTGTTGTTGTTGTTGTCTTATTGCCTTAAATATGTTTTTTGCAGTCCTTGTTTGTAATTTGAGATTCTGTTTTGAAATATTTTACGATTCTTGTTCTTTTTCTAATCCATTTTTAGCGAAAAGATCCAACGATTGAGTGCACTGTCTGTGTGTGATTTTATATTCTGCATGCCTAGGCTGATACTCCTGCGGACACGCCCTTTATAGACAGGCAAGATTTAACTCCATCTACCCAACAAAGGGAGTGGAGTTTTGTGTATGATTGTTTTTCATCTCGCCATTAAGGCAGCCATACTCCAGTTTCGGGGAAGGTGCATGCTATGTGTAACGTGTCATCCATACCAACGGCCAAACTGGCCTTCTCTTTCCGAAAGTTGGTGATGGGATTTTACGTGTGTGGAAGAACTTATGCGTGCGTTCACACACGGAACCTCGGTTTATAGTCTTATTCGAAGGATTGCATGGGAAATGGAGTCAGAACCAATGTAAACTCCAATGGAAAAAATCCCACTGTACCGAAACGGCCCGGCGGAGATTCGAACCCGCAACCCCAGGATCACCAAGATTACGAATCCGGCGCTCTACCACAGAGCTATTCCGGCCCCTCTATGTTTGATTATATTCAAATTATGTAATGTAGGATGTATCGGGTGTGGTAACGAGAGTTTGTGAGTTGTTGATGCTATGTACATAGAAACGAAAAAACATTTCTTAAAGCAAACAACAACAATAGCAAAATCAGTCAGTATTTCTCATGGGCCAATTAGCCTAGTAGAGTCATATGCCGTTTTAGTCTCAGGGGCTCCTTATGGGGTCCACAGTAGGCAAACCCAGACCTCACTGGGCTAGCCCATCAGTTCCCCACAGTCGCCCAGTTCTCCGCCAGTTTCGTGATTTGCCCATCAGGTCTCCGCCAGTTTCGTGATTTGTCCATCAGGTCTCCGCCGGTTTCGTGATTTGTCCATCAGGTCTCCGCCAGATTCGTGATTTGTCCATCAGGTCTCCGCCAGTT
Organism: Conus ventricosus; assembly: GCA_018398815.1. Taxonomy (NCBI): domain Eukaryota; kingdom Metazoa; phylum Mollusca; class Gastropoda; order Neogastropoda; family Conidae; genus Conus; species Conus ventricosus. The sequence continues at coordinate 37,706,628 of CM031617.1, read as the reverse complement.
TCGTGATTTGTCCATCAGGTCTCCGCCAGTTTCGTGATTTGCCCATCAGGTCTCCGCCAGTTTCGTGATTTGTCCATCAGGTCTCCGCCAGTTTCGTGATTTGTCCATCAGGTCTCCGCCAGTTTCGTGATTTGTCCATCAGGTCTCCGCCAGTTTCGTGATTTGCCCGTCGGTTCTCCGCCAGTTTCGTGATTTGTCCATCAGGTCTCCGCCAGTTTCGTGATTTGCCTACCAGTTCTCCGCAGTTTCGTGATTTGTCCAACAGGTCTCCGCAAGTTTCGTGATTTGCCCACCAGTTCTCCGCCAGTTTCGTGATTTGTCCATCATGTCTCCGCAAGTTTCGTGATTTGCCTACGAGTTCTCCGCCAGTTTCGTGATTTACCTACCAGTTCTCCGCCAGTTTCGTGATTTACCGACCAGTTCTCCGCAAGTTTCGTGATTTGCCCACCAGTTCTCCGGCAGTTTCGTGATTTGCCCACCAGTTCTCCGCCAGTTTCGTGATTTACCTACCAGTTCTCCGCCAGTTTCGTGATTTACCTACCAGTTCTCCGCCAGTTTCGTGATTTACCTACCAGTTCTCCGCCAGTTTCGTGATTTACCGACCAGTTCTCCACCAGTTTCGTGATTTGCCGACCAGTTCACCTAAGTTGATTGCCATTTCTGTGATTTGCCCACCAGTTCCTCACAAGTTGCTCACCAGTTCCTCCACTAGTTCCCTAGAGTTGCCCACTTATTCCATAATTCGCCCACCAGTTCCCCAGAGTTGCCCTCCAGTTCCCCAGAGTTGCCCTCCAGTTCCCCAGAGTTTGCCCTTCAGTTCCCCGGAGTTGCCCACTAATTCCACGATTCGTCCACCAGTTCCCCAATGTTGTCTGCCAGTTCCATGATTTCCCCACCTATATTGACCGCCATTTCCGTGATTTGCCCACCAGTTCCCCAGAGTTGCCCACTTATCCCTCGATTTGGCCACCAGTTCCCCAGAGTTGCCCACTTATCCCTCGATTTGGCCACCAGTTCCCCAGAGTTGCCCACTAATTCCATGATTTGCCCACCAGTTCCCCAGAGTTTCCCACTAATTCCATAATTTGCCCACCAGTTCCCAGAGTTGCCCACTAATTCCATGATGTGCCCATCAGTTCCCTAGAGTTTCCCACTAATTCCATAATTTGCCCACCAGTTCCCAGAGTTGCCCACTAATTCCATGATTTGCCCACCAGTTCCCCAGAGTTTCCCACTAATTCCATAATTTGCCCACCAGTTCTCAGAGTTGCCCACTAATTCCATGATGTGCCCATCAGTTCCCAGAGTTTCCCACTAATTCCATAATTTGCCCACCAGTTCCCAGAGTTGCCCACTAATTCCATGATTTGCCCACCAGTTCCCCAGAGTTTCCCACTAATTCCATAATTTGCCCACCAGTTTCCAGACTTGCCCACTAATTCCATGATTTGCCCACCAGTTCCCCAGAGTTTCCCACTAATTCCATAATTTGCCCACCAGTTCTCAGAGTTGCCCACTAATTCCATGATGTGCCCATCAGTTCCCCAGAGTTTCCCAGTAATTCCATAATTTGCCCACCAATTCCCAGAGTTGCCCACTAATTCCATGATTTGCCCACCAGTTTCCCCAGAGTTTCCCACTAATTCCATAATTTGCCCACCAGTTCCCAGAGTTGCCCACTAATTCCATGATTTGCCCACCAGTTCCCCAGAGTTGCCCACTAATTCCATGATGTGCCCATCAGTTCCCCAGAGTTGCCCACTTATCCCTCGATTTGCCCACCAGTTCCCCAGAGTTGCCAGCCAGTTTCATGATTCGCCCACCAGTTGCTTATCATGGGCTGCCCATGAGACGTCTTACAAGCTTCTCACGAGTTGCCTGCCAGTTGCCAAACAAATTTATTCCATGCTGCCTAGCTTTATTCATGGCAAAGCCGGTTCCAAAAACTGTCATTTCTATCTTTGTGGCAGTGAATGTTCTGTGGTTATCTTCAGGGTGGGGGGATCTAGACTGGGGTGCAGACATACTCGCAAGCAAGGTGCCACCTCCGTCATGGCTCATATCAGATTAGGCTATACGTTGCACAGCAGCACCCTACGTCACGGGCCATTATCGACTAACATCAAGTTCGACTTCCATGATCAATAAACTGACAGGGCCCAGACACAAGAGAAAGACTGCCACCACCTCTTGACTTCAAAATCCACAACAAATAGCTGCACGTGCAATTCGAAAGCCTCCAGTTACTTGAAACCAGATAAGCCGATGACACGACCGGCAGGATTCCCGATCGCCCTGATCAGTCAAACTCCCTCTCCCACCACACTATTAGAGGCTAGACTTTCTCAGCAAAGACACTGTCCAAGCCCCATCTGTTAGAGCCTTCTGTGAGTGGGTTCTGGCAGAACTGTAGCCCACAAAACAACTCTGCTTTGTTTCATTTTTACCTCTGCAACAGTTAGCAGCGACTGAACTGGCATCGTGCTCATTGGGCTAAGACAGGCTCTCTCTCTCTCTCTCTCTCTCTCTCTCTCTCTCT
>CM031617.1:37669089-37694089 GCA_018398815.1 Conus ventricosus | reverse complement strand
ATACTAAACTTTCTTTGAAACAATTAGCATACCTTGTAGATTCCCACTCTATCAAGGAAGATTCCGCCATGGAGAAAATGTCTTTTTCACAAACAGAAGGCATAATCGTATGCTTAGCCGAAGAAGAGAAATAATTTGTTCATTTCATGATAACACCAAGTCACATGTAGATATAATCGAGAATGGCTCAAGACTCTCAATGTTGTCCTTATTAACCGCTCTTGAGTGAAGTTACTTGCATGCAAATTTCAGAGATCACACAGACCTAAAGGGCATTAAGATATCAGGCACGGAATTTGAAGTAAGCAAATTTTGCGGACAAATACCGTTCTGATATCTTTTATGCAAGAACGAGACAGGAATCTTATAGAACGTTTCGATACACTGAAGAATTTTAAGGATATTCAGGTTCAAAATTAAAAAAAGAAAAAGAAGAGAAAAAAAACTCGTAATGCGTGGTTGGGCAAAAGAAGAACACAGAAACTACGCATCTAGCAGAAAAATGAATGAACTTTCAAAAGTTTGAAATACTAGTTCACAAATGATTTTTTAAAAATACAACAGAGACAAATGAAGCAGGTTTATGGAAGTGAGAAACTTGTTTCAGATTTGTGCAAAAGGGTTGCTTACTCCTCTATGTTGGACGCAGTCTTTAGATCTGTTAATATTGTGAAAATATGTGTAATTGTGGTTATTAATTTTGAACCACCCGCAAACAAAAAGACATAACACAACTGCGGAACGCATGGCTTGAATTCGTTTGGAATGAAACCCTAGATAAGATAAAGAGAAAGTATGCAGTGCACAATGTAGAAAATGGAGGTACAGGATTACCATGTATGTATACATGTACACCCCACAAAACAATTCAAATGGTTTTATTTTACCAGAATACTTGAGATTCGAATGCCACTTTACAGAGAATGGGGCTGGTGGAAGACGATCGGTGCAACTTTTGTGGCGTTGAAAAGGATACACTAGATCACTAACTGTGGTTCTGTGCTTGTTCTCGAGACGTTTGGTCTGCAAAGATGTCTTAATGATGCTAGGCCATCATACACTCTTGAACTTGTTTGGGGTCGGCGACAACACAAACACTGACGAATTGCATTTACTGTAGAATTATTTGTCTCATTGATGATCTGGTTGTTTGTATCTCCTTTCTTTCTTTCGGTTTTTTTCTTCTTTTTTTCCTTTCTCTCTCTCTTCTCTCTCTCTCTCCTCTCTCTTCTCTCTCTCTCTCTCTCTCTCCTCTCTCTCTCTCTCTCTCGTCCTCTCTCTCCTCTCTCTCCCTCTCTCTCTCTCCCTCTCTCTCGCCTCTCTCTCTCTCTCTTCTCTCTCTCTCTCTCTCTCTCTCTCTCTCTCTCTCTGTGTATGTGTCTGTGTGTCTACGTGTGTGCGTGCTTGAATTCATGTGCGGTATCGATAGAAATAAGTGCATCGAGCGGTGTGTGGGTTTTATGTGTATGCAAACATGTTGTGTGTGTGCATTTGCATCTTGTGTGTATGTTTGTCACACGTTCCTAACAAAGACAGATGGCAAGGCGACTAAAGGCACATCCTTCAGTTCAACACAACATATCACATTCTTTACAATCCTGACTGAGGGCCTCAGTCGTGCTCGCAGTTACTTTCTCCAACGTCCGACTCGCACACGACGGGCCAGTCTCACGCTCTTTGCCAAACCAACCTTTCCCTTTTGAAAAGTTCCCCGATCTAGCCGAAGTGAAACTGAACAAACCTCGTACAGTGCGGCGAAACTTGGTGCCGAACACGTAATAGATGAGGAAGTTGACGGAAGCGTTAATGTAGGTTAGGAGCTGCTGCATGTTGATGAACATGTAGTAGGCGTTGTAAAACTTACCGCTCAGGTTCAACTCCGGCACGAAAGGAATAGCAGCGTGGAACACTAGCGGAGGAGTAGTGCACACGATGAAGAGGCAGGAAGTTCCGATCAACATCCGGGTCAGGGTTATGTCCCTGTTGGCACTTCCGGTTCCGGTTCCAGCGGAAGTGGTGAAGGTGGACTTGTCCCGCCACTGAGCCATTTCTTTCAGTTTCAGGACGGTGATGATGGTCGAGATGGAAACTCCTGCAACGGAAGATCCTGGAAGGATAATACCAAATAGGATCCCGTCTAAGAAGTCCACCAGAGATTTATGACGCAAATAAAACTCGCTGGAGTAGAAAGCATCCACCGTCTGGCCTGTCAAAGGATTGAACATGCACACCACACGCCACTTGGTGGCGATCACGTGGTATCCAGCCAAAATAACCACGTGACCCGTAGCCACGATAATGGCGGCGGTTCGGATCTGGATCATACTCTGAGCTTTGAGAGGGCTCAGCACGCACAAGCATCTCTCCAAAGCGATCAGCGTGCACAGGAACCCGGACACGTAGAGGAACCCAGACCAGGAGTGAATCATGTTGTTCACAAAAGCCTTCATCACCACGAGTTTGTAGGGAGCGCCGGAGAGCTCGGAATACAGGCCGTCTAGATTCATGACGAATAGAGGCAGCACCGTCATGACATCAGCAACGCCAGGCAGAACAGACAGAGGTTGATCCTCTCCCGTAGCCCGTGCTTCCAGAAGACGACGAGGTTCAGCACGTTGCAAGGTGCGCTGATGAACAGGAGGGCGGTGAGCATGTAGACGTTGGTGAATTTGTTGAAGGCTTGCTGGGTCTCGTGAGACACCAGGTCCTCCTCCTGGTTCCAAGGGGTAAACCCAGAAAACGGAAGCACCAGGCATCCGCTAGGCGCGGCTAGAACGTCAGTGACGTTGTTGTTGTTGTTGTCACTCTGTGACGTCATAGTGCCGTTGACGTAATAAAACGTCTACTCGGTCAAACTGCAAGAAAGTTTAAAGTGACTGCATAATGATAATAAGACTAAGATTCAGAGCAAGAAGAATGATAGTGAAAGCAATAGATGTAGTAGTTGTAGTAACACCACCGCCACCACCAGCCGCAGCAGCAGCAATAACATTAACAACAGCAACAGTAGTAGTAGTAGTGGTAGTAGTAGTAGTAGTAGTAGTAGTAGTAGTTGTAGTAAATAGTAGTAGTAGTAGTAGTATGTGAATCAGACAGTAAATGATGGTGATAATAATGATAATAATAGACAGTTGTGCATGCAAATAAAAGTCTACTCGCAGCACTTACAGTGCTAGGCCTAAGTGAAATCATAAATGATAAACAGAAACTAGACATCGTAAGGCATCCAGTGAAAATAAACAAAGTAATGGTGATCATTTTTTCACGACCAGTACAAAAATGAGAGATTTTGAACTGGGACTTAAATGAAAATAAAGAATCAGGTATCGAAGAACGAAAGATAAATCATTCCAGACAGCTGAGGCTTGGAAGGCAAAAGATCTGTCGCCGGTAGAAGGAAACTCGTGGACAGCGTGGCAGCAGAGAGTCCTCAGAAGAGAAGCCCCCTTCAAGCAAGTGTTTCGGCCTTTATCTCCTGACACTCTAGGATGGTTGGGCCACACCCAGTTCATGACTCCGGATGTACCTCTGCTGCCCCGTTTTTCCCATCTTGGGATGAGCCATGGCTGGGATTCGAACCCATGACCCTCTGGACATGCTCATTTTCCACTTAATGACTCGCACTCTAACCACTGAGTCACTGGGGCACCTGATATTTGTAGGAAATTTAAGCCTTATGAAGTTCACTTTTGTTCCTCCTTGACCAGATCCAACTTGAACACCTCTCTGCCGCTTCTGCCATTGCTTTCAGGGCTCTGGTTTTTACCCTCCCTACAACTGAGAACTGTTTCATGAGGCTGTATGCAGACGTTCCTACAAACACCCTAGCTCCAATTTCTGCAGTGAGGGCTTTGACCTGATAGCCTTCTCTCCTCACGCTGTTTGCCAGATGAGCATACTTTTCAGTCTTGTAGATTTGAGCTACCTCCATTCTGTTCTCATATGGCACCGTGAGCTCGATCATGATCAGCTGCTTGGTTGACTTAGAGTGGACTACTATGTCTGGTCTCATGCCACTCTTGCTGATGATCTCTGGGTGATACTTCCATTCCGGGAGGTCTGCAGTGCACTCCCAGTCATCTGCCCCGTCCAGCAGACGGCACTGTTGTTCTTGGCCATGATTTGCTACCTCCTGCCGTGAAGAATGTTGGGAGTGCTTTTGGCCATGATTTGCTACCTCCTGCCGTGAAGAATGTTGGGGGGTGCTTTTGGAGTTCTGATTTTCCCTTTTGTGGTGTTGGTACTAGCCCAGACTGCTTGAAAAATCTCTTTGAGCACTTGGTTGTGCCTCCATGTGTACCTTCCTTGAGCCAGGGCTACTTACATGAGCTTAGGACATGCTCCTTTGTTTGTTTTTCATGGCAGAGGGGTCATGCCTGAGAGGGGCCATGTGCCAAATGTCATTCCAAGTAAGACTTCTTTGGAGTGCATTCTCCCACGTTGTCCATTGCCCTTGCTGGCTCTGCTAGACTGCTTTTTGGAATCTTTTTTGGTCTTCTTCTTTTCTCATCTCCTGAATCAGCATGTCTCTTTTGGCTTTTCCTTTGGCCTTTGACCACCATTCAGTTTTGATCACCCCCAGTCCTTGTCTGTTGGTCTGTTGTGTGTCCTGTTATTTCTCTGATCTTGAGACTCTTTTGCAGAATCCATCGCCTCTTGAATTTTCCCATTTTCTGCCTGTCTTCAGTGGGGCTGGATTGCTTCTACCACCTTGTCTTCCTGAGTCCTCCAGCATGCTTTGAAGTCTGATCTTCCCTGCTTTGTTTTCCTCCCGGATGGATTTCAGTGGTTTTTTTCAGTTTTTGCTTGGCGACAGTACAGCGCTATGTCAGTGAGACAGGGTGGACACCAAGCCATTTCCTTGTGAACTTTTTGATTTTGGCTTCCACTGCCTTCCACTATGCTGGTGCAGATGTCGTATAGGGATCGATGCCATAAGGCTTTGGTATCGCATGAACTGCAGACACCAGACCGGGTTTTTGCCAGGGAGCCCACACTGGACTTTGGGTCCCCAAAGCTTTTCTTCCGACATCTGTTTGGTTGTTTTTGCTTTTGTGTGTCTTTCAGGCTCTTGACTGGCTCTTCTGTGACTTTTGGGAAATTGGCCTGGTTGGCAACACTGAAGACCACAGATTCGGCCCACTTTTCTTTCGTCAGTGAGAGACTCCGTGATTTCTTAGGCTTGAACTTCATTCTGGATGAAGTAACTATGTCGTCCCCCCCTCTCCGCACATGAGTGTCTCGTCTTCTCTGGATGAAATCACTGTGGTGTCTCCATGAAGGCCTTGAGAGGGGGCATCTTGCATCCTTCGCCAAGGTTGTTTGTCTTGCTTGCTTTTTGGTGTTTTCAAGATGATTCCATTGCCACACGAACAGTTTTGGGGAAATTGCACAGCCCATTGCAATGCCCACTTCCAAGTTGATCCAATTTCTGTTGTGTCTCCTTTTTTAGGGGAATTGCATTGAGAACCCAATTGAAGTACTTTCTTGAGCATGTCGCTGATGTTCTTTGGCACATGGTACATCTCAAGAGCCAGCTGTATCATCTCATGGGGTACAGATCCATATGGTTTGCCAGATCAAGCCACACTACGTTCCCGGTCTCTCTTTTCTGTTTTTTGCTCTTTGGAAATTGCGTCCCCGATAATTGTGGCGTGTTCTACACAGCCAGCACGCCCGGGATGCCACCTTTCTGGACTGACACATCCAAGTACTTGTTTTCCATTAGGTACTTTGGGCAGCCTTGCTGCCATGACAGAGAAGAAGATTTTCCCTTCGGGCGGTTCAGTAGTGATATTGGCCTGAACTGGCTGATGTCATTTGAGTTTTGCTCTTTGGGGATGTACAAACATCCCGCCGTCATCCACTGGCCGCAAATCTTTGGTTTCTCCAGCTGATTGCAGCAGCCTGTGGAGCCACTCCAGCACCTTGGGGGCATTTCTTGTACAGCTGGTAAGGTATTCCCTTTGGCCCTGGTGATGATTTGGCTCTGGGTTTGTCGATCACCTTCTTGATTTCCGCCAACGTTGGTGGCTTTTTCATTGAATTTCCTCGGTTTGGTTGGCCACACCAGACCTTGAGGTCGAGTGGTGCTTTGCTCTGTGAGTCAGGGTATGTTTTCCTCAGATGTGCACAGAACTCATTTGGGCAACACTTAGGGTCCAGATTTTGGCTGCTCAAAACAGTGTTCTGGCAAACTGGAAGGGGTCTCTGAAGAAGCGCTCTTGGGTCTTCTTCTTTTGCTCTTCCTCTTCCTCGCAGATTCCGCTCTGCTGAGGGCGCTGTGTTTTTCTTTCAGGTCTTTCCAAAGTTTTTCCAAGCCTTGTTTTTCAGCTGGCAGTGTGGTCTTCATTTGCTCTTGAGGGTTTTCTTTTGGACTCTGATCTTGCATGCTTGTCCATCTCTTCTTGGCGTCTGGATTTCTTTGGAGGTGTTTTCTCTCTCGGTAGCTTTGCTCCATAGGCGTCTCTACATGTGGCATACACAATGTCCCCATATGTGGCTAGTTTGTGTTCCAGGGTGCTTTTCCCTATCAGTGCATCGAGTCTTTGGACGATTGCATCCAGTTTCTCTCAATCCTCAGTTTCGTTTGCTCGTGGCAGGTTGAGTTTCAGACACCTGGCATCGAGGGCCTGTGCAAATTCTTCATCCGAACCAACAGCGGGATGTCCTTGGCACTGTGGTTTAAATCCTGGCCTTGGTTTTCTGACGTCTTATCTGCTGATGCAGTATGCTGCTGCTCATTCAGATGAGTCTTCACACATCCCATCTTTGTTCTGTGGATTTCATGCCAAGGGTGGTAGCGAAACGCTTTCCACAGACACATGGATATTCCATTTGGTCGATGCTCATAGTCCGTTTGGGGTTTGCATTCGTGATTGGTTGAGCACCGGTGGATTCATCATTCTCTCCCCCTTTCGATGAATCTGGGAGCATCTTTTCCTTTTGTTCTTAGTAGCCACATGTTTGAGGCAAAGTGGCAAGCCAGCCCACAGAACCCTTGGTTCTGGTCTTTCCAGTGTCCTCTGGTCTTTCCCCGGACGTCTCCGGCCTATTCCCGGAAGTCAATGGTTTACCCTATGCATCAGTAGAAAGAAACTCGTGGAGTGCGTGGCAGCAGAGAGTCCTCAGAAGAGAAGCCCCCTTCAAGCAAGTGTTTCGGCCCTTATCTCCTGACACTCTAGGGGGGGGGGGGGCACACCTGGTTCATGTCTCCGGATATCCTTCTGCTGCCCCTTTTTTCCCATCTTGGGATGAGCCATGGCTGGGATTCGAACCCATGACCATCTGGACATGCTCATTTTCCACTTAATGACTCGCACTCTAACCACTGAGCCACTGGGGCACCTGATATTCGCAGGTAAATTTAAGACTTATGAAGTTCACTTTTGTTCCTCCTTGACCCAGATCCAGCTTGAACACCTCTATGCCGCGTCTGCCATTGCTTTCAGGGCTCTGGTTTTTACCCTCCCTGCAACTGAGAGCCGTAAGTTATTGTTCTGAAAGAGGGAGGTCTCGAGAGTCTCGTTAGAAGAACAGCAGAGCTGGCGAGAAACAGCATAGATGTGGGGAAAAGTTTGCACAAATGACGCTGTTCCAAAGACGACAAAAAAGGTCAAAGTGGAAAGTTTAGTCGAAAAGAGGAAAAAGATACACCAGAAGATTCAGGCAGTACCCAGAGAAGTACTGTCTTCAACTGCCGAACAAACCAACTGGGAGTAATCTACACCACCCTTGTGTCCACATAGGATGCAGGCACGCATAGGGCATTCCAGTTAGACGTCAAGGGACGTAACCGCTCCCTGGCACAAGCCTTTGTGTAATGGCTATACAAGATGTCATGCCACAGAACCCCCACGGGAGCGTTCCCATATGTGTACCAGCCCGTATTCATGACTGCATATTTTTTCTGTCACTACAGAAACCTAGTGAAGAGAATGGAAGAGTTAAGACTCGTTTTCGAATTGGGGAGTCTGAAAATTATGCGAATAGTTTTGGTTGTCTTAAGCCTATCAAAAAGATATTTTGGGTTGCCTGGCATTTGGGAACGACAGTGATCTATTCTGGATAAGATGAAGGCGCAGAACAGAATCTTGGCTGCTTCACGAGAGATAATGTGGCCCACAGAATTCATTCTGCCCTGTTCAAGATAGGTGACTTTGCAGATATTGGGCAAATGATGAATTGCATTCATGAAGTGTAAAGAATCCACAGAATGATAAAGGCGCAGATCAGTCAGAATTGCTTAACAGAGATGTGGTGAACAGAATTAGTTCTGCTTTCCTCAAGATAGACTACGTTTTGAATGTGCTGGAATTGTGATTTATAACACTGATCGGGGTCAGAACATGTACTGAATCAACCTTCACAGTATAATCATTAAAATGACTCAAGCAGTCATAGCACCTAACCGAGTTTCCACACCTTAGGGTTTAAACAGTTGTTAGAACAACAGCAAACTATTCACGTCTTTGAGATTTATATCTGTTTTCAACCTCCACCCCACCCACCCCTTTTTTCTCCAAGTTTAAGTCTCTGCCAAGCCATTACTGTCATGACGGAAGAATTGTTAGCCAGCACTTGTTTTCCCCCCACTACTTAATTGTTCAGCATTATATTGTTCGGACGATCAGTGGGAGATTGCATCTCTAAGGAGATCCAAGGAAAGGTTGTTCTGCACAATTCTTAGCCGCTGACAATGCTTGGGTTATTGATCAACAGAGCTGACCACTCAGACTGTTCCACATCTTTTCATCTCCCTTGTATCCTAGGCTCAAAGATTGTCCCCCACCTTTTGTTACTGTTGCATAATGTTTTCAGTTTTTCAGCAACTTTTTTTCCTCTCCACACTTTCGTTTTGTTTCATTACTACCCTTCGCTGTCAAATTCATATTTAATCATACTACACATAACACTGCAGTCTCTGTCAAGTCGGCGTGGCTGTCAAACTCATATCTTATACGTAACAGTGCGGCCTCCATCAAGTGGGTAGCTGTCAAAGTCATATCTCATTATAATACACGAATGTCGCAGTCTCTGTCAAGTCGATAACTATGAAAGTCATACTTATTGTAAACTACATAACATTATCACATAATTTTGTGAACAGTCCTAAAATGAAACTACTATTACTACTACTGCTGCTGCTACTATTACTACAACTACTACACATAACGTTGCGGTCTCTGTCAAGTCGGAACTGTCAAACTCATTTCTCATTACAACACACATGACATCATTCACACACACACTCACACTTGATGAAGGTGACAGCGACCCCACATTAACAACATCGAGACCAAAGCCAACAGCACCTTAATACGGCAGCCACGATATCCTTACGGCCGAAAGACATGACTGTGCTGAGAGAGCCAGTTACTTCACTTTATTCTTGATCCCAGAATAAAAACAAACGTAAACAATAACGAAAACCATTTAAATTAAAGAAAAGACAAATAGATCAATCAGTAAATAAAGGAATAATTAAATAGTCAATAAATAAAACGAATGAATGAATAAATGATTGATCAATCAATCAATCAATCAATCAACCGATCAATCAATACAACGGCACACGGGCAAATAGATAATGGAATACAGACAGCTAGTGTCCATTTCAGACACAAAATACAATATTTACGACCCAGTCGTAACGAACAATTGAGCATGGTGCGAAATTGTATGCAGAAGAAAAGCATAAATAACAAATCAAGATCAAAGACAGGGGAATGGTACACTAATGGCATAAAGAAAAAACGTTAATACTCTCAGTAAACTAAGACAAAATGTATTTTAAAAAAGGCAGTGCCAAGGAGTTGACAGAACGAAGCCAATCAGTGGGAGATTGCATCTCTTAGGAGATCCAAGTAAAGGCTGTTCTGTACAATTCTTAGCCACTCACAATGCTTGGGTTATTGAACAGCAGAACTGACCATTCAGACTGTTCCACATCTTTTGATCTCCCTTGCATCCTTGAATGGATCCTCAAGCATAGGCTCAAAGATTGTCCCCTACATTTTATACTGTTTGCATAATGCTTTTAGTTTTTCAGCAACTTTTTTCCTCTCCACACTTTCGTTTTATTCAATTTACTACCCTTCGCTGGCTGCTTTGGGGGTGCTGTTGGATTCTTCTTTGAACCCTTGGTGGTGAGAACACCGCAGAATCATGGACTGTGGTGTGTCTCTATTTGACACCAAGGGAACAGACACAACCAGCCGTGTCTCCCTGATGAGTCCGATCCAGCGGACGAAAGGCCTAGGAGCAGGCAATACAAATAAATGTGTCTTCGAGAGGGATTGCGATGGTTCCCTCAGGCAGCCAGTGAAGGGTTTCTCATATTTATAATATATTCCCATCATTTTCTTCATCTTCAAAAAAAATGTTGTTTTTGTTTTTTTCTAAAATTTCAAATCTTTGCCAAGTCATTACTATAATGACTGAAGTTAGCCTGCACTTGTTTTCCCCCACTACTTAATTGTTCAGCATCGTTTAGGAATACTGACTGAAACCATTTATTGTCAGATAAACCACAGGTTGTACTGACATTTCAAACAAAATAACACAAGTTCAGAAAAAAATAAATTAAAAATAAACAAATAAAAAGACATTGTCAAATTTTGTTTCTGACATGAGAAAATTATAAGGAAATGATATACGATACTGAAATACAATTGTAAAGTGACCAAAGTCCAATGAACATACAAGTATCACTCGCTTCCTCTCTCTCATACTCCTACTTACCCCCATCCCAAAAACCTTTTAACACCTTATTATATCCATAATAAAATAACAAGAAATTGTTATTATTATTCTCTCTCCCTCGCCCCCCTCTCTCTCTCCCTCTCAGAATATACTGTTTATTTTGTCATAGTCATTATGACGCTGGAAACGCTACATATTTAAGAATACGTCTAATGAAAGAATTCGCAGAGCATTGAATGAAATATTTAATAAACACAGATGTAAACCAAAACCAACCATAGATAGCACGTCAAGCAACAAAGCTGGTTTGTTTTGTGTTGAATCCCTGATCGGACAAAATGCAACAGTCATTAACTTCGCACTGCACCTCAGATTTGTGGTTTACCAGTTCATTTCCTTGAATAAGATGACTCTTTTATACGGTTGTAGTTCTTTGTGAAGATACCTTTTTCTACAAACTGGTTTTGTACGGTCTCACAGCACTATAAACTGAGGGTAGAACTTATTAGGTGGGGACGAGTTAGCAGTAAATACTGAATGAGACAAGATTTCCTTCAATGGCAAAACAAAAACATGGCCCTAAAAAGCTCCAAGCAGCATCAGTTGAAGTTATGAACTTGTAGTTATTTCACCTCAAGAGCAGAAATGGCCTTCTTCATTTGCCATTCAAGCGGGGAAGCCAAGGGAAAAAAAGTCGAAACGCATATCAGGGGCGGACTCGGAATTAATTGAAAGGGGTCAAAACTGAGGCTAGGGTCAAGAGCCTGCCTAAGTCCGCGGGGAGGAGAGTGCAGGTTCCGTGGACAACGTCGCCTCTTGACCCTGGGGAATTTGTCCAGTTTATTAGATGCACTAGATGCATCTCCGTCAAGATAAAAGAATGTTTATTCACCGAATATGCATGAGTAATTGTAAAAATATTAAAAAGGGGGGGGGGGTTAGAATGCTCGATTAGTTTTAGAGTTAACGCCTGATTACAGATTGAGTTCCATCGCAGCCCTCTTGTCAGTGTTAAGAGTAGTGTTTCCAGCATCATAATGACTATGACAAAATTGTTGCCTTAATGCTTTCAATGACTGTAGCATGTTATTAGCTTTAACGCGTTGAAATGTCACCAGCAGAAGGAATACAGAAGTAGAGGTATTGATTCTAGAAATTCGTGGACACCTCAGCAAACTGCATCATGCATGCATTCGTTTGGGGGAGGGTAAAGAGACGCCCTAGACATGCCCTTTCTGATCCGCCCCTGCCTATTGCTCAACTGAATAACCGCTTTCATCCTTGCAACGTTTGTTGTCCCGAAGGGAGGCATTGTGTTTTCAACAATGACCACTTTGATTCTCTGTGTCCTCTTTGCACACAAACCATTGTGTTCGAATTAACCGGGGCGTTCTGGATTTACCGAGTTTCTGTATTCATTCAAAAACTTATTTACTGAATGAAATACGTACCAACTTATTTACTCCCATATTATCTTCCAATGATCCCGTTGTGTGTGTGTGTGTGTGTGTGTGTGTGTGTGTGTGTGTGTGTGTGTGTGTGTGTGTGTGTGTGTGAGACAGACAGACAGAGAGACAGAGACAGAAAGTCAGCAAGACAGAGATATCGAGAGAAGGGAAAGTGCGTGCATGCATGCACGCGTGGCAGCAAAAGCTGAGCTGCTGATCATGGTCAGGTCAGGACGTTACGGACAGTTCTCGTAAATATCCCAGACAAAGGGCAACAGAAGACGGTGGAACAGGAGGGAAGTGGGAAGGGAGTGGCAAGAGGGGGAATGGAGTGAAGGGGCAGGGGTAGGGCTGGAAAGGAAAGCGGAAAGATGCGGTCGGATGACTTCCGGGCACAGAAAAAAAAAACCAGATCGGCAGTTTGATGTTGATCAGTTCCATTTCATTCATGTTGCTTAAAGCTCAGCCGGCCGCTAAGGGTCATAGCTTTGTTGAACAAAACAGCAAAACGACAAAGAACAGGCCAACAAAACACTGGTTCCCCCACCCCCTCTGTGTGTGTGTTTGTGTATGTGAGTGTCTGTCTGTCTTCTCTCTCTCTCTCTCTCTCTCTCCTCTCTCTCTCATCTCTCTCTCTCTCTCTCTCTCTCTCTCTCTGGGTACGCCTCCACTGTATAGAACCAAGGCTGGCAGAACAGCATCCAGGACATCGAGGCTTTACGTTGCACAGCAGCACCCTATGTCACGGGCCATTATCGATCAACAGCAAGCTCAGCTGCCATGATCAAGACACTGAAGGGGCCCAGACACAAGAGAAAGACCGCCACCAGCCTCCTGACTTCAAAATCCACAACAAATAGCTGCACGTGCAATTCGAAAGCCTCCAGTTACTTGAAACCAGATAAAGCCGATGACACGACCGGCAGGACTCCCGATCGCCCAGATCAGTCAAACTCCTTCTTCCCACTACACTATTAGAGGCTAAGACTTTCTCAGCAAAGACACTGTCCAAGCCCCATCTGTTAGAGCCTTCTGTGAGTGGGTTCTGGCAGAACTTTAGCCCACAAAACAACTCTGCTTTGTTTCATTTTCACCTCTGCAACAGTACGCAGCGGTTGAACCGGCATCATGCTCATTGGCTCAAGACAGGCTCGCTCTCTCTCTCTCTCTCTCTCTCTCTCTCTCTCTCTCTCCTCTCTCTCTCTCTCTCTCTCTCTCTCTACGTTGCAACATAAATGATCTGGACTGATTGTGGTTGTCACATGGAAGAAGAAGTAGTAACCGCTCAAAATATGTCCAGGAGTAGATAATCCACTTGGATCAAAAGTCTAATCTTGCAATACTTTGCTCTCAACATTACAGATAGAGAGAGAGAGAGAGAGAGAGAGAGAGAGAGAGAGAGAGACTCAAGACTCAAAGACTCAAGACTCAAAAACTTTATCACTCAAGGATAGAGATTGTAGGCAGTGCCTATTCTTCCAATCTGTCCTTGCTAAATTCTACAACATTCAACTAAACACACTGCACATATTAATAATGTAGAAACAATGAAGAATATAGCAACATTATAATAATAACAATAACAATAGTAATAAGAATAATAATGATTAAAAAAATTCCATTACAGAATTACACAAACATAATCAGAGACGTACGTGCGCGCTCACATGCACGCACACGCCCACACATACACGCACGCACGCGTACACCCACACCCACACACCACACACACACACACACACACACCCACACATACATACATACACATTTTCATCAGCTAATATAGAGGCAAACATAAAAGTAGGGCGTTGAGACTATGATCAAAAGGTTAGATTTATTGTTCAAGTAAATGTTTATGTATTGCTGATTTGAAGGACGGCAGTGATTGACATGTTTTGGCAGACGGAGGAAGAGAGTTCCACACAGATGGACCATAAAATGCAAAACTAGATTTGAACAAATCAATGCGGACTCGTGGTAAAATGTAATTATTTGAATCATATCGCGTTGTTGCCATTTGGATAAACTCAGCAAGATATGTTGGCGCCATGTTTGCATGGACTTTAAACATTAGTACTGCCTTATTATAGATCAGTTGGCTCTGCAGTGGTAGCATCATTAGTTTTGCGAATTTGCCCGTGGTCGATAGAAACTTGTCGGGAAGAATCAGCTTAATTCCCCGTCTATGCATAGAGTTGATCTTTTTAATGTGATTTTCACCGGCACGACTCCAGACAGTGGACGCATAGTTGATGTGAGAAAGGCAATGGGCTTCAAAAAAATAATTTCCGGATGTTATGGTTCAACATAATAACTGAGTTTATTGAGCAAAAACAAATTCCGAGCCAACTGTTTGCAAACATAATTTATATGTGATTGCCATTTAAAATTATCATCAATAATCACGCCTAAGACACGGTGTTCGGTAACCTGCTCGATCAAGGTTTCACTCATTTTTAGGCTCAACATAAGATGCTGTCGTTGATGTTTCTGTCTCGATGCTAGACCATACATTTTGTTTTGTGCGGATTAAGGACCATTCGGTTTTGGTTGCACCATTCTAAGACATCATTTATACTTTGTTGTAACGACATTTGTACAGATATGATGTTTGTATCACTACAGTGAAGAGAACTGTCGTCAGCGAACAGATCACAGATGACATCATTGTGAGATATGTGCATCGGTAGGTCATTTATAAAAATACAGAAGAGAAGAGGTCCAAGGACAGAGCCCTGTGGAACGCCACAGCTCACTTTTCCTTCAGAGGAATAAGTACCGTTTAAGTAAACACGCTGGGTCCTGTTTTCAAGATATGACTGAAAGAAGGTGACTACTGCTGGGTTTTGAACATATGCAGTCATTTTGTTTAATAATATGTTGTGGTCTACAAGATCAAAGGCTTTCTTACAATCGAGGAAAACAGTTCCAGTGAGTTTTCTTTCGTTGATGGCTGATAGCCATGTATCACAGAGGCGTGTTAAGGCCGTGTGGCATGAGTGATTTCGACGAAAGCCTGACTGAAATGGGTGGAACAGTTTGTGATGTTCCATATGTTTAGCTAGTGTTTGTGAACATGCATCTCAAGAGGTTTCGATACAACGGATAAAAGAGATATTGGTCTAAAATTGTTTAAATCAGTGAGATCTCTTGATTTGGGTAAGGGAATAACTTTTGCTGCCTTTAGACCACATGGGAAGACATTCTGATCAATACACAAATTATAAACATACGTAAGGGTATCAACAATGTAAGGTAGAGCAAGCTTGAGTATAGAAGCATTTAAGTTATCTGGACCCATTGCTTTTTTATTTTTAAGTTTTGAAATTAAGGAACCAACTTCATTAATAGCAAGCAAGGGGATGCTAAATGAATCTCTAGTATTCAATCATTCTTGGCAAAACGATTGGAGAACAGCTGGAGTCTCTATCGATTAAAGAATGTGACACTAGCAGCTGTTTGTACTGATTCAGATACCTGAAGGAAATGATTGTTGAAAGTGTTAGCAGACCACATAGTCGCAGTATTATCTGATTTCTTTCTCGACTTGTCAGTTATTTCATTAACAGCACGCCATAATGATGCTGTATCCCTGTTTGCATTTATCAGATTCCTAAAATGCTCAGATTTTGATTTTCTAACTAGATCTGATACTCTGTTTCTCTGCTTTTTATATTCATCTACTTTTTTTGCGGTTTTAAGTGCATCCCTTAGTGCCATTTCTATAATAATGTCTTTTTGTCAGCCAGCTGGGAAGTACTCTGTGTTTTACCTTTCTTTCTTCTAAGTGGGGCATGTTTATCAACGATTGAGAGAAAGATATTATACCAGGTATTATACGCTTCATTTGGATCTGTGTAATTGAGTACACTGTAGAAAGGAGCTAAGCTTAAGTCGAGGAAAAATTCATCCTTACTGAAATTTTTGAAGCACCGATATTGAATGGTTGTGTGGCCCTTATTCTGTTGCTTTGGAAGTTTACAAGACCAAGTACACAAAATGAGACAGTGGTCGCTGATGCTTTTGTTGCCCACTGTTATATTGGATACCATGGCTTTGTTGTTCGTGTTGTTATGATCCAGCAATGTAGAAGATGCCTTTGCGATTCTAGTTGGATTATGAATAAGCTGATGCAAGCCAAAGAGTGTGGTGGTCGCATCCCAGGCAGGCTGCCGTTTTAACAGATCAATGTTAAAATCACCAAGAAGAATGACATTTGGATAGCTCTTATATACATCATCCATTATGTATACAAAGTTGTCATACCAAAGGAAAGTGGCAGCGGGATTCCTGTACACATATCCAACTAGAAGAGGGGCTGAGTTGGAGGGTTTGACCTGCAGCCACATACATTCAATATTATCAGGCTCAAGGTCACGCCGCCTTTTTGTACAGTGAGCGATGCTTTGATGAATATATATTCCAAGTCCTGTTTCACCAGACTGATGTGCATCGCGTCGGACAAAGTTATAGTTAGTTATGGATAAAGCTGTATCAGTGAAACGGGAGTCAAGGCGAGTTTCACTAAGACCAAGCAGATGAATAGAAGGGGATTCGTTTAGAAGAAAACAGACATCATGAATCTTATTTGGCAGATGATAAACATTTAGGTGACCAATGCGTAATCCAGTATCATTATCAATTACATTACAATGGTCCATTGTATTAATTCTAGAGCAAAGTCCTGAGCAATAAAACAAAATAGATATACTGTTACAACAACAATTAAAAATATAAGATCAGCAATTATAAAAATATCCAAGAACACACAAAATCCAGAAAGCAGGGCAATGAAGTTCAGTCCAAAGGACAATTCAAGTATGTGTACTGATGTGATGATTATAGGAGACGACGATTTTTGCACGTTAACTGTCGTTAAGATTTGTATAGTCAAGGAACACGATAAAAGTACATAAAAGAGAGGGAATATGGGGCTGGTTTACACACCGTAACAACTTTAGGAAACTAAAAGCGAATGAGAAGACAATAAAATCTTCACAGAATATGCCCGTAAGCTCCTCGGTCAGATAGTATACTTTCAGAAACACTTTTCTGAAATGAAAAGATACACACAAAGGAAATACTTCTAAAGCAAAATTACGATGAAGGGTACAGAAGAGAGATAAAGAAGAAAAAAAGTAAATGAAACTTAAGACAAAGCAAAGAACCAACAACCCAAAATGAAAACAAGTAGGGAAAAAAAAAAAACACTCGCATACAAATACACAAGTCACGTATAGTCGCACTTGTAACTACGAGTTGGCAATGCACAATATTGCCTCGCTCGCAGTAAATAGCAGTTATTGCAGAAGTCTCCTGCTGCAGAGGCTTTGTTCAGTCTCTTTTCTATAAGGATTTTTTTTTCTCTTTGTTTTACTTAAATACAAACACAAATGTGTCCGTATAGTACACACACAACAGAACAATCTTCAATGCAAAATGATAATGAAATGAGAAACAAACAAAAGTTAAAGTTACAAACAATTGTGCAACAACATATACAAAAAATGTAAACAATGTTCAAAGGAAAAAAAAATAATGAGTATTGGTTTATGATGATGACTCTCAATACGAGCACGCGTCACACTCCCAGTGTCAGCACATTTGTTCTGTCTTTCTAACCACTGATGTGGCAGCACTTCGATGTCGACGCACCAGTTTTTGTTTGTCTACAACAATCCCAACGTCAGCACATTTTGCTCTGTCTTTTTAACCACTGAGTGGCAGCACTTCGATGTCGACGCACCAGTTTTTTGTTTGTCAACACACGATAGAACACACTTCTTGAGATAAAAGTAACAAGTCGTGCAATACATCTGACAGGCACCCGACAGACTGCAGCAGGCCAGACGAGGAAACGAACCAACAAACAAATACACATAGATTCACACATACACACGCACGCGCGCGTGCGCGCGCGCACACATACACAGACTCACACACACACATACGCACGTACGCACACTCACATACACACACGCGTGTGTGCGCCCACACACCGCATGTAGAAAACTATTAGATATGCGCTCAAAACAATTAGATATGCGCATGCATACATAGCACATGGATGATGAAAGTTAATAGGATATCGCACTACATACCTGTGTGATATGAAGTGGATATAAACATTATGCACGCTCACAACCATTAGATATGCGCACACATACATAGCACATGGATGATGAAATAGCATATCGCACTACATACCTATGTGACATGAAGTGGATATAAACATATGCAGAGACGGTGATGAAGCAATAATATACGAATATAGGGATGCATACAATGACAAATTAATTTAATTCAATGAGGACATGGGGAGAGGAGCTGGTTGGTGTTGCTATGACAGGACTGAGCAGTCATTGTGTTCAGCAACTGAACAGCAAATGGATGTAGTGGGCTAGGGGGGTTGTACTGACTGCTGTGGGATGTGTGTGATGGTGGGGGGTTAGAAGTGTAATGTGTTGGGTGGTGGCAGGAGTGCTGTATTAAGATAGAGAGAGATAAAGAGAGAGATAGAAGGATGAATGGATGGAGAGAGAGACAGTTAAATACATACATGCACACATACATGAATAGATAGATATGATAGATAGATATATATATGTATATATATATATATATACATGAATAGATATAGATAGATAGATAGATAGATAGATAGATATATAGATATATATATTATATATATATATAGATATTATATATATATATATATATATATATTATATATATATATATATACATACATACACACATACATGTATACACACATACATGTATTGATGGTAGTCCTTCGAATCCGAAGATGACGTTAGCGTTTCTGCAGCTCATCGATGTACGCGGAGGTGGCTCTGCAGCCCCAGTCTGGAGACGCAGAGTCTGGAACAGTGGGGGCACTGGAAGTCCGTTGTCGTGATCACTGCTGCTGCTGCTCTGTGGTGTTGATCCCTGGCGGCAGTCAGCTTTTGGCGTCGAGTACTTTCGAAGTGGTTAGCGGCTTTGTGAATTGTGGCCCGCCACAGAGGTCGGTCACTGGCGCACTCCTCTAGTTCTTTTGGTTTGAGTTCGCACCACTGGAGGTTTGATTTGACCGAGTCCTTGTACCGTTTCTTGGGCGTCCTTGGTTTCTCTTGCCGTGCAGAAGCTCTCCATACAGCAGTCGCCTTGGCATACAGTGCTCTTCCATACGGATGACATGCCCCACCCATCGAAGCTGGGCCTTGATGAGCATGGACTCGATACTTGTAGTGTGAGCACGGTCCAGGACCTCGAGGTTGGAAACCGGTCCTGCCAATGGATTCCGAGTATGGAGCGAAGAGCTCGCATGTGGAAGTTCTCCAGCTTCTTGACGTGTCTGCGGTACAGTGTCCAAGATTCGCACCCATAGAGGAGAGATGGCAAGACCACTGCGTTGTAAACTCTCAGTTTTGTAGTCAGCCGATGTTGTGTTGAATAAGCACTCTGTTGCGGAGTCTTCCCAGCGCCTGGCTTGCTTTGCTGATTCGGGCATCAACTTCCCTGTCCAGGGAGCCATCACAGGAGATAGTACTTCCTAGATATCTGAAATGTTCAACGTCCGCAAGCTGGGAGTCGTCAATGACGATGGTGGGTGCCGAGGGGTTGGTGTTTGGTGCGGGTTGGTGAAGCACCTCAGTCTTGCCGAGGCTGATTGTCAGGCCGAAGAGCTTGAAGCATCGGAGAAGCGGTCAAGCATCGTTTGCAGATCGGATTCTGCATGGGCCACCAGTGCGCAGTCATCGGCAAAGAGGACTTCTTGAAGGAGATCTTTGAAGCTCTTTGTCTTGGCAGTGAGGCGACGAAGGTCAAAGAGGGAGCCGTCCAGACGATAGCGGAAGTAGACTCCCTTCTCCAGGTCTTGGACAGCGTGGGACAGCATGCAGGTGAAGAAGACGTTGAAGAGGACCGGAGCTAAGACACAGCCCTGCTTCACGCCATTGCTGATCTCGAAGGCTTCCGTCACGTTTCCACTGGAGAGGACCTGGCCGGTCTGCCATCATGGAAGAGCTTGATCATTTTCACAAACTTTGGCGGGCATCCAATGCGCTCGAGGACTGTCCAAAGAGCTTCCCTGTTGACCGTGTCAAAGGCTTGGTCAGGTCAATGAAAACAGAGTATAGGGGCATGATTTGTTCGATACACTTTTGCTGAAGCTGTCTGACAGCAAAAATCATGTCGACAGTGCTTCTGCGGGTCTGAAGCCGCACTGCGCCTCGGGAGGTTCTGCTCGGAAACAGTGATGAGTCTGTTGAGGATGGCTCTGGCAAAGATCTTTCCAGCAATGGAGAGTAGCGAGATGCTCTGTAGTTCCCACAGTCGGCTTTGCTTCCCTTGTTCTTGTAGAGGGAGACATCAGGGCGTCACGGAAGTCATCTGGCATCTTCTCCTCCTCCCAGATACTCCGCAGGACATCGTGAAAGGCTTTTAGGGCGTTGGGGCCTGCCGCCTTGTAGATCTCAGAAGGTATTTCGTCCTTTCCTGATGCTCTACCGGAGCTCGTCTGGAGGATTGCTTTCTGGATCTCTGCAATGGTGGGGGGTACTGCAAGTGTGTCTTGTATCGGCTGCTGAGGGATCTGGTTCAAGGCATCCGAGTCGACTGACGAGGGCCTGTTGAGCAGGTTGCTGAAGTGTTCTTGCCAGCGCTTGGTTAGTACTTCTTGGTCCTTGATCAGGGTTGCGTCGTCGGAGGACAGTAGCGGGGAGCAGCCTGATGCTGAGGGTCCGAAGACTGTCTTCAACGAGCCAAAGAATTTCTTGGCGTTGTGAGAGTCGGTGTAGCCTTGGACTTCAGTCGCTTTGTCCTGCCACCACTGGTCCCGCATCAGACGTAGGTCGGTCTGCACTTTGGCCTGGAGAGTCTTGAATCTCTCGCGTTTGGAGACGGACGATGGGTCATTCTGCCACTCGATGTAAGACTTGTTCTTCGCATGGAGGGCTTCTTTGATCTTCTCATCGTTCTCGTCAAACCAGTCTTCATGGGCTCTGATTTTTGCTCCGAGGACCTCTTTTGCAGTCTCAGCGACCATGTCCTTAAAAGAGGACCATTTTTCTGTTCCATCTTCAGGGGTCAGACCGTCTTGGAGCTTTTCTTCAAGTAGTTGTTGGAACTGGGAGAGGCAGGGTCGGGTCTTTCAGTCTGGCGACATTGTAGGAGGCCTGACAGTCCTTGGTCGGTTTCTGTGTGGCGGTGGTATGTGCAGGGTCATTACAGCCCTGACCAGCCTGTGGTCAGTCCAGCATTCAGCACCTCTCATGACGCGGGTCACCCGGACGTCCTTGATGTCGCGTTGGCGTACGATGATGAAATCAATCATGTGCCAGTGTTTCGACCTGGGTTGCATCCAGGTGGTCTTGAACTTGTCCGCCAACCTGAACAAGGTGTTGGTGATGCAGAGGCTGTGTTCCGCACACTTGCTGAGGAGGAGCAGCCGCTGTCGTTGACCTTGCCTACTCCGTGTCTGCCGAGAAACGCCTTCCCAGCTGCTATGGTCTCTTCCTACTCTGGCGTTGAAGTCCCCAAGGATGACGAGTTTGTCATTTTGAGGAGTTGACCTGATGGCCTGGTCAAGTTGTTCGTAGAACAGCTCTTTGGTGTCGTCTGGGCTCGTGAGCGTGGGTGCATACACACTGATGATTGTGGGGTGTCTTGACTTGCTGAGGGGGATACGCAATTTCATGAGGCGTTCATTGATGCCAACCGGGAGCACAGGTATGCTTTTGAGCAGGGCGTCCTGATGGTGAATCCAACGCCATGGATCCTGTCTTCGGCTTGTGGCTTTCCCTTCCAAAAGAAAGTGTATCCACCTCCCTCTTCTCTTAGGGAGCCTTCATCAGCAAGTCGGGGTTTCGCTGAGTGCAGCAATGTCTATTCGGTATCGCTGGAGTTCATTCGCGACAAGCGCTGTCTTCTCTCCGGTCTCGGCGTACTGGCTCTGTCCATTAATGTTCGAACGTTCCAGGCTCCTAAAAGGAGTTTTCTTTGCTTTTTCTTTTGCATTTTTCGACCGCAAAATGGATGAGTCTGTCAACCGCGGTAAGCTGACCAGACTGTAAAGGGCAAGCATTTGTTCGGGGCACCTTTTCTAGCCCCCTCCCCATGCGGGGGTGGGCAGTGCTGTCCTAAAGAGGCTGCCCAGTCGCCCACGGGTGCTGCCGGACTCTCCTGTTGCCCTCGGATTCAGGAAAAAGAACGACCACCTTCCCATGGACCGCCTACGTGCAGGATTGTGACTACAACTGCCAGTGGTCATCTCCACCTGTTGCTTCGCCACGTGCCCATCGCCGCAGGACTTGAGGTGTGTGCGTTGATCAGATCGGTGATGAGTTGCATAACGGACCTGTGCGTGAAGGTTTTATAGTGGGAAAATCGTTGCACGGGGGTAATCCCACTCTCTCGGCCTGGGGAGCCTTGATCCAGTGGCACGGAGAACTGTTACGACGGGAGACTGCCAGGCTGCAGTGGATGACCAGGACTTCTCAGGGGTGTCACGTCCATGCTCGTAGCGCTCCACAACACTTGCTGCCACCGCCTTCACAACCGTTGGATCACCGATGATCTCTTTCGCTCGTTCCGCCGGGAGTCAGTCTTCACATGCAGTAGGGCTGACACAGCCCGAGCCTAACTCACCGAGGGTTTCAGACCCGACGGCTACCCACACCTGGTTTAGCCGGCCTGCCAAAGCCGTTGCCCGGGGAGTGGCCGCTGTTGCATGCGACGGCTTCTAGGAGCCACAGGTGTGAGCTGAGTGACAGGTGAGGACCAGTGGCAGGCGAGCTGCCCTAGAAAAGGACATGGCAAGCCCCCCCCTGCTAAAGGTACTACCTCTCCCTGACACCCCATACCCCAACCCACCACCAACCACCACCAACAATACATACACACATACATACATACACACATAGACACATACATGAATAGAGAGATATACATACATACATACACCACATACATACATTCATACATACATACATACATACATACATACATACATGCATGAATAGAGAGAGATATATATATATACATACATACATACATACATACATACATACATACATACATTTCATTACTACATGCTTTCATGCATACATACATGCATACATACATACATACATACTAAATTCATGAATCGAGAGAGATACATACATACATACATACATACATACATACATACATACATACATACATACATACATACATACATACATACATACATACATACATACATACATACATACATACATACATACATGAATCGAGAGAGATACATACATACATACATACATACATACATACATACATACATACATATACATACATACATACATACATACATTACATATACATACATACATACATGAATAGAGAGAGAGATACATACATACATACATACAGACAGAGTAGAGACAGACAGACAGACAGACAGACAGACAGACATTCACACACATACATACATTACACATACATACTTGCATCATACATACATACATACATACATACATACATACATACATACATACATTCATACATACAGGGGGTTGACAGTCAGGACACATGTACTATCCAGCCTTTCAAGTGGCTACGTGTGCATTGTACTCTAAGGAAATCGAAACTAGCCCTCAAGGATACCGTAGCCTAGCCTGTTTGTTCCACTGTCTAGACTTGACTGGCTAGTGTTACCGTGTCCCAGAGGTCAGTTACAAGCAGTGCAAACTCCCCCCCCCCCACTGCCCACCCTACCCCCAATCTCCGTCGGCGAACAGGAGGCCCAGTGGTACAGCACCATTCGCTGTCAGAGCTAATGGGGTTGAATCCCCGCGGTGCCACACACTAACAAAACGTGCAGTGTTTTCTGTCCGTTTTAGATGCTGTGGTTGGTCTCAGTGCATTGCACGATAGGTACTCAATGTCTGTGGTGCCCAACACGAATATGAATGATGCCCATCTGAAGGGGCTATCGTCATGGCGGTGTCAGATCACTGTGCTCAGATTACGGTGCTCAGTCCACTTTAAGATCGATCCTTAATCTACTGTAAGTTAGATCCTCCATCCACTGTAAGATAGATCCTCAATCCACTGTAAGATAGATCCTCCATCCACTGTAAGATAGATCCTCAATCTACTGTAAGGTAGATCCTCAATCCACTGTAAGATAGATCCTCAATCCACTGTAAGAGAGATCCTCAATCCACTGTAAGAGAGATCCCTTACGGGGTGGTTTTCACAACTAAGGGGTCAGGGGATGCGTGTGTGTGTGTGTGTGTGTGTGTGTGTGTGTGTGTGTGTGTGTGTGTGTGTGTGTGTGTGTGTGTGTGTGTGTGAACGTTAAACCGAGTGTAATTAAGTAACCTGCAGCGCAAAGCTTTTGGTGGGTGGGTGGGTGGGTGGTTGATTGGTTGGTTGTTGGTTGGTTGTTGATTGATTGGTTGGTGGGTTGGTTGGTGGGCTGGTTGGTGGATTGGTTGACTAGTTTTTGCAATCTCCCACAGCCAGTGCTAGAACCTCTCTCCTCCCCTCTCCTCTAACACTTACCCTTCTGCTCCCCACCCATCCCCTTACACAGAGAGAGGCAGAGACAGAGGGGGGCAGAGAGAGAGACAGAGACAGAGAGAGAGTGAGAGAGACAGAGAGTGAGAGAGTGTGAGAGAGACACACACAGGGAGTGAGAGTGAGTGAGAGAGAAAGTGCGAGACTCAAGACTCAAATGTTTATTCTAAAGGCCTAGCCCTTAGAATGGGGTATAATTGTGATCATGTCGCAGATTGACACTGACTTGATCATGTTACATAAACCTTCGCTCTGGAAATGCTTTATTATGATAAAACAAT
>CM031617.1:37663881-37668989 GCA_018398815.1 Conus ventricosus | reverse complement strand
CGGGACCGACTTTACAACGTTTGGATCACCGATGATCTCTTTCGCTCGTTCCGCCGGGAGTCAGTCTTCACATGCAGTAGGCTGACACAGCCCGAGCCTAACTCACCGAGGTTTCAGACCCGACGGCTACCCACACCTGGTTTAGCCGGCCTGCCAAAGCCGTTTGCCCGGGAGTGGCCGCTGTTGCATGCGACGGCTTCTAGGAGCCACAGGTGTGAGCTGAGTGACAGGTGAGGACCAGTGGCAGGCGAGCTGCCCTAGAAAAGGACATGGCAAGCCCCCCCCTGCTAAAGGTACTACCTCTCCCTGACACCCCATACCCCCCAACCCACCAACCAACCCACCAACCAACATACATACACACATACAACATACACACATAGACACATACATGAATAGAGAGATATACATACATACATACACACATACATACATTCATACATACATACATACATACATACATACATACATGCATGAATAGAGAGAGATATATATATATACATACATACATACATACATACATACATACATACATACATACATACATACATGCATACATGCATACATACATGCATACATACATACATACATACATAAATACATGAATCGAGAGAGATACATACATACATACATACATACATACATACATACATACATACATACATCTACATACATACATACATACATACATACATACATACATACATACATACATACATACATACATACATACATACATGAATCGAGAGAGATACATACATACATACATACATACATACATACATACATACATACATACATACATACATACATACATACATACATACATATACATACATACATACATGAATAGAGAGAGAGATACATACATACATACATACAGACAGAGTAGAGACAGACAGACAGACAGACAGACAGACAGACATTCACACATACATACATTCACACATACATACTTGCATACATACATACATACATACATACATACTACATACATACATACATACATACATACATACAGGGGGTTGACAGTCAGGACACATGTACTATCCAGCCTTTCAAGTGGCTACGTGTGCATGTACTCTAAGGAAATCGAAACTAGCCCTCAAGGATACCGTAGCCTAGCCTGTTTGTCCCTGTCTAGACTTGACTGGCTAGTGTACCGTGTCCCCAGAGGTCAGTTACAAGCAGTGCAAACTCCCCCCCCCCCCCCCCCCCCCCCCACTGCCCACCCTACCCCCCAATCTCCGTCGGCGAACAGGAGGCCCAGTGGTACAGCACCCATTCGCTGTCAAGCTAATGGGGTTGAATCCCCGCGGCCACCACACTAACAAAACGTGCAGTGTTTTCTGTCCGTTTTAAGATGCTGTGGGTTGGTCCTCCGTGCATTGCACGATAGGTACTCAATGTCTGTGGTGCCCAACACGAATATGAATGATGCCCATCTGAAGGGGCTATCGTCATGGCGGTGTCAGATCACTGTGCTCAGATTACGGTGCTCAGTCCACTTTAAGATCGATCCTTAATCTACTGTAAGTTAGATCCTCCATCCACTGTAAGATAGATCCTCAATCCACTGTAAGATAGATCCGTCCATCCACTGTAAGATAGATCCTCAATCTACTGTAAGGTAGATCCTCAATCCACTGTAAGATAGATCCTCAATCCACTGTAAGAGAGATCCTCAATCCACTGTAAGAGAGATCCCTTACGGGTGTTTTCACAACTAAGGGGTCAGGGGATGCGTGTGTGTGTGTGTGTGTGTGTGTGTGTGTGTGTGTGTGTGTGTGTGTGTGTGTGTGTGTGTGTGTGTGAACGTTAAACCCGAGTGTAATTAAGTAACCTGCAGCGCAAAGCTTTTTGGTGGGTGGGGGGGTTGGGTGGTTGATTGTTGGTTGTTGGTTGGTTGTTGATTGATTGGTTGGTGGGTGGTTGGTGGGCTGGTTGGTGGATTGGTTGACTAGTTTTTGCAATCTCCCACAGCCAGTGCTAGAACCTCTCTCCTCCCCTCTCCTCTAACACTTACCCTTCTGCTCCCCACCCATCCCTTACACAGAGAGAGGCAGAGACAGAGGGGGGCAGAGAGAGAGACAGAGACAGAGAGAGAGTGAAAAGAGACAGAGAGTGAGAGAGTGTGAGAGAGACACACACAGGGAGTGAGAGTGAGTGAGAGAGAAAGTGCGAGACTCAAGACTCAAATAGTTTTTTTCATAAAGGCCTTACCCCCTTAGAATGGGGATATACATTGTGATTCATGTCGCAGATTGACACTGACTTGATCATGTTACATAAACACTTCGCCTCTGGAATGCTTTATATAGATAAATACCCAACTGTTTAACTGTATTCTCATTTGATGATGACATTAACAAAACTAATTTAAAAAAAAACAAGGATTCTTGAAATATTTTTGTGGTAGGAATTGGTCTCTGAGGTCTTGTATATACGGGACAAGTTAATACAAAATGGATTTCATCTTCTTTCGAATTTCGACACAATGGACAAATCAGACTTGTATCACGTGACTGCCTGTAGCGAAAAATAATGAGAAGCAATATCAGACACACCAAATCTGAACTTAGTCATGATACGTTTTATGGGGTTTATCTTTTTTCATTGACATATAAACAGGTATACAGCGTAAATGACTAAACGCTCTATAAAATTCAAATCTGGTACGTTCTGCACATGTGAATTTCCCAGTTTTGACAACTACAATCAATTAATCTTTCTCGGAATACCCGAATAAAAACATTTATTCACCAACACCTTGGTTCATCCATACAAAACCGAAACCATGCGCATACAATTTCATCCGCACATTTGTCACCCGTTTTTCTTTCCTCTATTATCCAAGTCTAACAACATCTATACGCTTTGAGTGGCAATCTGTGTATCCTCCATCTGAACAATTTTAACCAATATCGAACACATTTCACAACAGAATTCAAATGCATGGGATATCTAGACGTTTCAACCATATATCAAATCATTTGGCGTTTGCAACGATACCCCCAGAAACTTCTTTAGAGCAAAAAGATGGATTTTTTCACAGTGCACAGCAGCAGCATCAAGGCCCCATATTTCAGCCCCGTACTGTATCACAGGTTGAATTTGGCAATCAAATAGTTTCAAAAACAAAGTAAGGAATCGTTTTTAGCAATGACAGTTTTTTCATAGTACACAATAATGCACTTTTTGCCCTACTAGCTAAATCCTTGCAAGCAAAGGCAAAACTCAAACGCGTGGAGAAGTAGATACCAAGATATTTATATACATTAACAACAGGTATCAAAGATCCATTGTATGTCTATCTTTCTCTCGCCGCAAGACATCCTCCCTTCCTAAATACAATTATATTGCTTTTTGCCATGTTACTTTTAACTGTAATGAAGCAGCACTCCTTGTAAAATATTTAACTGAGTCTGTAACCCAATCACTGTTTCTGATAACAAGACCACGTCATCACAAAGAGAAGAATGAAAATCTCTAGAACGTCATTTATAAAATTTGCACCGTGCCTTCCACGTTGTGTGATTTCCTGAGTCAGTTCATTAATAAATAAGGAAAACAAAACAGGGCTGCAAACATCACCCTGTTTCACACCAGATTACATTTAATGTAGTCTGTTAACGCTGCACCAGATCGCCTCTTGCCTTTACACATTCATACATACTTAAATCACATTTAAAAGTTTCCCATGAATACCGTTTTTCAACAGCACAGGCCATAATAACGTCCTGTTAATGAACAAAAGCCTTCTCAAAATCAATAAAGGCAACATATAAATTTACGATTTAAACAAAACTGTTTTTGGATAAATGCCATCAATGTAAAACATATGATCAACAGTAGTGTAGTTTTTCTTAAACCCGGCCTGGTATTCTCCTGTGATATTATTTCTTCTACCCATTCCTGTAATCGCCTGTAATAATAGCACTGTACAATTTACTGCAGACATTACACAAAGAAATACCTCTATAGTTATTTGGGTCATTTGCATCTCCTTTTTTATCAATGGAATAACAATGGATTCTGACCAAGACCTAGGATATATCCCATGATCAAACAAGGAATTAAAGAATGTAACCAAAAAAATCTAGAAATAAGTTTGATTCGCAAGCAGTTTTTAATATTTCACCTATAATTTCGTCTGGCCAGCAGCTTTCAGATGTTTTAACTTTCTGAGAACTACTAAAACTTCTTCTTTAAAAATGGGACGGTTTTAGATTGTCATCACCATATTCAGAGTCATTTACGAAAAATTTCATTAACCAGCCATCACTAGAGTCAGCGCTTCCTTCGAGCAAATCCCTAAAATGATGAAACCATGTTTCAAGATTTATATCATTTAAGGGTTGACTTCTTTTTCCTGAAATTTTGTGAACACAATCCCAAAAACCCTTTGACTGTTTACAGATTGGAGTAGTTCTGTCAACAAAGCATCGTTTTTATTGTTTTTCCTTTCTCTTTAACAGATGTTTATATTCTCGCCTTGCTTTGCAGTAAGACTCACGAGACGGCTGGGATAAAGAACGTCGAAATCTATTAATAAGTTACGAGCATTTCTTTTACTAACTAGGCATTCCGTATCATACCAGTCATCTTCTTTTGAATATTTTCCCACACTAATCTCTTTCTTCATACATTCTGCGGCCTCTTTCACACAACAATTGAAAACGTTTAGTGCTTCCTCGATGTTAGTATCAACCAACCTTACAGCTTCTTGCATAAGCACTTGCATTTCGTAAGAAAGAATTAAATTTTTAAACAAATCAACATGATCTTCATTCCATACAAATTTTTAAAACTGTAAAGCGCCTGTAGTTAATTTGAGAAGAGTCGTAATTCTGACACAGGCAAGTGATAATTAAATTCTAAAGGAAATGTGGTCTGATTCAATTTTCTCAGACACATACAACTCGCAACTACCTAAAATAATGGAGAACAAATCAAAAGACATCAAAAAATAATCATTCACACTGCTACCGCTGTCAGATATGTATTTTGTAGCGACCTTCAAGACCGCCCTTACACACACCATTTAGAATGCACAGTTTTAAAGCAGTACACATATTGAGCAGTAATTTTCCATAATTATTCAAAAC
>CM031617.1:37648881-37656381 GCA_018398815.1 Conus ventricosus | reverse complement strand
TTTCATAGGTTTATGTTCTTTCCTTCCGCACTTCATGTTTCTATCATTTATTCCCATCCCTCCCTCCCCCCCCCCCCCCCTCCCCCCGACTTATTTCCACCATCTCTATCTCCCTTTGTGCATTCTCCTTTCTCCCACCCTTCGCTGATTTTCTTTAGTAGAGTGAATTCATCGCTTTTGCAATAATTTCGTTTGACGTAAGTCTTGGTGTTTTAATGCTGGTTCTATTGTGTCTCTTCTTGCTTTATGCACATGGGAAATGCATTTGTTTGACTGCTGTTTTTCTTTTCTTTTTCTTTTTTTTTTTCTTTTTTTTTTTCAAGTTCATGCTGATGACCGTTTCCTTGATATCAAAATTCTCCGAATCCCGAAGGGGTGAAGGAAAATAAACATCATTCACTGAACGTTCATTAAAATTCTCCCTCCCCCCCCCCCCCCCTCACCCTCACAACCTCACCCTCAGCCTCTCCAGTCCCATTCCTTCGCCCCTGGGGATGCTGAAGACACCTTTTTCTTTCGGTGTAGACTATGTCTCCGCCTCCAGGAAATTCTGTAGAAGCAATTTCCTCTTCTCTGTCGCTCTCTTTCGATTCTGCTTCTTTGTTGGATTTTGGTGGTGGTAGTGGTGATGGTGGTGGTGGTGGTGGTAGGGTGGTGGTGGTGGTGTGGTGGTGATGGTGGTGGTGGTGGTGGTAGGGTGGTGGTGGAGGTGGTGGTGGTAGGGTGGTGGTGGTAGGGTGGTGGTGGTAGGGCGGTGGTGGAGGTGGTGTGGTGGTAGGGTGGTGGTGGTGGTTGTGGTTAATTTTTTTTCTCCTCTTTCCTCCATTGCTTTCTGCCTTGGTGAGCTGTTTTCCTTCTTTTCAATTAATTTTTTTTTCTTTTCTTTTTTTTATTTTTCATCACTTTTTTTTCTTTTTCCGTCTTCTTCCAATAACTCCCATGCCAGCTGTTACGCTCTGGCCAGCTAGACAGTGATGCTGTTCACGCTGCTCATGCTGCAGTCGGTATCAGCCAGTTGATCTTCATACTTGTCCCAAAGTCTCCAGCCCGCAGTGTGTAGACATCTGAGAGTATGACCTTTTCATGTAGATTTTTTTTTTTTTTTTTGCTGGCACAAGTCTGTTCTTTAGTTATTTGTTGACGACGCTTTCTGTGAATTCCAGGGCGGTAAATTATTAAGCGAGACGGCTGACGTTTGTAGCCTGAACTGGCTCTGCGAGTCGTGTGTACGTGCATGAGTGCGTACGTGCGTATGTGTGCCTCTGTGTGTGTGTGTGTGTGTGTGTGTGTGTGTGTGTGTGTGTGTGTGTGTGTAGTACTGTAATCTAATGCACATATCAAAGAGCGCGCACGCATGCACACGAACGTGAGCGTACACACACACACACACACACACACACACACACACACACACACACACACACACACACACACGCACATACACACGCACATACACACGCACATACATACACACACATACACACACACACACACACACACACACACACACACACACACACACACACACGCATGCACGCACGCACGCACGCACGCACGCACACACACACGCGCGCGCGCGCGCGCACGCTCGCACGCGCACACACATACACAAATACGCACGCACGCACGAACACACATCAAATAAATAACGTGAAAAAAGTCATACAACACACCTTCATTTATTGCCCAGAATCGTGTTACAAACATATCGTGAAGATCCCACTTCGTGTATCTTTATGTTCAGAAAATGTCATAACTCTTAAGGGATCAGATGTTTACGACATCGAATGGCCGTTTTATTCCCTTTTCTTTTCACCTTTCCAAAGTAAAGAATCAAAAGAAAAAGTAAAACAAAACAAAAACAAAAACAAAAACAAAAAGCACCAAAGCAAAATCTACAATCCAAATTTTCACGAACCGTGGAATCAATTCACATCACGTTCAACCACAACAAACGTTACCGACATACGTTCGGCCGGTGCCATCGCTGTCTTGGACTTGAACGTGACCATCCTCGTGCGTCCCCTCCCACGTACTCATTCAGCTACTTCTGCAGTACAGCGGTGGTGACCTGGGTGTTGAGGCCACACTCGCCGACCCCCCGCTTGATGAGGAAGTACCCTGAAGACCCCAGGTGTGACCCCACGAGTTCTTCACCTTCCAGTAGGGTTTGTTCTCCAGGAGGCCCTTCTCCACGCCCCAGCCCACCAGGAGCACCGCTGGGAAAAAAAAAAAAAAAAAAAAAAAAAACATGACGACATTTTTAGGCTGCCTCACCTTCTGCCATACGCCCGGGGGAAAACACACACACACACACACACAACACACACACACACACACACACACAGAGAGAGAAAGGCACAAAAAAAATTTGGGGGGGGGGGGGGTTTCGTATTTTCACTTTGAACTTGCATTGAAAACTCACTTTGACAGGTGCTTGCTCCTCATTGGTCGGTTTCTTTTTTGTTTTCTTTTCTTTCTTTTATTTTATTTTTTTTCGTTGTTGTTGTTGTTGTTGTTTTTAGTAGTGATTTGTGCTCTTGGAAGAAAAAAGAAATAAAGAGATAGCCTGTCACTTTGCCGGAAGCAGCGGACGAGAGAGAGAGAGAGGACAGATTTTGTTGATGGAGAAAGGACGAGATTGGCTAGGGGGAGAAGAAGAGAAAGAAGTTTACAAAGAAAAGAGAGAGAGAGAGAGAGAGAGAGAGAGAGAGAGAGAGAGAGAGGAGAGAGAGAGGAGAGAGAGAGAGTTGCACTCCCAACCGTTTGTTGGACATTGCTGATTCTAGGGGGGGGGGGGGGGGGGGGGCAAGCAAGCACCCTGTACAAGAGGAAGTGGTACTGAAACGGTGACAGCTTCTGTACCCCTTTCTGAGGCATGGCTATCCTGTTGCTCATTCCGGTCACCCCTTTACACAGCCACACCTAGTTTTGTCCTATCGCGGCCCAAACACCGGCAGTTCACAAGGAGCAGTCAACATCCAGTCATCATAAGGCAACCCACCAGAGAATCTGTACTACTGCCCATTGGTGTTCAGTCGTGCCTGTTTCCATCCAGCGTACGCAGGATACTACCTAGTCAGCCTCTAATGGGGCCGGAATAGCTCGGTTGGTTGAGCGCCGGACTCGTAATCTTGGTGATCCTGAGGATGCAGGTTCGAATCGCCGCTGGGCTGTTTCCTTACAAGGGGATTTTTTTCCCCTCGGAGTCAACATTGGTTCTGACTCCATTTCCCCAACAGTCCTTCGAATGAGACTATAAACCGAGGTTCCGTGTGTGAACGCACGCATAACATCTTGCACACACGTAAAATCCCATCACCAACTTTCGGAAGAGAAGGCCAGTTTGGCCGTTGCTATGGATGTCACGTTACGCCTAGCATGCACTCTGCGTGAAAAATGGAAAGAATGAAAGAGTTGTTAAATTGAGTGAACGACATTGACTGAATGACACGGATTAACGACTGAATGAAGCGCCAGCAGGCAGCTCTTCAGCCGGCTGTGATTATTTTACTGGCATTGTGGGATGAAAATCACTGCCATAATTATTTACTGGCATTGTGGGAAGGAAATAACTGCTATGATTATTTACTGTCATTGCTGGAAGTAAATAACTGCCATAATTAGTTTCTTGGCATTGCTCGAAGAAAATAACTTCCATAATTTTTTTACTGGCATTGCGGGAAGGAAATAACTGCCATAAATTTTGACAGAAGGGAATAACTGCCATAATCATATATCTACTGGCATTGCCAACGAAAACAATTACCATAATTATTTACCGGTACTACCGGAAGAAAATACCTGCGTGTGTGTGTGTGTGTGTGTGTGTGTGTGTGTGTGTGCGCGTGCGTGCGTGCGTGCTTGCGTGCTTGCGTGCGTGCGTGCGTGCGTGCTTGCGTGCGTGTGCGTGTGCGTGTGTGTGTGTGTGTGTGTGTGAGTGTGGTGGCCGGGGAAGAATAGTGGCTGTACTTGTCCTGTCTGGCCTCTAGTGTGTGTGTGTGTGTGTACACGACTTCCGCAAAACTTTCTCTTTTAAAACAAACTCATTTGCTGCTGTAAATTTTTTTAAAAAAAAATTCTTGGAATGGTTGCTTTTTTTTTTTTGCGTGAGAGGGGGGGAGAGAAAAAGGGGAAATGGGATGCGAAGGGAGTAGAACGAAGGAGACACGGATTTGAGAGGCGGCTGAAAGGAATGCCAAAGGGGAGGTGCCGGGAGGAAATTAACGGGGCGTGAGGTGGTGAGGCGGTGAGGTGGTGAGGCGGTGAGCGTTGGACAATCCGAGATGGCTGGCATGCTGACCATGGTTCAGAGTGGTGTTGCTGCATCCTATGAACGGGGCGAAGACCCCTCGCCGGTAGAACTGCAGCAGAGTGGCGTCCAGCGCTATGGACAGCGGACCCACCGACATCAGCGCCGCCGCCATCTCTGTTTCATTCTGCACGTGATCATTATGGCCACACGCCACAATTAGGATTGTGCTCTAACAACACTACATCATCCACGTAAGGGTTTTGAGGCCTGCAATAAATTTGAGCCAGCATTTAATGTTAAACCGATAACTGATCAAAAGAACAACTCCCCACCAATTATTTCCCTTGTTTTGGGGGATCTTCACCGATGAAATCACAAGCGATCTTCAAATACATGACCTTCCCCTTAGCTGACACACATTTCAGGCCTTTGCACTCAACCTATCACCCTATCTTTGCGCCAGCCTCAAGCGCACAAAATGATCCCATTCCTTTGACTTTAATCTGTCTGCTTGGAACCACCTGGCTTGTACCTTGATGGCCATATGAAAGGAAATGAGGAGAATCCATTTTCAGATACAATAAAAATTCTCAAAACAATCTATTTGCGCTAGTCTAGAAATACTCGGCTCCTCAAGCGAGGCCATGGCGCATTGACTTTTAGTGTGCAGCCTTATCATTAAGCTAATGAGCTCCTGCTGAAAAAAGTGAAAGCGCGGACGGCTCTTCACAACCAATCAGACAACGTTGCGATTTCTAGTGACAAGGGAGACTAAAAAGAATATTGGCTGAATGTTGTGTGGAAATCATTTCCCTTTGGCATTTCTGGCCCTTAATGCTCATGTTCATCGTGTTTCTAACGAAGATAGCATAGACTGGGAAATGGGTAAAAAGCTGAATTAGAAACAACAATGTGTAAACTGGGAACGGGTAGAAAGCTAAATTAGAAACAACAGTGTGTAAACTGGGAACGGGTAGAAAGCTAAATTAGAAACAACAATGTGTAAATTGGGAACGGATTAAAAGCTGAATTAGAAACAATAATGTGTAAATTGGGAACGGATTAAAAGCTGAATTAGAATCGGCACGTCTGAATTGGGGACAGGTAAAAAGCTATACTAGAAATGGCAATGTCTAAATTGGGAACGGGTAAAAAGCTGAATTTGAAGCCACATGGTGTAAATTCTGTCTTCGTTTTTTATTTTAATCTCTTTCATTCACAGACATTAACATACGTATCGAGCCACGTGGTTCACCGAATTTGTAAAATCCCTTATGGTTGGTAGAGATTATTAGCGGCTTAGCATGCTTACCCGAACACAGTTTACTCAATCAAGTTTTGCCAGATAATAGTTTTACCCAGTGCGTCATTATCCGTGCATAACCATCACATTTCGCCCAAATCAGATAGAATTAAGCTGTATCAAGTCATTGATTGTATTTCAGAGAGAGAGGGGGGGGTGCACTCATGCAGACATATATACACACAGGCGTACACTCGCACGCACGTATGTGCGCGCGTGCGCACACACACACACAGCGCGCACGCACGCTCGCTCACACACACACACACACACACACACACACACACCACACACACAGCGCGCGCACGCACACACACAAACACACACACACACACACACACACACACACACACACACACACACACACACACACACACACTGACCGAACGACCACCAGCTTCTCCTCACCTGTGAAATGGCTTTCCAATCCACCACCTGAAGGCCCTTCACAATTTACTGGGGTCCAGTTTGGCCTGGCAGCTCTCGTTCTTCAAGCACCACGGCACCGGCGGTCCACACAGAGTGCGGTTGAAGCCCTTCGCTTTGCAGGGGAAGCAAGTCCCCTTGCCGCCTCCCAGTCCCGAGCAGTTAGAAGTAGTCTTCCCATGTCTCCAGCCCGCCCTAGTTGTCAACGAGAGCAGAGATTATACATATACAGCTTTGGCTGAAATATCATGGAGCGTGTTCTGAGTATCTGTCTGTCTGTGTGTCTGTGTTCTTGCTCCATACACAAAGTCAGAATTTAGATCTGGTCGTCTTCAAATTTGGCATGGCGACTCACAAGCGTACAAGGCAGAACAAGATTCGTGCATATTCCAGTCCACAGTTGCAAAGCAAGCAGTACCAAGCGAAATGTATTCCCTGTTGCACTCAAAGCTACTAGCACAAAAAAAAAGGTGGGGGGGGGTGTCTTGTTGATTGTATTTGCACATAAAGTAAAGCAAAACATTTGGGCTGTCTCAAAGTCATGCACAACATGTCTTGAGGGATGAACTCTGTGGTGAATTTGTTTTGATGAGGGCTGTTGTTCTCAAAGATCTTACTTTGCATCGTCTGCAAGGCTTTTTACTCTCAAATCCCTGAGCCCAGCCTTAGCGTAGGAACACAAAGAGTCCACAATTCATGCATATTTCCTTGCTGAAATCAAGCATTGAACTAATTTGTTTAGACCCAGGGTACAAGGACACAGTCTTCTTTTTCATATTTAAAAATTCCTTTCCCGATCAGGGCCATTTTCATCGATTCAAACTACTATTCATAAACTATTAAACCTGAACTCTGACCTGTACGTTAATTGCGTTGTGAATCCCACAATAAGGTGAAGCGATGTTGGGATCTGGAGTGAGTCTAAGGAAAGGAGATGGGGGTTTGAAACAGGGGAAAGGGGAATGGGAAAGGGTGGGGGAAACGGGGAAAAGAAACGGGGTGGGTGAGGGGGGGGGGGGGGAGGGAGCCGGGAGGGACAGGGGGGGGGGATGGGGGTGGGCAGCTGGCGTGGTATGGTTGAGGAGAATGTGAATTTCGCACAGGGTAACTTAACTTTTACCTGAATGTGAATTTCGCACAGAATAATTTAACTTCACACGACCTTACCATTTATGATGGAAGGTTAAAAAAAAAAGAAAAGAAAGTTATGACAGAATGCTTTTTTTTGGGGGGGGGGGGGGGGGGAATCTTTGTTTCCTCGAGAGAGTGTAATGTCCGTACACAATAACTCCCAGTCATTGCCAAGAAACCTTTTTTTTTAAGTTTAAAAAAATGGTGATATCTTTTTCTTTTTTTTTTAAATTATTTGTGATCTCTTGCCTCTAAAAGACACTTCTCCTGTCTGCGTCGAAAATAAAGTGAATGATGAACATAAAGATGCAACGTTTATATCGTTTGTGTTGAAAATAAAATGGATGATGAACACGGCAATACAACATTTATGTCGTTTGTGTCG
>CM031617.1:37556381-37633881 GCA_018398815.1 Conus ventricosus | reverse complement strand
ATGACACGTTACACATAGCATGCACCTTCCCCGAAGTTGGAGTATGGCTGCCAAGATGGCGGGATTAAAAAAAAACAACTCCACTCCCTTTGTTGGGTTGATGGGATTAATCCTTGCCTGCCTATACAGGGAGTGTCCGCAGTAGTATCAGCCTGCGTATGCAGGGGGAAAAAAGGCAAGAAAATGCAGTGAAAGATAGGAAAAGGTGGAGAAGATACGAAAAATAGGAACAATATCCCGACACCCCTCCCCTTCTCAAAAAAGGAAAACATATGGAAAGTACGAAAAGGAAGGAAGAAAAGATTAGATTGAAAAAAGGTTGGAATATATACTGAAAAGTTCAAACAGGCAAAAAATAAAAACAGGATTAACATGTGGAAAAAGAAGAGGGGGGGGGGGGGGGGGGGGGGGGGGGAGCGTGGAAAAAAATTACAGGAAGGTGTGAAGAGGTAAGAAAAAAATCAGAAAAAGACAGAGAACTAATACTGGAAAATGTACAAAAATAAATCAAGAACAGGTAGGAGAAAGAATAAGGAGTAAAAGTCAAAGAAAACTAGGAAAATTCAAACGGGAAATCGTAAAAATAAGGGAAGGCACTGGAAAAGGTAATGGGGAAAAAAAGGGACGGTTAAGAAAAGATTTTGAAAAGTAGATAATGGGGGGAAAGGGATGGTTGGGAGCGGGAGTTAAGAAACGGAAAAAAAAAAAAAAAAAAAAAAAAAAAAACATGAGAGGGTTGGAAAAGTTCAGCAACAAGTTGAAAAAGGTAGAAAAGAGAAGGGAAATAAAGGAGGAGTGGGGAGACAAGGTTAGAGAAAAGAATGGAAAAGTAAGGGGAATAGGGGAAAAAGGGAAAGACAAGAAGGAAAAAGCTGGGGAAGAAGGGACAAAGATAGAGAAAAGGGAAAACAGAGGAAGTAAGATGTTAGAGAAAGAAGGGAAACGTAGAAAAAGTAGGAAAGGGGTAGAGAAGAGAAGGGGGAAAACAGGAAAAATGTGAAAGAAAGAAGGGAAAAGTAGGAGAAGTAGTAAAAAAAAAAAAAAAAAAGGTAGAGAAAAGAAAGGAAAAGTACGGGAAATATGGAAAAAGGGGTAGAGAACAGAAAAGAAGGAAGAAGTAGGGGAAGTATAAAAAAAAAAATGGAGAGATGGCAGAAGAGCAGCACTGTCTGAATGTAGCACAACCTTCGCAGTCCAAAATTCAGGCCTTTGTTATTTAGCAGATAGAAATTATCGGCAGGTTAGTAGGTAATGTTTATCGACAGGTATGACTATAGCTATCATCCGGCAGGACGAACTAGTCTGTGCTGTTGTCAGCATTCCTCACTGATACCATATCGTCCCGTGACCGCCACTGTTGCAGTGATGGTACAGTGACAAACAAGAGAGATAACAGTGGTTGTTTCTGTCAAGTATGAAGTACAATATAAGAGTAGCCTACTTTACTTTGAATTGTACTGTGTATTATTGCTCGCCCTGTCCCTGAAAAGGCGATAGCAACAGTCTCAATGATCTGTGTCTTGTTGCTGTGAATTTTTTTTTAAAGGATTGTTCTCCGGTTACTTTAACTCAAGCCAGACCAATCTTGATCCATTTCAATGTGCATACTTGCAGAACAGATGGACCCATCCACACCCACATCATGTCCAGCTACATTAGAAAAAAAAATCTAAGCTTTTTTTTTCTTCTTTTTCTTTTAGCACAGATATTTTTGTCCGGCTTTTGGTGTTATACAGCAGCCATGCCTAACGGCTGAAAAAAGATACAAAATTTAACTGTAAATAACGGGTAATTCTATAGATTGTTGACTTTCTAATTCTTCAAACTTGGTCCGTCCAATACCCAGCAACTATCTCATCACATAATACAATTTCAGTTAGTGCACCCCAAGGCACTGTCCTCTCTTCTGTTTTATTTACTTTGTATACAAATGAATAAGATTAACCAATCAGCTCTTTTGGTCAAATATTCAGACGACAAAGAATTATGATCTCCTACGCTTTTTCTGGCTATTTTCATAAACTTGTAAGACTTGTTGACTGCTGTGATGGTAATAATCTTTATTTGAATGTGGGAACAAAAGCAAGAGATGCCCATTGATTTTAGAAACAACCCAGCTACTATACCATGTCTGTTCATCAAAACTGTTTAAGTAGAGCACGTGGATGTTTATAGATAGTTTGGAACATTCTTTTTAAATCAGTTGATTTCTAAACAACATGTTGATCACATTAACAGGAAATGTGAGAGAGTACCGATTGTGGAAGCTTCGATCTTTCAATGTCAGCACTAATATTCTTAAATCATTTTACCTCTGCTTCTTAGCATCTGATTTGCCTTTATTCATATTTGTGCTGGTATGGGTTTGAGTATGAAATGCACGACTATTTGAGACAAAGTTGTGAATGTAGGAGAAAAGATTGCTGGTGAACCAGCCCCGTGGCGATAGTGGTTCGACGCGCGGGACTCCCCTGGAGGTCGTGGTTCGAATCCCTGAGATCTCTGGGTTTTTTCGGCCCTGACCAGGACCTACCCAGAGTTGAGTTTGCTGGACTCATGAAGATGGGACACACAGGTCGAACGTTTCAAATCCTTAATGGATGGTTTCTGAGAGTGTTGCTCAATTTCCTGACCAACATGCAGGGCCTATCTCTGGGCGTTGACGCCAGGATATATTATGAAAGGAAGCGTAAGTCGAGCCCTGTCATGTAGTCTCAGACCGAAATTGGAAATTCGTGCATCATTTAATATCCTCTTCTTGATCAGCATTAAAAAAAATGTCTCAAGTCTGTGGTCATGCCGTTCATGGTGACCTCAATTTATGTTCTTCCAGTTGTGGCTTGGTTTGCCTCAGTTTACCGGTTATCGCATGTCCTGGGTGATTGAACGGCACCTGGTGGCCTCGGATGAGAGTCACTCCGCGACTCCGATCTAACAATTAATTCCTGCGAATATAGTGGTGATCCGCGATATTCTGTAGGAAAGCATGAACACAACATTACTCGGACAGTCAGTGTTACTAAAGTGGTTGCCTCTTGAGCACTGACTATGCTCCCTGTGATTGTGTCGGGGCTGGCGGGCCGCTGGGCTTGCTGTGGACGGTTGTCGGATAATAACGGTGTCGTGCACTGCTCTGAGGTGGCGCAGTTGGGACACAAAAAAAAAAAAAAAAAAAAAAATATAGATAAATTTTAAAAAAAAAAAAAAAATAAAGATAAAAAAAATAAGGAGATTGCTGGTGAAAGACAGAAGAGCCATGTGAGCTTCACGAATGTCGTGCGACACGCAAAGCAAGGAAGACCACATGTAAGGAACCCATATTTTAGCCTGCTTGTTTGAATGTCTCCTCGAAAGACACACTATCGGACATGTAAAAGGAGAACTGTCCGATTCGAGAAGTTTATGCCAACTCTACGCAAAATTCTGAACCACAGGCCGAACTGTTCTCACAGAATACCATTCGTACAGAGAGCAAGATGACGTACGTAGGCTACTGTC
Organism: Conus ventricosus; assembly: GCA_018398815.1. Taxonomy (NCBI): domain Eukaryota; kingdom Metazoa; phylum Mollusca; class Gastropoda; order Neogastropoda; family Conidae; genus Conus; species Conus ventricosus. The sequence continues at coordinate 37,630,383 of CM031617.1, read as the reverse complement.
TTCAGAAAGACGAGACAGACAGACGAGAGACAGAGCAGAGATAGAGAAGAGAGGCAATCGTCGGGATAAGGGGGCGTGTGCAATGCCATATGCATGTCCCACTTCTTTTGCATTTCTGTTCATGTTTTACGTGCCCTGGTTTGTTTAGATGCCTGTCTGTGAGTAAAAAATGGATGATGGCAAGAATGAGTGGCAGGGTGAGGAGAGCTGTATCACTATATGTTTGTAAGATATATCTTAATTTGCAATACATACTATTTTTACACTCGTTTCCATTTATATCAGTAATAAGAATTAAACATGCACACTGCTAGCATTTGAATTTTTTCATGTACAAGTTCGTAATGGTTATGTACACGAACACTGCGTAATTCCCTTCCGAAATAATAAAAGTTGATTTGATCTCACAGGCAGAAAAATTCCTGTGTAGTGAACAAAAATAAACTTCTACAACAATTACAATTATCCTGTACATATATCGATTAAAATAAAAGATAGATAGAACCAATTGCTGTCCAGCTCATCTGGATCTTCTTCCTACTGACGTATATGATGGTAACCTGTCTGGCCGAATTCTGTGAACTTCCCTACGATTTGTAGCCGATGAAACCTCAACTCACCTGTTGCCTAAACTGTCTGCGGGTGAGCCTTGTCCACATCGTTAACCAATGAGGCCGATGTGTATTTTTGTTTGTTTGTCTGTTTGTTTAAGGGACCCCGCTAGGACTTTGCAAATAAGGCAGATCTGCATTTTGTTTGTTTAAGGGACAACACTAAGGGCTATGCAATAAGGCCGATGTGATTTTTGTTTGTTTAAGGGACCTCACTGGGACTTTGCAATAAGGACGATGTGGGTTTTGTTTGCTGCAGGGACGATACGTGACTATGCTGCAATATGGACGATGTGTGTGTGTGTGTGTGTGTGTGTGTGTGTGTGTGTGTGTGTGTGTGTGTGTGTGTGTGTGTGTGTGTGTCTTTGTTTCAGGAGCCTCACTGCAACTTTGCAATAAGGACAATGTGGATTTTCTTTGTTTCAGGAACCTTAGTGGGACTTTGCAATAAGGATGATGTGCATTTTGTTTGTTTGTTTCAGGCAATAAGGATGATATGGGTTTAGTTCGTTTAGTTCAGGCACCTAACTGGGACTTTGCAATAAGGACGATGTGAATTTGGTTCATTTGTTTCAAGGTCCTCACTGGGACTTTGCAATAGGGACAATGTGGATCTAGTTCGTTTGTTTCTGGGACCTCACTGGACCTTTGCATTAAGGACGGTGTGGATTTTGTTTCTTTGTTAGTGAAAAACGCTTCGTCATCTTTGCCAGTCTGGAGATCTTAACTGGGAGGGTCTTCACTGACAGAACCCTCTGTTGCCCATCAGCAAATCTACAACAACTTGAATATTTTCTTTCTTTCTTTTTTATTAGAGGACCATTTCAGTGTACTCAACACATACACAATCACATGGCCATGTTACATGAAAAAAATTCAGTGTAATATAAATTTAAAAAAAATTAAAAACAAATGCAATGTTCCTGATTTTGCACCCAAGACCATACTTGACAGCCATGACTCCATTGGAATGAAGACATAGTTCCACAGATGGTGCATTCAGACAAATTATCCATTATTAGATGACTGGATGAGAAATTTAGAATGCAGAAAGTAATTTAACAGGCAAGCTGTTTGCATCCATCAGAAGTAAATGCATAAGATGAAAAGAAATGTCTTTTACAAAATGAATTGCATATATTTACATTTAAGACAGTTTAAAAACTAAATAAACAAATTCTGTTCACACACACACACACACACACACACGTTCACACACACACACACACACACACACACACACACACACACACAAAACACACTTGTTTCATTTTTTCTTCTATTTTCAGACACACACATCTCTGCGGGAAATAAAAATCTATGTTCTGTCCCAGAACTAAGTTGTTCATCTACAATGTTAAAAACCATTACATTCAATCACCAATGCATAACTTGGCTCATTAGCTAAAGAAATTTCTCTACACCATACACATTCTCCAATTGGCCGGGTTAAGCATATGAGGCAACCCAACTTACAACCTACCAAAAAAAAATAAAAAACCTTGATCTCTTTACATCAACAATGCTTTCAAGTGAAAGAATCAAGACACTCCGTGGATCTCCCACACGACATATTTTATTTCCTCACCAAACCCGACCTGTAAGCTCTAGTAACAACTAATGCCAGATCTACATCAACAATGCTGATACGTGACAACAGCACAAAATGTAGCATTTTGACATTTTAAGTGTAGCATTCCAAATTAAGCTTAGCACTTGTATGTGATATCACTGAAACAACATAATGGCAGACTAAGAAGACAGAAATCTTGCTAGTACGACACAGTTTTGATTCAACCTACAGTAAATCAAACTGGCCATACACAAGACTAGTTGATAAGGTGGCAACATAGCAATAGTCTTCAGCAGTTTCTCTTGTGCTTTTTTTCCTTCTGTTCCTTACTCAACTTGGCCATTTTGAGTTGAACTTAAAATCTACAGTCTAAAGATCCAAGTTACCTCAGTTTCGTTTAAGCTGCTGCCGAGTCCATGGACCATCCCCCCCCCCCCCCCACCCACCTACCCCCAACACCCACACCCAGCAATCCCCTATCTTCCTAAATTTGCTTTTGTTTTGTTTTTTGTCTTTGCTTTTTCTTTTGCAAAGCGAGACGACTGCAGGCGGAAATCTAAACAAATCTTAAATAAATGTTAGCGAACCGCCCAGAGAACGTGGACAAACGAGTCACAAGACAAAACACAACGCGTTTCGACCTCTTAGGTCTTCGTCAGGTGATATATAAACGAATAAAACAACGAAAATTCACTTAGCTTTGATCGCTTCAGATCACTTTGGGTTCAGCGCAAGGAAGAAGGCCTTCTTCCTTGCGCTGAACCCAAAGTGATCTGAAGCGATCAAAGCTAAGTGAATTTTCGTTGTTTTATTCGTTTATATATCACCTGACGAAGACCTAAGAGGTCGAAACGCGTTGTGTTTTGTCTTGTGACTCGTTTGTCCACGTTCTCTGGGCGGTTCGCTAACATTTATTTAAGATTTTTCTTTTGGTTTTTTTGTTTGTTTTGTTTTTGCTTTTTTTTTTGTTGCGTTTTTTTGTTTTTGCCTTTTCTTTTGTTTTTTGTGGGGTTTTGGGGTTTTTTGCTTTTTATTTATAAATTTGTTTGGAGCATAGCATTTCCTCACAAGGTATAGCAGCGTCACACTGTCAATGAATCTCAGCATGCTATGCCAAAAGGCATAGCACTAGCCAGCTCTGTATCAGAGACCTAAATAATTTCGAAGTTTGTTTAAGGTCTGTACATAATATGATGAGACTGATCGAGCTCTTTATTCAGATTTCAATTAACTTGTTACTGAAGTTCCCTGCATAGGCGGGCCAAAGTAGTTCCAGGTGCACAACGTGAGGAACTGGACTGACTGATTACATCTTCTGTGTTCCTGCACATAACTGAGAAGACTGAGCTGCCCGACAGCCTGCTACAACTAGGACAGGCAACATGTGTCTTGCCAGTTATAGTTTAGAAATACTACACTGTATGGCTTATAACATATGGTGAAAGAAGCACTGAAACTGCAAACTGGAACACCAATCAAAATACTCGTGCATGTCTCAATGATGCATTCACAAATTTTCAATTACAGAAAAAATGAAAGAAATAAGACAACAGTGGAAAAAATTACAAATGTATGATAGAATAACTTCGAACAAAATAAAACATCATTGTATGAAATCAGGACGTTTGGTGCCAAGCATTTCAAACCAGTCTGCATGAGAACAGGTGATGTATGGCACGTCAGGTCAGCGACATTCAGGCTCCTGCTGTTCAACCCTTAAGGCTGGCAAGAAAAGGTCTCTGGTTGTGGTCATGCTTTTTTCACCTCGCTCACAGTATGTTGCAGAGGGAAAGCCATGTACTTATCCCACTCCTTCCTTCCTCTTAACAAAAAAGAACAAAAATGAATGCACAAATTTTCTGCAGCCAAACCCTAATTTACTACGCCCCAACTTTGCGAGCTTTTCAAATGCACTACATTTTTGTCACACAATCAAAATCTGTGTGCAGCTTTCCATCCCCATTTGCTTCGTTCACCCTTCTGCCTTCATCACCCTTTTTCCCTAATGTCTGTGGTGTGAACTCATTCACCCCACGCATCACAAGAACACACTGTCTGGTTTCCATGGCAAACGCACCATATGTTCACTAGTTTTATCATGGACATGTCTGTAAACCTTATTTCAGAGTTAAACGCTCTCAAATAATGTTCTTTTCTTTTTTCCCTCGCATTTCAAATGTTCTTGATTCTGCATACACACACAACATGAACACTAACACACTGACGGCTTTGTCACCTCCTTTCAATGTCTGTCATAGACAACAAACAGTCCCCCTGATTCTGCTTATACAACATGCACACAATCTCACTGAAAGCTTCGTCGCCTGCTTTCAATGTCTCCGTGACAGGCAGCAAACGGTTCCATGATTCTACACACACACAACATAAATACAACCACAATAAAAGCTCTGTCGCCTCCTTTCAATGTTCTTATCAAAGACAACAAACAGCTCACCGTTGCTTCAGTCTGTACACATCATAAATCGTCACAGTTTAAAGGCCATGGTAAGAGCACTGCACAGGTATCACAATTACTCTGGGAAAGCATCATATAATACAAAAACCACAAAACCCAGTCCCAGCGATGGCAGCGGCTCTTCATATGACCGCACATACCATGATAGGATACATGTTCATCTTCTGAAGCAACCACCAATCACTGTTGTTGCGTTGTTGTTGTGTTGGTGACCTTTGTTTGTCCTGGAGCGCTCTGTTCCTGACCAGATGATTCAGTCAATACTAAAGTTAGCTCCAATCAAAACATCGATGAAAACAGTGTACCTGTATCTCCACAAAATATAATGATCAAGTGCCTGGACTACAAAAAAAAAAAATCATAATTACTCCAATTACGGTTACTTGTTCCATCGAATTGTTCTTCATTTGAACCAACCTAGTTTAGTCTCTGGATTTCACATTCTTCTGCTGAAAAATCGACAGTAAAATGGTGACGGTTTACTCTCTGTGACCCACAAAAATGCGACTTAAGTGTCTACAACTGCAACAAAGAAAGATGACAGTTACCTGACTCTACATCGCAAGCTAAAACTCAAAGGCCTGTATATTCAGTGTGAATAGCAAACTAAGATGATGGATGCCAACCCCCTGTCAACTCTGTGCCTGCAACAAGCTCCGGCAGAGGGAAGAGGAGACACAGAGCACAGTAACAGACAGTCCATCCACAGACTGATAGTCTCCCCTCTTCAAGCAGTGCCACAGAAGTCCTGAAGTGAACCTACAAAGCTTAGTTTCAATGAGACAGGAGCAGAAAGAATCACTCATTTTCATCTCCATAATATGAGACAACCTTGTCTTCAACTGCCATGAACATGTTGTGACAGGAGTTGCCAAAGTTGTTATCTGAAGGGAGACTCTTCCATTGTAATGGTAGGTGGAAATGTTTTCATTTTCGGGGAGCACGGCGACGAGCTCTGATGGCAGTGCTGCGTGGTTTGGGAGCTGCTGTCACGGTGCCAGTGGTGAACATATTGGGTTGGCCTCCAGCACCTTAACAATCACAAAGAGGAAAACGTTTCATGAGTAAAGCACATTATATATAGATGAGCATATCATTGGAGAGAAGGTGATTACATCTAGATCTGCGTAAACTGCAGTTGATATACAAGCAAACGCACACACAGCAACACTGAAACCACTTTTTTGCCAAATTTACCTTAGCTTGCACGCGCGCACACACACACACACACACACACACACACACACACACACACAAACACACACACACATGCACACGGAGCAGGTATACAGAGATGCACATGCACACAGAGAGAACGGCAGGATTTCAGGTCTCTCAAACAATAAGTTATTTTGTACCAAAATAAAGAAAAATTAAGGACAAATGAGAGGGCTATGCAAAACAAAAAAGAAAAAAATAATTTTACAACAAAAAGTAGATTTAATAATAAATATATACACTTCCCTGTCCAAACACATGGCATGGAATATCGCCGTATCACCAGGATCCAAACAAACAAACAAAATTGAGAGAACAGGGAGCTAACTTCGCCTCCATACCCACATAGGCAGTAAAACTAAAAGTGATAACCCATAGTGATTTCACTTCACTGCACCATGTTCAAACTAGATGTTTTCACACCTGGCTGCAAACACAACTGAGGTATCAAGGGCAGACACGAGTAGACGCCCAGGTAGCAGAAACTTTCAATACTGACTAGGAGACTTGCCAAGGTAAATAATGATGAAACCAACTGTTGAAATGAAACAGCAACTGAACGTGATTTTGGGGCAATCATCCGCTGAAATTTCCATTTGACAAGATCAAGAAAAGGTTGCTTCCGCATCCAAAACTAAGGAGAGCTTGAACAAGCACTTTTGGGAATCCGTTGCACTGAAAAACAACAGAGTCTGAATTCCAAGAACACAGATGTGTTCGTCTTTCCACGAAAAGGAGAGAGAAAAAAAAACCACTGCTCTAGTTCAAATATGGTGCAATCAAGTGAACTCACTAAGGACGATCACTCTTCCTACCTGCACTGGATACAGAGGTGAGGTTAGCTCCCTGCTCTCCCTTTTTTTTCCTTTTTTTCAATATCTTAATATGATGTTCTGAGCCAAGTGGGGATAAGGCATTTGTCTGGATAATTAAGTGTGAGAAAAGTGAAGAAAGACTCAAGGATACTGAACATGTGCTAATGAAATCAAAGCCAAGGCTCTCCCAGACCTGTCTACCTCAAAATTGAACCATTAGTAGTCCATGGAGTAAATTTTCGTATTCCATGATTTTAAAAAAAAAAGAGAGTATTTTTCTTACCTTGAACTTTAATATATATGGATCTTATATTGCGCAATTCTTGCAGCCAACTCACTGCATTGTACTCACACTCAAACCAACTAGCACAAGTGCGCTACACACACACACTGCACGTATCTAGTTGACCATCCCATCAAAAAAAAAAAAAAAAAAAAAAAGTTAATTATTATAATGCCCGCCTCCCTTTCACCACCACCCCTCCCACCCACCAACACACAGTGACAGTCACACACATGTATACCCTTCACACAGTTTTCATTTTCCATCTTTTTCTTCTCTTTGTGCTGCCACTCCATTCCCCCCCCCCCCCCCCCCCAACCCATTTTTGGGGTGTGGAGGTGTGGGTGGGGGGAGTGGAGCTAATTAACAGTAGAAGTTAACGTAACAGACACACCTTGAGCAATTTTGCTGTCACTAGTGTCAGAAAACATCTTGAATAGGGAACAAGACGATCGTTCGTTGACAGGGACAGATTCGCGTTAGCCACCAGCCTACACATCATGATCATCATCTCGGCGTTTGTCACCTGCTGCTCCAGGTCCCCGACTAGACTTCGCCTCGGTCTTTTTCAATGCTTGTAAACTGAAGGTGCTCCTTTCATCACTTCCGAATAGTTTTTCATGTGATTTTGATGAAACATGCTTTATGCAGTCATTGCGCCCTCCATGAGCACAACTAAAACGAGTTTCACCCAAAGTGCACCACACAAAAGTTGGACCTTTTTTGAGCTTGGGAGTAAGCACTTTCAAGTTTGCATGGTATGCATTCAGGAAAGTCTGCTCCCTCGTTTTGGCAACACGTAATTTCGCTGGTGGCGGCAATCTCTTAGTGAATATCTGTGTCAGTCGCTCACTATGAAAGATAACCGACCATGGTGTAAGCCAGTATGCGCCAACTGGAACTAGGGACAATAATTTGCGTCTTTGAACAGGAAAATAGTAGTTAATTTGTTGTATGTTCCAGTCATATTTCATAAAATACGCTAAAGAATCGTAGAGTAGACAGGTCTGCTCTCCCTACATGGTTCCAGTCCGATATGAACTGTGAAACAAAAACCAATTGGTAAACACAGTGACAACCGCAGGGCAATTATACAAAAGTTTATATCACCCAACAAATCACATAACCCGACACCCTATCTTGTTACTCACAGAGAGACAGTGACAGACTAACATACCTCAACATATCACACACACACACACACACACATACAGACAGTGACAGATTCAAAAGCACCATCCCGTGCCTGAATAGGATAATGGTGCTTATTTGTATTGGTAAGCATGAGAACAATACTCAAGTTTATGCACAGTGCACCAGGTGCCACAATACATGTATGCCAAGTCTACACTTCAGTTCCATTCTTCATATTGTGTGAGACCGAGTATGTGTGTGGGCATGGATTTAGTGTAGTTTTATTACAACATCCCAGCCGACTGGAATGGCCTTATTATTAAGGCTGCCACTTTGTCGACATCTTTTTTTTACGCAGACGTCTAAAAAAAAAAGAGAAAAAAACGAAAAAAAAATCACACACACAATTCATGCCGACTTTCCAAAATCTGCTTTAAAATCTTTCTTCCACAAAATCCTAGATGAGATGAAAAATGTTTATCTCATTCAGAAACTCAAAATTAAATCTGGTCAGATATCTCTGAACAAAGTTTATATTATGGAGTCTGCTGACCTCATGTTAGTCTCAGCGCTTAATTAATACCATGTCCACACACCACCTCACAAATTATGAAAACATACACACACACTATACATACACTAGGACTCACAAACATGTACTCTATGCACATCATGACACACACCCATTAGCAGCTTAAAGCACCCCCAGCCCTGAAAACCCTCTGTGTGATCGACTCGACTATGATGTTATAATAAACATCACAAAATCCATGCCCACACACATACTCAGTCTCACAATTACCGAATGCAAACACTCAAATGAACACCATATTTCATCACTGCAACAATGAATACATCCACAAGCAGGTTCATGTTGTTGATAGCCCAGTCAACCATGAACTTGATGAAGGGCCCCAACAGTGCCACTTTCACAGGTTCATGCATGCCCATTCATGCACACATACTCAACACACACACACACACAAATACACACACAAGCATGTGTGCTGGCACACGTACAAATGCACACACACACAAAGACATATTAACACCGATACTCACCAAAATTGAAACTAGGCCCTCCGCCGACAGCGGCACTGAAATCAAACCCTCCTCCACTGTTAGCACCAGGATTTGTGGCTGCTCCAAAGGTGAACCCCGTCGACTGCTGCTGTCCCCACCTGCTCCAAACACAAAGGCCCCTCCACCCCCAGCAGAGCTATTTTGGTTTCCCGATGCTCCGAACACTGGTGCAGCTGGGTTGGTAGACTGAGATGACCCAAAAGCTGGTGGCTGGCCTGCACCGCCAAACGGCAACGCTGACGGTGCCGTGCCTGACCCGAATGCTGGCGCCGGTTGGGCAGCTGCCGAAGAAGCACCAAAGTTGAAACCAGTAGTGGCAGAGGAACTTCCGAAGCCACTGAATCCTCCGGCTGGTTGGCTCTGTGGTGCGCCAAAAGGTGGCGGGGCCGCTGGTTGTTGGGAAGGGTTGGCACCACCGAACGAAAACCCTGTCCCTGCGCTGCCAAAGGGGGAGGGGGCTGCTGTCTGGCTGGAACTGACCTGACCAAAAGTGGGTGCCAGACCAGGCTGACCAAATGTGCCAGTGGGCTTGGAACTGGCCGCACCAAATGAAAAGCCACCCGAGGATGTAGAGGTGGTAGCCGGTGCACCGAAAGAGAAGGCTGTCGACCCTGTGGGGGTGGTTGACATGGAAGCAAAGCCAGAGGAGGCCGAGGTGGTGGTGGCAGAGCCCCCAAAATTGAACCCAGCGGTCGATGACTGCCCGAAGTTGAAGGTGCTGCCACCGGCTGGCTGGCTCTGTCCCAGACTGAAGGTGCTGGTGGCCGTACTGGGTGTAGGACCAAAACTGAATGTACTGGCGGCTGTGCTGGTTGTCTGACTGAAATTGAACAAACCCGCACTTCCTGCCGCTGTCGTGCTGGTTGGCTGACCAAAGCTGACTAAGCCCGCACCACCGGCCGACGTGCTAGCCGGCTGTCCAAAATTGAATCCTCCAGCCGTTGGCGGCACCGCAGTGCTGGAGGTGGTGCCGAAGCTGAAACCTCCTGCAGCTGCTGGAGGAGCTGAAAATCCTGTTGATGAGCTGGTGGATGGCTGACCAAAACCCAGCGCCCCACCCCCAGGGGCTGCAGGACTCAGCCCAAAAGAAAACCCACCAGCAGTCGCTGTGGTAGCGGTTGCCGTAGAGGAGCTGCTCTGACCAAAGACTGACTGTGCTGAGGGAGCGGATACAACACCAACCCTCCAAAACCTGACGACGCCAATGAGACGGCGGTAGGGGTGGTGCCTGCCTTAGGTGTGCCGAACAAGTTCTTGGGCTGGAGACCCTTCCCTCCTTCAGCACCCCCTGTGCCGAATGCTGTGGACAGCTGGGTAGACTGACCAAAGGGAGATGACACACTCTGCTGAGATCCTGTCACCAGCGACTGGCCAAGAGAAAAACCCCCGCTGCTGGGTGCAACTGAACCAACACCACCAAAGGTGAACGGAGCTGACCCTGTGGTCGGAGCTGCCAAGGCTGTCGATGTTCCAAATGTGAAGGCAGAAGAGGAGACTGGGGCTGGGAAGCTGGACGCAAAATTAAAACCTGACGGAGGCTGAGAGGCAGCAGTAGCTGATGCTGTTGTCGTACCCGGCCCACCAGTGAAACTAAAACCCGTGGACGTCTGAGGCGCCGACAAACCTGACTGCCCTGAGCTCGACGCCAGCCCGAAATTGAACCCACCGCTGGTGGGGGCGACAGTCCCTGCTGTGCTTCCCCCTCCAAGTGTGAAGCCCCCTCCTCCTGCAGTTGCCAGGCTGGTGTTTGAAATGGTGTTCCCCCTCCCAAACTGAAACCACCAGCCTGTGAAGAAGCAACACCAGCACCTGACAGTCCACTCCCTGTGCCAAAGAGGGACTGCGTCACTGCAATAGAGCCAGGACTCACCGTCGTTACTGTCCCAGGGACCTGACTGCCCAACGCAGCAGCAAAATTAAATCCTCCAGCCACAGAGGTAGCACCTGGCCGAGAGCTGCTGGCAGACACACTGCCCAGGGAAAACCCTCCTCCCACAGAAACCTGGGGTTTTCTGGCATCCTGGGTGGAGGAGGAGGTGGGAGAGGTGGCCGCCCCAAACACTGGCTTGAATGTGTACTGAGACTGTGACCCCGCAGTGCTGTCCGCTTTAGACACAGAACCCACAGATGGTGGCAGCAACGAAGAGGCTACCGTTGCCGACGCCAAAGAACCCACCGAGAAACCGGTTGAAGACATCAACGACGACGATGAAGGTATGCCAGACATGGATGCCAGAGCTGCAGCCGCACTCATGGAGGAGGCCACCGGGACAGGAGCGGAGGTAGCACTGCCAGGCAATGCTGGCCCTCCTGTGGAACATATAGGACTGCTGCTGGCCAACCCCAGTGCGGCACTCGCCCCTGACGACTGCACCAGCCCAGCCACACTGGTCACCGAACCTGACCCCAAACTTGCAGACGTCACAGCAGCAGTGGAGGCAGAGCCTTTGGCAGCGAGGAAAGAGAGGAGGGGAGTGGTAGACGAGGCCGGGGAGGAGGTAGAGAGGGGAGTGTTGAGGAGCTGGTTGAGCAATGGGATAGTGGCGGTGGTCACAGGTTTGCTGGTGGTGGTGGTGGTGATGGTGGTGGTGGAGAGAGATGGTAGCACTTGCGCAGCGGTGGTAGCGGTGACGGCGGTGGTGGTGTTTGTAGTAGTTGTAGACTTGGCTACAGTATCTGCAAAACGAACAGATATAAGTATCACTGCAGTCTACATAAATGTCAGCCAGGGACAACAACTGTGACAGACCTCCTAAGGTAATGAACAGACAGTGAGAAAGCAAGAAAAAGTCTTTGATGCCAGTCTGATGATGAATACAAAAACATTGATATAGAAGGGAGTCAACCATCATTTGCAAATAAATCAAGAAAGGATTAAGGAAAAAATGTTTTGGAAAAAAAAAGTCGTTATGAGGAGGTTAATGTAGCTCAGGCAGACAAAATAAGTCTTTACATACAGGGACTCTTCACAGGGAGTTCTAACAGTTTTGATGTGTGCGCCATGTCACGCTTGACTGGCCATTATTTTCTTCAACGAGGGTTTGTAATTGCTTTCTATTTCATGGCATCAATTATATTAACTGATCCTTCATGTCAAGATACTCACCATATTCTTCATCTTCATCTAAAAACGCCAACATGGCTTGAACACGAATGGCTTCTTCAGCTTTCCTGTCCTGCTCCAGGTCAGCTGGGCTGGCTATGGCCACAGGTCGTATCTGAAACACCGATACCAAGACAGCTACAACCATTGTCAACAGACACGTCATTCACATGTCTGATATCAACTCCAAATGCATAGGCATGTACAGGGTTCCCACAGATGTGACAAACAAAACTCCATACTTTTTCCATACTTTTTCCATGGCTTTTCATCATTTTTCCAAACCCCAGAATGTGTGTGTGCGTGCACCTCTGCATGTGATTACCATGCTAAACACATCAGAAAAAAACTGATTTAATGATAGCAGGGCATTCAATACTTACCAAAAAATTTAGTGTGTGTGTGTGTGTGTGTGTGTGTGTGTGTGTGTGTGTGTGTGTGTGTGTGTGGTGTGTGTGTGTGTGTGTGTGCACGCGTGAAAAAGTCTGAGAGACACAGAGAGAGACAGAGACAGTGCTTGCCTTATACCACACAAAAATCCATCTAACTAGAGTGTAGATGAACATGCTGACTCAATGCCTTTAAATACCTCTCACGAATCTATCCAACTAATGCACTGATGGACAGGTTGAGTGAATTTCTGTAAATCTTTACAAGACACAACTAAAATACTGAAGAAAGTGCTGACTCAATGCCTGTAAATATCTCACACAAATCTTTCCTACTAAAATCAGTCAACTAATTTCTGTCAATATCAGTCTCAAATATTTCCAACTAACCAAACTATTGATGAACTGGCTGACTGAATTTCTGTCTTTAAATTTTTTTCTTTTTTTTTTTTCTTTTTTTTTCCCCTCAAAAAGGCACAAATACTTCAAACCATTGCACTGATAATCAGGTTGACTGAATTTTGACACATAATCTGCTCCTGACAACAGCAGTAATGAACTGGTGGGATTAACTTTTAGAAACATCAGAGACACATCTATTTTCTGACTACAGAACTGGTTGACTTAACTTCTACAAATATCGAAGACAAATCTTTTTCTGACTTCACCTCTGATCAACGGGTCGCCTAATTTTTCTTTAGCATTTGACATAAATACTTTTCATACCACAACCCCCCCCCCCACACTGGCTTCAAACTGGGAACAGCTTAACTTCAGGAGTCTCTGACTACCAGCATGTTATCTAACCATCAATGGCTTCTCATACTGCCTCCTTTCCACTCCTTCCCCTCCCATGTTCCCCTCTCACCACCCTCTCCCAAAATGATGGGAGTATTCATACATACATACACAAATTTCAAATTAAAAAAAGCTTTCATACTGTATGTTATCTTTTTAATTCCACAAAACTCACAGTGGGTAATTTGCGCTGAAGAGCAGGGTGGACATCTGTTTTATGCTTAGTTGCTTGCTCTGTTGAGGTCGGTAGCACTTTCTTTTGCGGAGAGGACGTCCGAGTCTCCTGCGACAACAACATACAGGGGTCAGTTTTCACTTATGTCTCTTGTACTGTAAAACTTCACACTGAAGATTCTTCCAGTCAAGACTCCCCACTCTCTCAAACCCAGACTGGTATTTCTCTTTGCCGAAGATTCTTCCAGTCAAGACTCCCCGCTCTCTTTAACCCAGACTGATATTTCTCTTTGCCGGAGCAAAAACTGCATATGTTTTCAACCCTCTGCTGAGCGTAGAAAGTATCAGTGTAAGGGCATCACACGCAACACAAAGGGCAGAAGCGTTACTCTGTATCCATAGCAGTGGGCTGGGAGGATGACGAGAGACACCACTATGTAAGATGGCAAAGCCAAAGGCTGGAGAGGACAGAGTGGCAAGAGAGCAAAACTAGCTGACATTTTCTGATGCAATTCTTCCTTGTAAAGGAAGAGAGAAAGAAGCTTCTTTATCCAAAGTGAAAGCGAGCTTAAAAGGCCATTTGAAAGAATCCATAAACACAGAAAAAAAAACTCTAAAGAACAGAAGGAGGGGGGGGGGGGGGGGGGGGGGGGGGGGGGGGGGGGGGGCACATTCCCACACCAAAGAAAAGAAGAAAACTGAACAATGTTTGAATATGATTCATGAAGCGAACTTACTAACAACAATCACTTTTTCTGCCTTAACTGGTAATGAAGGCATAGTCAGCTATCTGCTCTCCCAAATTTGGTTGGGTTTTTTTGTTTGTTTTTTAGGATTCTGATAACATACCAATGCTCCAAGCCATGAAGAGATCAGGCATTTGTTCGGACAGGCAGGTATAAGAAAAAACAATTTGGGTTATCCATGCATGAGCGCACGCATGCACACACGCATGCATGCACCATGCACACACACACACACACACACACACACACGCGCACACACACACACACGCACACGCACACACATACAAAGGGGAAATCCACAGAGAAGTTAATGAACAGGGGACAGTATGTCAACTCTATGCAGAAGCAGTCCTACAACTTACCTCGCTAACTTGTTGCTCTGTACGAGTGTAGGAGGTGTCGGTCATTTCACTTGTGCCAGATGCTGGCGAGGGAGATTCCCTGGAAACAGTCACGTATTTCAAGGTCGTTACATCGTGTCTACACATTCACAGGACAGGAAAACAGACTGGTGATATCTGTTCATGTGTGTCCGTGTATGCGAGTGTGTGTGCGTGTACTGTGTGTGTGTGTGTGTGTTGTGTGTGTGTGTGTGTGTGTGTGTGTGTGTGTGCGCGTGTGTGCGCGTGTGTGCGCGTGTGTGCGCGTGTGGTGTGTGTGTGTGTGTGTGTGTGTGTGTGTGTGTGTGTGTGTGTGTGTGTGTATGAGTCTGTCTGTCTGAGTATGAGTATACATGAGTATACAGATGAGGAGTTCCCTGCTCCTGGCTGGTCAGTCCATGCAAACGCAACCTCAAGCCAAAAGGCAGCTCTGTCAGCTGTCACCTCCTCCCCATCCCAGCTCACATCCTCTTAAAGCCTAAACAGTGTCTGGCATGCTGAAGAAGGATTTTCTTCTTTTTTTTCTGGCTCCCGACCCCTTCTCACCGGTTTGGTTCAATGTAAGGGTCTGCATCAGGCACACCTGTGCAGGTAGGTCATAGGTAGGTGAAGGGAATGCTTGAAGCTGATCTGGCTGGAGGGACTGGAGGACTGTTAACCCATATAATCTCGTAATTTCATTTGCCTTGGCCTCTCACAACCAGGCATGGGAATTGACTGAAAGGGAAAACTCTGAAATCTAGGGGGGTCCGGGGGCATGCCCCCCCGGAAAAAATTTTTTTTCAAGATCAAAATCTGTGCAATCTGGGCTATCCTCACTTCATTTTTATGGATTTAAGAACATAAAAAAAATGAAGTAAATTAGCATTAAAACAAAACAAAAACAATTTTCACACAAAATGTTTTTATTCAGTTCTATGAGTTTATCTCCAGCTGACTACAAAGATCACACAGGCTCAAAAAACAAACAAAACAAACAACAAAAACAAAACAACAATCAACCAACCCAGCCAATCCAAACAATCACCAATCAACCAACCAACCAACTGGTCAACCAACCAAACAAGAAACACCCCCACACACACAAAAGAAAAGTTAAGCCTGCACACATTCACTTGAAACTGGTTACAGACACTGGCACCTGGCATTACCTCTAGAGCTGAGGCAAGCATCTCTGAAGAGAAAACAGGAAGGTATTTGAAGTTTACTGCTGAGAAGACTGTCACACAAGCAGCTCCCTGTTTACTGCTGTCACTGAGAAGACTGTCACACAAGCAGCTCCCTGTTTACTGCTGTCACTGAGAAGAATGTCATACAAGCAGCTCCCTTGTTTACTGCTGTCACTGAGAAGAATGTCACACAAGCAGCTCCCCTGTTTACTGCTGTCACTGAGAAGAATGTCACACAAGCAGCTCCCCTGTTTACTGCTGTCACTGAGAAGAATGTCACACAAGCAGCTCCCCTGTTTACTGCTGTCACTGAGAAGAATGTCACACAAGCAGCTCCCTTGTTTACTGCTGTCACTGAGAAGAATGTCACACAAGCAGCTCCCTGTTTACTGCTGTCACTGAGAAGAATGTCACACAAGCAGCTCCCCTGTTTACTGCTGTCACTGAGAAGAATGTCACACAAGCAGCTCCCTGTTTACTGCTGTCACTGAGAAGAATGTCACACAAGCAGCTCCCCTGTTTACTGCTGTCACTGAGAAGAATGTCACACAAGCAGTTCCTCAGCGCCCAATCAACGTTTCCAGTGTTGGTTTGAGAAGCTTAAATCACAGCATCAATAATAGTAACATGAGTTCAGTTTTCTGCCTAAGATTATAAACACTGATAAAAATAAATCCATTGACAAAATCATGGTGATAATGAAACCACAGTTTTGCTGTTGTTTTTAACTCACACTTTACTCTAAGTAATAGTCATTAGTAAGACTATCAACAAGTACACCATTCTGCCTGAGAAGATTGTAATCACTGATTATATATGGTAAAAAAAAAATTACTGATAAAAATGGTAATAATCACACCAGTCTTGCTGAAGTTTTGAGATCACACTTCTGTGACTGATAGTGTCACTATCAATACCAGTGCACTATTCCTATTTCTTCAGAAAATATGCCAGTGTCTTCTGAACCCTTTTCACTGCAGGTGCAGCTGGCTCTGGCAGACTGATGGTTTCCAAAATTTCTAATTCTTCATGCTGCTGTTTCTCTCTCTCTGGCTCTGTTGAGATACTTGCACTACAACCCTCAGATGTACCAGTATGTCTCCTCTGCTTTTCCTCCTCCTCTGGTTCTTCTGTTCTAGTCTTCTCCAGCCCTTCCATTCTCTTCTTTTTCTTCTCAGGCTCCGAAGAACTTTTGGTCTTTGCTGGTCTTTTACTTGCTGTGGTGCTTTCTTCTCTGCCCTGCTCCAAAATCTTTTGCTTCTCTGCTGTTTTTGTTGGGGGGTTCTGTACAGGTGCGCCAAGACTAACTCTATTTTCCATTGATGCCTGCCTGTTGTCTTCCTTCCTCTGTACATTGCTTGTCCATGCTTTCTGCATCTTGTCGCAAAGCTTTTTAGGAACTGGCTCTTGAACAGGGTTTGCTGCAGAGAAAAACTCAACTGAAGTAGTCTTTCTTGCTTCCAGACTGTATCTCACTGTCTGAATGGCAGCGTATGTCTTGATGTCCATCCTGCTGCTGCCAGCATTCAAGATCTCCCCCATGGTACTGAAGGATGCCTCCACAGCTGGCCCATGAAAGCACTCAGCAATTTCTTGGCAATTGCTGTCAGCAGAGGGAATTCAACCCTATTGATCTGACCCCAAAACACATCAATGGGTGTTCCAGGAGCGGCTTTGGGAATCTTCGTAGATGTGGTGTAGCTGTCCACCTCTATTTCAAACTGATCTTTGTCAGTCTCCTCAACCAGTGTTGTCTCTCAAGAGCTTTGAGGTACCTTTGAACTGTTGATGTCCTTCTGACAGATGGGTCCAGTGCAGCACAGGCTTTCAGTACAGGGTTGTTGACAGGCATCTTCTTCTGTAGATTTAATGCGCATGCCTTGTATGCATCTCTAAGTTTGTTCATGAAGCTCTTCTTGTGGCTCAAACCTTCCCTGGTGTTCAGTAGGTCAGCAGCTTTCACTGGAACAAAGATGTCCGATTTCTGGTTTGCCTCCTTCTCAATTGCAATTTGATGAGGCTTCTTCGACAAACATTCTGGAGTCAGAAAACCCTTGCAAAAGTCGTTGAATAGTTCATGCTGTTTGTATTGCAGACGATGCATCGATGGCTCTTTCTGCTGAAAAACAGTACATATTTCTTGAGGCTTGGCAGTACTGAAATGTACACATGAAGGGTGCACAAAAGTTCTATCCTGTTGTCAAAAAACTTCTCAAGAAGTCGAGCCTTCCTGTCTTTGCCTTCTTTTGTGAAGGTTTTGAACTTGGACCGCAGATACTGTTGAATTCTTGTGATGCTGTCTCTTCCAGTGGCAGACACTTGGCGTCTTTGCATTATCTTCTCTACAATGTCAGCTTGCAGTTGACAATCTTCTTTGGAGAGAAAACTGTAGTAGAAGAGGCAGTATGCGTCAAACAAGCGAACTGTGTCCACAGCAACATCAAGGACTGAAAGCCAGCGGTGGGGCACATACCTCTCTGGAGTAGTGGCCTTAATTCCCAACACACGACAGATGTCGAACAGCTGGTCTTTCAAATCAGCACTCCATTTGAACTCAGTGTGGAGATCTTGCATCAAAGCTTCTGCAATACCTGTGAAAGGTTTGCAAAATGCTTTTGCTGCGTTATGAGCATGGTGACAGGTGTCTCCGTCAATGTCCAGTAGACCTGTAACTTTCTTTCGAATCAAGGTCTCCAGACGTCCCTTGCTTCCTCTCATTATGGCAGCAGAATCCATCAGCACGGAGACCAAGTTCTTCCACTTCAGGCCATGTTTGTCCAAAAGTTTGTCCAATTCATCAAGAAGAATCTGTGCACTGACCTTTGTGACGACAATGGCATCAAGGTGATTTACCACAACTCTGTTTGCTGATGATGAGAAGTGGGAAACCAGTACAGCAAGAACTTTCTCATTGGCCTTGCTGGTAGCTTCATCCAGATTTAAGCTGAATGGAGTTGTCCTTAATTCCTCCAGAAGAGAGTCCTGAAGAAATGGGGCAAGGCCTTCTCGAAGCTTGTATGAAGCAGTGGTGCGGTCCATGCTCAGTTCCTTCAGGGCAGACTTGTCACGACTTGCTGTCTGTGAAACATACATTCATAACCCCAATCACTCTGCTGCTTCATCAACCCATATATAAATTACATACATGTATTGACTGATATAGATTAAATCTTTCATATCACAGTCAGTCATACTGCACAAAAACATTCTAAATTGCCTGTTATTAAGCTGACATTTTTTATTGATAAAGTGAATAACTTCATTTATCTGTGTCAATGTTTCTGTGTGCAAGTGTGTTGGGACAGCTGGCGGCGCACTGAGTCGATTGAAAAATTGAGAATTTGCGCCTTTCAGAACTCTTTATTATTATTATTATTATTATTATTATTATTATTATTATTATTATTATTATTATTATTATCAGTATTATTATTATTATTATTTAAAAGTTTTTGTAATTTGTGTAAGCACACCCCTAAACTGCAAGTCAAAAGTCCTTCACAATCAGTGGATCACAGACAAAAACACTGCAAAGATCCTCAATGGGTGAAAAATACACACACACACACACACACACACACACACCACACACACACACACACACACACACACACACACTCTCTCTCTCTCTCTCTCTCTCCTATTTTTTATTAGCAATAAGTAAAATTTTATATTTCAGTAATGTGTAATTTAAGCTAAAACAGTTCTTAAAACCCTGATAGATTACAAACATACATCACTCAGGAATGAATCTGACTTACTATATAACCTGTTCATATTGGCTTACTTCAGTACTGACAAAGTTATGTTTTATTAACTTACCTTGGCATAGGCTATGAGGTCTGGTACAGCACTAAGGGACATCCCCTCTCCGCAGCAAAGGCAAGAGTCATCGCTTCCAGATTGCTGACCCTGTCCCTTACAGGTGTCAGCGGCACTGAATCCACTGGCTTGACTACAGCAACATCAGCTTTAAGTACAGCAGGATCAATGCCATAGGTGCTATCATGTGGTTCAGTTCCTAAGCAACAGACAATAAAATATCATTTAATTTACATGTTTTCTGAATGAAAAAAAACAAACAAAACAAAACAAAACACACACACACACACACACTCACACAATGACACACAAACCCTCACCTATCCTTATCTAATGTAAAGCAGCCACCCTTTTAGTTTGAAACCTGTTGTGTCTTGCCCAGATGCATCTTTTCTTATTAAAAAAAATCCTTGAAATGCTCAATCTTGATGAAATTATTATATTCATTTATTTATATTCATACATGTATACTAGTACTTATTACTAGCAGCATCGATGGCTAACAGCTTGGGATTTTTTATTATTTTTATTTTTAATATTACATCAGTGACAACCAGATTGACTGATCTAACATCTAGTACAAAGCTGATCCTCAGTGTGAATTATGATCTCCTATCTGGTACTCATATCTTTTACAGAACTTCACTTTGGAAAAGATTTTTTTTTTCATCACCCCTTGTTAGTTTTCTACCCCTACTGGATCTTGTAGGCTATCTAACATAAAACCACATGTACTGTGTTAGTGTATCAAAACAATTTTACAACCACAATCAAAAAGATTTGAAAAATAATAATCTCAAATCTGGCAAGTTTTAAGTAGATTTGTACCCCCACCCCACCCCTCTTTTCTTCTTCTCTGTAGGCAGCCACCTTCAATCAATGTAGTACATCACACATGCCACATGGTACATGTGCCTGTATATTCTCTCTTTCCTGCGACCCCCCTCCCTCAATTACACACATGCAAGCGGATAACTAGTATAATACTTGAAGTACATCTTACCTGGCAAACGTTGATTACTTTCCAGAGACGCACACTTATCCAGATGCTTCTTTGAGCGGAGATGGTCAGTCAGTGTTGAAACACCACGACTGGCGTAAGATACGTCTTTGTTGCAGACAATACACCGTGCAGCTCCACTGATATTTATCTTGCGAAAGCGCGTCCCAAGGCGCTCCTTCTTTACTACATCTCCGATTTCCACCTCCACAACTACAAATATCCACTCCCATTTCCATTTATTTGGGCACTTGTCTTCGAACGGATCGCCGAAGTTTACCACACGACCAAGGCACGCCATGTTGAATAGTCTCGATCGTCCATACCCAAACTTCCGCGAGAACGAGAACAGAGAACGAGATAACGCTCGCGTTAGTATAACTTGGTCTAGGCCAGCCGAGACTAGTTCAGCAACAGCTAAAACCGGTGCTTTATATTTTTTGTACCCCAGATTTTTTTTTTCGCGGACGCAATTTCGTTTTCGCGGAAAGCAAATTTTACTGCCGCGGAAATCAGCGTTTTCGCTGACAATTCCCATGCCTGCACAACACTGGCTGGAAGGACTGCAGGACAGGAAATCCACATAAGTGAGCCCTCTCCTTCCAGAGGGCGCCAAGGACACTCCCTACGAATCTGCCAATATGGTGATCCTGACAGAACCAAGCCAAGAACACAGACATGGACAGGCAATCGAAACTGAAGTCACCATGAGAACAGCGCATGAAAGGCCACAAAATCTAAGATTTTTTTTTTTCTTCTTTAATGCTGATCAACGAGAATGAGGATGATGAAGATGACGCTATGGATTTGCATTCTGGTCTGAGACTGCATGAAAGGGTTGTACTCTATGCTTACTTTCATAATGTATCCCAGCATCAACCTGGCTTAAGAGGCACAGGCACTTGCAGTGTTGGTCTGGAAATCTGAGCAGCACTTTCAGAGGCCCGTCTGTTCAGTGGATCAAACTCGACTATGTGGTCCCAGTCTTCCCAAATGAGCACATGGCAAACTCAACTCTGGGAGAGCCAGTCGGGGCAGAAGAATCCCACAAATACATGGTTGTGACAGGAATGGAGCCCACAACCTCCAAGCCAAGGTGGCTGATTACCAAAGGACAGTTAACCCACGACCACATCATTCATTTGTGATACCCTGTCACAGCAGCAATGGCTTGAAGGACCAGACGGCAGTTCGCCAGATCCATTTACCTTTTCTGTACATATTCAGTATTCATGACACAGCTCTTCAGCATTTGGGAAAAAAATTCAATATTTAAATACAACATGATACCCAAAGCTAATTTTTCCAGTGTGTACAATTATTTTAATTCCAAGAGGTCACAGATTCTCAGCTAGGCATGTGTGCATGCATGTAAATGAATAAGCGCATGTATATATGCCTAGGCAGCACAGGTGTGTGTGTGTGTGTGCATGTATGTCAGTTTGCCCCGACAATGCATGTCTATCAGGAAGACCAATACCTGTTTAAGTACAGTTCATCTGCACAGCTGAGTCAAAGTGCAGTAATTATGTACATGTGTTAAGTGAATTTCCCTGACATCATCTCAACCTTTATACAAGAACCTCCTTCACATCCAAAAGCTTCACTCGACCTGCCAGTATCTACGTTGTCAGATGTCCGCAGGCGGGCGTCTTTCTTCTGCTGGAGCAGGCTCATCGTGCTGCCGGCTGTCACAGTGTAGGCGAGTTTTGACATTGCATCTCCAAAAACTAAACACCAATGCTCTAAAGCAAAGGATGGATGCCTTCACAGCTCAACACCAACAACAGAAAAGGCCTTACATGTTGTAGGCCGGAAGTGCGATGCTGATCAGCACTTGATGACAACATTTCCCTGATGAATATGACACAATCCATTCAGCATGAACATCACCATTACCCTGGCCTCCCTCCTTACCCCCTCTACTTCTCCCCTATATGTTCTCTCCTCCCGCTCTAAAATTATAAATGGGACTGGGAGGGAAATGAAAAATCACACAAATTTCATTAGGTGTGTTACATTATTGACAGTCCCTTAGTTTCATTTGATGTGAAACCCTGCAAACCACTACAGTTTTGTTGTTGTTTTTCATCATTTTTCACTAAGTGGTAACAAGAAGCACACTTTGCTTACCGTAAGAAAATCAATATAAAGACCCAGACAAAAGAAAAGAACTTTTGTTTTTAAGCAGGTGAAGATACAGGCAATGAGGATAAGGTGAAAGGCAAAAAAGAAAGAAAGCAGAAAGAGAAAAAAACTGAATAAGAAACAGAAACATAATGACTATTTCCAAAGCGAAACAAAACCACTATTTTCATAAAAAACAAGTTCTTTTTTTTCTCAGTTTTATTTCAAATGAACGAGATGATGAAACCAAAAAATCTACGAAGAAAGCAGAAAAAAGAAACTCAACTGAAAATATTCACACACACACACACACACACACACACACGCAACACACACACACACACATGCACACACACACTACCTCCTCAAACAATCTCACTTGGCTGTCACTGGCAGCAGCAGACTCTTCTGCACTCTGTCTCCTGTAAGAACTTAGCGAACTCAGGATGCGACTGTTGTTGTGCCGTTTCTCTCGCTTGGCCAACGGCTGCACGTCACTGCACTGAGTTCATCCATAGATCCCCGACGTGGCGCTGAGGAAGGTCGCTTCAGGCTGAACGGCTGGAGTGGAGCCAAGGGAGAGAAGATGTCTGACTGTGCAGACAAGTCTGGTAACTTGTCAGGCATCAAAGGCATAGAGACGGAGGAAGAGGTTGACACTGTACTGTCCTGCCGTCTGAAACCAGCGAAAGAACAGGGCATAACTGAAAGAGAAAAAAAAAGGCATAAAAATTTTCAAAACTTTTTACAAACCTTTGTGACCTAACTGGACTAACTCTCTATTACTCAACAAACAGCTTACAATTCACACTTTTTAAAATAAAAAAAAAGAAAAGGAAAAAAAAAAAACCCTGAACAGAATTCACTCAGGGTGCAGAACTGCCAACACCTCAGATGTACAAGTGTAGCATATTAACATTTCAAGTGTAGCATTCCAAATTTAATCATAGCAATTGTATGCGATATTACAAGTCTGACTCAAGAGCACTTTCAGTGGCACTTTCTTTCGCAGAAAACATGATGGTGGACTAAAACAAAATCACTATCATCTAAAGCGATTTTTGTTCTGCTTTTTCTTCATCTCCTTAATGAACTTGGCCAAAATAATTCTGCAATCAAATGATTTGTGCTGTCTCTGTTCTGTTTATGTCGGCACTAAATCTGTGAAGTATTCATTTTTTCTTTCGACTTTTTGTTCTTTGGCGTAGTATTCCATCACAGAGTGCAGCAGTCTAGGACTGTCAATGCAAGAGTAGAATAACAACGCAAAAAAAGCAGCACTTGAAATGCTCGATGGTGCTACAATTGGTAGAGGCTAATTTGCCCAGTATCTCCACATAACTAAAAAGTTCAGTAGTAACTAAAAAGTTTCTGTCGTAGCAGAAAGTTTCAGTAGTGACTAAAGTTCCAGTAAAAACTAAAGAGTTCCTGTAGCAACTAAGAGTCCAAGCAGTAACTATAGGGTTCCAGTAGTGACTAAAAATCCCAATAACGGTCCCAGTAAATAACTACTAAGTTACAGTAGTAACTATTAAGTTACAGTAGTAATTAAAAAGTTCCAGTAGTAACTATCAAGTTACAGTGGTAACTGAAACGTTCCAGTAGTAATAAAGTGTCACTAGTAGCTAAAATGTTCCAGTTGTAACTATCAAGTTGCAGTAGTACCTAAAAAGTTCAGTGGTAACTATTAATTTACAGATTAACTAAAAAGTTCCAGCAGTAAATGAACATTTCTGTGGTTAGTGATGAATCCATGCTGGAAACTGAATTCATTTACAGTCACCGCGACAATTTTTTTTTTTTTTTTTTAAAAAAACAACTACAAGTTTACAGCCTTTTACAACCTCCCGTCAGTTTTTACAGACTTTCAAGGCCTTAAAACTGGTACTTCAAACAAGGTTCATACTAAAATATTAAGGGTACAAGATTTCCATAGGTTTTTTTTTTTTTACCTCTTTCCACAAAAATTATCACACTCAGTATATACCAAAAACTGCTAATAACTCACACGAAAAGAAAAGACGTTTTAAACATATCTTTATTTCAAAGTAGGTGCTATCCGCTTCGATTGATCAAGGAAACAGAAAAGTCCTTCAACATGATACCACAAATGGCAATTTCCAATGTCCTAAGGATCTCCAGTTAACTTTTCAAAAAAAAGAAAAAAAAAGAAAAAAATATTTTTTGTGGTTAAGTCTTTGAGTCAGGTGGACACTGAATTCATTTGCAACAACACAAATCTTTTTTTTTCCCAAAAAGGGATAACATGACATTTAAAACTTTTACAAGCACACTTGTTTTTAGTCTTTTAAGGCCTTGAAAATGGAATTTCTATTTCTCCAAAGTTTTAAACTACCATCTGAAGCTGTTTCATAACATATCTTTGAGTCAACCAGGCCTGACAGATACAGACACCTTCAGCGTTGGGAGAGAAAAAAACTGTGAGCGGCACTCCAGAGACACATCCATTAGAAAATGAAACCTGGCTGTTGTGGTTTTGTCTTCACATTTGAGCCCAGAGCAAACTCAACAACTGGGTACAAGCTAGTCGGGGCTGAAAAAGCCACAAATAAAACTCTCTCTTGGCGATAAGGCCCCTACACAAGCATCCTTCTTCTTCCTTTTTTTTTCTTTTTAAATTTTTTGTTTTCTAAAATGTATTTGCAAAGTTGTTTTCTGTGTGTGTGTGTGTGTGTGTGTGTGTGTGTGTGTGTGTGTGTGTGTGTGTGTGTGTGTGTGTGTGTGTGAAAGGTTGACTGTCATATTTTTGGATTGCCTTTTGTATTTCAGTCTAGTTGTGTTTTCACTATTTAGATGGTTTATTAATTTTGAAGTAACATATTATCATTATATTTTCTGCTTCATCAAGGGCAAGATGTAAAAAAAAAAGCTGTATTGTGCTTATTCTTTATCCCTCATTAAAAAAGATTTGTTCGTTCATTTTTTCACTCAAAATGGCTCTGAAGAGAACTGAACCCACGACTTCCAGGCCCACTATCTGTTGAGGTAACTGCTGCACCACGGCAGTGGTTAAAAATAACATAAAGATTAGGTCTGCACACTTGCTGTCTGTTTGCTGTCTATCTGCACACTTTCCGTCACTTTGCTATCTGACTGTATGTATTATTAGGTCTGCTTACCGTCTCTTTGCTATCTGGGTTGTACTGATATATTATTAGGTCTGCTTACCGTCTCTTTGCTATCTGGGTGTACTCCTCCTCTACCAGGCTGTCGTCTGTCAACGCCATTGTGCTCCGTTTTCTGCTGCTGTTAGAGAAAAGGTTGCCAGAAATCTATGTAGTCAACAGATCTTTCGAACAAACATAGAAATATGTAGATTCATTGACAGATAACAAAAATGAATAAAAAACCCACTAAAAAAAGACACACTATATTTAAGTATAAACACCAAAAAAGGCACGTTTTTACTCAGATTTTTCCAGGGGCACTTATAAAAAAAAAACCTGACAAACGTGGGGGTAGATTAATACACATATGTAATTATAAGCATTATGCTGAACGATTCTGTTTGAAGCTTCAGATCAGCTAACCCGACAATGTTATGAGAATTTATCTGTATTGAACTAAAGCAATAAAAATATGGTATTCTTTCAGAATACAGTATGCAATAGTGGGCAGTGTCAAATAGCCAAAATACATGGACCATTCCCTTTTCTTCAGATTAAATTAATGTTGCCAAGCATGCGAGAATTCTCACATGTCCTCAATTGAAATATCACACAGTCTCTGTCCTCTCCTTCTCCTCCTCCTCACCCCCCCCCCCAAAGTAAAGATTGTCAATTAAAAACTCTGTGAGTTATGACCAAAAGATGACTTTCAGAAATTAGGAATGACAATACTCCTCAAAGACTATAGATTTTTCCAGGGGATTCAAGACTTTGAAAATGAATGTGAGAAGAATGATGCTTACTGTACCGGTATATATGATTTCAAGCTGTGCACATGCGCTGGGTATACAATACTGAAGGAGAGCATGATGGTCAACACTTTCAGTACCCAGTGATCCAGTTGTGCCCTGTTAAGCAAACACTGCACAACAAACCATCGTCTCCTCCAAAGACCAGTGTTCAGAGAAATCAAACGTAGACAGAGAAATACAAGTCTTTAAGTTCTTTCCATACCCCTGCCCTACATGGCAGGCGTTAAAAGTTACGACAGTTTGAGACTCAATCTTCCAACTAATCAGCCAAAATTGGCAGGTCATGAAGGTTATTTTAACGAGCCAACCAGTTACTTTTTGAGAGCTAAAGGGTTAAGCTTTACTCGGAGGTAAACCCCATCTAGACAAAGAGGAAGAATGTCCTTATTTGAAAAAAACTAACAAACAAACAAAAAACTCTTCACGGAGAAAAGGGAAGGAAAGAAGTGGAAGGGCAAAAGGGGACAATGGGGGCTTCAGAAGAGTGGCGTCCTTAATATTAAGCTATTTTCACCCCTTACTCCTTCCCTCAGGCAGACATACGTCTGGGTGTCCATGCTGGTCTTCTGACTGGGACCCTGGAAGGCGAAATGGGTTCAGAAAACACTTTAAACCATCAATTAGAAAATAACATTCACTGTCACTCATTGAGCCAAAGCTGATTGCAGCCCAATCCATGGTGCTAAAGCAGTCACATTTTCACATGCCGAAGCCCTCTGGTGCAAGTGTGTGTTTGTGGGGTGTGTGTTTTGTGTGTGGTGTGTTGTGGTGGGTGGTGTGTGTGTGTGTGTGTGTGTGTGTGCGTCTGTGTGAGTGCGCGCGTATGTGTGTGTGTGCACGTGTGTGTGTTCATGTGTGTATGTACATGTGTGTGTGTGTTCATATGTGTGTGTGTGTGTGTTCATGTGTGTGTGTGCATGTGTGTGTGTGTGTGTTCATGTGTGTGTGTGTGTGTGTGTGTGTGTGTGTGTGTGTGTGTGTGTGTGTGTGTGTGTGTGTGTGTGTGTGTGTGTGAGGTTATGAAAGGCACTTATACTTCACACTCTGCTTGACTATGCTCAGTCTCCAGCAGACTCTTACGAATTTCAAACTCCCAAACTAAAGTATTTGAGCATTAGTTTTTAAAAGTCTTTTTACATAAAAAAACAACTAAAAACTAAATTTTCAAATGAAAAAGAACCTCTCTACTTTCACTGAACTAATCATCTTTATCTGTGCCAATTTCTGCTCCTTCTCTGTTGCCTTACTCCCAAGCTGCTCAATTCCCTCATCCCCCTCCAAATACACAGCTACACTAATTGCAGCTCCACCATGACAGGCCTCAAGGGGGCAATCAATAACAGATTGTCATAGAACAGCAACGCTGTCGAGTTACCTCTGTGGCATTATGTAGTCCCAATTCTAAACCAGCACTTCCATAGAGTATTGCCTACTGGGCCCACAACTGACGACAGTAACTGCTTAATTGTGGAGCGAACATTCTCGAATGTCCCCCTCATTAGGACATATCCAGGTAAGTCCCCACATATCAGCTGAAACCAAACGGTTAAAGAAAAATATGCGTGCTTTTTTTTTTTCAAAAGAAAGTTGATGATCGAGTTTCTTTTCCAAACAAATATTTTCCCTTCTGATCTTTTTAAACAATGAGTGTGAAAATTCCATTTCCTTGCATGGAGCGCTCTACTTTCTACAGTACTCAGTGGCTGGGCATATACCCTCTGCTTTTAAAGACAAACACCACTGACCTGAAACATTCATCACACAGCTGTTTCATGACAGCTGCCACATAGCTTGAAACCTTTAATGTTTCTCTATCTCAGTATAGATCTGAGTATAAAATACTCCTTATAAACTGAAAGCAGAGAAAGAAGCAAATGGTTAAACACTAAGAGGACCAACCCTGATCACATGAAAAATCATGAAATGTCATATATGACAACAGCAACAAAACAGTCACATACATAGAAAGTATACAGTCACCATGAGCCATACCTCGGTGAACTTAGCATGGAACGCTCTGGGGCAGCAACTTTGACAGTGCTGGGGCTCTGGGTACTGCGACCCCTGATGAGATGCACAGATGGACGTCTCTGCAGTCGCACTACAGGCAGACGGCCAGGTGTTGATCTCGTTGGGTGGGTCGGTCCATAGTTCAGGCTTTGGGATCGCCTGACTTGAGCGCCCATTGGCGATGGTTGACTTCTGAGGAACAACAATGTGATCGTTAAGCACTGCAGTCAAGTCGAACATCTTACCACCATTTATCTTAGTTTACCACTGATGTTTTCAAAGGTTACATGTATAGGAGTGCCAGAATAAAAACACATTTTGATACAATGAAATTAGTAGACTGGTCATGCTTTTATTTTTTTGTCTCCTATAGTCATCTCCAGACTTATATGTATTTTGCATAGTTCTTTCAAAACAGAATTTGTATCCATTAAGGACCATCCCTTCATTTTTTTAATTCAAACTAAAGATTTTCTTTCTTTTTTTTCATAAAGTGTGCTACTCTGGTGTTCAATTACCGAAGTCAATTTACAGATGTGGAAGTCCGAACACAATAAAAACACTGCAGTTCGTTACCTTCAACTAGATTGAGTGAGAATTGCTCAATTGCATGACCCGCAGAGACATGACAAACCCATTTAGAACGGCCCTTCATTGCATTTGCGAAAATCTAGCGAAAAAATTTGCCCACATAAATAATGCAGAAATGTAATCCTGCCACAAATTATACTTGTAATTCAGGTTAGTCTCTTCAATGCTTGTAATGTAACTTGCAAACACAGGTCATATCACCATCTTCCTTACCAAATGATCATCAAGATCACTAGCACCGAGTCGCATGATAAAGAGGCCTAAGCAAGTCAGTGGTGTCCCTAGCTTCCTCCTTTTACTGCAATATATCCAAAAATCCTCAAAAACTGTATCTGAAATAGAAGTAATGAACCCATAAAACACAGTGATTGTGGCACCGAGTGTCAAAAAGAGTTGTACAGACACTAACAGTACAATGGATTTGACAGTATTAAGTGTGCAGTGCAAAGTCAAATTTGATTACAAATTATCAGTGTCACTGTCAGCTGTCCAACAGCACAAATAAAATAAGAAAGTGAAATAAATGCATCACTGTATGAATGTGTGTCACTGTGTGTGCACGCACTTGTGCTAATGTATACATGTATCTGTGAGAGTTATGTGATTTTGAGTGTGTGTGCGTCTGTGACAGAATGAGTGAATGCGTGTGTGAGTGTGTTGTGTGTGTGTGTGTGTGTGTGTGTGTGTGTGTGTGTGTGTGTTGTGTGTGTGTGTGCGAGCCTATGAGCTTGAGGTATGTGTGTGTGTGTGTGTGTGTGTGTGTGTGTGTGAGTGTGTGTGTGTGTGGTGTGTGTGTGTGTGTGTGTGCGTGTGTGTATGTATACATGTGTGCACATATGTGCTTCATTGTGTAACTTACAAGTTATAAATGCACATTTGATGCATGGTTTCCTGTCCCAGGATTACCTAAGAATTACTTGAGAATCCTAATTTTGGGGATTCACCATGGGATTGTTTTCAGATTTCCACTGGCTATATATGGTACTAAATTAAAGTCAATCATTCATGGAGTGATGGATCATGGATTACTTACTTTTCAGTCACAGACTTACGTTGTTTATATATTACAGTGATACACACAAATTAGTAACTTAAACACACACCCACTCTACACAGAACCACATTATTAGGAAGTTCAAAGATGGACAATAGACTGACAAAAAAAAGACACAGACAGACAAAATTTGAGACAAGAGTGTGTGTGTGTGTGTGTGTGTGTGTGTGTGTGTGTGTGTGTGTGTGTGTGTGTGTGTGTGTGCGTGTGTGTGTGTGCATGTGTGTGGTGTGAGTGTGTATGTGGTGTGTGTGTGCATGTATTGTGTATACACATGTGTGTGTCTGTGTGTATCTGCACGCATGCATGTATGTTTGAGTGTACGTGTGTCTGTCTGTCTCAGTCTCTGTCTGTCTGTGCTTGCACACATGTGTTGTAAGAGTGTGTGAAAAGAAGAAAGACATGAGTAAAACATGGTAAGAATACATGGAAAGACCAAGAACAACCGACCAAGAAAAATGGAAAGAAAGAGAGACAGTGAGAAGCACAGGCACAAAAGTAAGACAGACAGACAGGCAGGTCTCAACAGTAACACTGAGGCAGAATTTGGGTAAAACTCCTTTCATCTTTCTCTTTAGCAAAAATCTAGCGATTAACAAGCATATTTTAATCATAAAATCTCAATTCTTTTCTCCATTAAAGTATGGCATATTTGACAAATCACCAACCGAAACAGCTAAAACTTGTAAAAGGAGATCAAGGTGAAAACTGAAATGGAATTTTCAGTCAAACTCTGGGGCCCGGGAAATAGCTCAGTTGGTAGAGCCCCGACTCGTGATCCTGGGGTTGCGGGTTCGAATTTCGGTATAGGGGGATTTTTCCCTCGGATTAACATTGGTTCTGACTCCATTCCCCACACAGTCCTCGAATGAGACTAAAAACCGAGGTTCCGTGTGTGACGCACGCACAACATCTTGCACAAAACGTAAAAATCCCATCACCAACTTTCGGAAGAGAAGGCCAGTCTGGCCGTTGGTATGGATGACACGTGACACATAGCATGCCCCTTCCCCGAAGATGGAGTATGGCCCTTAATGGCGGGATAGAAAAGGGTCAAAACACACAAAACTCCACTGCCTGGCTATACAGGTAGTGTCCGCAGGAGTATCAGCCTGCTTACGCAGAAAGAAAGAAAGAAGTCAAACTCTTATAATGCAACATGACTTGATCTTCAATGGAACTATACATTAACCATCCAGGTGATTAGGTCTATACATTAACTATGATTTTTTGTTGTTTGTAATTATTATACTATGCTGTATGTAACATTCTTACGGGTTCTCATGGGAAAAGATTGTGTCTAAGTCACATTACTGACCTATTTAAACTGCCTAAAAACTGTCATTAAGTTCAATGACACGTTTGATCTTTGGAAGAAGTGGTGTCGTCAGCAGTGGTTTTCCTGATGGGTTCGTCACAGAGCTGGATGTCAACAACCGTGAATCATCTGCAGAACCATGGATTTTTTGCAAGCTGCCTCGTTTCTTGAATGAAGATCGCGGTATCGGGCCAGAAGTCTTCGTACTAGACAAGCGACTATTTCAGAATTTAGAAGTGGGCGTCCGCTTGTACGTTGATGTTCTCGCAGTTCCCCGCAATCTCCATCCCTCCCGAAATTTGACGCGTATCAATCGACCCCATTTCTTTTCCCTTCCTATGGCTGTCGGACGATCCACAGAAGATCTTTGTCTTTTTCGTCTCCTTTTATAAACGTAAACAAGCTCTTCCACATGCTTGCCAGAATTCAACTCCCGACGTGCGAAGTGCCAGTTTAAATCCTCGTTTCACAACCGGAAGTCCAATGTGGTGTTCCGTAGGCATATCTATTTACAGGAATATGCTGGAAAAATTATAAATAAAGGTCACGTCCCCAATTTGTAATAATAAAATTGCTTTTACGTCTTACAGGACGAATCACTTCGTCATGAGAGAAGGGAAGATGGGAATGTGTACATGTTTTGTTTGCCCTTTTCTTCCAATGCAAAAAAAGAAAGTTGTTGTGGAAGGGTCGTCATCCCATTGTAAACCAGTCTTGTCAGTGTACCACAGGGAACTGTTCT
Source organism: Conus ventricosus (assembly GCA_018398815.1). NCBI lineage: Eukaryota > Metazoa > Mollusca > Gastropoda > Neogastropoda > Conidae > Conus > Conus ventricosus. The sequence continues at coordinate 37,597,827 of CM031617.1, read as the reverse complement.
GGGGCCCTTGTTTTCTTATTTATATAAATGACATAAGTAGAAATCTCTCTCCTGGAACTACTATAAGGCTTTTTGCAGATGACAGTTTAGTATATAGAACAATCAGAAGCAAGAATGATACACGCATTCTACAAGAAGATCTAAACGCTTTACAAGAGTGGGAAAGAACTTGGAAAATGGAATTTCATCCTCAAAAGTGCCAAGTGTTGCGTATATGTAACAAACGCTCACTAATTAGATCAGATTATTCTATCCATAATACTATTCTTAAAGAAACTAATGCTGCAAAATATTTAGGCGTCATTATAGATAGTCGTCTCAAATGGAAAGAACATTACAATTTAGTATGTAAGAAAGCAAATAACATCTTAGCTTTCTTACACAGGAATATCAATGACTGCCCCCAAAAGGTAAAGACGACTGCTACAAAACACTGGTTAGACCAGTACTGGAATATGGTTGCTCAGTTTGGGATCCTTACCATCTAAGGACATTGATAACCTTGAAAAGATTCAGAAGAGAGCAGCACGGTTCGTAACAGGGAACCACATCAGAGAAAAGGGGAATACTAGGAAGAACATGAGGAAATTAGAATGGAAACCCTTAGAAGAGAGAAGAGCTTTTATTAAACTTAACACCTTTTTCAAAGGCAGAGCTAAAGTAATTGATATTCCAATGGAACAACTAGTATTGAATAAAAGTAGCACCAGGAGTGGCGGTCAGTGTTATACCATACCTGCATCAAATATTGACAGCCACTTACATTCTTTTATCCCAGTTCTGTACGGCTGTGGAACTCACTGCCGGGTGCCATCAAGATTGCCACAAATGCAATCTCTTTTAAAAAACAAATTGATACAACAGTTTTGAGATCTGCATATTGATGTTTTTATTTTTTACTTCCCCTGATATTTTACTGTTAACTGGGCCTGAATTTGGCCATTGCTTTTAACTTCTTGAATATCGAGTGCGACCCCTTGTTGCCAAATTTGCTCCAGGGGCCAACAGTCTGAGTCGCACTATTTTATGTTATTTTATTTTACTTTTTAACATGCGCGCTGGTGACCTACTCATTTTGAGTGAACCAGTATTTTAGGAAGAAGAAGAAGAAGAAGAAAAAAGAAAAAAAAACGTTCATGACTCAAGGGGAAAAAGAAATTCTACAAGCTTCTTAGCCACACACTGGCAAACAAGAAACGATACACATGAAAGTGCCAATGGGACCCACCGAGCATGGTTGAAAAGCCATATAGCTCTTTACCTACAACTTGCTATTCTCCTGAACGGAAGCATTTAATGAGAGGAACAAACACGATAAAAGATTTCGTAGCAAACAACCGTGAAAGTTTTGGACTTGTTTTTTTTTAACAGAATCATTTCAGAAAAGACTGTCTTTCATTAGGACAAACTCCAACGGTCTCATTTACAAGATACCCTCTCAGCCATGCATATTGAAAGGAGGCCAGCTCCTAAATCGGCAGATGAGCGCATCCCCTGTTCTTGTCTTGAGTGACGAGTTTCTGAAGATCTCCGATTTGGGAGATGATACATGCTTATTTTTAGGAACTTACTATTTTCATGCTCCAGCAGGTTTCTTCAGAGTGTAGATGTCACTTTACTCGCATTTCTACTCAAAATCAAACACTTGCTGTCTCCTCAAATCAGTTTTGATTTGATTGATGTTTATTTCCTGGTTTCAGTTCATCAATCCTTGCACAACTGTTTGCAAATTAAAATAATGAAGATTCGAGTCTTTCAGTGATCCCCTTTTAGTCTGTTCTTGAGTGTATAGTTGTGTCATGCATTCAGTCATCACGTTCGCAAATTCAGAAACCACATCTTTGATATTAAACTATTTGGACAACGTATGGCAACACTGTATGGTATCCAATGCTAAAGAGACAATCAGAAGCTCTAGAACAGGTACAAAGAAGAGCAACCAAAATGATTTATAATATAAAAGATTACTCATATCAGGAAAGATTAAAATATCTGCAACTTCCAACACTTAAGGCAAGAAGAATAAGAGGTGACTTGATTCAGGTATACAAGATATTTAATGAAATTGATGATGTTGATAAAGCATGCTTTTTTTTGTACTCCGCAGAAGAATGTTACAAGGAACAGTGAAGATAAGATATTTAAACAATATTCTAGAACGAATTTAAGAAAATTTACTTTTACTAATAGAGTAACCAACTTTTGGAATAAACTAACACTTAACATCAAACGTGCACCTAGTATTAATGTTTTTAAGAACCTCATAGATAAACATGAATTATTAACAAAAATTAGATATGAATTTGATGGATAATAAGTCTGAGCTAGCCTATGACTGAACCAACGGTTATGAAAAAAAAAAGGATATATACATACAGAAGGGGCGTAAAAAGCCTAAATAGGCTAAGTTGTATTGATACAACGCCCCTGATCCTGATCCTGATCCTGATCCTGAACAATGAAGAAAAAAATACGAACGTCCTTTTTCTCTGACTTTGATCTTCTAGAATCAGTCTGTCGTCCCTCAGTTTCCTTGAAACTAGGATAAATTAGACAAGATTTCCACCAAGATTTTTGTCATCATAGGGTACGTGATTACATAGTCCTCTCAACAAGATCGATCTTCTGGAAGCTCTGACAAACGTGTTTGTTCAGTCCTTTCGACAAGCTCGATCCCCTGGAAGCTCCGACAAACGGGTTTGTAAAACTCTGACAGACATGTTTGTATAATCCTCTCAACAGGATCGATCTTCTGAAAGCTGTGACAAACGTATTTGTTTAGTCCTTTCAACAAGATCGATCTTCTTGAAGCTCTGACGAATGTGTTTGTACAGTCCTCTCGACAAGATCATCTTCTCGCGGCTTTGATTGACAAAGCTCGGAGCAGTTCTTTCTTCTTCTTTTTTCTGCTACCACAGATAGGAGGAGTCATCAGTATATGATGATGAGACATACTGCCAGGGAATTTGACTATTTTGGCAGACTCCCCATTACATAATTGCACAGTCCTCCCAAGAGTGGTCCCTCTTCCAGTTATCGGACTTTCCACATGTGGATCTTTTCTGTCAATTTCAGAACCCACCCCCATCCCCGGATTCTGAGAGTGGGTACACTGGTTTAACACGGGGACAGACTCAGGACTGTGACAAAGTCCTAAACTCCAAGCTCATCCCAATTATATGACTGCAAGTCATAGCTTTGGATGAAGTTCCTTCTCCTCTCTTAGAACATTCTGAGAGCTCTTTCGTTTCAGCCATATTTCCTTATCAGCCTGGGCGAGTTGGTGACACTAGGGCCTGCCTTTGTTGACTGTTCACATTTTTCTTAGCCCCCCCCCCGGGCTAACTCAAGCCTGCTATCCTGTGAAATTTCAGTGCCAGTAAAACTTGCAGCTTTCGTGAACCACCTATTCAGTGAGCCATTTTTGCTATTTTTTATTTGACTCCCTCACTTAAAAGATATCATCTTTCCCATTCACTTCATTCTTTCGATTTAAGCTCTTGGAACCTCTGAGATGCAAAGTTTCAAAATGGTGACTGAGGGCAGAGAACGAAGCAAAATTTAGAAGATAAGTGTAGCCGGGTGCTAACAGTGTTTCGTTTGGTTACTTTTCGTGGATGAAAATGTTTTGTTCGAGAGTACCTGACATCTTGGAATTTTGTTTACATAACAAGTCCATTATTGTCACTTGGTACCTACCCAGTGCTTTGGGTTTTAACACATGTTCCTAATGATTTCTGATGTCCGACTTGGAACTTTGTTTTAAATATCAAGTCCAGTTTAGTCACTTATGTACCCAAAGTCCGGGTTTTGTTCATGAAAAGGAATCCCTTGTTGTCATTTTGTATTTGACTTTTTGGAATTTTTGTTTAAAATACATGTCCATTTTAGTCAATGTGAATCCTGGCTTTCAGACGCCTTGTTTAAAAGAGCAAGCCCTTGATAGTCGGAATAATTGAATGCAAAGAATGAGAGGGAGAACAAGATGTTTTGATGTTTTGATGCATTGATGTAAGTGTTTTGTTTTGGGGTAGTCATGCCTCCAAAAGACTTGATGGCTGAAGCTTCATTTTTTTTCATTGATTGATTTTTGCACCCTTACTTGATAACTCTGCCATTTTATGTCATTTTTGTGCCAGCGAGGACGCTGGTTGTAACAGAGTAGGGGGGATGTAGCCGGGTGCTAACAGTGTTTCGTTTGGTTACTTTTCGTGGATGAAAATGTTTTGTTCGAGAGTTATCTTCCCCTTACCTCCCTTGGTCGAATCTCATTTTTTTTATTGTGTAAATTCTTTAAATCATGAATACCTCAGAACCTACATAGTTGTATGTACGTCACTAAAGTCACAAAAATTAATGTATTTGATTCATTACAACCGTACTGGGCTGAGAAGCCCATATTTTCTCTAAACTGGTATTTTGCACGAGCAATCTTGGCGCCATTTTCAATTGTCTGTCGAATGAATATTGAATAATTCTTGATTTTACAAAAAGTAAGAGGAAAACCGAAGAATCTGAAGATGCATGTTAAAAGTAAAGTCCATAAGCTTTCATTTCGTATATCGCATGCCTATGATCTTTTCTGTACAAGCTTGCGACTATTCGAAATGACTGACAGCGCCGGTCCCTTTAGCGAGTCGCCTTCTTTGTTTACTGTCGGAGTTTTGATCCAAATTATCATTCTAACGAAATTCGGACTTCCCGATCGAAATCTTGCTAATGACTCCATTTCTGTTATGAATACAACTGAAAATGTGTAGAATTTATTATTTGACAGACCGTTTCAACAGAGTATTTTTCAGTTGAAAATTGTGTCAAAGTAGGCGCCGAAGTGAAAAGTCAGCTGTGTTTTCGTCAAACTTTAAACGCAAAGTTCTCCGCTTGGACGGCATCCTGGATAATGAAATTTATATGTATAAAAAGAGCGAGATGCCAGCTTTTATTCATTACAAAATTATTTTACGCTGTTTAGTATTTTCATCGAAATAAAGGAAAATATGACGTAAGTTTGTTAAAAGTGGCTTTACTCTGGGACATTAATCAGCAATGATTTTAGTACAGGAACAAAATTGTCAAATGTGACTTACTGCATTTTATTCCTTGTGTTCTGAGGTTTTCATCGATAGTAAATATGTGTTAATAGTTTGAACGGACAGCGAGCCAGACAACACTGAAGCTGCCATAGAAAACACAAAATTCTGTTGGTTCCGGCCTCGCGAGGCTCGTTTCGTCTTCGGCACCGTGGTGCTGGCTTTGCGGTCCGGTACGATGTTATAAAAGTAGAGCGTGGTGTGAGAATGGAGGAGAGTGTTCCCCTAGAGTTCCATGATGTGAGCGACTGGCGTGAGAGGCAGAGAGAGGGCGCGCTCAGTGCGCTGAGTGCTGAGAGCGAGAGAGTTCCCAGGCTGCGTTCCTGGTTTGAGCTCCTAGCCATGGAGAGAAATAAAAGAAGAAAAACTCCACGTCGTCCACTGCGTCTTCTTGACTGGCTGCTGTCCCTTGGTTCCTGCACTCCTCACCATCTGCCTGTCTTCACCTGCACACCCCTTACCCCTCCACACCATCACATAAGATAAGATAAGATAATGTTGCTTATAGCCCAGCGACCGCAAAGGGCCACATCAGGGCTGTAAGCAAAATTTTAGAAAGAGAGGGGGTTAGTTACCGCCAAGGACATCGACAAAGCACAGGACAAGACACAATGCATTTCGACCTCTTGGGTTTTCTTCAGGCAAAAAAACAGATCACATTTAACATTTAGGACAGTACAGTTCTTTGTTATTACTGTCCTATTTAATGTTAAATGTGATCTGGGGTTTTTTGCCTGAAGAAGACCCCAGAGGTCGAAATACATTGTGTATTGTCCTGTGCTTTGTTTGTCAATGTCCTTGGCGGTAACTAACCCCTCTCTTTCTAAACTCTGAGATGCACTAAATAAATAAATAAAGCCATAGGAGAATACACGTTTAATGTTTGTAACTTGTTGCCCCCACCTTACCCTCCCTGTATGGCCGACATCTCATCTAATCTTACCCGAGTTTAAACTAAAATGAATCCATTTTGATATGCATTTTTTGAGGTGTGTTTCAACAAAAAAAAAACCAGTGTTCTGGTATTGAGTCAGGGAGTGGGAGAAGAGGAGGAGACTGTCTGGATGTGACTTTGGTGAATGGAGAGTGTACTCCACATTGAGATGCATATCCTTTCCATATGTTAGAGGCCCTCCACTTTGAAGATGGATGATAACTGAAACTGGCTTTCGTAAAAAAAGGTCTTGCATATCACAACTACTTGAAGTTATGGAAGATTTAGTTAACATGCTAGAGAATAAGTACTCTGTTGATATAATTTACCTTGATTTCCGTTAAAGCTTTTGATACGGTTCCGCATGAGAGATTATTGAAAAAAAATGGAAGCATACGGTATAGTAGGTAAGTTGCTAAAATGGATTAGAGATTTTTTGTCAAATAGAAAACAAAGTAAGAGTGGGTAACTGTATGTCGACAGAGAAAGATGTTTGAGTGGTATTCCCCAAGGGAGCAATTTAGGACCTGTACTGTTTACTATTTTTATAAATGACCTTCCAGATGAGGTAAATAGTTTTTGTAAAATTTTTGCTGATGATACAAAAATATATGACAAATCAGATAACTATAATAGTCTGCAAGAAAATTTAAATTGCCTCCAAAACTGGTCAGACAAGTGGAATCTATATTTTAATATTGAAAAATGTAAAGTTTTGCATGTTGGCAAAAACAATCCAGAACATGAATACAACATGAAAATAGATGGTGGAAATAGGCTGGTACAGAAATGTGAGGAAGAAAAGGATCTGGGGGTAATCTTTGATAAAGATTTACTTTTTGATACTCACATTCAAAAATGTGTAAATAAAGCAAACCAAATGATTGGATTAATAAAAAGAGCTTTTATTTACCTAAATAAAGAAACGTTTTTAAAGTTATATAAAGCTATGATTAGACCGCATCTTGAATATGGCAATATAATCTGGTACCCACACTTGAAAAGACAGTCAATAGCAATCGAAAGAGTACAGAGAAGAGCTACTAAAATCTTGCAAGAATGTACAAACATGTCTTATACAGATAGATTAAATTACTTAAATTTGCACTCTTTAAAAGGTAGACGTATTAGAGGGGATTTGATTGAAGTGTTCAAAATATTTCACCAGCAAACGGACATACAGTGGGACTATTTTTTTGAGGCTGTTAAAACAGATAGAACAAGAAATTCGGAAGGCAAAATATTTGTTAAGCAGTTTCATACTAATATGGGGAGATTCAAGTTCAGTAACAGAGTTATTACTAACTGGAACAGTTTGCCAACTGCACTTAAATTTGCTAAAAATACTAATGTTTTTAAGAATTTGCTGGATGAAGACTTGAAATTTAAAGTACAGTTTAGAAGCTTTGATGAATAAGAAGGAAAATTTATATTGCATGCATTTTCAACCCTGTCATAAAAGTAAAATAACACGAGGGGACATTGAAAGGCTTAACGGCCTATGTATTGATTACGTCCCTACACACTACTACTACTAGAATCAGAACTCTGTACTCCTAACACAGGCTGATTCTGGGGACATTTCACATTTTCTGAGGGCACTTGTTTTCTTCAGGAAGTACATGGTTTTAGGGCAGTGCTATCCAAAACCTTTTCCCTCTTGTGGCGCTCCTTTCTATGATCACTACATTTCTGAAGTGGACGCTTCCATTTAATTTGAATATTTGAACGCATTAAGACCCTCTTTTTCTGCCAAAATGGAACCATATGTCTCTGTTGACTTAACAGCCTTAAAGCATTTGAGCCTCCGAGCATTTTGAGACTCACCAGACTGATTTACACAGTTTTAATCATAGCAGGCACGGTTAAAGCAAGCCATGATCTCTCAACGAATACTTGACACTACCACTGGAATTCTGATGGCTGTTTTTTTTTCTTTTTCTTTTTTTCTTTTTGCTTGTGCACAACGACAACTCAGTTTTGCTATGCTCTTGCGTTTAGTCTGTCCTTGACAGTGCAGGGAGCTTGGAGCCTCCCTTTCTGCATGTTGGGGAATGACACCACTTTCTCCAGACTGAACACACCGGGTATGATCCATTGTCCACATGATGTGTTCAAATCGAGGTCGAAACATTCCTTCAGACTCGTACATTCATGGTCATGAAAATTTTGCCCTGGCATCTACTTCTGCCTGGCGACACAATGCGACTCCTTACCACGCCAATGTTTGCAGCAAGACTGAAGAGAAAAGTGACTGTTCGTTCTTTGTTTCCATTGTTTTGAATGTTGTTTGTCCTGCCTGAAGATCCTTTGCGTTGAAAAGCTCAGCGTCATTTCGCAGTTTGTTAGCTCATTCGTTTGGCAGCTCAGTAAGTCCACTTTTGCTTTCATGTTTCAGTTTTTCGCCTGCAGTCACCTCCCTTTGAAACCTTTTCCAAGAAAGACTCACAGGAGGCAGGCAAAAGTTTCAGACGCCTGCAATGGAAAGCATGTGATGGGGACCGGAATAGTTCAGTTGGTAGAGCGCCAGACTCATGATCCTGGGTTGCGAGTTTGAATTTCGGTACAGGGGATTTTTCCCTCGGAGTTAACATTGGTTCTGACTCCATTCCCCATACACTCCTTCGAATGAGACTATAAACCAAGGTTCCATCTGTGAACGCACGCACGACATCTTGCACACACGTAAAATCCTATCACCAACTTTCGGAATTGAAGGCCAGTTTGGCCGTTGGTATGCACCTTCCCTGCAGATAAGAGTATGGCTGCCTTAATGACGATGAAAAACGGTCATACACACAAAACACCACTGCCTGTCTATACAGGCAGTGTCCACAGGAGTATCAGCCTGTGTACGCAGAAAGAAAGAAAAAGCATGTGATCATAGATTTTTCGCCACAAATACAGTTTCTGCTTCATCTGACATTTCACAGATCGTGACAATAATGACATCTCAAACATTATCAAACATGAGGTGCTGATTTTCTGCATGGGTACATGAAGTATCGCTAATTTTCTTCTTCTTTTTTTTTTCTGAAGTGTTTCCAGCAAGCATATTGTAATGCACCATGTCCCTCCATAAAGACATTGGAATGCAAGGCGTGCAAAATCCATAAATTTTGCCCGTTTTCTTATTGTATGTGCGTTCAAGTGCATGTGTGTGTGTGTGTGTGTGTGTGTGTGTGTGTGTGTGTGTGTGTGTGTGTGTGCGTGTGTATATATATATATATATATATATATAATACACCAGTTTAAAATAGGATTTTAAAATGGAAGAATCCTATTTTAAACTGGTATGTCGCTCCCTACATGGTCGAGCACTTTTAAAATTCTGAGTGGCTTTTTAACTCTGATTTTATATATATATATATATATATATATGTGTCTGTGGTGTGTGTGTGTGTGTGTGTGTGTGAGAGAGAGAGTTTATAGATCCAGTGTCTAAGGATGTCTTATTGGCCGTCATGCGTACATGACCAGTCCTATACTTTAAGGAACAGCATGCAATTCTCCTAGAACAGGAACAAACTCTACATGACCAGTCCTATACTTTAAGGAACAGCATGCAATTCTCCTAGAACAGGAACAAACTCTACATGACCAGTCTCTTACTGAAAGAAACCACCATTTCACTCTAACCTGAAAACAAATGTTAGACCTTTATGTAGCTGATTTTTCTGGTCACTCTGTTGTGAAAATGATCTTTAAAAAAAAGTAGAGATTTTCATCAAAACAAAAAGGAAAGATGGGTTTGGAGACATGTTTACAGCACACAGTGCAGTTTTTTTCCCCCACAGTTTTAGAACACACCAATATCACCCAAGACAGACACTTGCAAGCACTGTAATCACTTTATTTAGAAAAATACAGAACAACAGTAATTTAAACATTACAATTATGATCCCAACAATTACATTTACCTCATCAACACACAACAGCAATTACATCACCAATCACAACACTATGGCCATTAAATAACAATTATGTCACAGGCTTGTCATTTAAATGGGAGATGACTGAAAGATGAATAATATTACAAATTTTAGGTGGAACATGGACAGTATAGACATGAACTGTCATGGTATTTACCATTGACAACAAATTCTTCCACGACTAAACGATTAAGAGCTCAGCAGGTGGTGTCTTACATTCGGTGGATCACAAAAATACAACTGAACATCACCAAAATGACTTAATGGCAGTGCAGTGTCTTCTCCAGTGTGTTGCCTTACGGTGACACGACACCAATGTCTTTGTGGATTAGAACTGCTGAAGCAGTGGCAGAACTCTTTTGGTACAGGGTCTGAATGGTGCGGGTGAGGCTATGTATGGTGAAAAACTACAAATGGGCTTTATGCCACAGACAGAACACAGAAGATCATGAGCAAAAACTACTGAATTCCATTCCTTACCCTTCAGAACTCAACTTTAAAACCAAACACTATTCAGTATCAGGCTCTTCGCTTTAAAAAGCAAAACAAAGAATTATAAAAAGTCAACGATTGTAAAGTTCTATAATCACGAAAACCTGGGTACATTTGTATCCTCTCTTCAAGAGAGTCACCCATGTTTGATAGAGAGGGAGTGCCAGCAAGTGAGGGGAAAACACATGGGATTAGCATGCTTACAAGACAAACTGTCAATATTCCTTTTTTTTTCAAAGAAAGAAAATAACATATAAACTAGTCTAGTGGCTTTCTTTTATGGGACATTATCAGAAGTGCACAAACAAACAACCAAAAGAACAATTCAACCCAAACTGGAAGAGACCAAATGAAAACACAGCAAACAGAGTCATTCCAAAACAGATATCATCAGCAGGGCAGGAATGTTATCGGAATATAAGCAAGGCTATAGCTATACTTACATGGGGCTTCATTGAATAAACAGATATATGCCTTACACATAAAATTCATGTGCAGTAAACTTTAAATGCCATCACTAACAAAATCCAACCAAAATCCTGAAAGTCATCAGAGTATAAAACAAAGTTTAGATGCAAAGTTTAATTTGAATGACTTCCTGTCTTTGTAAGTTCATTGAAGACATTCTAAAAGCTAAAGACAAATACCCTGCCTTTCATTCACCAACATGACATATGGCCTTAAAATATAGCAACATAATTGAAAAGCTAGCTTCAGATGATCACAATCAGAACATTATTCACAGATGCTTGTTCAGCAAGCACTACTCTTTCCGATCTTTTACTGTATGAATCATTCTGCAAGACCCCACTCAATTCAAACAGGAGAGTAATATCTTTTTTTTCAGATCTTTTACGGCTGGCTTTCAGCTCAGTAATCATTTCCTGTTAAGCGACGAAAAAGATACAACGCCGTTCTTTTCTTCCATGTTTCTGGGAATCCACCTCAGTATCTCTCAGCTCTTGAACATTTGTGTTCTATTCCAGTCTCTCTGCTCTTTTGCTGATATGAGATTCTTTTTTTCAAATCCCAGAATTCAGTAGAGAAACACATAGTGGTATAGCTTTGTTCTTTGCTGTCAGACACGGAACTCTTCGCCTTTCTTTGTTCACAAAGTCAGCCACACTAAATCTTTTCAAACAAACCTTGAAACTTATCTTTTTAAGTATTCTCTCATTCTGCATTCCATTCTATACCCCTGCCTTCCAGTCCAGATCTTCTCTCTCATGTGAGAGCATCCATGGCAGATGGAGTGATGGTTTCAGGCAGGGAGAGTGTTTCTACATGTATGTGTGGACTGAAGTGTTACAATATGGAAGTGGGAAAGGGAAAATAGATCGTCTCACTGACAAAGGCTGCATGGAAGCCAGTCTGCATCCTTTCCCAGTGCAGGTATGTGAAGTATTCAGCTACGATTGCGAAATGCTTTGAGGAGACAGACAGAGCTTCATAAAAGTTCCATTCTTATCATTCTTGTGCCACAACTCAGAGAATGTTCACTGCTTTCTGACGAAAACTTTTCACACACTGGATGTGACTTCTAAAGTCAAGTCTTCAATTGAAGATAACTCCCCAAAATTGGGCTTCCTTCACAGTTGTATGGGTGGATTAATCCTGACGAATTTCAGGGTCAGCAAACTACAGCTGGAAGTTGTGAAAGTGATTACACGGAGTTTTAGTAGCTGAAAAAAGTTAAACCTATACCCGCGGTAAGATCTCATCCACATGAAGTTGGAGTCGACTGTATGCCACCATAGGTGGCTCCAACTATGCAACATGCAAAAGTCATCAACAAACAAAGAGGACTCAGAACCTTGGTCAACAGAGCTGACAATATCATTAAAAGATCTGAAAAAAGCAGAAGAAAAGATGGTCCCCTGGGATACATTCAATTCCTGCTTATGGATGTCACAAAGCATGAGGTAAACACGAACTTGAAACTACCAATCTGCCAAAAAGCTTTGAATAAAGAAAGGCAGATGGCCTTGACAATCTAGATTGTAAAGATCCATGAGAATACCAGATCTCCACGTAGTGCGAAGACCTTCTCCATGTCAGAAAGATAGCCCTTCACCTTGTCCACTGTTCTTACCATTTATTACCTCCCATTTCATCCGCCACTCTATCTTCTCCACATACATACACCAGAATCCTATTTCATATCCCATGATCGTTTAACCCCCTCAAATCTACATTCTGGCCAAACAATCAAACAAATAACTTTTAAATCATCAGGAAGGATGTGGATGGCATAGACTTAAAAGAAAAAATAAAACAGAGAATGAGAATGAAAACAGACATACCAAATTTTACACGAAAGTGAAAAATTAACTATCAAACCTGATTAGGATCACGTACAATGTTGAATAAATTACTGATATTTCACATATGTGACCTGTTTTCACAAAAGGAGTCTTAAGGTGAAATTAACAGATTTTAGGATATTGTAATTTTCAAAATGTCCAGATTATTACCTTTCTTTTCATATGAAATTTATCATTCTACTCCTAAAAATAAGGAAGTTATGGGTGTTTGAAGTGTGTAACATAGCAAACGGCCATTTTGAGAAAATCAAGTTTGAAAATTGTCACCACTTCAGTGAAGTTTTACCTTAGCAGCATGTATTTCTACTTCACCAATCTTTACCAAATTTTGTACCATGGTAAAACACATCATGCCACAATAGCACACAAACATTGGTGTGAAAATATGTTGTAGTTGTCTTGTTATCTAAGTTTTTATATAGCCTTTTCTCTGACACAAAAAGCAAGCCGTGTTAGAAAAATAAATTTTATTAAATTTAATCTGTACACACCCATGTCTATTCGCCTTACATGAGCGTGTCTGTGCTCTTTGTAGCATAGCTGGCACGCCGTTGTCGACATCCATATTACACTCTGCACCTTCTCTTACTTCTTGTACGTGGACGAGTGGTTTGTCAACTTCATCTTGTGTTGGGTCAAGCTCCACGGAATCGACCGGCGAAGTTTCGCAGTCATCGTCACTGTCAAGCGTGTCTTCGTCTTCATAATCACTTGCAGCGAAATATTCGGTCACCAGTTTGCCCAATTCATCTTGATCTACTGCTGGTAGAGTTGAAGACTGACCAGCACTGAGCAAAAAAGACAGTCATCTTTGCAAATCGTGGTTTTCGAAGCCATGCTGTTCGCGGTGAAAGGCGTAAACAAAGATCGGTCAGCCAACCCCTAAGCGCGATGTCCCTGCGGTTACCATGAAAGGTTCGTAACGCGATCCCTCATTGGTCTATCGGCTCGACCTACTTCGCTTTTTGTTTATGCCAAAGATTTCGAAACAGTGTTTCGTATTGGCTGATTTTCACGCAGTGAATGTGAGACAAAGAAAGTAGAGTTCATGACCTTTCCAACGATGTACAACATGCTGGGGCCCTTTCGAGGGTGCTCTACACGAATGTTGATCAAAATCATGTCTGCTTTTAGCGTTTACCAAGGATCATCGGTATGGGTTATAGGCTTAAAACGCATTTTAAATACATTTTCCGATTGAATTATAAAGTGCCGATTACACGTATGTGTAGTTTAAAGATTAAACATTCCATTTTTGATTAAAAGTAAAAAATTGACAAATTCGACCTATCACACCTTTTCCGGGCCCCTACGCTTTTCGCTGCCTGCGAGTTAAGACTCATTTCGTGAAAACGGGTCACATATCGGAAACAAAACATCTCCATGCCAATGCATTACCGACTCACAGCAACACCGACCACCCATGTGACATCATGAGGTGCCTCCCTCTCCGCGTAGAGGCCTGACGGCCAGCATCAAACCTCCTCCCCTCTCAACAGAGAGTTTTGGCAAGAGGTTGTCATAGCAACACGTTAAGGAGACCCCTGCCAGTGTCAGATGGGTCAGTGGCGTTGTCTGTTGTTGAGGGTGCTGCAAGGCATGGAAACGCTGATGATGATGCATGAACATCTGCAGAATGTGAATGGCCCGGTCACTTGTGCCCCTGCTCTTCTGTTGCCTTCACATTTCAAGCTGACCGCTCGAGTGACATCTGAGACAGAAAATAGAAGCACTCTACGGTTACTGTCACACCAAATTTAAAATAAAATAAAAAATTTTAAATGCATCCCAAAACATGACAATCTTTTCTCATCTTCATTAAAAACACACCAACATTTTATTTAAACAATGCAACACAAAAGAAAAAAGAAAGGAAGTATGAAAGAAGAGTTCAACCCAGCATGACGTGTTTGTCTCAGAATAGAGCGGTGTCAGCTGTTACATTTGCACACACCGCAATGCTTCTCAGCACCCATGCGCAAAACCAATAGTAACTTCAGGAAAAAAAGAAAATAAAAAGGAGTTGTGTCAGCTGTTACATTTTACGTTACCACACCGCTTCACCACACCCATACCCAAAACAGAATTAAAAGAAAAAAAGAAAAACAAAACAAAACAAAAAAGAACTGTGCAAGCTATTGCATTTGCAGACACCTTACGGTCCCTCTGCATACATATCCAAAACAGACAGCAACTTGGAGAAAACAAAAAGAAAAAAAGAAAGAAAGAACCAGCCGCCATGGCGAAGTGGTTAGCGTCGCGGACTCCCGGCTGGGAGGTCGTGGGTTCGAATCCCATCAGAGTCATGTGGGTTTTTTCTGCCCCGACCGGCTCCTACCCAGCGTTGAGTTTGCTGCGGACTCAGTTGGGAAGACTGGGACCACACAGTCGAGTTTCATCCACTTAATGGATGCGCTTCTGAGAGTGTTGCTCAAATTTCCTGACCAACACTGCAGGTGCCTGTATCTCTCGGGCCTGGTTGACGCCAGGATATATTATGAAAGGAAGCGTAGAGTACAGCCCTGTCATGTAGTCTCAGACCGAAATGGAAATCCGTAGCATCATCTTAATCATCCTCATTCCCATTGATCAGCATTTTTTAAAAAAAATGTCTCAAGTTCTGTGGCCCTTCATGCCCTGCTCTCATGGTGACCTCAATTTCGATGTCCTCTCCACGTCTGTGGCCTTGGTTTGCTTCCGTCGGGGTCACCGGTATCGGCGGGTCCATGGGGGCTGTCGTTGGACGGACGTGGTGACGCCCTCCGGAGGGAGAGCTCACTCATGCCGGCTCCGCGACTAAGCAATTATTGTCGTCAGTAGGGGGCTTAGTAGGTGGTGTCCTGCGTATGTTAGATCAGAACAGGCGCCACTGAACACCACCGAAGTGACTCAGCAGCAGTGCAGTGTCTCCTCCGGTGGGTTGCCTCTTGACAACTTAACATTGACTGCTCCCTGTGGATTGCTGGTGCCGGGCTGCGGCGGGGCCAGCCGGGCTATGGCTGTGGACGGGGTGTCGGAATGAGCGGCGTGGGTGCACTGCCTCTGAGGTGGCGCAGAGGTTGGGACAGCAAAAAAACAAAACAAAAAAAAAGAAAGAAAGAAAACCTGATTCCCTCTCTTTGATCCAACTATAAACAAAACTTTTCCAGAGTACAGGCATTATATTCCTTTCTACTTGCATTTCTTTCCTTCTGTATCTTTTCATTTGCTTGTTTGTTTGTTTTCCCCAACTGTTTAAAAAAGGGATGAACTATCATTATCATTATTATGAATACTTATACAGCGCCTATTCTCCACTAGAGACCAAGCTCTAAGCACTTTTCAAACCACACTCATTTACACAACGGACTGCCTACCTGGGTAGAACCAACTGAAGAGCTGCCAGCTGGCGCTTCATTCAGTCATTTCCCGTGTCATCCAGTCAATACCACTCATTATCGTTCACTCAGTTTCTTTACTTCCGGCATTCTTTCCATTTCTCATGCCGGGTGCATGCTATGTGTAACGTGTCATCCTTACCAACGGCACTTCTCTTCTAAAAGTTGGTGATGGGATTTTACGTGTGTGCAAGATGTTATGCGTGCTTTCACATACGGAACTTCGGTTTATAGTCTCATTCGAAGGACTGTATGGGAAATGGAGTCAGAACCAATGTTAACTTGGAGCGAAAAATCCCCCTGTACCAAAACGGCCTGGTGGAGATTCGCACCCGCAACCCCAGGACCACCACGATTACAAGTCTGGTGCTCTATCACTGAGCTATTCCGGCCCCCATAAAGTCTAGCCAAGACCTACAAGCATTAACAAACACATGACAGTCGACCTAGACCTAAAAGAACTCTGACATTTTTTTCTCTTCATATTCAGGTACCTTAGAGAGAGGCATGCACAAAGACCTGACCTGTTTACCCTAAAACTGCTATTGGCGTTTGTTTTTTTTCACAAAAATGTGTTTGTTTCCTACAAATAGTGTGTATAACATTCAAATTTATGTAAAAGCAGAAGGGAGACTATTCGTTTCGCTTTCACCTGCCATCACACTGCACAGCCGTAGTAAACTGATCTTGTATTAACCCGTAGAGCGCCTTTAGTCAGTCAGCTGACGCGGAAATAAAAGTGATTTCCCAGTGCCTATGGGCATTCCACTGACGTCATGCATTTTTCTTGAATTTTCATTCGTTACTATTTCTATCAACGGACTCAAATAGAGTTTGCGTAGAAAGCCTTATATGCCTGTAGTCTTAAAATAATATGTAAATGACCACACGTGAGGGGAAAGCCCATTTATTCTCATCACTGACTGGATGACCAGCCAGCACTTCGTCTCGCTTGCAAAGATGGCGGCGCAACCTTCGACAAGCCCAGCGACCAAATCAACGTATTTACACAGCTGAGCAGGCTCTGCTGACGATTTTTGACAAAGACAATAATCTTTTATTCAACGACTCACTCGAGCATGAAGGTGAGATGATGATAGTGGTGGAATTGCCGACCATATTCGTCAGTTATTGAGTAGGGCTCTGTGACCTCAGTGTGTGTTCAGCTGACAGCGTCGAACGAGCTAGCCTAGTGTGTACTCTGCACCGCGTGCTGGTGTCCAGTGATGTGAAAGTCAGCGCGAGAGGGGAGCGTGGCCTTCTCGCGGCGTGACACGGTGCAGACGGAAAGGTAGGGGAAGATGAGGGGTGAAAGAGAGGGTTGAAGTCCAGCAAGGGGGCGTGGTGGGGAGAGGGGGGGCGTGGTCGTGAACTGGTCAGTCTGCATCGAGTGTGAGCGTCTTGATAGACTTCCAAACTGTTTTACTTTCATTTACAGGTGTAGTGTGACAATACAAACTTTATTTTCAACTTTTTTGCTGTGTGTTCTTGTTTGGATGTGACGATGTCGTGGTAAATACATATGTTTTTGATCGTGCAAAAAAATCTATCCAAATCTAAATGCCTAAATACTTTTTTATTATCAAAATTAAAACAAAAGAAGCCCAGATTCAAAATCTTCATTCAATTTCCTTCAAAAATGATATAGATTTCATTTTTCTATCTTTTGTAGTTTCTGAGCTAGAATTTTTTGTTAATTATGACCCCCAAATCATGAGATTTCCCTGGCACCTGGGGAACACCTTTGTTTGTACTATTTTTAGGCACTGAACGGGTTTTAAATACAGTAATAAGATTCTTTCTAATACAAACTGCTTTCAAACCTGCTTCATTAGCACACTCTGGCACAAGCTCATGCTCTCTTTTTTAATGCTTCAGGGCATGCTGATGAAACACCCCGATGATGTTTTGCTCGCAGAACTTAACAAGTGTCGTCGCTCCTTGGTCAAAGCCTCCGCCGTGGTTACACACCACAAGTGCAATTACTGCTCAAGTGCAATTACTGCTTTACACATTTTCATTAGTTCGTCATATTCATCATTATCTTTTTTCAAAAAAACATGTGTACAAAATAACGCAAAATCATATGGGTAAACGGGTTTGAAACACACACACACACACACACACACACACACATGCACACACACACACACACACACACACACATATACACACAGACATTCACACATAGTCAGAGAATTACTTTATTCTTTCTTGGGCATCTGGCACACATCTCCATCGCAGGGTGGTGAAGCAGCAGCAGCAGGGGCGGCTCCCTCTGGTGCTGGCTTGGGAGTAGGCTCCAGGCCCAGAGCTTTGAGCACTTCTGCGTTCCACATGATCTGACGGGCTTTCCTGTTTGAAGCTGAGAAGAGTCTTCCCCCCTGACAACAAAATGTTTACATGTTGATGGAAAGCAATCCAGAACATGAGCATTGCTCTAGCATCCCTCTGATGAGATTTTTTTAGGACATGTCGATAGCTTGGAGGTGTGTGTGTGTGTGGGGGGGGGGGGGGGGGGGGGGGGAGGACTAAAATCCAACACAACTGCAATGAAAGACCAATGCAGCTTAGATCCACATACTAAATGTGAACGCAAGCACGTACGCACACATGCATGCATGCAAGCACGCACACACACAACGTACATACACACACACACACACACACGCACGCACGCACATGCGCACACACACACAAAAGAAGTCACAGCAAAGCCAAGTAAAAAAAAAAAGGACAAGATACGGGTAACCTCCCCCACCCCCCCTCTACTGTACCATCCAACCACTGCACACCCTTAACAAACCTTTATCAACGACCAAGACCCCTCCATTCTGCATCCCGTCTCCCTTCAGGTCTCCGCCCAACTTCTCTTCTTTAGCCTGCCCACAAACACACAGACATGATGGGTCGTTTTGTTTCAAACATTGCAGACCATCATACACGCTAAATGCCTACAGGAAACACAACTCTGCATGATTTCACGAGTGTTAACATTTACATACGGCCATTTTTATGGGTGTGTTTAGGGGGAAACACACCCATAAAATCAAAATAACCATACGTGAATGTTAACACTCCTGAAATCACGCATAGTTGTTGCATGAATCTACACTGCTGCTCGAGGCCTTCTACAAACTGCCAGCAATTTCCTTGGTGTCCGTCTTGCCAGACCTATGTGGACAAAACACCTGCCCTTCTACTAGTTTTGTAGGACACAGTGTGTGTATAAGTGTATTCATGTATGGAAGTGTACGTGCAGATGTGAGGGGGTGCCCGTGTGTGCATGAACACACGCGTGTGTGAGTCCGTCAGAGTGTGTGTGTGTGTGTGTGTGTGTGCATGCATGCATGTAGCTGTGCGCGTGTGACTACTTTCTAAAATTGTGGTGTAATCTAAGTTTTTGTTTTTGTTTTGTTTTGTTTTTTTTTGTTTGTTTGTTTGTTTGGTTTTTTGCTGTCCCAACCTCTGCGCCACTTCTGAGGCAGTGCACCCACGCCGCTCATTCCGACACCCCGTCCACAGCCACAGCCTGGTCGGCGGCGCCGCCACAGCCCCGGCACTCCACAGGAGCAGTCAATGTTAAGTCGTCAAGAGCCAACCCACCGGAGGAGATACTGTATTGCTGCCGAGTCACTTCGGTGGCGTTCAGTGGCGCCTGTTCTGATCTAACATACGCAGGACGCCACCTACTAAGCCCCCTACTGACGACAACAATTGCTTAGTCACGGAGCCCCCATGGACTCGCCGATACCGGTGACCCCGACGGAACCAAACCAAGGCCACAGATGTGGAGAGGACATCGAAATTGAGGTCACCATGAGAGCAGGGCATGAAGGGCCACAGAATTGGAGACATCTTTTTTTTTTTTTTTTTTAAATTTTTTTATGCTGATCGATAAGAATGAGGATGATTAAAATGATGCTACAGATTTCCATTTCGGTCTGAGACTACATGACAGGGCTGTACTCTACGTTTCCTTTCATAATATATCCCGGCGTCAACCAGGCCCGAGAGATACAAGCACCTGCAGTGTTGGTCAGGAAATTTGAGCAACACTCTCAGAAACGCATCCATTAAGTGGATGAAACTTGACTGTGTGGTCCCAGTCTTCCCAACTGAGTCCGCAGCAAACTCAACTCTGGGTAGGAGCCGGTCGGGGCAGAAAAACCCACATGACTCTTGATGGGATTCAAACCCACGACCTCCCAGCTGGGAGTCCGCGACGCTAACCACTTTGCCACGGCGGCTGGTTAATCTAAGTTTTTTGTTATCAAATCACTTACAGTCTTCATTGAAGAATTTCTACAATTCTGGAACCTTAACTGGGTAGAAACTGAGTTGATCACCCATAACAATGCTCTACTCTTGCCCCAATTTTTCTCTGGTAAAACTGCCTGCCAATAAATCAACATCACTGATACCTACACAGATGAATTCTCATACTAGTGGATTTGGAGACACATCTGTTTAGTAATACTGGAGGCAAACAGCTCCACAGCCAAAACACTGAGGTGGGAGGGGGATATAGGTAGATAGACAAACAGATAGATATGTAATCTAGATCTATTGAGAGAGAGTGATACAGAGACATATATATATATGTGTGTGTGTGTGTGTGTGTGTGTGTGTGTGTGTGTGTGTGTGTGTGTGTGTGTGTGTGTACACACACACATATGCATATTCCCCACAGACTCGATGCATGGTGCATAACAAAATCATATTGTGTAAAAACGTGAGAGAGAGAGAGAGAGAGAGAGAGAGAGAGAGAGAGAGAGAGAGAGAGAGAGAGAGAGAGAGATATCACTGTTAAATAATCAATGTTATTTTGCCTCAATACTGCATGGTTTCTCAGATACAGTCTAGTTAATTTGCTTTTTTTCCCATAAAATTTGCCATTAAAAATGGCTGTCACTATAACTTTATCCCCTTTCATTTGTTCTCAAACTCAAATGTGTCAGTGAAGTATCTGTGGAGTTTTATTAAACAACAAAAAGATAAATAAACATCAAAATGGCATCGTTTATTCTGGTATATGATTCTGTCATCAGCGGGAAACACTCCAGAAGCGATGGGGTTCAATCAATATACTATTGTTGTTGTTTTTTTAACCCTCTTACCTTACTATATGCAGTTCTTGAAGCTTTGGAAAAAATGGCTGGAAACATGTTGAAGAAATTTAACCTGCACACATACACCAAAAAGAATAAGATGTTAAATAAGCACACACTCATGCACTTATCTCACATACTCTTTAGTCTTATTCATTCCATTTATGTAAATGAACTAAAGATGACATTGTACAACACAATAATTACAACAGATTCTTTTCACAAAATATTCTTGTACAAATGTATCTAAAAAAAAACATTTTGACAAGTACAAAAATCAATGGAGATCATTTCTATCAATGTCATATGTATCCAAAACAAACTGATTGGCTATAGATAACAAAGCAGTGTTCTCTTGGTTCAGGATTGGTTGGCCTCATGATAATAAAGCAGTGTTCTCTGGGTTCAGGGTCATGGTTGGCCTCATGATAATAAAGCAGTGTTCTCTGGGTTCAGGGTTGGTTGGCCTCATGATAATAAAGCAGTGCTCTCTGGGTTCAGGGTTGGTTGGCCTCATGATAATAAAGCAGTGTTCTCTGGGTTCAGAGTTGGTTGGCCTCATGATAATAAAGCAGTGTTCTCTGGGTTCAGAGTTGGTTGGCTTCGTGATAATAAAGCAGTGTTCTCTGGGTTCAGGGTTGGTTGGGCTCATGATAATAAAGCAGTGTTCTCTGGGTTCAGGGTTGGCTGGCCTCATGATAATAAAGCAGTGTTCTCTGGGTTCAGAGTTGGTTGGCCTCATGATAATAAAGCAGTGTTTTCTGGGTTCAGAGTTGGTTGGCTTCGTGATAATAAAGCAGTGTTCTCTGGGTTCAGAGTTGGTTGGCTTCATGATAATAAAGCAGTGTTCTCTGGGTTCAGAGTTGGTTGGCTTCGTGATAATAAAGCAGTGTTCTCTGGGTTCAGGGTTGGTTGGCCTCATGATAATAAAGCAGTGTTCTCTGGGTTCAGGGTTGGTTGGCCTCATGATAATAAAGCAGTGTTCTCTGGGTTCAGAGTTGGTTGGCCTCATGATCATAAAGCAATGTTTTTTTTTTGGTTCAGGGTTGATTGGCCTCATGAAAATAAAGCAGTGTTCTCGGGGTTCAGAGTTGGTTGGCCTCATGATAATAAAGCAATCTTTTTTTGGTTCAGGGTTGATTGGCCTCATGAAAATAAAGCAGTGTTCTCGGGGTTCAGAGTTGGTTGGCCTCATGATAATAAAGCAATGTTTTTTGGGTTCAGGGTTGATTGGCCTCATGATAATAAAGCAGTGTTCTCTGGGTTCAGAGTTGGTTGGCCTCATGATAATAAAGCAGTGTTCTCTGGGTTCAGACTTGGTTGGCCTCATGATAATAAAGCAGTGTTCTCTGGGTTCAGAGCGGGTTGGCCTCATGATAATAAAGCAGTGTTCTCTGGGTTCAGGGTTGATTGGCCTCATGATAATAAAGCAGTGTTCTCTGGGTTCAGAGTTGGTTGGCCTCATGGTAATAAAGCAGTGTTCTCTGGGTTCAGGGTTGGTTGGCCTCATGAAAAAAAGCAGTGTTCTCTGGGTTCAGGGTTGGTTGGCCTGATGATAATAAAGCAGTGTTCTCTGGGTTCAGAGTTGGTTGGCCTCATGGTAATAAAGCAGTGTTCTCTGGGTTCAGGGTTGGTTGGCCTCATGAAAATAAAGCAGTGTTCTCTGGGTTCAGAGTTGGTTGGCCTCATGATAATAAAGCAGTGTTCTCTGGGTTCAGGGTTGGTTGGCTTCATGATGATAAAGCAGTGTTCTCTGGGTTCAGAGTTGGTTGGCCTCATGATAATAAAGCAGTGTTCTCTGGGTTCAGAGTGGGTTGGCCTCATGATAATAAAGCAGTGTTCTCTGGGTTCAGTGTTGGTTGGCCTCATGATAATAAAGCAGTGTTCTCTGGGTTCAGAGTGGGTTGGCCTCATGATAATAAAGCAGTGCTCTCTGGGTTCAGGGTTGGTTGGCCTCATGATAATAAAGCAGTGTTCTCTGGGTTCAGGGTTGGTTGGCCTCATGATAATAAAGCAGTGTTCTCTGGGTTCAGGGTTGGTTGGCCTCGTGATAATAAAGCAGTGTTCTCTGCGTTCAGGGTCATGGCTGACCTCATGATAATAAAGCAGTGTTATCTGGATTCATGGGCCTGTTGATCCCTGCTCAAGACAGTCAGGTTAAAGGAGATTTGTCTCCTCACAGCCAATTTCTGTGCAGGCTCCAAACCAATCAAATCAGGCTGCTTATAATCCAGCTGACCGCGAGGGGCTGTATCATGGCTGTCATCTCCATCAAAGTCAATTCTCAACACAGTTTTCTCACACACACACACACACACACACACACACACACACACACACACATCAATAGATATTTTCTAAAAGACACTAAAATATTTCAAAATTCATCTTCTGTAAGATTCTAAATCAAAATCTCTTTCAGGAACGTGTAAAATAATGTATTCCGTTTCATTTGAACTGTACAGAGTAGCTTTCTTCCAATCCACCCTGTTTCATCACAACTAGCCAGTAGCTTTTCTATAATCCACCCCGTTTCGTTCAACTGTCCTGTAGCTTCCCTGTAACCCGCCTGCTTCATTACAACTGTCTTAAAGCTTTTCTATAATCCACCCTGTTTCACTACAACTGTCCAGTAGTTTTCCTATAATCCACCCTGTTTCACTGCAGCTGTTTAGTACCTTTCCTATAATCAACCCTGTTTCATTACATTTATTCTGTAGTTTTCCCATAATCTTGTTGACAGGAGCCGATGAGAACATTACAACTGTCTTAAAACTTTTCTACATCCACCCCGTTTCACAACAACTGTCCAGTAGTTTTCCTATAATCAACCCCGTTTCGTTACATTTATTCTGTAGTTTTCCCATAATCTTGCTGACAGGAGCGGATGAAAGCATCACTTCTTTAAAACAGAGTAATTATTCCTATTTCATTAAAAGCTTAAGATTAAGCTCTCATATTTCAATGGCCCTAGGGGCACTAAACTGTTGCAGGCTCCCTCCCTGGGCCTAGGGTACAGCATCATGGAAGATCGAACCCAAGCCACTGTATCCATCATGTTAACCTTCCAAACTGAATATGGTACCCACTTAGTGCTTGGTGGACAGAGAATAAATGGATATCCAATTCATTTGAGGAAAGGTTTAGGCGCGCAGAAGGGAGGGGTTGGTTATGTCTACCGTACTGCCATGCTAGTTTCATTACATGATGCTCTGGTGGATTCAGTGGGAGAAACAATCAACCAGAAGTGCACAGTTCCCAGCAAGTGAAGAACAATATTTATGTTATAGGAACACACACCTGCATCATTAGGTACAGCATTTATACAGACTTACCTTCTGAAGCCCATCAGTTTATAGGTCTCCTTTTTTGTGTCAATGTATAAATCTGAAATAACAAAACACAGAACGCTTTCATGGCTTTTCAGAAAGATCTTTGCTGTATTAAGTCAATCTTTCAAAAATATACCCTAATTTGAAAACAGTGGAACTATCTTAACATGAATTGTAGGGGACACGAAACGTTTTGCATGAACCTTCACTGGGCACAGCTTTTTACTACACACCACTGACAGCGTTTGTCTCGAGTGACTCACACAATTCACTGAGGTGTTGACTTTAAAACATAGTCGTCTTGGAAGGCCCATATCACTGGAAGAGAGTAAGACATGGTACAACCTTTGGAATGTATGAGTCGTGAGGGATCCGCATTTTCAAAAGTGCATAGTCACAAGCAACCTCAAGAACAAATTGTTGTGTAGGAAGTGTTTAGTTCAAACTATGTGCCAGACTTTTTTTTTTCTTTTTAGTTTTTTCAGGAAAGCAAAAATAACATGACAAACAGATAGTTCTTTGACTAATGTCAGTGGGAACATTTTGAACAATTAAAAATGTTTCATTTTTGTGTATGTGTGTGTGTGGGTGTGTGTCTATGGGCCTATGTCATCCAAGCACACCTAAGGTTTATGAATATGTGCACTAAACAAATCCAGTCTGGAAAAGACTGGCAAAGTTGGAACAAATAATGTGTGAATTTGAGAAAACTGATGAGTCAAGATGATCACCAGATAGACTCCCTTATTTTGCAACAGATCACTTCATAAATGATGAAAAAAAGGCATGTAAAGACAAGCACCTTGTTTGAAGCTGAAATCTCATTTTGTAAATTCCACTCAAATGAAAACACAGAATTGCAGCTAATGGAAACAGACCATACTCATGACAGTCATACTGACTTGAAGTGTACAGCATCTCATCTGATTGTGAGAGTTATTGCCATCACAGAGTTTGATGAACTACACTTGTGAGCAATATAACATCAGCACTAAATGCTGTCTAGATAACCTATGATTTTCTGTTCTTACTCTTCTGTACAAACTGAAGTTGTAATTTGTTTGACAATTTTGATTGAGTCTATAGCCTGACCTTGGTAACTCCAATAACTACAATCTTCAAAATCAATGACCTGCCACAAAATGCCACACAGCAGGCATTCTGATATGAATCAGTTAAAAGAAAGAAATCTACTCTATCCTTATCCTCAATGGATGAACACCAAATATATCTGCCATTGAAAATCTTGGTTCTATTTGTATATTTGTGTAAACATTTTCTAGTCCTGGATCTATGCAGTGATAATTCCTCATCATTTGCTTAATAACAATCTGGTAAAAAAAAATGTTTTAAACTGTATTCATACTCATGCTACATACACTTGTGGCTTGATAGGGGCATTGATCTGATATATCCTGGACAAACTGACTGGTCCAGTAAACAATCATATCAGTCTCAGTCTGCGTCCCATACAGCAGAACAAAAATGTTCGTCATACCAGCCTAAATCAGTATTTTTTCCTGAATCCTATATAACAGTCTCATGTGATTTGGGATGCAAGGAAAGCATGAGCGACTTATAACTTTTTTTCAGAGAAACAGAAAAGACAAAAAAGGTGGCACAAATGCCACTGCCCTTCCTATATGCCTTCCCACTAAAGAAAAAAAATCTAAATACCCAACTCACACACACACACACACACACACACACACACACACACACACACACACACACACACACACACACACACACACATCCACATAAAAATTGTAAGATATTGATGAATACTTGGTGGTAGTGGTGGTGGTGGTGGTTAGGAGTTAAGGTGGGGTAAGGGACACATCTCCTGTTCAAAGAACCAAGTGCATGCAGGGTAATTTCATTTTTTCTACAACCCACTGCACTCCAGCAGTCCTGAGTTAAAGCAATGTTTATCAAAATACCTGAAGTTCTGAGCCAGTATAAATGTGCACTCACAACAGTGGGAGAGAAGAGGAGAGGAGAGAAGGTAGAAGTGGCAGAGTTGTAACCTGGTCTGCGCATGACACTGATCTGTCGCAATGGTAAAATTCTGCCCCCCCCCCCCCCCCCCCCCACTTCATCCACCAGTTCTCCAACACGTAAGAGTCCTACCGTTCTGACCATGGTGATCAAGCTACACAGCATACTTCCTTACCCCCTGCAAAAAACTGCCCCTGCTGAAACTCCTCCAGGCCGACGTCCTCCAAGCCGATGCCAATGAGTTGTACCCCCTTAGCATCCAGCTGAGGTTTCAGGCCCGAGAGCTCCTTCGCATGGAGCCGACAGAAGGCTCATCCAAACCGGCGCAGGAATATCATGACGCAGGTGTGAGTGGCGTAGAATGACTCAATGGCGACATTCTGCACACAAAAAAAGTGTACATGGCCCATAGTTATACTGAGGCTAAAGATGCTCTTAAATTAATAATCCACCCTTCTCTTCTCCACTCTGACAAAAAGGCTTGGTTTTCTGGAAGTTCTGTCTTTGTCTATATATGAATAACAGATTCACCTTCTGAAAGTGCTGCTTATACTCAATGGATTATGTGACAAAATGAAACTACACTGTAATTCTTTTTTTTTAAGAAGCATATATTTTTTTAAAAAAGAAAAAAATATATGGTGGAATGAAATGGGAGGGCTAATTCATCAAAAAATCCATTTCACCAGCTACTTATTTGAGGTGGTTAGCATCACTGATTCCTGACGAGAAGGTCATGAATTTGATTCCTATCAAATATATATATGTTTATATATTTATATTTGTAGGATTCTTTGTCCCATATCTGGCTCCTTTCCAGAGCTGAGTTCGCGATGGGCTAAGCAGGAAGACTGGAACAACAACACAGTTATAGCACAGTTGATTTTTATCCACTCAACAGATACTTTGGCCTGGCTGAAGTCTAGTGATATTACAATTATGAAATTAAGCGTAGACTGGATTGAGCACAGCCCTGTCATAAGACTGGGAAGACTGGAACAACACAATTATGACAGTTGGGTTTCATCCACTTAATACATACTTTGACCTGGCTGAAGTCTAGTTATACTACAAAAATTATGATATTATCCATAGACTGGATTGAGTACAGCCCTGTCACAGAGTCTCAGACCATCATCT
This sequence comes from Conus ventricosus, assembly GCA_018398815.1. Taxonomy (NCBI): domain Eukaryota; kingdom Metazoa; phylum Mollusca; class Gastropoda; order Neogastropoda; family Conidae; genus Conus; species Conus ventricosus. The sequence goes on along the minus strand of CM031617.1, from coordinate 37,570,094 downwards.
TCATGAGTTCATCACAATCGTTTTCACTGACAAAAAAAACAACAACCAAAAAAGTCTCAAGTTCTGTGGCTCTTTATGCCCTACTCTCTTGGTGACCTCAGCTTCAATTTCCTTTCAACATATTAGTTGCTGGTGAGTTCATGTTGAAGGTGTCCACTTGGTGAGTACAAGGGGACTGTTGTTTGACGGACATGATTGTGCCTCATCGACAAGGTGCTAAAACAACGTTACATTTCCCATCTCTTGAGAAATTACACTTGCTCAAAACAGAGCACAGAATTCAGTATACAAGTGTGCGTGTTTATGCTATAACATCACCATACATGAAGCACCTGCCTAGTTCTCTGACCTCTTTGAAATACATTCCTACACGTTCCCTCCGTTCACCTCGGATGTTACGCAGACAAGAGCAAAGCCACTATACTATAGACCATCTTTCAGATCTGAACATCAAGAGAGGAAGTAGCCGCATATCCAGACTTAAGGGAAGAGCAAGAAACATCACCAACCAAACATTGGAATAATCTCAAGGCCAACACTGCGAAGACTCCTAGAGTTGGAGAAAACTCATACTGGGCCTTTCCAACAACAGACACAAAAGATGAAACACACGTCAACTGAGATATGCAGATACGTGTGTGCTCACACAAACCTACAAATTACACACAACACACATGCACACGCACTGCTGCACACACACACACACACACACACACACACACATGTGCACACACACACATACATGCACGCACACATGTACAAACGCGCACACAAACATGCGCACACACACACACACATACACACACACATGCCCACACACACACATGGGCCTGTGCCCACACATCCATACACACACATGTACATTAACTACACAAACATACCCCCCCAAAAAAATCTTAGGTAGGCACTCAAGGTCTGACCAGCACGTTGGGCTAATGCGTACGTCAGACATCTGTTCAGTCGTAGCCACGAGACCCTCTTCTTCAATTCTCTCATCTTATTTGTTAATTAATTTATCCATCAGCTTAAAATCATGCATAGTGTGGTCTAAAAACTTCGCGGATGTAGTGTAGCGTATATGGACTAGTCCGCACGCAGTGACGCCTCCTTGATGAAACTGAAACTTCCTCCGACGACTGAATTTTTTGGAATTCCCTCATATAATGAAAGCAGCATAGTTCTAGTGCATTCTCATTTTCTGTAGCGATACTCTGGAATTCACTACCTTTCCAGCTATGTCATGCCCCTTCCTTCCTGACTTCGAAGTCTACACTTGAAACATCTGTTTTATCACCAGTTGCACGCAGATTACCATCTGAAATATAACTAAATTACCACATGTCACTTTAAGTGTACTGTTTTACTGTGTATGTGTCTGCATATGTGACATGTGTGTGTGTGTGTGTGTGTGTGTGTGTGTGTGTGTGTGTGTGTGTGTGTGTGTGTGTGCGAGCGCGCGTACGTGCGTGCGCGCGTGTGTCCAGCGTATATTTTTTATACTGATTTGTTAAAACTTGTAGCCTACATTGTTAGATTGGGCGCTATACTGAGACCAATGGTCTGTTCGTGGTTCCTCTAGAAGAATTTATCACTCAGACAGTGACCATCATGCGTGGCTTGCAAGACTGAGTGACTAATTCTGGCATTTTGGGTTGTACAGGCTGGGCAGGCTCTTCCAATGGTGGTCCAGTCGACTTTTGAAGGCATTTGTCGTTGGTGCGGTCACAACCGCCTCGGGGAGGCTGTTCCATGTTGCTACCACTCTGTGAGCAAAAAAGTTCCCCCTGAGGTCGAGTCTGCATCTGTCCTTCTGCAGTTTGAGAGAGTGTCCCCGGAGGGCCCTTCCGCTTGCCAGTGTCAACTTAGGTTGTTGGACTGCGTAGTATCCATGTAGGTACTTGTAGATTTCGATCATGTCTCCCCTGAGTCGACGGTGCTCCAGTGTAGGAAGTCTCAGGATTTTCAGTCTCTCTGGGTACGGCTTGTCTTTCAGCGATCCCAACAGCTTTGTGGCCTGCCGTTGTACATCTTCAACATCACTGCAGAGTGTCTTCTGGTTTGGTTGCCAGACACTGTGTCCATATTCCAGGATAGGTCGCACCAGGCTTTTGAATAGTTGGACGAGTACTTCCTCCGTTAGGTAGTTGAATGATCTTCTGATGAGTCCAACTATTCTTGTTGCCTTCCCAGTTGCGTGTGCTACATGGTCTGCGAAGTTCAGCTTGTTGTCCACCCATACACCTAGATCCTTTCTGTTTTTGTTTCTGCCAGGGTTAGTTTCTTGGTGCTTCCGTCCTCTTCTTTCACTGTCATATAGTATGTTGCCTCCGATTTTGTTGTCCCAAGCTTCATCACTGCACACTTTTGCGGGTGGCACTTTAGGAGTCACTGGTCTGACCACATCTGGAGTTGGTCCAGGTCGTCTTGCAAGTTCTGGATGGCTTGCGCAATATCGCTTCTTCCATACAGTTTTGTATCAGAAAATGGAAATATAGACTATAGAAATAGTCATCATTATTCATTAGGCCTAAACTTTTCGTATGTAGTGATTTTTTAGCCCGAATTAAAATTATGGAGTCGATCCGTTTCGCGATATATATCTCTTTCTTTGTTATATAAACGTTGGATAAAACTTAGTGCACATGTACTATGATAATAAAGTTCAAGGCCTTTAAAGAGGGGAAAAATCATAACAAAACGTAGTCAGCCGTTCTCTCAACATTACTATTTTGGTTTGTTGATTTACCTCATTTGTAGATACGCTTCGAACTAAGCATTTAGCAATCTTTGACAGCTCCATGCTGTCAGCTGAGCAGTGGAAATGGCCTGGAACGTATCAACAGAACTGTCACACTATGCCAGGCTGCCCAACCACTTTCGTAACCACGTGATGAAATATACACCCGTTCCAAAACGGTTCGTTCCTTTTTAATATGATCTCAAATCAGATCCTGTCAGTGAACTTTTTACAGGAATCATTACAACAAACAAAGATAACTGGAGGGTGGTTGCAAAGCGAGACGACTGCAGGCGGAAATCTAAACAAATCTTAAATAAATGTTAGCGAACCGCCCAGAGAACGTGGACAAACGAGTCACAAGACAAAACACAACGCGTTTCGACCTCTTAGGTCTTCGTCAGGTGATATATAAACTAAGTGAATTTTCGTTGTTTTATTCGTTTATATATCACCTGACGAAGACCAAAGAGGTCGAAACGCGTTGTGTTTTGTCTTGTGACTCGTTTGTCCACGTTCTCTGGGCGGTTCGCTAACATTTATTTAAGATTTGTTTGGAGGGTGGTGTTTTTCGCCGGTGGGCTCTGCAGTCATGAAATACGGGCTGGTACACCATGGGGATGCTACTTTAAGGCTGTTATGAGCTGCATCCTGTAGTCTAATTTACCTCTGTTCAGGAGCAGTTATGTCCCTTGATATCTTAATGGAGTGTCCTGTGCGTGCCTGTACCCATCGTCAACACAGCGCAGGCCTCCAGGGGTGGTACAGGACTGCTCTAAAGGCAGGTGAAGACAGTGCTTCTCTGGGTCTTCCCCAGCACCTTCGGGTGTTTCTTTTTCTTCTTTGCCTTAACTAGGCTGACCCTGGAGAAAGGTCCAGTGACGGTGAGGAAAGACCCACTGACCACAGGGAAAGTCCTGTTGACAGTGGGAAAGACTACAACTTTGGATTCTCTCTTGAGGGCACATAAGACCGTATGGCGAAAGTTTGGCTGTGTCTGGAGTGGCACTGTCTTCATCTGTCCGTGGGCAGGGGTGGTTGGGTCTGTGGGGTGTGCTCGGCAGCTGGAGGGTGGTGTTTTTCGCCGGTGGGCTCTGCAGTCATGAAATACGGGCTGGTACACCCATGGGGTGCTACTTTAAGGCTATTATGAGCTGCATCCTGTAGTCTAATTTACTTCTGTTCAGGAGCAGTTATGTCCCTTGATATCTTAATGGAGTGTCCTGTGCGTGCCTGTACCCATCGTCAACACAGCGCAGGCCTCCAAGGGTGGTACAGGACTGCTCTAAAGGCAGGTGAAGACAGTGCTTCTCTGGGTCTTCCCCAGCACCTTCGGTGTTTTCTTTTTCTTTTTTTCAGTGAACTTTTTACAGGAATCATTACAACGAACAAAGATAACTTACCCCCTCCCCCCCCCCCCTTCATTCCCCCCATTCCCCCACCCTCCTCCGATGAATAAGTGTTTAGTGATTTTATTGATGCATAGCCACTGACTGATTACTGCTCCTAATACTATTGATTTTCTTGAATCACTGGAAGTACATCGTGATGAATATGTCCTGTTTACTGTTGATTCCATCTCACGGTTATCACTGCAGCGAACATTACATCTGTAGTTTCCATTCTTGTGTAACAACACTATGTGACCTGGCCAAGACCTTGTTGGTTCTTCCGAGTCTTTTTTGTTTGTTTGTTTGTTTGTTTTTCGTTTTTTGTACTCCCAGTTCTTAAAGAAAAGGGAGTACTTTAGAATGGGAACGAAGAAATGCTGTCTGTGTGTCTGTCTGTCTGTCTGTCTGTTGTGGTCCATGGTCAAAATGTGTTCCACTCGCTCCAGACAAAACTACTGGGTCGATCTTTCTGAAAATTTGTAGGTATGTTCATTATGGGTCACGAATAATGCCCGATGTTTTAGTTTACCGTTATAACCGTTACTAACGGCTGTAACGGCCTGTAACGGTTTTTCTTCTTTATGGAATATCTCAGAAAGTACTTGGCCGACCTTTATGAAAATTAGCAGGTATGTTCATTATGGGTCACGGATGACGCCTGATGTTTAGTTTGCCCTGTTATAGCCGTTACTAACGGTTGTAACGGCCTGTAACGGTTTTTCTTCTTTATGGAATATCTCAGAAAGTACTTGGCCAATTTATAAGCGGTTTGGATGATCTTGTGACAAATCGGATCCTCTGTCCATATGTAAGTGATGTAATGCTGAAAATGAATTAAACAGCCGTTAAAAACAACCGTTATTCTGCCGTTATTTCTTGTATATAGGTGGATTTTAATGAAATTTGGTATATAGAAAGGTTATCACACACAAATGGCACTTCTATATAGTGTTCCAAAATTTGACCGTTAAAACCCGTTATTCTTGACATATTGTCCAATTCGGATGAAATTTGATATGTACACAGGCTTTAGCCCAGTGAGGACTAAAATACCGGTTTCAAAAGTGCATATCGGTTATATAACCGTTAAACCGTTATTTTGCCGTTATTTTTTATAAATTGGTGGGTTTTAATGAAATTTTGTATGTAGAAAGGTTTTCACACACAAATGGCACTTCCATGCAGTGTTTCAAAATCTGACCATTAAAAACCGTTATTCTTGACAGATTGTCCGATTTGGATGAAATTTGGTATGTACACAGGCTTTAGTCCAGTGAGGACTAAAATACCGGTTTCAAAAGTGTATATCGGTTATATAACCGATAAACCGTTATTTTGCCGTTATTTTTATATATTGGTGGATTTTAATGCAATTTTGTATATAGAAAGGTCATCACACACAAATGGCACTTCTATATAGTGTTTCAAAATCTGACCGTTAAAAACCGTTATTCTTGACATATTGTCCGATTTGGATGAAATTTGGTATGTACACAGGCTTTAGCCCAGTGAGGACTAAAATACCGGTTTCAAAAGTGTACATCGGTTAAATAACCGTTAAAACCGTTATTTTGCCTTTATTTCTTATCTCATAAAGCACTTGGCCGATTTAAAAGCGGTTTGGAAAACTGGGAGTACGTTTATATGCTTCGCATCTTGTTTGTTTTTGTTTTTTAACACTGAAGCACTTATCCTTCATCTCCTCTGTCAGCATCTGACTGTTTGAATTTATCATTCTGTCTCTCTGTCCATTCATCTGCAACTATTCCTTTCATAATTGTTTTGTTGAAATTCTAATAACAAACAATCGCGCGTGCACATGCACGCATGCGCGAGCGCACGCGCGCGCGCGCACACACACACACACACACACACACACACACATAGGCGGGCGGGCGGGCGGGCGTGAATGCTCACATGCATGCACAAACGCATGCTTGCGTACGCACATGCACGCACGCGCACACAAGCACACGCGTGCACGAGCACACACACACACACACACACACACACACACACACACACACACACACACACACACACACACACACACACACACAGAAGTCTCCACCAGATCTTATTGTCTGGTATGAGGTGACTTCCTTTTCTTTTCTTTTTTTTTCATTTTCTTTTTGTACCCCCCCCCCCCCCCCCCCCTCACACACACACACACACACGCACACACACATAGGCGTGTTATTCCCCTGCCGACTCGTTCACTCCGTTTCAGAGTTCAGGGGTACGGCAGAGATTAAGAACCAACAAAGCAGTTTGAACAGGCGGATATCTCGCTGCTTCTGTGGAAAGATTTTTAATGTGAAAAAGAAGACTGTGTCCATGTATTCGGGTTCAATACTAGATTTCAGCAAGGACAGTGGAAATACTCATGACTTGAAGATTCCTTGTGTTCCTACACTATTGTCGGGGCACAAGTATTTTGGGAGAGAACAGTCTAAAAGACGAAGGGGGGCGGGGGAGGGGGGAGTGGGTAGGGGGGTGTCACGTCCATGGTGCTTTCACATAAAGTAAAGAAAACATTTGAGATGTGACAAAACCTAATCTAAACGTGTTTTTGAAGGAGCTGGACTACAGACATAAAATGGAGTAATATATGTCCTTACTGGAGATGAATCATGCAACCTACCAAACAAAATGGTCACCATATATTAAAGTCCCCAGGGGACTAATGGCTATATTATGTATCATATGTATGTGTACGTAAGTGTGTGTGTATGCGTGTGTATTATGTTAATAAGCACTGCATACTCTCTTTGTTTTCTGTTTAATGTCGTCCACAACCTTGGTACACAGGATTAATGCAAGTAATTGGAATTTATTCGTGTGTGTGCCCGTGTAAAAGATTTTTTTTAAATTCTAGATTTAAAAAAAAATGTTCTGTTTAGATCGGAACATGTAACGCCATTTCCACAAAAACCGAAGGGAGATGTTAATGAATGTATGTACAATTTGGCATGTGTGTGTGTGTGTGTGGGGGGGGGGGGGGGGGGGGGCAGAGCCTAGTAAGGCTGTACATGAATGTATCACTTTGATGAATCAAGCATCAAAAACAAATTGAAAAAAAGTTCTGGACATGTCCACGCGTGATGAAAGAACCTCAATGGCGTCGGGAGATTTTCTGCATCAGAGAGAGAGAGAGAGAAGAGGGGGGGGGGGGGGGGCAGCTTAAAGTGAGAAAAATATCACAACAATCTTCCAAAGTTTCATAAATAGTAAGAGAAAGGGGGGGGGGGGGGGATGTCTCATCTTCCAAATCTTAGACTCTGGCTAAATTCTTAAAAGAGGAGTGGGGAATGCAGTTTCTCATCCCCCCCCCCCCCCCCCCCCCCAGTATTTTAGAGATGACGTTCTCTCATCTTCCACAGTCCTTTTTAAAAATAAAAAAGGGGGGTAGGGGAGGGAAGAGAGGGGAACACACCATAACATGCCGCCCATACTTTTTTTAGCTTCATGGACGGGGTGGGGGATGGGGTGGGAGGGCAGTAGGCAATGTGCCCCTTCCCCTTCCACCCCCCCCCCCCCTTTACCACTGCCCCCCGCCGCCGATATTTTCATGTGGGTGGGGTGCAGTGCCCCCACCTCCATCCCCCCTCCCCCCTCTCCGTTTTTCCCGGTTCCAAGGCCACTGAACTAGGATGGTTGAATCGACCGCACAGTAGTCAGCATGCTTTCTTCTGACCAATTGGCGAGTTGCCAGCAACTTCGTCAACACCGCCGAAATCACGCTGATTTTTGTGCAAAGCTATATATATACTGACTTCCATAAAAAACGCGAAAGCAAAACAAGCTGAAGGTTAGGGGCGAATTTTATTGGTCACAATTGTACAGAGTGGAAGCGAGAATTCAACGTGATTTGATTCATTACACCGGTAATGTGTGAAAATGTCATCAGCAATATGTCTTTGTGTGGAAAATCCAAGGTCACGTGACAAACCAGTTTGAAGTCCTAATACCGTGTGTGGCCACCATTTGCATGGACAACTGCTTGACACCTGCGGCTCATTGAGTGGACCAGGTGGTTGATGCGTCCCCTTGGCACACCAGCCCACACATGGACGATGGCCTGGTGAAGTTGAGCTGCTGTTGCTGGTCGTGGACGCAGGAGGTCCAACCGTCTGCCAAGTTCATCCCAAAAATGTTCCATTGGGTTTAAATCGGGACTGAGGGCTGGCCAGGGCAGCACATTGACGTTGTTATGCTGAAGAAATTGCTGGGTGGCCCTGGCTGTGTGTGGTCTTGCATTGTCCTGTTGGAATGTCCAGTTTGGGTGTTGCGCAAAAAAAGGAACGACATGGGATCTGAGCACCTGGTGGATGTAGCGCTGTGCATTGACACCCTGTCCGCGACCAGGACCAATGTTCTGAAAGATGACTGGTCCTATGGCGTGGTTAATGCCAATTGCACCCCATATCATAACGTTCGGGCCTCCCCAGGGGTTCCGCTCTACCACACAGGAGTCAGCATAGCGTTTACCAGGTCGACGCCATATTCTTACACGACCGTCAGCCATGTCAATACAAAAATGGCTCTCATCTGAGAACAGTATGCATCCCCACTGCTGCCTGCGCCAGTTGATTCGGGCTTGTGCCCACTGCAGCCTGTCCTGCCGGTGTCTTGGTGTCAGTACCGGACCTCTGTGAGGACGCCTACATGCCAGCCCGTTCTCCTGAAGACGCCGCCGCACAGTGTTGAGGCTGATTCGTTGCTGGAGATTCCCAGGCACCTGTCGAGCAGTGTTAGCGGCTGTTTGCCGCCTGTCCCGCAGATGGGTTCGAACAAAATGGCGATCCTCTCTTGGTGTGGTGACCCGAGGACGGCCTGGCTGGGGATGATCATCAGTGGTACCAGTGACTCGCATGCGGTGCTGCAGACGATAGATGGTTGAGATGTGGACGTTAAAGATGTTGGCGACCTGCCTGGCATCCACACCACCCTCCAGATGGCCTAGGGCACGATTGCGTTCCTCTGCTCGTAGTCTTGGCATCTCTGTAGCGCTCAGACGGCAAGTCGTTATCTGAACCTTGTAGCGCGGCTTTATAAAGGCTGCATGCCTGCGTACTTGTCGCTGGTTAACTTTGCTCTGCATGGTGTGCACGTGCCTCACATGCAGCAACCAGTTTGCCATTTTTGTTGACCCTCCAATGCCGGGAATGATGTGTTGCTCACACAACTTTTTCACTGCACGTGAGTCTTGGACCCAAACAACTTGCCACAATGGTTCAATATTGTATATTCACCCCTTTTCACCCGAAAAATAGCCTTTCAATTTTTCGCGTTTTTTTTATGGAAGTCAGTATACATCGCTGTGCGAGATCTTCCGAAAACTGCGGGCAAGTTAATTTACCGGGTCAGCCCTGTGCCCAGTGAGAGGTTGGCGCTGCCTGTCGCGTGACACACGTGCGCGCGCGTGTGTGTGTGTATGTGTGTGTATGTGTGTTGTTGTTGTTAGTCTGTTTAACGTCTGTTCCCGAAAAGTGATATTAGACGGTGGGAAAGGATGAGGGGAGAATGGGAAAGAGTTGATTGCATGTAAAAGTTTCATATGAACATACGTGTATTTGTCGGTACTTGCATGAGTGTGTACAAGTGTTTAAAATATGATTATTGCATAGGGAAAATGGGTTAAAATGTTGGATAATTATCAAACGAGTATTAAAACTATGAATATATGAAAATCAACGAGAATCTACTAAATATGAAATAACAATAACGCATTAATCATTTCACATCGAATTAACAAATAAACACACTAAGAAAGTAGCAGCCAACACATGCATTTGCATGGCAATAATATATATATATAGTGGATGTGCGTGTAGTGTGTGTGTGTGTGTGTGTGTGTGTGTGTGTGTGTGTGTGTGTGTGTGTGTGTGTGTGTGTGTGTGTGTGACAAATCTTCACAACTGATCCTCCCCCCCCAATCTCTCCCTGCGCCGCCCGATTACCACATTGATTGCAAAGATTCTCTCCCGCCAATTTTGCTGATCGACACACTGCGTTGGTTTATTTATTTATTTGTTCATATCTTTTTTTCATTCATTCATTGCTTGTTGTCCACTCATTGATTTATTCATATTGTTTCACTTTCGCATTTATCTATTTATTGAGTTATTCATTTACTGATTTCGCTAGCACGTTGTCACTTCGTCTGTGCTTTATTCTATGATACATTAGTAGTAGAAAGAAACTCGTGGAGAGCGTGGCAGCAGAGAGTCCTCAGAAGATGAGCCCCCTTCAAGCAAGTGTTTCGGCCCTTATCTCCTGACACTCTGGGGGGGTTGGGCCACAGCCGGTTCATGACTCTGGATGTCCCTCTGCTGTCTGATTGCACATTTCCATTTGTGACGTTTACTTACTCATTGCTATACCTATTTTCATGGAATAATCTATGTATGTATTTGTCTATTTATATGTGTGACTGCACACTTACTTCCATTTGTGACGTGTACGAACTCATTTCTATGCCTGTTTTCATGGAGTATTCTATGTATGTATTTATCTGTATGCGTATTTATTATGTATTTCCTTCATTTGTAGAGAATAATCCATTGTGTGTGTATCCATGATATTGCAACACATTTCCATTTGTGACGTTTACGAACTCATTTCTATGACCTATTTTCATGGAGTAATCTATGTAGGCTCTATGTAGGCCCTAATTAACTACATGCGTATATGTTTATGTATTTCCTCATTTGTAGACTATATTCCATCGTGCGTGTACCCATTATGTTACAGTCGTTGTCCTGCTATCAGGAAGTTCTTCGTTATGAGTTTTTACGCTTACAGGTATTCGTATCCATGGAGCTTGACATTTGTGTTCCAATTCTGTAAATATGAAATGGATCTTTAGGGTGTGCGGCATTTTTGTTTGTTTCTCATACATTTGATTGTGTGGAAGTGTGGAAGTGGGGGGGTTGCATGATCAGCGTCTGAAGTTTATGACCCTTTCATTGATGTGCCGCCACGCCACCCGGTTTGTTGTTATACAGGGTCCAACTTTAATTAAGGACCACCCCGAAAAAAAGGCCCTTTCTTTTTAAATTGGCCAAAAATACAAGCAATGCATTTTTTCAAAGAATTCGACTGGGAAAGGTTTAAGGGGTTAACAGAGTATTCGCAAAGCTTGCGAAAGCTGTCTTATTGTCACGTGCGGCATGCAGAGGTGGGGGGGGGGGGGGGGGGGGGGGGGTTTGAAAGTTGCAGATTGTTGTCAAAATTGCTTGTTTTTTAAGCAAGAGTGAACATTGCTTCAAACGGTTTTGCACTGAAATTCCAAATGCACGTGCAAAAACCAATGCATTGCAGAACATTTTACTGACTGGAATGCCCTAAAAGCAGCCCAACGTGCATAATTCTTCATGACACAAAAATGCGTCCAAGACGCAAGCTGTCTGATTTTGACCGGACCCGGGCGATTGCATGGCTGCAGGATCGAGTCGGCGTTCGAGAAGTGGCCAGAAGACTACAAGTGTCCCACTCCGTCATCATTCGGCTGAGAGAACGTTTTCAAGCCACTGGAGCTGTCAAAGAGAGACCCGTCCAGGCCAGCCAAAGAAGACCACTGCAAGAGATGACAGGTTCATCCGCAGACATGCTCTTCGGACCAGGACCACCACCTCCAACACCATCAGGCGTCGGCTCCAAGCTGCCACTAACACAGCAGTGTGTGAGATGAATACGGCGGCGCCTCAATGCTGCCAACCTTCGAGCAAGGCGCCCAGTCCGGAAACCAAAACTGACTGCGGCCCACCGGGCACGTCGCCTGGCCTGGTGCACAGCTCATCGAACATGGACTCGGGCTCAGTGGCGGATGGTGCTTTTCACCGATGAGTCCAAGTTCCAGTTGAAGCCACGAGATGGACGCATTCGGGTGTGGCGGCGTCCCAAGAAGCAGCTGGCAGATGACGTCATCCAGGGGGTCGTCGCTTTTGGTGGTGGCTCCGTCATGGTATGGGTGGGGGGGGGGGGGGGGGATCAGCAGTCACCACAAAACTCCCCTGTACCATGTGGATGGCAACCTGAACGGCCAACGCTACCTGCGGGAGATTTTACGGCCTTTGGTTGTCCCAGCACTCCAGCAGATTGGGGCTCAGGCTGTGTTCATGGACGATAATGCCACCCCACATCGTTGTCGAGCCGTGAACACTTTTGTGGTGCAAGCTGGCATCACCAGGATGCCATGGCCGGCAAACAGCCCGGACATGAACCCTATTGAGAACATCTGGGGCGAGCTTGGGAGGAGAGTTCAAAAATATTACCCTGTTCCGGCAAATCGACAGGAGCTGCTGCACTACCTGCAGCAGGAGTGGGCAAACCTCCCCAGGCACTCATTACAAGAACAGTCAACACCATGAGGCAGCGCTGTGTGGATTGTGTGGCAGCACGAGGGGGGCACACTCGGTTTTGATCAGACTGTAAAGAAACACTCTTTTTCGTGAATGTCATTTTGGAGGGTAGTCTCATTCAGGCTCCCCTGACTAATCAGAAAGAATGATTTTTTCGATGAAAGTGACAAAATGTTGTTCACTGATAATGAAATTAAACATTTATAAAGTTTCTGTCGTTTGTCGGTTTTTCTTTCTATGTTTTGTGAGACTGTGTATAAGTGGTCCTTAATTATAGTTCGACCCTGTACTAAAGGAAGAAAAAGTCACGCTCGCGCATTTTGTGTGTGTGTGTGTGTGTGTGTGTGTGTGTGTGTGTGTGTGTGTGTGTGTGTGTGTGAGTTCGGCTGATTACCAACGTTAATTTGATTGCTAGTGCTCCTGTCAAGCCTCGGTCTTCCAGGGGCATTGGAAGAATCTACCATCATTGTATAACCCTACTTGCCAAGAAAAACTGATGAAAAACTGAGCTTGCACGCAATGCTAAAAATCAAAGTTAGAATTAGATAGACGAATAGGCTCTTTAAAAGTAGAGCCTCAATCGCTCTTAATACTACACTACACTATACTATACTATACTATACTATACTATACTATACTATACTATACTATACTATACTATACTATACTATACTAATTACCCGCAGCAAAATCGGCTTTCTCGATTCTTGCGCGTATGGCAACACCTCAACTTACGCGGCTTCGATCACATTTTTGCCTTGAACAGCTGGTATCTTGTTGAAAATGTTGCCAATGATAAGCGCGCACATGCAGGACCTTACATCTAGGCCGCTCTGTAATGTGGACGAAAATAATGTAGCCGATACGACACGAATCGTTTTATCGACTGAAATCACATTTCGCGGTGACAAGTCAAAAGCGTCGATACTGTGGTATCGGAGTCGTACCGATGGCGTTTTATCATGTTTATTGTTTCAACGAGTTTTCCGTTTGTGCGATTTCTATCGTGGCGGTGACGTTTTCGTATTATGTCAGTGCCGTGAATTTGGGATCCAGCTCCCTCTCTCTCTCTCTCGCCGTTTCTGTCGCTTTCTCTTGCTATCGCTCATTTGATTAATGAATAACGTGTTGCACAGTTTATTTAATGTTATTCCAGTTTTATATACCCGTTATCTTTTTCACTTTTTTCGAAGTGGTTGCGTGCACGACTAGTCGTGCG
>CM031617.1:37463881-37553881 GCA_018398815.1 Conus ventricosus | reverse complement strand
TCATTATCATTTTTTGTGTGGCTTTGCTTGGGAGAGAGAGGGAGTGAGGCGCGAACAGCTCAAAACAGTCATTGCGTAATTAGTAGTCGTGCACGCAACCATTTTTTAGTTCGTTCGCACGACTAGTCGTGCCAATAGCCGGACTGGGTTGCGAGTCGTGTTATCGCACGACTAGTCGTGCACGCAACACCAGTTTTCTTCGTCGCACGACTAGTCGTGCCAATATCCGGACTGGGTTGCGAGTCGTATTATCGCACGACTAGTCGTGCACGCAACACCAGCCTATCTTTTTCACTCCCCCGATTTTCCTTTAACATGGACACGAGGCAGATTCTGTTGCCCAATCCTAAACAAGTTTACAAAATTTGACGAATCACCGACTTCGACATAATGTTAATTAGACACAGACCGTAAACAAGAACTAAGGTTAAGCAATGTGGTTTCTGAGTTACCTTCTATTTGAATTCCACTTAATCTGCACTACGAACAAGATTATTGTTGTCTTAAAGAGATAAATTAAGATGGAAATCTTTTTGGATTTTATTCAGCTATCATTTTTGTCTCCATATACCAAAAATAGTAACTTCATCTCTTCTTCTTCTTCTTCCTAAAATACTGGTTCGCTCAAAAACGAGTAGGTCACCAGCGCGCATGTTAAAAAGTAAAATAAAATAACATAAAATAGTGCGACTCAGACTGTTGGCCCCTGGAGCAAATTTGGCAACAAGGGGTCGCATCGATATTCAAGAAGTTAAAAGCAATGGCCAAATTCAGGCCCAGTTAACAGTAAAATATCGGGGGAAGTAAAAAATAGAAAAACATCAATATGCAGATCTCAAAACTGTTGTATCAATTTGTTTTTTTAAAAGAGATTGCATTTGTGGCAATCTTGATGGCACCCGGCAGTGAGTTCCACAGCCGTACAGAACTGGGATAAAAAGAATGTAAGTGGCTGTCAATATTTGATACAGGTATGGTATAACACTGACCGCCACTCCTGGTGCTACTTTGGTTAATCAGTTCTCACTCCTTTCCCTTTGTATCCCCCCCCCCCTCCCCCCATGAATAATGGGAAAGAAGATTATTATGAACCCCATATTCCGATTGATTTAGAGAATTGATTACTCAGATGAACTGTCGTTTGTAGGTCTTTTGATGTCCAGATACAAAATGTGGAAAATTTAGACTGTAAAGCATTTAACACAATTTTACTGTAAACTAGTTCTGAATGACACTTGAACTTCGTTGTTGTACTTTAGCGTTACTGTCTAATATATCAGCGTTATGCTGTTACCAATTCTCAATGAAATATTCAGAGTTTTGTCCTCGAATCCACCCCCTCCCCCATCTTCGGTCACTCCCCTTCCTTCCAACCCCCCTCTTTATTACATTATTATGAATGTATCAGTTTAGACAGCAACATAACACACACACACACACACACACACACACACACACACACACACACACACACACACACACACACACACACGCACGCACGCACACACACACACACACACACAACACACACACACACCACACACAATGCGCGCGCGCGCACACACACACACACACACACACACACACACACACACACACACACACACACACACACACACACACACACGCATGCACACACGTGGTCGCACGTATACACACACAATAACAGGTGCGCGCACACGCACACGTGGTCGCACGTATACACGCATGCGCACATGCACACATGTATACATACACCCCATCACCACTCCACCCCACCCCACATGCGCGGAAACACGTGCGCGCGCGTGCGCAAAGATATCGGTTTAATATTATTTAGAGTGAAAAGACGTTAAAATAAAGGACATACGAAAACACAAACACAACACAACATACAACACAACACAACACACACACACACAACACACACACACACACACACACACACACACACACACACACACACGAGTTCGCGCGCCCTCGTATACACACAGGTTCATAGGTTTTTTTTTCTATCCTTGTCTGACATTACCCTGAGCGAAAAGACACTGGATGAAAGACATCCAAACTCAAATAAGAAAATTTGTGAGACTGAGTACCAAAGTGGAAATTCAGCGTTGAGTCATGGGTGTTAGTCACTGCTAATGTTGGTCTGTTTTGGTATATTTAATGTATGTTGTGGCAAAAAGATAATAATGAGCCGGGAAGTAACCCGGATTCCACGCATGCGTATTTCACTCTGTAGGTCGGCAACCATCCGCCATTACAGCAAGAATGGAGTCGACAGCGGCAGCAAGCGCACCTGAAGATCAAGTATCTCCTGTGAATGGCCAAGCTGCAGATGGCCAACGCACTCCAATTGAAGTGATTCCAGGGACAAACCTGTACGTAAAAAATCTTAACGATAGCTTTGATGACGATAGTTTGAAGAAGCTGTTCGCAAGATTTGGTACTATCACTAGTGCAAAGGTAATGACAAACGAAGGTGGTCGTTCGAAAGGATTCGGCTTCGTATGTTTTACAACTGTCGAAGAAGCTTCTGAAGCCATGCGCGTTATGAACGGTCAGATTGTTGCTTCCAAGCCTTTGTACGTCGCTGTTGCACAGAAAAAAGAAGAAAGAAGAGCATTTCTGACAAAGCATTACAGCCAGCGGATGGCTGGAAGTGGAGGCGCTCAAGGCGGTAGCCAGCCACCCAGCCAAATACCCACCCCACCCGGTGCTTCCCCGCAGGCGCAACCGTCTCCCCAACTGCCAGTGTCCAACGTAGTTCCAGGACCGGCCCCCAAACTCCACAACCTCAGCCACCTGTTGTCGCCACGCCACCCTTGCAACAACAGTACGGTGGGATGAATAATTTCATGCTGATGACTCCTCAAGTTGGCCCTGCTGCAGCAGCTCAGGCTGGGTATTACTTCACACCCTCTCCCTTGACTCCAACACCAACTACCATGCATCAGATCTATGCTCCAACAGCTGCCCGTTGGCCAACGCAAGTTTATCCTGCTGTGCCTGCACATCAAAGTCAAGCTATTGCTGGGGTACGTTATCCTCACTGCACACTACCCTACAAACCCGCAGGCGGCTTCCATTGCTTTAAATCCTGCAGCTGTGCGACCTGTGCATTTAAGTCAACATGGCTACAATACTCCACTTTTTACTCATCCGCCTTTCACGGTCCCTCTGGGTGTGGCCCATTCGGCCAGTGTGAACTCCTACCAGGGTGTAGCTGTGCACCCCATGCATAGTGCTGGTGTGGCCACGTTCCCACAAACACAGACTCGCTGGGGTTGCATAGCCATCAAGGTGATCCATGACGGTGATTTCTGCTGCTAGGGTTTGACTGTACAGCCAACATGTCCTTTGTGATGAACCTCTTGTGAGACCGCATGATGAAAGTGTTTTGTTTTTTTTAATTCCTCCTCTAAACGGCCTGCCAGGATGTTTATTAAGTGATCAACCCAGCTTTGTGAACTTCCAAATTGAAAAACAAATTTGTGCAAGCTCTTGGGTGCAATCTAAACTTTGTTTCCATGGTGTGGTCCTGTCCACAGTGTGTGTGCGTGTGTTTGTTGTGGGTTAAAATCTGCAAGCTGCCTAGTCTTCGTCCTTCCGTCACCTTTTTACTGTTGTGCGATTCGTGAGGGATATTTCTGTTGCATCATCTGAAGCAAGCTTTGGTGAATGATAGACCTGTTGACTGTTGTGATGTGTCTCTCCAGATTCAAACTATTTATTTGCCTTGTTTCACATTCAGCATCATTAATGATATTCTGAACTGTTGAAGACTGATGTGATGTTCTTGTTTGAAAAGTTGATCATTGACATTTATGGTAAACGTTTTTTTTTTTTAATAGTATAAACAACAGACTGACGTTCATTTGAATAGCATGTGAATCATTCATTGCTTTCTGTTAACCTTTGGTGAAAATGAGATTTTTATTTATTTTCTTTCTAACTCTTAGCATGCTGATGGAATTGCCCATCATTATGCTTATAAGGATTTTAACCTGGTCCAGAAATTCACAAATAATATTTTCTTTTTATTCTTCAGTTTCAATTAGGCCCTTAAGAATATGCATTATCAGAGATAGAGGTAACAACTTGTCATTTTTTGTGTAAGCTTGGAAGACTTTGTCTTCATTGATATGAATCGTACAAATCTGCCAGTATAGGATGGTTTGTATGTCCTTCTCTCAGTTTGATGTCACCGCTGTATCAAACTGTTTATCCCCCATACCTAACAAAGTATGAATTTATTGTACAAAATTTTGTACAGCTTGATAAGGCATCAAGCAGCATTCTGATGCACCATGTCAGCAAGTGTCTGACTTTCGGTGTCTAATCAGAGTTGAAAAACTCTGTCAAATCTGCCATTTCTTGCACAGATGGCAAAAATTATAGCTTCTTAGATGCATGTGAAAAAGAGCTTGAAAGTTCTTGTTACGAATCGGCAACATTTCCAGGTCATGGTTTGCAAGAGAAAAGAGCATTTTTTCATCACACACAAGGAGACGTGCATGGGCACAGCAGAGTGACCTGAGCAGAATGTACATGTTGTACAGACGTGTGCATCACAGGCAGATGGTTAATCAACTGGTGCATTGCACACTCTTGACTAAACTCATGAACAGCAAAGAATCACATTTTAGGTAGAAGTAGATTTTATTCATTATTTGAATGTGCTTTTATTCATATTGTTTATTGTCTTTGAATTGATAGTGAAGATGGTAAAGGGATGTTTCTTTTAAACTTTTCATTGGTTGAAAGTTGATCAGTTTAATGTGTATGGTGTTTATGTTTGTTTTTGTTTTTTTGTTGGTGGTGGGGTTTTTTTTGGTTGTAAGTAAGGTTTTAATAGCAAACCTATTGTTTGCTGTTAATCATCTCCCCACTCTCCTAGACAGTCATCCTGTTCTTATTTTTGGATGGTGAGGCTATTCACTACCTCATGTTGCAAATGGGCATCAGAAATGAGAAGTGCTTGGGGGAAATAACAGTGCACAGGGTCTTTTTGACAATGTTTTACGAGAGCTCTGTCATAAAAAATGCTAGTTTAATGACCAAGATAGTAACTTGTCAAGACCAGCTGATCAGCATAGAATTGATCAGCCGCCAGTATGATATATATGCATAGGCCCTGCAGATAGCTAAATGCTATAATGCCTTCAAAAGAAGAATGGTCATAGCTATGTTAACATGCGCCTAAAACTTCGGTTGATAGATAAGATTGATCTTTTTTTTTTTGTTTTGTGATGGCTGTCTTTAGTTACAGCTGACACTCCACAATGCACAGTTTATTCATGAGATATATGTCTGGTCCTTATGGTAAGTCAAAGACATATAGTTTGTTTTAAACATTGCGCAGGTGGCAGTGTGCACTTGTTTATGGCAAAGGTTGACTCGGCCACTGGAGATCCAGAACATTTCCTACCTATTTGGGTTTTGATGGCCTCAAACTGAAGATTTGTGAGCATTTCTTTCTCTGTAAATGTGTAATACTTTCTGAGATTGTTTGTTTTCACCCATAAGAAAAAAGATTAGGTTGACACCAAAAAGTAGGGTGCAGGTGTTAATGTTACCCACAATTTTTTCCCCTTAGCTCTCTAATTTAGGATTTTCCTGAGGAATCTGGTTTTACCTGTACATGTCTTCCACATCCTTCCACAAACTTATTGGCCCCTTCTATTGAGAGTTTTGTTTGTTCATTTTAGGGTGATTTTTTTTTTTCTTCTTTCCAGTGCTCGGGATATGTCTGTGCTTCCTCTACCAATTATTGTGTTGGTGGGCTTGATATATAAATCAAAGCCTGCAAGCATTGTAGTTTTTCTTGTTTTATCTTTTGAGTGGGGTGTCCTTCACATACGAATCTGAATAGTATTACACGTACTAGAATCATACACTTTGTAGGGAAAATCTGAAAGACAAGTGAATGCATACAGGAAAACAATCCAAAAGTGTGTATTAGTATATAATCAGGGCTTCTGCTGGGGTGAAAATCTTTGGGGTCCCAGGGACCCCTTCATCAGATTTTTAAGGGGTCCCAGGCTAACATTAAGGGGTCCCTAAAACCACAATAAAAACAAAAAAATATACGTTAAAAAATTGCATCCCTGCACGCGCACTGCAATTGCCCACAAACACATCGTCACAATAAAACAACAAAATAATCAAAAATTGTATCCGTTCTCGATCTCGCTCCTTGCTACGCTTTTCGTTTTTGCGACGATGATTTCGTTAACCGCGCTTCGAGAGACATGTTGGAAACAAAGGCTTCGCGGAAATGCCCCTCTCCTGCCGGGAAAATGAAAAGCGTCATCGTGACATCACATGGCTCAAAGTAGGAAAATTCGGTCAACTCAAAACGATGCTGTGGCCTCAGCACGACAAAAGTGACCGACGTAGTTGTTAGGAGGCTGCCTTACTCGCTTTGTCACTGTTCAAACTTGAAAAGGATGGGTTCGGTCCGAAGTGTAGCAGACCTACGGTGTTACGGCACCCAACTTACGATGTTGAAGGCAGTCTTTTCTCACTTTATGTCTGACTTCACCAAAATTTGAAGGGGTCCCTGGGGACCCCTTACACGGACACCCAGTGCGTCCCGTAGAGTTTTAATGCGTACTGTACGCAATTTTTGCGTTTCAGAAGCCTGATAATTATAAAAATCTGTTCACGACAAGGGATCTGAATGCATAGCTTTTGTAGTGATTTAGCAGTTAGTTGAGTTTAAGATGAATAATTTGCCAGACATTGAAAGACATTGTTTGGATTTGGGCTTGACTTGGCAAAGGCTATGAATTTTTTGACTGTGTTCCCTCTTGTTCCAAACTTCTTCTTGCCTAATTTCAGCTAAAAAGAGACTTGTTTCTTAAAGTAAACCACTAGGTGTAAGTTAGGTAGCTTTTCCTATATGCAGTTCTTAATTGAATGAACCTTTGGTTGACAAAACTATATGATGGACTTGTGTAGAACCTTTGTGTTTATCCTAATTTAAATCTGTTATCTGGTTGGTAAGTTACAGTCAACTTCAGATTCTTTATTGAAGTTGTCAGTCTTTTCTCATGGGAGAGAACACATCCTGCCAAAAAATGCGTATGGTGTTTGACCGACTTACAATACAAATAAACACACAAAACAAGATGTAAAGTAACGCAAATTAAAATAGACTGTATAAAACGGGACAGGTGAATTTTTGACACAAAAGTCTTCATCAGACAAGACAAGTTGCACACAAACATCGATCATGAGCGAAGCAGTACTTCCCTTTTGGCTGTCAGGAGAAAAATAACAATAACAGTAGGAAAGCAAGTGAGTCCTGACTCTTTAAAGAAAACTCAGTAAAAAAGCAGGCTGCAGGGAGAGGTTAAGGTTAGAGGTGGGAAGGTAGGATCTGGAAGCGAACTAGTGATTTGGGGGGGGGGGGGGGGGGAGGGGGGGGGGGGAGGGAGGGGGAGGGTGGGGGAGGAAAGTGATGGGGGGGGGGGGGGGGGGGGGGCTCTGAATGTAGGTTGTCTGTTTTGTACAGACTATTAAATTTGCGTTACTTTGCATCTTGTTTTGTGTGTTTATTTGTATTTCGAGTTATTTTCAGTAATGCTGCAGTGTGTTGTCGGTGTTTGACTGAGATAGATTGGGAGACTGTTTCGATTTAACCAGCCTCTTTATCCAAACTTTAACTATTCATTTCTGAAGTATTTTGAACTAGCATTTTCTTCTACGGCCTTTCCAAGTGAAATGTTTACTCACGAATTAAATGTCAGGTATCTTATCTTACATACAAATATAAACTTGTACTAATTGCTGTTATTGGAGAGCTTTTGTTTCATCACTTCCTTTTCGCCAACACAGGCACTTCCCAAAATATGTTCTAGTTGAGCAATCCTATCTCCATCGCCAAACTGGAATCCTAGAGATGCATACGTGTGTGTATTGCAAGTGGATGGTCTTTGATCATGGACCAAAAGATTATGTTATTAGATACAAAGATAAATGTTGAGATTGTCCAGATCACATAATTACACAGTAGAATGTCATAAGGTTTGCGATTTATAAGTTCATTCTATTAAGAAAACTCGTTGAAAAGTAGAATCATCAGTTATGTTTTCAAGAGAAAATGATTAGCATTTCAAGTCTGCTAAGGCGTCAGTCAGCCAGTTGTCAGTGGAAAATCCACCTGGTATCATGCATGATTGCAAGATTTAAGAAAGTTCTTAAATATCCTTAAATTTTGAGGACAGGATTGAAAAGGTTTCTTTTACGCTTGAGATAATTTAATGTCGTGCAAGTGCCTCAGAGTGCATAAAAGTGCTTGGAAATCAAGATTTTTAATAGAGCAGTTTATAATTTTGGTGAGAAATCACAAAGTTACACCAAGAAGAGATAATGCTTGTATTGAAATTATTATTAAAAAAAAAAAAAAGAGAAAAGTTTGTACCTGCTGAAAGTGGCCACTTCCCTAGCATCTACTAATCACCGGATTCTGCAGAAATGACTATGAAGGAAGCCAAGACTGTCTTAATAGAGAAATTTGGTCTTATAATTTCAGTACTGATGTCCTTGAATCTTATATCAAAAGTCCTCGAAAACTCCTTAACAAGTCCTTGAATTATTTTTATTGTTTAACAGATCTAAGGAACCCAGTCGTTTTTGACTCTGTGCTCTATAAATTAATATCAGTATACATTTTTCCACTTGGATTAGTTTTCTGTGTGCATTCCACACCAGTTCAGTTTGTTTCCCCAAGAGATTCTCAAGCTGGTGCTTTGCATCAGGTTAAACTACTATTTGAAAAAATGTTAAGGCTTATGTATGCAGGAAATTATCATTCAGATGTATGATTTGATGCACATGTATTATTGTTTTGAATTTGTTTGGGTGTGAGTGACAACCACAGTACTTTTCAGGTCTGGTGAATGACTTTTGTGAACTTCTTTTTGTGTTGTATTACCATTTATGTGTTTTGTGTTCCTGCTTGTCTTTGTTCATCAGCTACACTCTGAAGGTTGCATGAGTGACATATTACCTCAATTAAAGTAGTCAGCTTGGTATCATAGGGACATGAAGAGTGTTGTGTGGTCATTTGGGTTTATAATATGATGTGCCTTTGAGTTTAATTCCTCTAACCACTGTCCATGCCCTCTCCTCCCTCCCTGCTCCCCCCCCAGGTCCATGCTTCCTCCCAACCTTTTATACTTCTGCATCCTCATATCATTTGAGAGAACAAACTAGTTTATCTAGGATCTGTGGTATGCTTTCATCATTGATTGCATCTGATCACTAAAATGGCAATTATTTATTGTTTTGTAGGATAAATGACAAACTGTAAGACAGTATGCTCTGAATT
The DNA here is from genome assembly GCA_018398815.1 of Conus ventricosus. Classification (NCBI taxonomy): domain Eukaryota; kingdom Metazoa; phylum Mollusca; class Gastropoda; order Neogastropoda; family Conidae; genus Conus; species Conus ventricosus. Next base: position 37,544,559 of record CM031617.1, on the reverse strand, counting down.
TGAATCATTGCAAATGTAAAATGACATAATTTGCCCCTCGAAGTGCTACAAGATGGAATAGCATGTTGGGTGGAAGATTGTTGTGTCCTGTGGCTGTTTTGTTTATGGTGGTAAGATGAAAATCTGCCCGTGTTTTAATGTGAAGCATTATTACTATTAGTACTTACTATTCTCAAGTTGATTTGGTTTGTGAGTGTGAAGGTTCTGACATATTAAACCGAAGCAATCTCTTGACTGTTGGACTTTGACAAATGGGGATGGTAGAGTCCTTCATTTGCTGTGATGGGTTGGGGCACATAAACCAGGTAGCAGTGTCTGTCCGCACTTCGCATGGGACAGTGTCAGTAGAGTATGGTAGACTACATTCAACACGAAAGGTGTGTCTCCTTCCAGTCTGCATACACTGATCTGCTTTCCTCGCTAATTTCTGTTGTCGAGGAGTTCATGAACGTTCTGACTGCAATAAGGGTTTGAAGTGGAAGACACGGCCTCTCTGGAAATGGGGGAGGATGGGTTCTGGTGTGACTCCGGAGTTTGTCTGCTTGGTGCCATTTCACTTGAGTGTTTGTGAGGTGTGTGTGTTTGGTGTGTGTGTGTGTGTGTGTGGTGTGTGCTTGCGAGTGTGTGGCGTGTGTGTGTATGTGTATATATATATTATATATGTGTTTACGAGCATGTGTATGGTGTGTGTGTGTATGAAAAATGTCAATTTGGATTGGGTTTGTCATTTGTCCAGCATACCAACAGTACCAGTATTTTACCCCTTTTGTTTGGCTTGCTACTTCCACAGTGGCTGTGCACCCTTTAGATTTTGTCGGCACAGTCAACAGGCATTGACTGTCAAAGAATTGGATTGACAGGAGGTTGTGAAAGTGGGTGGACCATGATAGCTTGCCAAAATACTTTTGTGTATCAGTTGGCTTTGTTTCAGTGATTGTTCAAAGCATATTTTGCATGTTTCCAGTATAAACACAAGCTTCCAATCCTTTGTATGCATGTGTGAGAGCTGAATGAGTGTGTGGTTTGGAAAATAAAAGAGCTTTTTGTCTGTTCCAATGAGAAATGGTCGATCAGTTGCACAGTGTGTTGGCCAGTTTGTACTGCTACTAGTATATATACAGTAGTTGTACAGAGTTTTAGAAATATGTTCAGGCACAGTTTAAATAAGCAAGGATGTCGAAATTGTTTGAAAGTCCATGTGTTAAGAAGATTCATGAACTAAATGGAAGAAGCATCTAACACTGCAGGATAATAGACGATTCCTGACTATTTAATATTATATCCATAAAGATTACAGATTTTCTTTTTTTTTCAATATTTGTCACTTTATCACGTTTTCTTTTCTGCCTTTTCCTAAAAAAAATGTTGTTTGTTGTCTTCAAGATTGAAGGATAGATCGCCTGCACTGTGCAGTTCAGTGTAGTAGACAACTTAAACTAAAGATAGATGACCTGCTCTGTGCAGTTGGTCAGTGTAGTAGACAACTAAACTAAAGGATAGATGACCTGCTCTGTGCAGTTGGTCAGTGTAGTAGACAACTTTGGAACTTAGGATTGTTGATGGAGTGAATTGTTCGGATGGCAAGTACAAGGAAGTTCTGTGTGTGTGTGTGTGTGTTGTGTGAAAATGTTGTAACTTGACTCTGGTAACAGTAAGTTGGTCATATTGTTAGTAAGAGCTCAAAGAGGACATTTTCAAAGTGGTAAGTAGAATGGTTGATTTTTTTTTCATGCACACATGGAATTTTCTCTCTCTCTCTCTCTCTACTAAATTTGTGGATCAGACAAAGTCCATGACTAGAAAACACATGCACAGGGCCCGGCCAATTACTCCCACCCCATCCCCTCGTTCCCTCCCTAGCATCCCCAAAAGGAGCATGTCTTGAAATTTTGTGGAGGGGGGGGGGGGGGGGGGGGGGGGGGGGGGGGGGGGGGGGGGGGGGGGGGGGGGGGGGAACCTGTAGACTGTGGGGGTCTTTTTAGGGATGAATGTAAATGTTGCAAATAGTTGTAGCCAGAATTGTTTTATGAAGATGGTGGCCACCGCACAATGAAAAGATGTGTGTCACTTCAGGTGGATGGGACTATTCACATGCCAGTGCATATCATTCATAGCCACACTTCCCTGTCTCATGGCTTTTGCTTTTTACCTCCATGCTTTCTAAATTTAGTAGGCCAAGTAAAACTAACGGGGGGATGAAAGTCATGTTTCTAAATCTTGTTTCTGAGCTTCATCTCCATGTGTAAGATTAAAATGAAGTTACTTTAACTTCCATAAATTGTCTGCATTTAAAATGTATCCAGAATGGTTGTCATGTTAACAGCTTATAATACAGAAATCTCACGCATTCTAAACAAAGGGCAGTTGTCGTTGTGAACTGTTGTGTTGGCGGATGCCACCAAGTAGGTGTTGTGTAATATGTGGGTGGGTTGTCAGAGTGGATGTACTGTTTTGACTCTCACAGGTTCAGTTGTATGGGCACTGGCTCTTGAAAAAGCCTCAGTCTGCCACCCTCCAAGTCTTCTTTCAAGTCACCAAATGGCAAACTACCTGTATTTTCTTTTCTATTACATTTTTTTCTCTAAGGGGAGGGGCGAAGGTTAAGAGGTGTCATTTAATTATAAACTGCCTCTCTTCAGATCCGTGCTGTTTTGTATGAAGTTTTTTTTTTGTCTCAAGTTATGATAGGGAAGAATGTTCTTGCATGAGGAAATTTATTACACAGTTTCGTTCGTCCCTTTGGGAGAAAGAGCGAAAGGAAGTAACATGTTGTGTTTTTATTTTAGTTGGTTTGGGAAGTTGGGTGTGGGAAGTTAATGTTTAGAACATTTTATTTAAAGATAAAAATGCCAGGAGCAAGCTGTGTCGCTGGACTAAGAGATTTGTGTGTGTGTGTGTGTTTGAGTTGCCAATTGTTTTTGAAATGCTACTCTATGATAAGTGCAGAGTGGGCGTGGTGAGCTGTTGAACAGAAAGAATTCCTTATTTTGGAAACTGCTGAATAAGGAATTCCTTACTGATACTGTCACTGCTGCTTTACAATTTGGTCGGGCCCTGAAGTATTTATCAGTGTTGATTCTTCGCACCAAGACACCCAAGTTTTGAAATGAAGAGTTCTAAATTCTTTGGGGTTTTTTTGTTTTGTTTTGTTTTGCAGTGTGTCCTCCTCTTAGAAGATGTACACTCTGCAGATGGGGAGTGTGCCCAAGACTAATCCCAACCCCGAACATTCGAGACATTGAAACAAACTCAAATGTCAAGGAGAAGTTCAGCAAATGTAACGAATAAGAGTCAAGAGTTTTCAGTACAACCAGTTGACAAACACTGCATTTGTGATAAAATGTTTTCTCTGGAAGAGGAGAAGGGGTTAAAGGGATAAGAAGGGACTTGGTAACCCTTCCCTCCACTTTCACCCCTTCAAAATCTTTCCCTGCAGTCTCTGTAACTTGGTGTTCTCCTATCTTAGCTTGGATTCTGTAACCCTTTCCACCTCCCTTCCAAATCCCCCCACCCCCTCCCCCACCTGCAATCCTCAGTACCCTCATGATCTTGTCCTGGCTTAGATTTCCTAACTCCCTTCTTTCCCCCCCTCCCCCTTTCCAAAATCTCCCCTGCAGTTGTCAGTGGCTTGGTGATATCTCTGGCTTGGCTCGAGTTCCATAACCCTTCCCTCCTCCATTCAAATTCCTCCAGTTCCATGCATTTGTTTCTAACTTGCCGGTTCCTATCCTGACTTAGATTCTATAACTCCTCCTCCTCTCCCTCTACTCCTCACTTCTGAATCCTCCCCTATAATTGTCTGTGACTTGATGGTCTCCCTGTAACCCCCCCCCCCCCCCCCCCTCTTCAAAACACTCCCCTGCAGTTCTCCTTGACTTGATGGTCGCCCTGTCCCGGCTTGGGTTCCTTTCAGTGTCGATTTTGAAAAGTCTGATCCGTCTTTGGTATGGATGAAGCCTGAATGGAGGTCTGACAAAATTACAGACAGGCAGGAGGCTGAAGGAATTGCTCTGAAGGGAGAAAGAAAAAGTTCATTGAATGATATGTTCTTGTTTCTGAAGCTGCCGCAACTCTTGTCTTGAAAACGCCTCAGGCAGTCGGTTATTTTAGATCTTGCATGCCCCTGTGATTGCATGTCAGACGTTAAGTCGGTCAGCCCGACTTGTTCCAGGTTTTGCCCAGTTCTGTTCGAGCTGACATGGAGGTGGTGGGTAGGGGCTGGAGAGAGAGAGTGTGTGTGGTGTTGGTCTCCGCATTTCACTCTGGTCCTATCTCCATCTTTGCCTCCTGCCGCAGAGGAAATTTTGGCAGATCGTTGCTGTTAATACTGTTGTCAGTGATACTGCTAAGGTGCTGTGTTTAGATTTGTTTTTTTTAAACCCAAGTCGTTAACAATATGTATGATAAGTGAAACTTCGCAATTTTTTTCCATTGTTGCTGCAAATCAGTATGCAAAACTGATTTCATTGGGTTTGTGTTGTCACGATCACGCTGACGTTGTTTGTCCTGTGTAAGATCTTGGCCATCCCCTGGAATGAGGGAAATGGTTAGGGAGAAAGTGGTGGGAAGTGATAGATTGGGAGATTCTGAAGTTTCTGGTCTCTTGACAAAATGTAGGTTTGGATTTCAAACAGTGCTGTAGATGTTGCAGCAAACATTTCACTCTCGCATCAAGAGTTAACGTTTGCATGTAACTTGCTCATGCATGTGCTCACACATTCTCTCTCTGTCTCTGTGTTGCATAAACTTTTTCACACACACACACTCACGCTCTCTCTCTCTCTCTCTCTCTCTCTCTCTCTCTCTCTCTCTCTCTCTCTCTCTCTCTTTTCCTTACACAATCTTTTACCTGCTTTTGCTCACAGATGGTTAATGATGTAATTTGATCAAATCTTTGGTCAAATACAGGGATTTACTACAGATAGGGATAAATATCACTTGCTAGAATTAAAAAACACAAATGAGGGGGGGGGGGGGAAAGGCTGCTAGTAAAGCGTTAATGGAAAAACAGCAACAGCTCTGTACTCTGTTGAATTTGCAACAAGACTGTGCTGCATGGACTGGCTTCAGTCATAGGTCAGCTGTTCGAATCCAATGATGAGCGACCCCACAATCAGAGCACAACTGCTTTTGGTGTGATTGCGGTCGTTGCAAGTACTGACTGCTACGGAGCATCCTGAATGTTCTCTCTTGACTAAGAGCCAGTTGATTAGAGCCTTCTGTCTGGCTAACACACACACACCACCATCCCACCCTTCCACATCATCCCCTACCAGTGCTACCGGGAATAGCACCTCCCCCCCTCCCACCCCCCAACCTTCCAGCAACCAGTTTGGAATAACAAATCCAGATGGTATGAACATACTTGCGCATACTCGCATGCACACCCCGATGAAAGAATCGGGTGCATACGCATACATTCATGTGCACCTATCCAGACCTTACCAGCATTGGTGCAGTGGAATCCTTGCATTGTGGATGTTTGATGTAGAAGTGGAATGGGTGGAATGTTGATATCTTTGATGTAAAGGATTTGAAGAAATCGACTACAAGAGAGGTTCGGTTGTTTCTGCTCACAGACTTAACAGGGAGAGTATGGGCAAAAGGAGGTGATTGACATGGAAAGAAATTAGGTGGCGCAGAGTTCAGGTGATAATTCACTCTAGATCCTGTTTGTTTCCAGTGGAAGAGGAGAGTCGTGTGGGGTGACTGGATCAGGCCAAACTCTCGACCTAGTGATGCATTGGATCTTTACATGTGTCGGTGTTCATCATGTTTGTTGTCTTGGCCCAGGTTGTGTTCCAATGTGGGAGTCATGGGAAAGAACTGACCTACGGGTCTGAGAATATAGCTTTTCTCCCCTCCGAGCATAGTGTTTCATTTCTCTTTCTCTCTCTGATTTTTTTTTTTTTTTAAATGTTAATATGTGTGTTGGTTATGTACTAATGCTGAATTTAGTGCAGCAAGAGACAAACAGGCATTACATTTTTTAAAAAAGTAAAAAAAAAAAAAAAAGCCATCAAAGAAACATAGTAAAAGTAAATAAAACTGTAGCCATTAGAATGTTTAGATGTGAATTCACTATGATCTCATTGCGCCAAAACCAGTATGTCAGGGGTTGACAATTGAATTAATGTTCTGTGTCAGGCCTATTGAGTTAGACTTCGGCACAAAGGGGAGGTAGGAAAAATGGGGGAAGTTGAGCTCTGCATAGTTATGCGGGATGTCTTCAGTTGTTACAAGCTCTAGCATAACATTCAGTCTCTAAAATCCCCCGAAGTCGAGTGTGGCTGCCCATGTGCGGGTAATCAAAAACGGTCACACACGTAATGTTCTCATCCCCAGCTGATGCATTGTACCATAGTGTTCAAGTACTTCGGCTGTTTGGATTATCCCTGGAGTCTTTTAGCCAGGGTACGACAACAACAACAACAGTATGTCAGGGGCATGAAAAGATTGAAATTTAATGCATTCCCCTTTTGTAAAGGGGGGCTTCTTCATTGTGTTGTTAGATCTCTCCCTGGCACAAAGGGTTGGTGGTGGTGGGGGGGGGGGGGGGGGGGAGAGATCTTGAGACTCTTGCACTATTAGTCCAGACTTTCTGTCGTGTTAAAAAGGTTTCTGCCTTCCCTGTATGTATATGAAGTACCTGTGCATGTATCTGCGATGATCGATCATCAAAATACAGTAGAAATCGGACATTTGCAATTCACTTTTTGTGCTACCTTGTGTCCGTATTCTCCTCTACCCCTTTCTTTGTGTTATCTCTGTTTCTTAGTCTCCACTCTCTCTCCTCTCTCTCTCTCTCTCTCTCTCTCTCTCTCTCTCCTCTCTCTCTCTTCTGTGTTGTGCGCATATATGTCTCTCCATTTAAAAAGTTAATTCTGTTACTCCTGTTGAATTTGTGTGTGTGTGTGTGTAATTAGATTTGGCACTAAACTGCAGTTGACATTTAGGTGGTCAAATTTTGCTCAATGAAATATTAATATCTGCAGTTTGGGTTGGGGGAGGAGAATGTAATTGTTAATGTGAGGGGATGCGTGAAGGGGTGGGTAGAGGGGGGGGGGGGGGGGGGGGGGGGGGGGGCGGGTATCTGAAAAGCTACTGGTTGTGAAATGGCCTTTATTGCAATGGGTTTGTCGTTTTGTATTTTCTTTGTATGATTTTTTGCTTAATTTAAAATGGACGTGAAGTGACTTACTTTGAGTCTAAAAGTGTGAGGAAACGGAATAAGTAGGCCTTTCTTTCCGATTGATGTTTTGACATGATTGGCCAGAAAATTCTTCCCGAATCCTCCCCACTCCCACCCTTCCTCCTTTTTTTCCTTCTTGTCGTCATCAAGGAGTGTCAAGGGATTGGCTGCATGGATTTTCCCCACCAGTTACCTTCATTCTGAGAACCAACTGCTGCTGGGAAGGAGGGAGGGGGACACTGGGAGGGTGGGAATTCATTCGTTCAACCTCGCTGCTGGCAGTCGATTGGCTGATATGGTGTAGCCACTGACCGAAATGATGTAGCCACTGGCCGAAATAGGTGGAGCGAGTCAATTACTCGATTCTAATCCCCAACCATGCAGCTATTTTGTATGCCGGATTTCGTTTTGAGGTGTGTATGTGTGTGTGTGTTCAAACATAGTGTGTGTGTGTTCAGACGTAGTGCGTTTTTGTATTTTCTGTGTTTGTTAATGAAAATTCTGTGGAAATGTTTAACTAATTATTCCAGAGAAGAGACCATTGAGTCTTGGGATGTTGGTTTGAAAGTCCTGTGTAGGGACTAAGAAGATGAGCAAGATTGATCTTGAACACCGAGATCCGTTTCAGTTCATAAACATTCAAAGTGAAGCCAGCCATGGAAGCGGCCATATCATATAATTGTGTATTAATGTAATGATAAGTTTATTAGGTGGACATTTCTTGCCATTGAGGTACTATTTTAGTGGCACTAAATACTAACGCCTGTGGGTGAAAGGTGGGCTATGAAAGGTACAGATTTTTCTTTTCTGTTTTTGGTTTTAATGATAAAACAAATAAAAATGAATAAAAGTACATTTTAAAGCAGATTTGTTAATCTAAATGGCTAGGGGACATGTAATTGTTGTAGTTGTAGTCGTGAAACCAACTTTCTGTGACTGATAAAAACCACTTTTCTAGTTTTCTTATGTTGGAAGAAAAATTGGAAGAAAAAAAACCCACACACACACACACATGAGAAAGCGTGGCAAAGCAAGTAGTTTGAGAAGTTAACAACAAGAAATGCATGACTGGGACAGGTGTTAAGTCGACGCAAGTCAGTGTAGCGTCATTTGTGTCACATAGGTGAATTTTTGTGTGTGTGCATACATAAATGGTTAACCCTTTTCAGTTCACTGCCTAGGCAGCCTCTCCTATGTGGGTAGTTTGGCCTGATCTGTTTGAATAGAAGAGAAACTTCACTTACGTTTTGTTATTTCAAAAACCTTTGCCAGGAGGGAAAATAAACACATGGTTAATGCCAACTGATTGTGTAGCAAGATATAACAATTTCATGTGATATGATTTGCTTTCACACTTTTGATGCTGTGATGAACAAAAACAGTTGTTACATGAACAGTGAGGGTACTTAATTTTCACATATAAATATCAGGAAAACCATTCTTCCAAGATGTGTGAAAGTTAACATTGTTATAACAAAATTAATTTTATGGCAACGTATGAAATTTCCATGTCATATTATATATCTTTGGACTCGCAGTGTTTTACGTGTTTGAATGTAAACGATAGCCTCAGTTTTGGTCCAGAAACTTCAAAACTTTGTCATATCATTAACATATATTTAGCTGTGCCAAATTTGATAACTTTAAATCCACATTATTTGAATGATACAGGTCTGAGTACACCAGGTCTGTAGTCTGAGCAGTGCTCTGGTGTAGGTTCCTGGCACTTTTCAGTGACACCTGAGCATTGCTTAGCTGAGGGTTCCAGCTGACAAGTTGAGCTTCACAATATGTTTTTCTTACATTCAGATTCCCCTACAATCAGGTGTGTTAGGGAGGCACGTGTCTGAAAGGCTGTTTAATTCAGTTATCCTGAAATAACTGAATGGATAAATGAAAATTAAGTTGATGAGGTTTGCTTGCGCCACCAGTGACTGGAATTTCGGCCACATGTGTTGGAACATGTCATAGATAGTAAGATGCAGAGACAATCCAAGGGAACAGTGGCCAAATGTTTTTTTTCCCTTTCTTTCTTCCTTTCTCCAACATCTATTTACAGGCCTTTGTGTTCGAAGCTTAGCTATATCAGGTGAATTTGAGGGGGGAGACTTGATCACATTGCAGCGTAACTTTCTGTGTTGACCCATGTTGATGGTAGTTTAACTCTTTTATTGTTGTTGTATAATTGCTAACTTTCCCAATTTATTCTGGAAACAGCCCAATTTAAAGCCTTAATATAAACAATAGTTCAACTACCTTGTCATAGCCTCATTTTGTTGTTTGTTTCTTCCTCAGGACTTGCTGTTTTGTTTTGTTTTGATGGGTTGACTTGCTTCAGGATGGGCGTTTTTTCTTGTGCGAGTTTGAGACAACCTTGAAAAGGCTTTGTATGGTCTGCTTAGCTATAATGATGAAAACTTCAACTTCTGGAATTTCTCAGTTTTAATGAATCCATCTGAAATCCTGAATTCAAAGGAAAAAAAAAATCCAGGTTATTTTTTTCTTCTTTTTCTTTGTTATCAGAAAAAGTATGGATTTAGAGTGGTCATTGGAAAGATAGAGGGAAAGTGTAGCTGGCTCACCCATAGGGTATACACATGCCGGCGGCTGCATGTATTGAACAACAGGTTCGGTTTATGAGCCCAGTGTTTTAGTTGAAGCAGAGTGGTGTGTAAAATGATTTCAGTAGAAAACCGAAGTGCCCCTCCCCCCCCGCCTCCACCATACATTTCAGAATGTTGACCAAGAATGATAGGCTGTAGAAGACCAGAACAATCATACAGTTGTGATGTCATTTGTACAGCAGTTTACAAAAATGAAACAATCCACCACATTACAACAAAACAACAACAAAAAGGGGAAAAAAGCATCTGATAAAACGGGTACAGTGTGTTCAAAGTCAGTGTGTTGACCAGGTTCTTGTGTATGTGTCTGTGGTGGTGGTGGAGGGGTTGTGTGTATGTGTGTGTGTGAGTGTTAAAGTTTACATTTTCACAATCGGTGCTCACTTTCAAGCTTGTCATGCTGCAGTAGTTTTTCAGTCACGGTGTTCATTTACTCTAACCATGTCATTCGTTACTGTTATGTAATAGTTGATCCTTTTCAGATGGGAAGATAAGATAAGATAATGTTGCTTATAGCCCAGCCGACCGCAAAGGGCCACATCAGGGCTGTTTCAGATGGGAAGCCCTCAGTTTTGAGAAATCTTACTGAAATTTGAACATGTCTGTATACGATCACAAAACTTCCATGCTAGAGAAGTTTCCCAATCCTGCCAATTTCAGTTCTCAGTACTCCATTCTTAGTTGAGAGATATTCTGTCTTTTGGTGAGAGATACATCCGCAAAAATTTTTGGGTGCACATGTGTAATGTAGATGCTGGCAAGACCAAGCATAACACCCCCTCCCCCACCCACCACCCCCCCATCCCTGGAATTTATGTGAAATCACAGTTAATCACTTTGTCCAACAGTAGTAGTGGATTCAGATTAAAATGAATGATTCGATTCAGGGCAAGTTTGATGCTGCAGACACTCTCAAATATTGTGTTCTTGTTGAAAGATATACTTCATATCTAGAGTTGAAAAATCATTAGACTCCTTTGAGTAAAAATGAAGACAAAAAAGAAAAAAGAAAACTAACGTCTGTGGTTGTCTGAACATAATTGGTACTGAGAGTCCCCTCTTTGACAACTGTTGCTCTGGATGTTGTGGAGGGAGGGTCTGTCTTTAATGGCTGTAGCATGTCATTGGTCGAGTTGTGGAGAATTCTTGTCTTTAATGGACTGTAGCCATGGTATCATTGGTCTGCTGAGTTGTGGAGACATTCTGTCTTTAATGGACTGTAGCCATGGTACCATTGGTCACGAGTTGTGGAGACATTCTTGTCTTTAATGGACTGTAGCCATGGTATCATTGGTCTGACTGAGTTGTGGAGAGGTTCTTGTCTTTAATGGACTGTAGCCATGGTACCATTGGTCTGATTGTGGAGACATTCTTGTCTTTAATGGATTGAGCCATGGTACCATTGGTCTGAGGTTGTGGAGACATTCTTGTCTTTAATGGATTGTAGCCATGGTACCATTAGTCTGAGTTCTTTAACAGACTGCAGTTGTGGTACCTTTGGTCTGATTGTTGAGACCATGATGGTGACTTTTTGCTCAGGGTTCTTCACGCTCTCAGAGTGGTGACTGCGACTTACTGTGTCCGGGGTGTCTTCATTGACACACACACTAGCTCTGGCATTGTTGGTCCGATGGTGGTATGGAGGAGGTCTCTGTAACCGATTGTTACTCTGACTCTGTATGATTGTGGAGAGCGTACCATCTTGGACACATTAGCTCTGGTTCTGATTTAAAACAATTTGCAATATTGAAAAGATTACAAGTATTTTGCTAATAACATAGACTGAAGATGGCAAAGTAGGGACAGGAAAGTAAATAATGTTGCTTAAGCGCGACCGCAAGGCGATCAGGCTGAATGTAGGACAGAGATATTGAAGGTGGAGGATGTCAATGCTATATTTGTTTAATCATTGTTGGTGTTGGGAAGTGAAATTGTGAGTTATCATTCTGGTGAAAGGCATTTATTGGGGTTGACTCTGAAAATGCCAACACTGAGTGTACATTCATCTTGGAAAAGAAAGCAGTGGGAAAGAATGATAAAATGGAAACAGATTATAATATTTGCCGGTTGTGAATACTGATGGAAAGAAATTTACTTTTTCGTTTCATCGAAGAAAAACGATTTTCAACAGGACCAGTGGGCAGCCCCCATCAGCTGACAAATTTAATGTTGCAGGATGTTAGAATATGTAATGTGTTGGCAGTATTCTGGCTTGAGGTGGTGACGGTGTGATGTGATGTATAAAACGTGTGTGTTTTGCGTGAGTGCTTGTGAGTGTGTGCGCTTTTGTGTGCATATGTGCTTGCGTATGTACGTGTGTATGCGAAGTGATTTGTAGATAAGTGGTAATTTTTAGTTAGATAATGTTGACTGGTAGTGAATGGTGTGTGTGTGTGTGTGAATTTGTTTATAGTTCAGGATTTTCATTTTCTCTGTATGTTGACCGGCTATGAGTGGTCAACTGTACAATGATAATACCGAAACTGAAAAGTCGTCTTGCCCACACAAGCGACCTTCATTGAAAACCCCATTCTCCCTTGAGGTTACCGGCCAGTGTTTCAACCTTCATATCCTTTGTAGGCTTTACAATTGAACCTGTACACTTTAGATATATTTTGTAGTCTCATGTTATGAAACTGCCGAGGGGGGAAAAAAGGAAAACAAAGATTGATTTTCCACCCATGAAACAAAATGAGCTAAACCCTGTATGAAAGTGTTGTGCAATATATTTCATGGCCAGTGTCAAAGTCTGTTGTGTTTCTGGAATCCCTATAAAACAAGTTCGGGGTTTTCCAGAATAAACTGTATCCATCCCCTCTCTCTTTTCTCTTTCTTTATGTGTTTTTTCTTGTCCAATGTCTTTCTGCGTTTGTGGCCCATTCACTCGTTAGGTTTTTTTTTTTTTTACTCATTTTTCTGTAGTGGAAGTTATACTGTGTGCTTCTTTTTTTTTTTCATCTTTATTTCAAACCTCCACTCTAGTTTTGATGGAAAGACTACTTTAGATTATAGCGGGTACTTGATAGTCAGACTTGTGTTGAAGTAACTGTGCAGATCGGTTTTAATTCGCAGGCACAAACTGCCCTGTTTTATGTTGATTTTCACTGTGTCACAGTCTGATGTGATTTTTAATTTTTTTTAATTTTAAAGTTTAAAGCCAGTAGAACCCCCATCCCCACCCTTTCCCAGCCCCAGCCCCCACCCTCCTCTTCCCCACCCCTCCCTCCTTTCAGAATATAGTTTGTGTTGGTCAGTGCACTGTGTTGAGGGGGAAAAAAATTGATAAAAAAAAAAGAAAAAGAGAAGAAAATAAACTGCGTCACTCTTGGAATCTCTAGCTTATATTTCAATCGGCAATGACTGTATAAGCAGACTCATGCAAGACCTCGGGGCTCTGTCCAGTGGAAACTTGCTTTCCTTCATCAGTTATTATTCTTTATAGCCAAATTTGCAGTCAGATATGTGAAGCGACTGTGTCTGACTTGTTGCACGGCTTACCAGTGCTGCACTTAGATTTGAAAAGCTGCACTTAAAATGTCAAAATGATACACTGTGCGCTTTTGAGGTCTTGGCAGTTCTGTCTGATCACATCATAACTGAAACAAGATACAGGATGAGCTTGTTCATTACTTATAGCAAAGTGGTTAGCTTAACCCGTTCGGTGACTAACTTGACGAGATAACTCGATGGCAAGGGCGTGTAGAAAAAAAAACTCTGGCAAATCGTCGATGTAACTGTTGAGCGAATTCCTATGCAGCGTAAAGGTTGATGCTTACAACATAAAATTGAAGTGCAAGCTCTACCACATTGCCAATTGAGAATTGTTCATGTAAAAAGAAATAAAATGTTTTGTTGTGACTAAAAGGATAATGTGATCCAAAAGGGAGAGGAAGAGCATTGCAGATCATGGTTATTATACTATTTACAGGATAAATTGGATAGTATTCACCAGTCCGCTACCTGGGCCAGTTTTATTTGTGATGGGGGGGGGGGGGGGGGGGGGGGGAAGAATAAAAAGGAAGGTGGGTAGGTGTAAGAGGGGAGGGGGTGGGGATTATATGTATACAGAAGATTTGAATTAAGAAAACAAATGCTGCAAAGATTTCAGGCTGTTGGGGCGTCTACTTTGACCCAGGGTGGAGGAGTTTGTCCATTGGATGTGTCATCCTCTGTGTGCCCTTCATCGTGTTGACCTTCGTGTACGCAGGCTGATACTCCTGCAGACACTCCCTATATGGACAGACCAGTATTAATCCCATCTACCCAACAAAGGGAGTGGAGTTTTGTGTGTATGACCGATTTTTATCCCGCCATTAAGGCAACCATACTCATCTTCGGGGTAATCATCGTGTTGATGAACTAGATTGGATCCTGATGCAGGAAACTAGCCCCATCTGTCAGGTCTGGCTGAAACTTGTTCATGTCACACCGCCCCCATTGGTGTCCCTACCCAGTCCAGGTCAGCGTCCAGACTGCAGCGTCACTGTTCTGTTTTACAAGACGGTGACATTCTTCAATCTTTTCTTCTTGTTTCTTTTCATCTGAATGCTCTTCACTAATTTTAAAACTTTTCAGTAGAATTGGGGTGAAAAAATCAAGGGAACGCCTGGCGCTCTCGGTATGGTCGTCTAGTTTTGTCTGCCTTAATGACCATCAAATAGGTACTGAACATGTTATGAATTTCATGTATGAATTTCTTGTTAGTTTTTGTTTCCCCACAACAGGATTTCCTCATCCCCTGCCCCCCCCCCCCCCCCCCCCCCCCCATTCCCCCACATCTTGACAGCCCTGTGAAGACTCCACTCGTCTGACTGGATTCTGGTAATAGGACCTGGCCCCTGTGTTTACAGATGTCATTATAGTCGATGGTAGTGCTTGTCATTTTATCTGACCTACAGCTGTGTACGTACAGGATTTATAAAATTGTTAACTTTTTAGCTCTATTTGGTGTTGCTCATGGAAACCTGTCTCTGTTGTGAACAAAGCGCTTGTCTGCACAAATCGGACATAAAGTAAAGCAGTGTAGAACTGGTCACCTGCCTTTTTTTTCATATCAAAGTTGACGTAAACAAGACAAAAACAAAAGACAAAAAAAAAGAAAAAAAAAAAAAAGAAATGACTAAAACAAAAGTTAAGGGACTTGTTGCTTCTGTATTTGTATTTGGGTTTCTTTGTGTTTGCAGTCGACTGCTACTGCAGTCCCAGTCACCGAATTCCAGAGTGTCTTTGAAAAACTTGAGATTAATTCGAGATTGGGTTTGTTTCAAGCTTCTCTGAAGTGATGTCTTATTGTTCTGGGAAACTGTCGGTGACAAAGAACCCGAGTCTTGGTTGTTGATTGGCAGCATTTTTTTTTTATTCCACATTACCAAATAATCAGTCACACAGAAACCCACATCTCGGTGTTTATGACTGTTAGCATACATATCTTTTGTAATTTAAATAGGTCTTTTACAGTGGTAAGAGATTTTGCCAGATTCTTGATATGCCAGGTGTTCTTTTGTGTGTGTGTGTGGATACTGGTCAGTGACGATTGGCTGTCAGGTTTTTATATTTTTTGAAAGAAACTATTCATCTTGGGAAATCTTGTACAAGAAGCCAAAAACATAATGATTTATTTTTAATCCTTATCTTTTTTTTAATTGTATTTTATTTTTTTATAATATCAGGAAAAGTATATTCACCCTTTTTTTTAAAAAATACATTTCCTTTCCATCATCCCTCCCAATTTTTTTGTGGTCAGATCGTTTTTTTGTTTGTTTTTTTTTTTAAATTACAGCTTGTCCTTAAAGTCAAAGGGTTGTGATCCATTCAGCCTCAGCATTGCTGTAGTGGAGAATGGCTTCAGGAGGGGGAACTCTTGTCCTAGGGCCTTCACAAGAGAGGTACAGTGTGTTTATTGCAGCAAAGCAAATCATGGCACTTTCCTTGGGAGAACTCTCACTTGCTTGCCATAATAGCCAAGTAGCCTGTCTCCCGTACTTGGCAACTGAACACCTGTTACGTATTAGTCTAGGGAAATTCCATGGCCTACAACATTGTCCAATCAGCATAACCAGAAAAGTTGGGGGGCGGGGTTTTGTTTTTGTTTGTTTTTTTTTTTTAATAATTTTTTATTCTGAATAAAGAAAAGTAAAGATTGTTGTGGAATGTTTGAAATTAGGTGGGTTTGGATGAAGAAAGTCTTTTCCTGTGTGTGACGGAGGGAGCGATTGTCCAAGTTTAATTCACCCTGCTCTTTGATCTAGGCTCGTGCTGAGAGAGGCAGGGGATAAAGATCACATTTTGGTGGTTTGATTTACTTGCTTTTATATAACCTGCATTCAAACGATACTTGAACCAACATTTTCAGGTGACAGTGTATGCATTCTTGTTGGTTCGGTTGGTGAAATGAAGTTCATGTCGTGCGATTTCTTCCCAGTATATTTGTATTGTTTGGATCGGCTGGAAGAGTTCTGGGTGTGCGGTTATCGCAGTAATTTGCATTCATCTTGAAGAGACATTCTTGTTGCTATGATTTTCATTGAACTCCTTGTTCCCTGCATAACCTGTTTCCTTTGGAGGGTTAAGAGGGAGGTGGGGTGAAGATGGGGATGTGATGGTGGGGATTGTTCCGTTTGTAGAAAGACAACATGGAATTTGTTGTTGACATTGTCAGACTAGGTTGGGTTTTTGTGTGTGTGTGTGTTCTTGTCCGGTTTTCAGTGGTCTTCGTCCATTATCATGTGCGAGATGCTGCGTTCATGTGTGAGATGCTGTGTTCATGTGTGAGATGCTGTGTTCATGTGTGTGTATGTGTGTGTTTTGTGAAAAGAGAAAGCAAACTGGAGACACGAAACTGAGGGCTGAATCTGAGAGAGAATGGCTGTAAACTGACCTGAGTTACGGTACACAATCCTACCCTGGTTGATGTGGGTCCCTCCCCCACCCCCCACCCCATCCAAGCCCCTGTACTGTCTCTCAGGGCCCCCCCCCCCCCCCCCCCCCCCCCCCCCCCCCCACCCTGTCCCCTGATTATTTCATGCATAAAATCATTACGGGTATTTTGTTTCATGCTTGAGTGTTGGTTTTTGTGTGTTTCATACATGTGGTTTTGGTTAAGATTCTTTTTCTTCGTCTTTATCTTTTTCTTGTTTTTTTGTTTTTACATTTCAAATCCTGCAACTTTCAGAATCTGAGATCTGGAAATTGAAGCTCATTAAATTATTTTGTTCTGTTTTACTAGCATTTTATTTTTTTATTTACTGTTTTATTACTTGCATTTCTGTGTCCTTTCTCTCTCCCTGTCACTCTTATACACACACACACGCACACGCACACACACACACCACACACACACACACGTCAGGCACACACACACACACACACAGAGTAGCACCGTTTTGCTATTTTATCCCTTTTTTCAGGTTTGGTTATATTTCTTAGTTCAGATAGAATTTCCTGGATTTTTAAGTTTTAGATAGTTCAAGGACTAAAAAAAAAAAAAAGGAACTTGATTTCATGTATTCACAATTTACAAAAAAAAAAATTGAGAATCACACTCTCCAGTTTTAGGCATGTCGTGCTCACAAGAATGGAAACCTCATTGAATCTGTGGCTTTTAGGAGCAGTCTGAAATGGTAGCCTGCCACATTAACATTGCCAGGGCTTTTTTTCAGTGTGAACTGTCTGTCTTTTGTAGTAAAATTCTGTGCTTGTAATTTCCACTCTCTTTTATTACTCCTTTGACTACAGTCTTTATTTTTCTTTTAAGCTTCCTTTTACCTTTGTCCATTGTCTGTCTTGTCTTATGGCATATTCACCCGCCTTTGTTTCAGAAAGTCTGTACACTTTTCTCTGTTGGGTACAGCTAATAACGTGCCAGTTTTCTTTGTCGTTGATCTGTTGGCGAGGTAGAAATACTGTGAAGGTAATCTGTTGCCAACTGTGAACACTGTTTAGGTCTGTTGCGAAGGTAGTGATACTGTGAACGGTATAGTGTAGACTCTGGCGGGTCCATTTTGAAATAAGTTATTTGCCTTTATTTGTTTTTGTTTTTTTCTTAGAGTATATTTGTGGCATGGTAATGTTATTAACTCTTTTTTTTTTTTTTTTTTTGAAAATCAGGGATGTGAAATGCTGGCAACCTCAGAACGATCTAGTCGCATCCCCCTGATTCATATCGGTCAGTAGCTTTCTGGTTATGAATAGTAAATGAGTTGGTTTGTTGTTTGTTTACGACGTACAGTCTCGTCCGCCAGTTCATGGTGGGTCAGGCCGTAACAAAACCAGCTAAAAACCGATTTCGGAATAGTTTGTTACTGTGTTGACAGACCTGGAAGGGGCCCCTTGCGGGTGCAGGGGAGGGACAGGGGCATGGGGTCAAAGGAAACTACTCTGAATTCAGAATAGTTTGCTGTGCGTTGACAGCCCGGAAAGAGCCTTATAAGTGGAGTGGAGGGGCCGGGCTGTACAAGAAAGCCAACTAAACTGGATTCAGAATAGTTTATGATGACAGCCCTGAAAGGGCCTCACAAGTGTTGGTGTTAACAACCCAGAAAGGGCCCCATGTGGGGAGCTGGGTTGCAGTAAAAGAAACTAAACTTGTCTTTCAGCTAATAAGCTGTGGTTAAAGTTGGTAATACTCATTTGATGCTGTCACGGTGGTGGTCTTGATAACATCTCTGCAACCATTACAGACTCATGACTGAAGCAAGTTCTTAAAGGTTTAGCTTCTTAAGAGAAATTAGAATGGCCTTAAGGCTGAATCTTCACTGAACATGCAGGAAGTGTGTATGTAGAGCATAAACGAAAAGTTCGAGGAGAAAAAAAGTAAAAAAACTTAAATGTAACAGAAAATACATGACCTAAGGGTATGCTGGAGGGTTTTTTTTTTTTTTTTTTAAATTTTTTTTATATTTTTTACATGAATTGTTTCCCCCTCACATACAGATCCTGTGCTGGTAAATTCCCTATGTCTTTCACTTTTTTGTTTTGTTTTGTTTTTGTTTTTTTTAGCCTTCTGGGTTTTTTGTTTTCATTTTTTGGTTTGTTATACTTTTCTTGACTGTTGCTATCTGTGTGGGCTTTTAAAAAATTTGTTTAAATATGTTTGTGGCCCCATTCACCTATGTTCCAGAAAGTCTTAATACTTCTTTCTCTCCTTCCAATATATGGTATGCCAGCCTTTTTTTTTTTTTTTTTTTTTTTTTGGTGTAGGCAACATTAGTGAAAGTGTAAAACATTGTTCAAAAGAACTTGAGAGCTGTGACCATTCTGCAGTGTCTGTGTGCCCACAGGGTTGATGAAAATGGATTTTCTGTTGCATTTAACTGTTTCTTTTCTTTCTTTTTTTTTACCCTTTTTTTTATTCTCTTGCCTTTTGTTTGTTTGTTAAGCTGTCGTGCTACTGATTGAGGCATCTGTGTTGTCACTAGATCTGTTGTGATTGTTGCTTTCTTTCAGAGCATGGTCATGGATTTCTCTCTGTGTGCTGACAGCCATGGTAGGGCCCCCGTGTGGGCCCTCTGGGCTTTTCTCATGCTGAAACTGAAACTTGATTTTAAACCTGTGAAAGGCTGAATATTGTGTCTCATGAGTTACGATGCAGGTGTTGCTTAGTTTTGTATCGGTTTTTTGTTTTTTTTTTCCTGACGAGATTTGGATTTTTTCATTATTATTGTGTGGTGATAAATCTGACATAGCCTATGAGAATTTTGTTGTTACGATTTTGTGTGGTGAGAACTTTTGATTTGGACAAGTAAGGTTAGCTTAGCCTTGAGCAGGAAACCTAGAAAAATCATAAAAAAACCCAATCAAGACAGTGGTCATATGTTAGAGAAGTCTCTTAGAATTTGAGCTGGAGTCTTATTTTAAAAACAAACAGAAAAACAAGGGATGAACCAAAAAAAAATCAACACAAACACTGATATGCATACATGCCACAATTCAGCATTTCTGTGTGAGTTTCTCAGTATTTGTACTGTTTTACTTAAATGTTATGACTGTGTGTGTGTGTGTGTGTGTGTGGTGTGTGTGTGTGTGGTGTGACCGCGCGCAAGCTTGAGTTTGAAATATTTGTACTGTTTTGATTTTTTTTTTCTTGTGAATCATACTTGCCGTTTTCATTAAGTATGACTTTTTTTTTCCTTTTCCCAAACGTTATTGTTTTAAAAAAAAATGTTGGGGAAAAAAATAATGATTTTGTTACTTGTTAATTTGATTGTGTACAGTAAGTATTTTCTGTTGCCCAAAGTGATGGTTGAGCATATTACGTGAAGTGAACTGATGGCCAGGCATAAACTATATTTGAAGCAACGTAATGGGCGAGTCCATTACTAGTGAATGTATGGCCAAGCCTCTGTTGGAGGTGATCTGAAGGCTGTGTGTATTATTTACTACTAAATCCTCTTCATCTGTCTTATGAGTCAATTAATAGCTGAAAATTACTTCATGAGGATTGACGGCTGATTATGTTGACGGAGTGTCGATGTACATATGAAGTGAATTGGAATACAAGTTAATGGATGGCTGGGACAGTCGGAAGTGGATTGAAGGCCAAGTGCATGTGGGAGATGAAATGACAGCTGAAGTGATCAGAAATGAATGGATGTGTTTTTAAAGAGATGAGATGTCAGAACGCACTGAAAGTGTCCCCATAAAAGTCTGAAGAGGGGACAGCATTTGTTTGTGTTGATAAAGGGGGCAGTTATGCTTACCTTCTGATTTCACAAGGGTTTGTTGGTGTCTGAAGAGTGAGCACACATACATGATAAACATTACTGTGCGTTGTGTGGGGAGAATGGCATGCTGTGTGTGTCTGATGGGATGTGTTTGTAGGGGACC
Organism: Conus ventricosus; assembly: GCA_018398815.1. NCBI lineage: Eukaryota > Metazoa > Mollusca > Gastropoda > Neogastropoda > Conidae > Conus > Conus ventricosus. The sequence goes on along the minus strand of CM031617.1, from coordinate 37,523,919 downwards.
GGGCATAAGCACACCCCCGAGCATCCTTTCTATTGTCTAACTGTGAGACAAATTGAGCTCAAAGCAAGTACACGCCTTGGAAGTTTGTGTGTGTGGTGTTGTTCTCCCACGAGAGCTAATTCTGGCGTGTATGTGTGCATCTGTGACAGTGTTAGCGTCGTGAGTTTGCTGCCCAGTGTATGTGTGTGTGATGAGTGGATGGCAGAAGCGCCAGTTTGATGCATTGTTAATTGACCTACACATAGACTGCTCAGCTGTTGAGGGTGCCAACCGGTTCTGCTGGCACTGTCGTTGAGAAATGTAGGGGAGGGAGGTGGGTGGGGTGGGGAACTGAGGTTGATCCCTCGCATTTTGCATCGTTGTTGCTTCCCTGCCGATTACAGTCTTTGAGACGGTGAGCTTCAGAGTGCACAACACCAGTATGTGTGCAAGACTGATGAGAAACTGTGAACTTGAGGGATAGAGATTGGGGATAGGTTGGGGTGGAGGGTGCGGAATGCGATGAGAGAATGGCTCATTGTCTTTTGTCCGTATATGAATTAATACCATATTGCCATGAGGAAAAGGTGGGGGAGAGGGAGTATGTGGGGGAGGGGAGGGGTGAGATGGGGGTTGAGTTTGTACACATGAGTGGTGAAAGAGGGGAGGGTGGGATGGATGGGGTGGATTTTGGAAGACAGTTGCTTGTAAATTATTAAAAGTGAATGAGGTAGAATTGGGAGGTGGGTGTGGTGTTTTTTTGTTTTTGTTTTTTTTGGGTTTTTTTTTGGGGGGGGGGGAGGGAGGGGGGGGGAGGGGGAATGGTAGTTGTTAGGACATGAGATATGAGGGTGGAGGAGAAATCACAGTTTTGGAGAAAAGCAGTATGGTGAAAGGATTAACATTAAGACATGAGAACTTGCCTGATGATGGCCAACACTTTGTCACAGTAGTTCATCATCAGAGACGACTTCTGTGATATTGGCTCTTGGTGGCATGCTCACTGATGTATGGAACAGAGCTTGCCAAAAAGGGTTGGAATTTAAAAACAAACAAACAAAAACTTCGAGTGGGAGAGGCTTTCCAAAAAACTGAAAGGATGGGAGGGAGCTTTCCGAAACTTAAAAGATTCGGAAAGCTTTCTGGAATGGGTGGGAGAGCTTTCGAGGCAGGTGGGAGAGAGTTTTGAGAAAAGGAGGGAAAGAGCCATCAGCATTATCAGTGATGCTGTCTGGGAGGCAGGGAAGTGAGAACAGGAAAGCTGGTTCTAGGTTGAGAGCACTCTGCCCAAGCCTTAAGTTGATGTGCCATGGGCGTTGCGCAGATCCCGACTGGACTTGGTGGCTGGTCATTGGACTACTGGAGAATGCCGGAAGGATTCTGCTGCGCTGTCAGTTTGACATGAAAATGTTGCTTTGCATCACAGAGTCTAAAGACATGGCTCTGTCTGGTCACTGGCTTAAATTGTCTTGTTTTTATATACTGTTGTTCTTTGGCCTTTTTTAAGACGTAGACAATCTCGATTGTTGCTGGAAGTGCTAACAGGTGGTGAAAGTTCTTGTCACTTGAATTCCGCTGTTTCATCCAAGAAATCCTGAGGGTAAAAAATAGTCCCAGTTTAACAGCAACAAAGCAGAAGTAATTTGGTTGGATTGGGGGGGGGGGGGGGGGGGGGGGGGGGGGGGGGGGGGGGGGGGACATAACTGAAAATTTGATGAAAAGAGGTATTCAGGAAAATGGTGCATTGTAGATTGGGTCAAATGAATTCGGAAAAGCAGGATTTTGAGCACAGAATGTTGTGATCTGGAATAAGGAAAAGCAATCTTAGTGCCAACCCCCACCACCACCCACCCACCCACCCACACGTGCACACGCATCATCTTCCTCTCCGCCTCCCTATTTCCACTCACCGAGTGATGAGGGGGGGGGGGGGGGGGGGCTAGCATTTGTCCTGTTTCTACGATGCCTTTTTTTTTCTTCTGTGATTTCCAGTAGGATTCTCTCCCCCCCCCCCCCCCCTCCCTCCTTCCATTTGATTGTAATGTAGGGTTGACAAGACCTTGCTGTTCCCAAGTTGTTTAGTATCTTTTGACTTGAAAGTTGCGTGTGGAAAAACCATGGTCCTCTGTCGACCGATGTTGTTTTGTTTTGTTTTTTCTCAGGGATTTCTGCCCATCGTAGGCAGACCTTAGAAATCCCTGCAGCAGAGTGTAACAGGCCAGCCTAAGAAATCCTGCAAAGAACCATCAGTGGACAGAGGATGCTAGACAGGCTTAGAAATCCCTGCAAAGAACCATCAGTGGACAGAGGATGCTAGACAGGCCTTAGAAATCCTGGAAAGAACCATCAGCCGCAGAGGATGATAGGCAAGTCCAAGAGATCCCAAGAAAGAACCATCAGTGAATTGAAGGCCCCCTCTTCTCTGCCCTCCTGTCTTGAAAAGGAAGTGCCCCTCTTCTCTGCACTCCTGTCTTGAAAAGGACGTGCATGATATGACACGAGATCCATACCGATAGTTGTGGAGTGGTCTTGTCAGAATGGAGAATATTGATTGGGTCTGAACAGTCTTGGGGAGCAGGAAGCTAGTGTCCACTGTTTGCAACGTGACATTCCTGTTTCACTTCTTTTTTTTTTTTTTAAACTGTTCTCATTTGGACGTTTGGGATTCACTCTTGTCCAAACGTTAGTTATTTCTGTTGCTGCTTTTCCCCCTACCCCCCCCCCCTCTCTCTCTGTCCTGTGAATTGGGGGGGGGGGGGGGATTATTGATTTCAGGAGGTGGTAAAGAGATAGGTTGTCAGGGAAAATGTTTTGGATGAACCTGATATTGCAAGGAAGGGAGAAAGTTTTTTCCTTTTTTTTTTTTTTTCCAGACCAGAGGGTTGCCCTTCTGGTAGGGTGAGGGAAGATCACAGATCACCTCCCTCATTGAAATGGTCTTCCTGCCTTTGATTTGAATAAGAATGATGTGGTTTTCAGTTCAGAACTTGAAACATGTTAATTGGCCCTCTTGGTTTTTTTTTTTTTTTTCTTTCTTCTCTCTGTCTGTGGCCAAGGTTCTTGACAGGGAGAAACTTCATGTGATTTTGTTTGTGTTTACTCAGATTCAAAAGTTGCATAGAGTTGTGGCAAGTGAACCTCCTCTCTCCTGCAATCTCCATCCATGCTGGCATCCTAACTTATGTTTTTTGTTGGTTGTATCTTCTTTACCACCTGCTTAAAAGATTGGTCTGACCAACTGGAAGTGTGTCGACTTTGTCATGACAGTTACTGAAGTGTTTGATCGTCGAGTGTGTACTTCATTCATTGTCATGACAGTTATGAAGTGTTTGATCGAGTGTGTACTTCATTCATTGCATAGCAAACTGTACATTAATGTTTGTGGTCATCTCAAATATTTATTGATGAAGAAGGGTGTGTGAAACTGGGTTTTTGTAGCAAATGAAAGGGGAAAAAAAAGAAGAAAAAAAAATGGAAGAAAGCAAGCAAGAAAAAACAAGTCTGAGTGTCATTTTTATATGAGCTTATGATTGCTTATTATTGGGTAGATTAGAATTACTGTTTTGTGCAAAATGCCGTTTTTATGCCATGCTCATGCTAAGTGTTTTTAAGATGTTTTAATTGTGTGCGAATGAGATTTTTTTTTTCTTTCACAGGTTGAGCGAATAAGAATGGATGAAGGAGAGAAGGTGTAAGTAACCTGTTAGTGTCCAGCAAATTTCTGAAACCAGGGCTGTTGAAAAAAACATAAAAAGAATATGCAAAGCGTCAAACTAAACCAAATAAAAAGAAAGAAAAGATGTATTCCATTCATGAGGCTAGAGCCAGTGGTTACTTTTGACAGGACAGAGAGCAAAGGTAGGATGTAACCAAAACAGCTGGACTTTATACGAAAGAAGAAAACAAGTGATGGATATGAATTTTCAAAAACCATGTTGAGAGTAGTTATGAATAAACTGCATCATTCAGCGAAACTGGACTTGTGGTTTTTAGTGTGTTGTGACTGTACAGATGTCAGTGTGTGAAGCAGAGGGAGGTGTGGGTATACATTGCTGGATCCTAAGGTGGAAAGAGACTCGACTTTGGGGGGATGCTGCCACAAAGGAGCCTTAGGACAGTCGTAGAGACAGCAGCAGCGTGTGGTCAGGATGATTGTGGCAATCAACTATCATCAGATACTGCCACCATAGTCTGAGGGAACTCGGTCTATGACACCTGTGTTGACACCGTAGCATAACACTTGCTCCATGTTCATGCCTACTGCTCCAAACGAATGTTTTGTCCTGTGCAATGAACCAACCTGGCAGCAGTGCAGTATCTTCTCTGGTGGGTTGCCTCACACCTTGATATTGATTGGTTCCTACTGATTGTTGGGGCTGCGATAGGACCTCCTTGGGTGTGGCTAAACATGGGGAGCTGGAATGAGCATGTGGGAGTGATGCCCCAGTGGACCTTGAAAGACTAGACAGCATCACTGGGAAGGTGACTTGCAGACAACAGACACTCAGCTGATGCCTGACCCACACATTAGAGCTATTTGACTCTAGCTGTGGCCTGTGCCACTGCTGTATTTTGAGTGGATATATGCATGCACACGTGGGTGGAATTTTGCAAAATTCTGAAAGAACAACTACTCTCTGGACAATTTGGAAAACAGCTTAGATGGTGCGATAGGGATATGGATAATACTTTGTATTTTTAATGTTCATAGAAATTGAAAAGGGCGGGAGAGGGGAATAATGAGCCGCTTCAACTGCTGCTTTGTCTTGTCTTGGATCTCTCTATGTTTTGCACATAAATGCTTTCAAACACTAACGGAGATGAGCTAAAGAACACTAACACGAGTGTACACGTACATGCAAGCGCGCGCGCACACATACATACACATACCTGTGAACTTCAATAGAACCAACATCCGCAAGTTGTTATTCATTTTACTGATTTTCTCGGTTTGAACAACATTTTTGTTTCTCTGTCAGAAACGCACCAGCAACAAAAACGCTCTGCCAGAGAGGCTCAGTTCATGATACTTTGACACCTGTAGCGCTGGTAGTATTACCACTGGTACAATAAACAACCACCACTGGTACAAGTACAATGTCAACAATCATAACAATAATAAAAGCACATCAAGTTCAGGTTTAACAGCGGCATAACGCTGTTGACAATTCACAACATAAAGCAGATTTGTACAATGTTAACCCAATGTGTATTCCTCAGGAGTATGGTACAGTTCATGCTAAACATGGACCCTATAACGCTTTTTTTGTCTGTTGTGTAACCTCTACACTAATACAGTAACAGACTCTTGTAAAAAAAAAAAAACAAGATAAAAAAAAAGGATAAGCATAACTGACTGATACCACCAGGTGGTTTCATGGAAAGAATGCCTGTTTTTCAAATGAAAATGGGGAGTGCAACATGTTCTTAGGAAGGAAAAACTGCAAGCACACGGTAGTCCACACATTGAGATTTGTACACACACGCAATTCCATATCAACCACATATACACATCCAAACACACTTCCAAGCTTCCACATGAACACCAGATACGCATGCGTAGAGCAACCAGGAAAGTTCTGCAAAGAAACGAACGTAACTATAAAGTTGAAGTGAAAGTTGGGTCCCCTGACACTAAGAAAAAAAATCAAACATGGACTTGTTAAATTTTGGGGGGCAAGGATGTCTGTGCAATGGCTTGAATGGCCTTTAACATTGCTAATGGGAATAAGGAGCGATTTGTACACTATTCTTTTTGTTAGTACCAATGAAAAAACACTGATGGACAACCATGTTGAGTATGAACATGCTATAAATTGTGGACAGGTCTTGAACATCAAATCGTCAAACATGCATGTCTAATTCTCTGCACGTTTTCGTCCCTATCCCTCCAAGTAATTATTCCCCCTCCCACCATTCACCTCCCCTCCATCCCATCCAAGGTAGGGTGGGTCTCTTCCCCCCCCCCCCCCCCCCCCCCCCCCCCCCCCCGCCACTCCCCTCCCAAAAAAAATTAAAAACATTTCCTGAACAAGTGCATCTCCGAGGCATTTTAATGCAACAAATTCAACAATGTAAACATGTGGATTCATGTACATGTCTGGGAGGATCTGGGAACAATATAGACACAATGCGATCATGTTTAAAAGAGGGGGGAAAAAAACTGCTCCAAAACACAGTACAAAGCAGACGAGGAAAACGTGAGCGTGTCGAACAAATCTAACGAATCACAACAAAAAGGAATGCAATGAAGGCAAAGAGTGATGCACCAACTGTACTCGTGATATTGTTTCACAAAAACATTCTTTCATGGGAAGAAAAATGAGAACCATGACATCAACAAAAAGAAAGAAACCAAAACACGCACAAAAGGCAAAACAAAAGAAAATGTGTGTGTGTGTGTAAATTATCTTGTGAATTATCTGTTTGGGGGGGGGGGGGGGGGGAGGGGGGGGGGAGAGACTCTGGAAGCATACATGCGTGTTTGTGCAAGAGAGAAATCGCATATGTTGTGCTGCCCCGATGGAAAACGGAAGAAGACCAGTTGTTTTTCTTTTTTTCCTTATCACACGAGCGTCAACAAGAGCTAAACACTCTCAAATCTGAGCAACAGTGCCAGAATGAATGTGTATTAAACACACCCTCTCCACCATTAGACCTATGGTGCAAATCATCTGTCTATTAAAGAAGACACCCTCTTCATAATTGGCCCACCTGTACCAGTGCTACAGTCTGACACCCTCTCCACAACTAAATCAACAGTGCTGGGGCCATAGTCTGTTCAAGGAAACGCCCTCCACGTGATAACTGCATGTCTAATTTACAGATGTACCCATAACAATTCATGGAAAAAAGTCATACTTGGCATTTTCCAACACAATCCTGACTTCAAAAGCTTTAAAAAGGCCTGTTCTGATTCAATAAAATGCTGATTTTGTAGCCTTCCATAAAACAATGTGTAGAACAGTCTCCCAATCCCTACGCTGATAACTTTCTTAACTCTACAACTGGATCCACCTCCTGTTTGTCATCAATGGAACTACACTGAAACCTGCTGAATATGACCATTCCAAGTGAAACTATCTCCCTAGAATCTCCTACACAGCCAAGGCCCTGTGATATGGTTCATGTCTAGCACTGAATGACATCACTTCAGCTAATGGTCTGTGCCGAGTTGGCCATGGGTCACGTCATTGTGCAAACCAGACTCGTCTCTTTGCCTGAGAAATGCCAAGTTAAAGACTTTTTCCTGGAAAATGTTTCATGCTCACCAGTAAGGATTTCCTCCCTTAAAGAATTTTTCTTTTCCGTAGCATTGCTGTCATTGTCTTTGTACTAAATTTCCATCTCGACAAAGACTCCCTTTTCTGGAGTATCATTATTGTCTTCATCTGTACTAAATTTCCATCCTAACAAGGATTTCCTTTCCTGGATTATTATACCAAATTTCTACACCAACAAAGATTCCCTTTTCTGGAGCATTATTGTCTTTGTACTAAATTTCCATCCCAACACAGATTCTGTTGGTGTCCTGAAAAACCTTTTCATTCTATCTACAGCAAATCACTTCTCAATGATGCCTTCCCTTTGTAAAAGCCCCAAATGTACTTCTGGGCACCCCCCCCCCCCCCCCCCCCCCCCCCCCCCCCCCCCCCCCACTTCCTAATAATGATGCCTTCCCTATATGAATACCCTAAGTTCCCAATAAATGATGCCTTTCATGCATAAAACCAACTTCACACGCGCAAAAAAAAAATGCCTTCCCTGTGTAAAAGCCTGAACTTAAAAAAAAAAAAGTCTATCCTGTGTAAAAACCCCAACTTCCAAATTCTAATGCCTTTCGCTGTTTTAAAGACCCAATGATTTCTTCAGTTTGTCAATGACTGGTTCTGCTATAGATGCTTTCCTCTTTGGGCATGATGTCCCTATGAGGGCTGCAGTGGGCTGCGAATCTGGCCCGTCCTGTTTCTAGAACTGCCACAGCTGTCCAAGTTGCTGTTGTGTAGTCAGGGCTTAGCCTTCGGTCTCGTGCTCTCTTTTTCTCTCAAACGTCTTCTCTTATTTCAGCCTCACTGTTCCATCTCCTGTTGTTTTTTTCCCCCAGAATTTTCTTTGAAACCCCTTGGAGATTACTATGGCTGCCTTTATGGCAGAATAAAACATAAAAGGGCTCTATATGCAAAAAGGTGAAGTAAGAAGGTTTGTTGTGAATGTATAACCTTATAATTGAGGTCACTCCCAGGAGTTAACGCCTGCATGCGCACAGAAGAAGAAGGTGAAGAAGGACATGATGCTGCAACAGCCAAATTACAAGCAATTTCATCAAGTTTCATCAGTACATACTCAGATACTACATTATTTACTAAGACGACAATGCCATTTTAAATTCTTCCTTCGGTTGTAAATAACACGGAAATGCACAACGAATGCGTTTTCAGCGACTGGTCACAAAACAAAAGTCTAACCCACATCCCATCCTTTCATACCTCCTCCCTGTGCGCGCGCACACACACACACATACACACACACAGTCAGTCAATTAGACCAGTAACTGCTGCATGTCCTACATATACAAACCCCATCACTTCATGGCTTCCTGGAACTCACAGAACATGAACACTTTTCTTACTTAGTCCTCACACCTGTCTCTTTCTTTACCTGAATTGCTATTTACCTAACATGGGTACATGGTCACTTTTCATGGCTCATCACAAACTAAAACAAATAACAGCACCTAGCACAACACATAACTTTCAAATGTGCTGAAATTACAGGAATGCACATTCTCTCCCTCTCTCTCTCTCTCACGCACCAGTATACATTTCTTTTTCTGTTTCCTTTTTATATTCTTCCCCAGGAAGGGGGGAGGGGAAGGGGGGTGCGGTGTGGGGATGGGGTAGAAGAAGAAGGGCATTTCATAATTCTTGACAAAGAATAGGATTGACTCCGAAATGAACTGATCATGGGAAACACAATCAACCCAATTTAGAGAATCCATTTTCAGTGAGGATCAGTGCGAATAACCATTTCTGGGGAAAGCAACTTAAAAGGACTTGAGAAACTGGAGAGGGACAACAAGAACTGTGCATAATACTACACAAAGCAGACTCCGCAGTAACACTCTTTAACATGCTGCCTTCACTAACACTTCCCACCTCGTGACACACACTTGCGCACGCGCGCACACACATACAGAGGTATGTCTGCGCTAGCACGCATGCACTCACATACCAGAAACACTGAATCATGACATAATGATCACCAGGCAAGAAAACTTTAAATGAGCTGTCATCAGCGATTTTCTGAAACTCATCTTCCCACCTTCTCCTCCATCCCCTCACCCTTCCATCTCTCTAAGGATGGATCATGCAGTGGGAGAGCGTGTGTGTGCTGGGTGGGGCTGAGTGGGTGGATGGTGGTAGGCAGTAGAAGAGAGAAACCATTCAAGGGGAAGGGACCACATGCTATCAGAATTCTTTAGTGGCAGACAGCGGAAGAGAGAAACCATTCAAGGGGAAGGGACCACATACTATCAGAATTCTTTAGTCTTGCACAACTATTGCACTCTGGTCAGCGCCTGGCGGCTCACGACAGGTGATCCGTCTCAAGTCTGCTGGATGGTAGAAACCATCACCAACACTGTGACAGCAGGCGACACCTCTCCACAAGACCTTACTGGCTGACACTCCCTCCCTTCGTGGTCAATAAGGCTGAAGATGATCTCAACGAGGGCGATGACGTTTCAGTTTCATACAGCAGACGTCACAGGGTGCAGACTGGTCCCTCTCTACTACACCACATGTGCAATGCCTCCAGGTCACAATGCCCCCAGGTCACAATGGGCAGGGACTACAGCCAGAATCAGTGGTCAGTAAACGCACCAATACGCACAGAAAAGGGAGGAAGGCTCATGGACGAAAACTTTGCTCCCTGTTAGCAGAAGCCTGACCAACGCGTCAAACCCAGGCACTGATTGGTCCGCAAGTGCCTAGAGAACATGGCCTGCGCCACTGCTTTAGTTGTGTGCATCTCTGTGCATGCATGTGTGTGCATGCAAAGCACACATGGGTGAAAGTTTCCCCCAAAGAAAATATGGAATGGGATGAAGTCAAAGGGTCACCCAGATCTCAGTGGACTGCAGAGACAATGGCCCACTTGATGAATCATGTGGGGGTGGGGGTGGAGGGTCTCCTTTTTAAGGCTAGAGAAAAATATGCAATGGGCTGGTTTCGGTCAACCCTCAGAGGCCACCAAAGAGTTTCAAGCAAGCTCTCCTGTTAGGAGCTAGGACTTCCCTTCACTAAATGTGTTTAAGATTGTGATGAATCACTGAAACAGTGCGTAAAATGAAATGGGGCAGCAACAAAGCCAGGAACATTTACCTTCATGTTTCTTCTTTAGGATCTTCAGTCTTCAACTCAAGATATCACACACACACACACACACACACACACACACACACACAAACACACACACACACACACGTCTTTAAGAAACAAAACGTTAGAACACACACACAAAAACAAGAACCTGAAACAAAGAGAAAACACACACACACACAACAGTATTCAATACTTTGGAGGTGGTTTCAAACTTTCCAACATTTTTTGTTTCTTTGTCTTTCTTCCCTCAAAAAAAAAAAAAAAAAAAAAAAGGAATTACACTGTGAGTTACAATTATCATCAGAGTTGTGACAGAAATCCCACATCTGAATACATTATGTTCAGAGCAGCCATCACCTGCTGCTGTTACAGAATGATCTCTGTTGATACTGAATTTCTTCATTATTAATACATAATGTTCACAGCATCATCTCTGTTGTTACAAAACATCCACATGTCAATACATTATGTTCAAAGAAGTTATTACCTATTGTTACAAAATGTATACATGTCAATCTATACATCATGTTCTGAGAAGCATTGAGGAGCAGGGATAAATAAAGTCAAATCTGCCATGTGGCACAAACACCTGAAGAAAATACCTTGCGAGTCTGAATGAGGATCTCATGGCTGTTCTCTCTCACACTCACACACGGCACATTAACACACACATATGGCATTCACATACAGATACACATGATTCATGCATAACCACGCACATGGGTCTCAACCTATGGTACACAAACACACACATGGCATGCACACACAAATGCACATCTACACATGAACATCCACATCCACGACCCACAAACACAGTGAATGACACACTCAAACAGAAAGTGAATGTGCAATTTATGTTCATCCATTTCCCAGGATGACTCGGTACAAACGCCAAGTATCACTAAACCCACAAAGCAAGTTTCTTTCCCCTGCATCATTCCGCATCCCCACCGCCCTATCCGCCCCTCTCAAGCTTCTCATCCATACCTGAAAAATGGATGCTATGGATCAAATGATCCACTTGTCATGGCACAGAAGAGGACCACTCGGTGGACACTGGCTCATATGTAACCAATGCCCATGTCACCTTAGCCGAGTCTCTCACTCAAGTTCTCACTATTCTGGGTTTGGTTCCCTTCATTGTTTTTTTTTTTTTTTTTTTTTAACATTTGACAGAGGTGGCCATGAAGGTCCGCCAGCATGAGAGTTGAAGCTTGCATAGTTTGGGGAAGTCAAACATGCAAAACATCTTAGGCAAGGTACTCACATAAATGAAGTGATCATCAAATCAAAACAAAAGGTGAAGGCTGTGTGCTCACAATCCCCTATGGGAGTGGTTTTTCTTTTGTTTTTATAGTTCTTCACACACAGTTACAGCCAAGATAAAACAATTTTGTCTTCTTTTTCAGATTCCGATTCTTACTGTAATCTAGTAGTGTTCACTGAAATAAAGTGAGAATGCATCAACGCACAGTGAATACACAACATGGAGTCAACCATGATGATAAGAAGAGGCTCCATGAAATGCACGAGAAGTTCTGAGACCAATGCATTTGCATGCTGCTTTCAAGGGAACTTCCCTCGTGCGACTTTCAAATATTGACCCGAGCCTCAGCACAAGAATAAAGTCCCGTGAATCGCATGGTGCTGTTCTGGGAACTCACCCTGTATGACTATAAAACAATGATGTGAACAAGAGCTTAAGAATAAAGTCCCTGATTTGGATACTGATTTACTGGGAACTCACCATGTATTACTATAAATGGTGATGCGAGCAAGAACCAAGTCCTGTTCTAGCCATTGAGAGAGAGAGAGACTAGAGTGGCAAGAGCTTTCTGCCTCATCTAACCAGGTGCCCTTTCTCCAAATTTTTAATTCCAACATTGCTGATGTTCAGACTGACCCAAAGACCTTCTCAGTAATGCTGAACTTTTTGTGTGCACACCCAGTAACGTCAGCATGTGCTGTTCATTTTGAATCTGATTCTTCATCATTATCACTGACTGAAAACTGTTTGTTTTTCAAGTTACAGTCACAGGATGTGCCTTTAACCCCCAACAGAGGAATGAAGCTGTCCCCGTCCTAAAAGAGCTTCGACACATCACCAGACCGCTGATGTTACAAAGTAGCAAGTAAACCTGGGAAATAAACTGATGATTAGTTGAACAGAATGTCACATTCCATGCACACATGAAACCCTTCACCCCCCCTCCCCTCCCTTTCCCTCCCTGCTGTGCCCCAACATCCCCTGCCTATGCTGCCACATTTCTCCACGCCTCTGCACCTCCAATCAGCTCCTCTCCGAGTTCCATCATCATCCGACTGGTTTTCGATGTTCGAATTTCACTGCACCTCGTAAACACAAAGCAACTTTGCTTTAAAGCAATATGGAAACACTGATTCGACAACACTCTCTTTTCCCAATATACCCACAGTATCTTCTGAAGGATGATGATGCTTTCCTCGCCACACTGCTGTTTTTATCTACACATCTGCGTCAAAGACCATGCCTTCTTCTTGCTGTTTATAGCCCTGCTGTCTGCTCAGGCCACGTCAGGCAAAACCTTGACAATCCTGAATCATGCTGGCACCTGAAGCAATGTGAACATTTCCCGTTTCGGCTGGACTAGATACACTTAACACAAGTTCTGGTCATGTTGTCTGTAGTGTTTATTTGAGTCAGTTCTTCTGTCTCTCAAGCGTACAGCCTACACCATCACACACTCTTCTTCTTCAGTCAATAGTCTGTTTCTCCAGACCATGTGACTGTGAAGCAGTCCAAGACCACAAGGCGTTCCTCCACACAATTTCACAATCCGACAGTCTCAAATCATAAGCTGTTTCTTGGATTAATTTTTGTCACCTAGCTCTCTGTGTGCATGGTTTGAAATACAGGATAGGTGACTGACAGGGGAACGGGCTGGGTGGGCGACATGTTATTTCCTCCTTTTCCACAACAATCGGATCCTCCACACCACTTTTGCCATCCAGAAACTTTGTCGGATGTTCTTCAGCTTGTTTTCACTTCACACAATTGAAAATGTAACTGTTGTACGATGTTCTTCAGTTTTTCACTTGACACAACTGAAAATGTGACTGTTGTACGATAATTTTCAGGTTTTCACTTGACGCGACTGACAATGTAACTGTTGTACGATGTTCTTCAGTTTTTCACTTGACACAACTGAAAATGTAACTGTTGTACAATAATTTTCAGGTTTTCACTTGACACAACTGACAATGTAACTGTTGTACGATGTTCTTCAGCTTGTTTTCACTTGACACAACTGACAATGTAACTGTTGTACGATAATTTTCACTTGACACAACTGAAAATGTAACTGTTGTACAATAATTTTCAGGTTTTCACTTGACACAACTGACAATGTAACTGTTGTATGATGTTCTTCAGTTTTTCACTTGACACAACTGACAATGTAACTGTTGTACGATAATTTTCAGGTTTTCACTTGACACAACTGACAATTAACTGTTGTATGATGTTCTTCAGGTTTTCACTTGACACAACTGACAATGTAACTGTTGTATGATGTTCTTCAGGTTTTCACTTGACACAACTGACAATGTAACTGTTGTATGATGTTCTTCAGGTTTTCACTTGACACAACTGACAATGTAGCTGATGTAGGATGTTCTTCAGGTTTTCACTTGACGCGACTGACAATGTAACTGTTGTATGATGTTCTTCAGGTTTTCACTTGACACAACTGACAATGTAACTGTTGATGATGTTCTTCAGGTTTTCACTTTACACAACTGACAATGTAACTGTTGTATGATGTTCTTCAGGTTTTCACTTGACACAACTGACAATGTAACTGATGTTCTTCTGGTTTTCACTTGATCCACTTTAAAATGTAGCCGTTCCAGAATAAGCATCCACAAACTTGCTGTTGCTCTGTTCTTTACTTTTTTTCAGTGAGAGGGGAAGGGGGTGGGTACAGCAAGATGACAGGTAAGCTTGGAACGCACACACCACCACACACATCTGGATATTCACTGAAAAGTTTACAGCTGATATTGTCTAACCACTGCTTGGCTAAATCTGATCTTTACAGGAAGTTTGTCCTTAATGCTGAACAAACCTTCCCCGTGGGCGTCTTCTAGTTGTTGGGGTATTAAAGAAACGCACTATTTCCTTCAGGTACCCAATGACACTGTGCGCCTACCTCACACCAGGCTGGGGTAGGTTGGTCTAGAAAGGCCAGTGTGTCAAGAGCGAGCAACCTTCCAGTTTTAATCATAATGATCTCCTCTTGGCAGAGGGGTTATTTGCACTGGTGTTCAGTTTTCAGACCCTTCTTTTGATAGGACAGTTTGACTGACAGACATCGGCATATTTGTTCCGGTAGCACCTGCATGGTGAAACACAAATCAACAAACTCCTGGATGTCGCCGCACAGATTCTGTGGGTCTGAAACCCAGCATGTGCTTTTACTTTTCTTTTTCAAACTTTTCTGCTGGTTTAGGAAGAAAAAAAAGAAAAGAAAAAAGACAAGATTCCTGTCTCTATCCCCAACTCTTTCATGACTTCAGTCTGACGCTGTCATCACATACAAGTGCATGCACAGGCACACAGACACATATACATAATTGTCAGCGCTTGCACACGCTTACACACACACACAGTCTTCAACATTCGTCAAAATTATTTTAAAAATCTGATTCTGTGACTTCCAAGTAGTAGAAAAACGGTGGACTCCTGAGGTCATCCTCTGTTCCTAACCCAACTTCAGATTTAGAAACACCTGTTTAAACATAATCAACACCATTTCTTATCACAAAAATGATCAAACCATATTAGGAAAGGGTCCAATTACTGAACTGTTTCCATTCTGTGACAGGTTTATGTATGTGAATGAGACGGGAAGACAATCATTCGAGTCGCTGCTCTCTTCTTACTCAAACTTTCTTCTTTTACTTCAACCGTCATATCAACGACCTGCACCTTTTCCTTAACTCTCTTGACAAGCATGCACCTGCTAGCGCCCGACCGGAAATCACACAGCCAAAAGGCTGAGCACCTGCCAGCGCCCGGTAAAACACGTGGCAACAATGGGCGCCACCATGTTTCTCGTAGAAAAGGAAGTCTTGCGAGAACGTGACTTCCTTCTTCCTGTAGCCATTCACTTCCGTTTGCAAAAAACTGCGAGTCGATACCTGCCGTAGTTCTCGAGTTACGAATTTTTAAAGTTTTGTGGTCGAAATGCTGTTTTTCACCATGGCTAACCTTGATTTCTGCTGTTCTATAATGAGCTTTAGTAATGAAGATACCGTGATTTGTGGGATTTACGGCATACGACTTAGTGAAAGTGCTGGGTGATGAAGCTTACAGTGACCTAGGTTTCGACTGGGATGAGGTTCCAGATATTATGATAAATGATTCGGAAGAAAGTTCTGAAGAAGAAGATCCCCCCCCCCCCCGAGTAAATGGCTCATGTGACATTCTTCAAACTTATGATATAGCAACATATAATTTCTTAGGAATTTTTTTAATGATTTTCATTTCATTATTTCCTTTCCTCTCTTTTAAATTAATTTTTAAATTGGGTAACCATGTTCAAATTACGGAGTCACTTATCTTGCCGATGGTTTTCGGCGTAACTAAGCTCAGGTAAGTGCATATTGAAGAGGGTTAAGAAAATGAGTGCAGAGGCTGAAGAGCCTAACACGATGAAGTTTCTAGGGACATGCACATGCTGGGCGGTAACATAGCAATCACTGTCAACCGTCCTTGTCGCCAGCGTTGTCATGTGTAGGTTGGATCGGTACCAGCACTGCTGCTCACCACAGATGCGAACGGGCAGCAAAGTGTGTTTCCTATTGTGGACTGACTGATCATAGTTTGACATGGACCGTTTCCTGGGGACTGTGGTAATGGGACAGCCCCTCTACATGGCTGCGTGCCAGGAGATCAAATGAGGAGTGTGGAAATAATGTCACTGAGGGGACACAGAGGGTAAGACAGCAAAGAAGTCCATAAACAACAAAAGGTTTGAAGCCAAGCCCCACAGACTCTACAGCACCCTTTTCATGACCATAATCAACAGCTGTCCATCACAGAGAGACAACAGAAACCGTCTTGTCACAGAACCCCCACGTGTTGGTCCCACCCCTACCCTTCCTCTTCCCCATTTCACAATTAGCACAGCTGAAGGCATGTCCCATGCTTTGTTGTTGTTAACCTTCACGCAATGCACCCCGAGGTGGTCTCTTCTGTCAGAAAACCATTAATCCACAGAGTCCATAATTTCACTGTCCTGGGCACGACCCGCCGTTTCCGTGGAAACCGTGGAACCCACCAGGTCGACGGGCAAGAAAACTTTGTTGATGATCACGTCTCCCGGCCAGTCCTCCGTGCGTGGCCCAGGTGTCAAGCTCTGAAGCTTGTCCACCAGTTGTTTATTCAAACACGCCGATGAAACCGACTGGATGCCTTCCTTGTTTTCGTCTGGACTGCCATCTGCGGTCTGCAGCGATGTTTCTTTAGACATTTTGTGCACTCCCAACGATTTTGGCAGTTTTGCGCCAGGCGGTTGCATGAGCCTGGAGATCTTGCCCTGCCGCAGGGTCGATCCGTCAACCGACCCTGCTGGCCGACCTTCCTCCCCCTGCATCGCAGAACCCTCTCCTGACCCCATGACCCCTCCCTTGTGGCCATGACCTTCCATTTCCTGCAGGAGCTCCAGCAGCTGGTTGCCGACTTTCTCAGGCTGCATCATGGTGGCCAGGCGACGACGGTCGTTGGCGAGGACGGTGGCTAGCTCCGGCGGTTGGAGGCTGTAGCGCATGGCAATGTCTTCCGTCATGTGGGCTTCCTGTTGCCAGAACGGCAGTGCCTTCTTCTTGTGGTGGTTCACCCAGTCACTTTGGCACATGGTCACTTTCAGTGGCACAAACAGTTTCTCCAGGATGTCTGGTTTGGGGGTGGCAGTGGACTCTGTCCCAGAGTCTGTGGACATTTTGTCATTGGAGGAAGAGCCCCTGAAGGAGGGTTTCCCCGTCAACATGTCCGACTCTTTCATGGAGCTTCCCGCATCTTCCGTGCTGCGTTCTTCAGAGGGGGTGAGGTTGGATGATACTTTGGAGGACGAGGACTGAGCGTCTTCATTTTTCTGACGCGAGTTGTTGCTGCCATTCTCGCTGCCGATGTCGCTCCGACCATCGTCACTGCAAGACCCATCCTTGGGCGACTTGGTCTCCATGACAGCAACAGCTGCCTTTGTGCTTTCCACCCCGAGAGAGGTGGAGAATTCTGCCTCTCTCTCTCCCTCCGTGCTCCCTTCTCCTACAGCACTCCCCACCGCGCTCCCCACCGCACTCCCTTCTTTGCCACTGCTGGCGCTGCGGTCTGAGGCAGGGGAGTGCACTTTTTCCAGGGACTCAGCAATGTTCAAGGACTCTTCGGTCATTCCTTCTCCCACTGGCTCAGGGGGACCTTCGGTGACCACCACCTCCATGCAGCAATTGCCTGAGCCATTATGGGCTGATGCCTCCAGGTTGTGACCGACCCCAGCCAGCTCTGGTTCTATGGCTCTGCTGTCATCACCATTGTCACCTGCTGGGCCACTTGGCCCAAGGTCGAAGGCCACTGACGGGGACATGGAATCTCTTGGGGTTTTCTCCCCTTCCTCTTCGCTGGCTGTTTGGGCATTGTCTGCGTTCCTGGCTTGTGGGTAAAAAATGTAGTCCGCTTCCTCATCCTGCAAAAACAATAAAAGGGAGTGAATATGAATTTATAGGAAAAGACAGAAGAAAGAAAGAAAGAAAAGGTGGTCAGCTTGGCGTATAAATGTAAAAATGTTTGATGGTGATTGGTGCCAACCTTTCAGGTCATAGACTGAGCAGAGATGGGGCAACGTGAAGGGAAAAGGGGAACAATGCAGAAAAGAAAATGGAGTTGAAAGGGGGAGGTATCAGTTCAATTCCGGCTGGTGTGGGGACAGACAGAAATCAGACTGCTCATGGGGAGAGATACTGATGAATGGGCAAGGAAAGACAGACAGAACAGAAAAGGTCAGGTGGGGAAAAAAGAGTCTTGTGAAACACAGAGGAATTTTGGTGATAAGGCTGTACCCCAAAACTGTCCGAAAAAAAGACTACAACCTGAAACATTAACACGGATGCTCTATAAAGATCTTAATATCTCCACCCAAAGTCACTCAGTGTTTGATCTCATTGTAAAGATCTCCAATCAACCATGACAAGTATGTTTCAATACACATATGATTCCACTACACGAGCTTCATTCAACTGAGGGTGGAGGGGGCGAGGCCGGGGCAGAAACAAAACTGATTTCCAGTTTCCAGTCCCAACTGTTCATCACCCAGCAGGGCATGGAGGTCCCACCAGGGCTGAAAATAAAGGGCAACAAACCCTATCCACTAAACCCCAACTCCCATAAATGAGGTGGTTCTAACTTGGCTAGAATACTTATGTCCAACTGGTGCAAGCTGCAACCCGACAGGTTCATTCTATAAGCCATCAGAACTGTCACAGACACTTAGGCCCTGCCTCTCAGCACGCTTCCCTTCCTTTGTTGCTGAATTGATGTCGTTTCCCTTATTCCTACCGCAAGTAAGAACCCCATGGGACCAGCCGCGTGGCGAAGTGGTTGGCGTCGCGGACTCCCGGCTGGGAGGTCGTGGGTTCGAATCCCATCAGAGTCATGTGGGTTTTTTCTGCCCCGACCGGCTCCTACCCAGAGTTGAGTTTGCTGCGGACTCAGTTGGGAAGACTGGGACCACACAGTTGAGTTTCATCCACTTAATGGATGCGTTTCTGAGAGTGTTGCTCAAATTTCATGACCAACACTGCAGGTGCCTGTATCTCTCGGGCCTGGTTGACGCCGGGATATCTTATTATGAAAGGAAGCGTAGAGTACAGCCCTGTCATGTAGTCTCAGACCGAAATGGAAATCCGTAGCATCATCTTAATCATCCTCATTCCCATTGATCAGCATTAAAAAAAATGTCTCAAATTCTGTGGCCCTTCATGCCCTGCTCTCATGGTGACCTCAATTTCGATGTCCTCTCCACGTCTGTGGCCTTGGTTTGCTTCCGACGGGGTCACCGGTATCAGCGAGTCCATGGGGGCTGTCGTTGGACGGACGTGGTGGCGCCCTCACTCACGCCGGCTCCGCGACTAAGCAATTATTGTCGTCAGAAGGGGGCTTAGTAGGTGGTGTCCTGCGTATGTTAGATCAGAACAGGCGCCACTGAACACCACCGAGGTGACTCGGCAGCAGTGCAGTGTCTCCTCCGGTGGGTTGCCTCTTGACGACTTGACATTGACTGCTCCCTGTGGATTGCTGGTGCCGGGGCTGCGGCGGGGCCGGCCGGGCTGTGGCTGTGGACGGGTGTCGGAATGAGCGGCTGGGTGCACTGCCTCTGAGGTGGCGCAGAGGTTGGGACAGAAAAAAAAAAAAAAAAAAAAAAAGAACCCATGGGAATTGCAGCAGTACCCCAGCAATCTCAGTGGGGAAGGACTGGCGAGAATGCAAGTTTGAAACAGTGAGTATACCAGCCAAACAGGAATTTAGAACAAACTCCCCATTTTGGTGTCATAGGCTATATCATGTCAACTGATGCAGAATTCGAAAGAAAAGGCAGACAGCATTGCCCTTACTGATTCACATGTAAATTTCTTGAGACAAAAACAGCTGCCAAAAAGGACATCCCCTTGGAAGCACCAGCCCTTGTCATTCTGATGTCCCCGAGACAGTGGAAATGAAAACTTTCTCAGAACACCAGGAGACTCCCTCCAAAACCTGACTGGGGTCAGACAGCATTAGAATGCCACTGACATGGCAAATGTTCTTACCTCGTGAGCCCAAGGTTTAAAGCACTGGTGTCTCTCTGAGCTTGCTTGTGCACTCTGAGAATCATCATCTGATCCATCTGGAACAGTACTAGCTGAAACATCCTTCTAGTACTTCTCAGTAATGGCGATCAGGAGAAATCTTTGGGAAGAGCATATCAGGCAGGTTCTTTCCCACTACTTTTTGAAGCACCTGACCGGGCATAGATGACAGTCTTCTGCCTCTATGACCACATGACTGACAAGCATCTAATTGTGACAATCAAAGAGGGGTCATCTGCCTCTTGGGTTTTAGCCAGGAACTCCAGGAGGAACTTCAGGGTGACTGAGCCATCCATATGGAAAGCGATATCCCTGGCATTACCGCAAAGAACATGGACCTTGCTTCTGTGCTTGCCATAGGCTAACAGTAACACAAGAAGAAAGGCTGTTTTGATGATCCACGGCTGTTCAGAGCAAGCCACTTAGTTCTGAGATGAAGGGGAGTTTACAGCTCGCCCACAGCTGCAGAGGCCAAGCCATGAATGCAGGTCAGGGAAAGGGTGTTTTCTGCAGGCTGCTCCCCACCAGCCAGCTAACCGCGCTGTACTCGGCCAACTGAATGTCATCTGTGTACAACCGGTCTGACAACAATGTGTTTGGCATTGATGAGCGGCCATTACAAATGGGGCTCTTAGTTTGATAATCAGTGGTTGTCATGAAAAATGTAATTATATCTGTGCTCTTGAGATGACTGAATAGGCGAATTCCCAACAATTCTTTTAATACCAAACTCGACTAGGTTTATTTTCCTGTAGATAATGTAGATATGGCATGAAAGCTTGTACACAAGTGGTCAGGCGATTTTCAAACAATGACAACACACACACACACAATTGTGCAAAATGACGTCATCACTTTCTGGGAACTTAATTTTCCCTAGTTAACTAGTACACAAGTTTGATACATGCCTCTGCTTGGACTACACAACAAAAATGTTGGGTCAGAAATGTGTAAGTCTTGTTTGTTAGGCCCTTTAACTAAGTGTCTTGCATGGGACGGAAAAATAAAGCTGTGGATCATTATGCCAATCTGTTGCAGAGAAAAAGTCCAGTGGGCAAGGGTTGCGAGACACCTCCACCCACAGATAGAGCCATAACAAACTGCTGTAACTGTTGATATTCAATCTTCTGCCATTCTGCCAGTCTGCGTTTACCAGTTAACTTCCGCTTTGCCAGTCAAAGGCAATCCTGCTTTTAATTCCCATTTCAAATTTTTCTAGTAAGTATTGGGCAGGGATGCTGACATGCTGTTTGAAGACATCTGCTACTGAGACATGGCTGCCATCTGCAAGATACTTAGATTTTACCGAGACACGCCTGGCATGCTTACATCAAGGAACAGAAAATAACACATGAACAATTTCACTTGGAAAATGTGTGCTTATGCCCACTCTTCTTAAAAAACTAGCAGCTCTTAAGAAAGAGTTAACTATCCAATTGAATGGTTGCAATTTTTGAGACAGCCTATTGGAAAGTACCTTGCGTGGCAGAAAAAAGTGTGTGCGTGTGTGACTTGTGTTCCCAATTTAATCCTGAGAGATAGTAAAGAAACTTTTTCTTTTCAAGTGTGCAAGTACAAGGTCCTGCAACATGGCCGCCACATGGATGGTCAATTGTAACATCAACAACGCACAGACACGTGCAAAACAAACTACATCCACAACTAGTTTGCTGCGATTTGGACTTGCATATAGTTTTTGGGTTATTTTCTTTTTCTCATAAACTGTACCCATTTTTTCTTTTGGCATTCTTTAAAAATTGCTATAAAAAAAGTTGGAAAGGGCTTAAGTGCTATCCTAACGTGAAACCGAAGTAGTCTGCATAACTGTGTGATGTGGAAACTGTCGACAGCCACTGTGACTTTGTTGGTCTGGAGGTGGGTCACATCCTAACTCGACATTTGTCTCAGACCTCACGAGGTCTAAGCCCTTTGCTGAGCAAGACCATCTTCCTGCAGGACGAATAGTGTGTTGTGTGTGTGTGTGTGTGTGTGTGTGTGTGTGTGTGTGTGTGTGTGGTGTGTGTGTGTGTGCGCGTGTGCGTGCATGTGCGTGTGTGTGTGTGTGTGCGCATGTGTGTGTGTGTGTGTGTCTGTGTGTGTGTTAGCCTAATTCACATGATATCATTCACTCACCAGAGCAGGGAGATAATCCAGGCTGCACACCTCCTCCAGCAGGTCTCCAGGTGGACCTTGGCCTGCTCTGGCTGCGCCATCTTCTTCAGGCCTCCCGGTCCTTCTTCAGCACCACCTTGGCCTTCTGCACCGGCAGCTTGTACGTCATGCTCAGCTCCGGCGTCCACTTCACCGTCTGCAGCCAAGGGGGCACCGTCATGCGTCGCCGTGGTAACGTGGTGCTCCCGTCCTGTTTTGGCCGGTGACGGTGTTTCTCAGACCTCTCCTACAAAGATCAGATCAAATCGTGTACATCATCTTGTGACAAAAAATCAAAGGTCAGACATAAAAAAATGTTCTTTTCTGCATATAAGGGTTCTAAGCTTCAGTCTGATAGTCATGCAGTAGCCTGAGATTAGTAAGTCCATGCAGAACTGAAGTTTGCTCAGGGCTGCCAGGGTCTTACGTTCAAATTGCAACGGGCAAGCCTCTTGCTCAAGCACATAAACTGGGCGTTGTTCTTGCACTTGCTGTTTGGATTGCCTCTTCATTTCCAGATCACACCAGGGGAGTTTGCAGGAAAGCAGTGTGCAGCTCCATTGGCCATGTGACTCGTTTGAGGCACCGAGTCCATGTTGTTGAACCAATGTACATTCAGGTACACAGTTCGACTATATTTCAATGGGCAGTCCAAAACTACAGATAGCCGCACAATTCTGCCTTCACTCTTGTGTGGGCTCCCAAGTTGTTTAATGTTCTGGTGTACAGACTGAATCTATTCAGTGAACAGTCCTAAGCTACAAGGAGCTGTGCAGAGCTCTGGCTCACTCTGGTGCTTCACTCTACACCATCTAACACTGACACATTCAGGTGTACCCATTTTCCAGAGAGCTGGATGCTTCTGGTTCAGTCCAAAAAAAACACACACACACAAAAAAATGAAAAGAAAATCGCTTGGGAAGATAAAAGCCTCAACTTCTCCACTGCCATCTTTATTCCTCGCCGCGAGTACATGACCTTTCACCTTTTTTGCTCTGACCGGGGAGGGCAGTGCGAGTCTCATGCCTGACCATTGAGCAGGTTCAACTCCACTAAACTTTCTTGAGTGGTCATACATGTCCAGGGTCAAAAAGCAAGTGCACGGATAAGCATAAATGCGGCTGACTTGCCTACAGATATGCAGACTTGAATCCTCTTTATGTGGGCAATATAAACCGAACACATATTGTGACGTCAACGTAAATTATGACGTCGACTTAAAATGACATAGGTAACTACATGAACGAAAATAATAATATAAGACAAGAGGAGAGCAAGAATTAACGGCCGAGGCTTTGGTGTCCAGCCTAATTTATTTTGTTTTAATCATAGTTTTCTCCGTAGTGTTACTATGTGGAGAGGCTGACTTTCAAGTCAGTAGTGCACCGATGTTCACTGTGTATGTGGGATGCTTTTGATGACGGTACCAGCGGAATATGTAGCAGGAAATGTATTTGTTATAAAATTGTTGTGAATGCTATGTCGCCGAGAGTGACTTAAAAATCCTGTAAGAATATTTGTGTGCTCTAATTGTACCACCGCATGTGTGTCGGTAGGTTGAATTTATTGATGTGAATACTGTAGTATCAATACACGGAGAAGTTAATATTTGTTTTAGATCAACGGTACGTCGAATCGAAGTTTATTGTGTTCTATGGGACTTTGGTGAAATTGTATTCTCCGGGATTCAATATTGATTTGCTGTGCCTTATGAATCTGCCGTTCTTCTTCTGTGGAGTACTGTGCTTATGAATCTGCGATTCTTCTTCTACGGATCGCCGTGCTTTGTGAATCTGCGGTCCTTCTGCTATGGAATTACTGTGCCTTGTGAATGTAAATCTGCGGTTCTTCTGATGAAAGTTCTACGTGATTTATTTTGCTTGTTATATGGAGATTTTTTTTTTTGTTTTTTTAAAATTTGGGCAGGACTCATGCTTTTTGAAGAATGCTACTGAACATGCTGCCATCTGCAAGATACTTGTTTTTCCCCGAACACGCCGGCATGCTACATAGGAACAAAAAATAACAATGAACAATTTCACTGGAAAAGGTGCTTATCCCCACTTTTCTTAAAAAATAGCAGTTTTAAGAAAGGTTAACTACCATTGAAGGTTTTGCAATTTTTGAGACAGCCTTTGAAAGTCCCTTTGCGTGGCAGAAAAAAGTGTGTGCGTGTGTGACTTGTTTTCCCCCAATTTTAATCCTGAGAGATGTAAAGAAACTTTTTTTTTTTCAAAGTGTGAAACCCAAGGTCCTGCACATGGCCGCCACAGGATGGCCCAATTTTCATCAAAAACCCCAAGACACGGCAAAACAAACTACACCCAAAAAATAGTTTGTGCATTTGGACTTGAAATTATTTTTTGGTTATTTTCTTTTTCCATAAAGTACCCATTTTTTTTTTTGGGCTTCTTTAAAAAAATTGCTAAAAAAAAATTTGGAAAGGGGCTTAGTGCTACCAACGGAAACCGAAGTAGCTGCATAAGGGGATGGGAAACGTCGACAGCCCGTGACTTGTTGGTCGGGAGGGGGTCACATCCAAACCCGCATTTTCTCAGACCTCAGAGGTCAACCCTTTGCGGGCAAGACCATCTGTCCTGCGGGCGAATGGGTGGTGTGGTGGGTGGGTTGGTGTGTTGTGGGGGTGTGTTGTGTGTTTGCGCGGTGCTGCATGTCGTGTGTTTGTGTTGCGCATGTGGGGTGGTGGTCTGGTGTGTGTTAGCCTAATTCACATGATATATTCACTCCCAGACGGGAGTAACCCAGGCGCACACCCCTCCAGGGGTCTCCTGGCCCTTTGGGCCTGCTCTGGCTGGCCATTTTTTCGGCCCCCCGGTCCTTCTCACACCCCCTTTGGGCCTTCTGCCCCGGCAGTTTGTACGTCTCCAGCCCGGCGTCCACTTCACCGCTGAGCAAGGGGGCACCGTCTGCCGGCCGGGTAACGGTGCTCCCGTCCTTTTTTGGCCCGGGTGACGTGTTTCTCAGACCTCTCCTACAAGATCAGATCAAATCGTTAATCATTTTTGGAAAAAAAATCAAAGGGTCAGACAAAAAAAATGTTCTTTTTCGCATAAAGGGGTTCTAACTCATCGAATTCATGCAGAGCCGGGAATTAAAATCCAGCAGAATGAAGTTTCTCAGGGCCCCGGGG
Organism: Conus ventricosus; assembly: GCA_018398815.1. Taxonomy (NCBI): domain Eukaryota; kingdom Metazoa; phylum Mollusca; class Gastropoda; order Neogastropoda; family Conidae; genus Conus; species Conus ventricosus. The sequence continues at coordinate 37,498,374 of CM031617.1, read as the reverse complement.
GCTTACTTCAAATTGCAACGGGAAAACCCTTGCTAAAGCACATAAACTGGGGGGTTTTTTTGCACTTGCTGTTTGGATTGCCTCTTTTTCCAGATCACACAGGGATTTTGGGGAAAAGCAGGGTGCAGCTCCTTTGGGCCTGTGATGTTTGAGGCACCGAGTCCATTTTTTGAACCAATGTCATTGGGTACACAGTTCGAAAATTTTTCAATGGGCAGTCCAAACTACGTAGCCGCAAAATTTCGCCTCCTCTTGTGGGGGGGGCCCCAATTTTTTAAAAGTTTGGTGTACAACTGAATCTTTTTTCATAAACGTCCTAACAAAAAGGAGCGTGCAGAGCTCGGGCTTCACCTGGTGCTTCCTTACCCCCATTCACGACACATTCAGGTGCCCATTTTGGGGCGGGGGGTTTTGCACCCCAAAAAAACCACACACAAAAAAATGAAAAAAAACGTTTGGGGAAAGATAAAACCCAAACCTCCACTCCCCTTTTTTATTCCTCCCGCGGTACATGACCTTTCCCTTTTTTTTGCTCTGACCGGGAGGGCAGTGCGATTCAGCCTGACCAGTTGAGCAGGTTCAACTCCACAAACTTTTTGAGTGGTCTACATGTCCAGGGTCAAAAAGCAAGGCAGGAAAACAAAATGCGGCACTTGCCAAATAGCAACTTTAATCCCATGTGGGGAAATAAACCGAACACATTCTGAAGATTCTTTTGTCCCATACCTTTCAGAGTTAAGGAAACTTTTAAAATCAGCCCTTATTGACTGCTCATGTTTCCATTTTACCCTTCTGTCCAATCCTCCCCCCCCCACCCCCCCCCCTTTTTAATGCATATCTTAAAATGCCACATTTTCAGAGGGGCATTTTTGGGGATTTTGGTCACAGATGATTCAAAAAGCTGTCAGACTTTCAATCAAGCACATGAATCTTGTGTCCCCCTTAAACAAAAGTAACTTTCCAAACGTGAACACTCCCGAAAATTAAAGTAATTAAACCCTTTAATTTAAAATCAAACTGCTGCACCACGGAATGAATGCAAAAAACAAAGGATCTTTTTTTACCCCCACGCCGCAAAAACCCAGCCCTGGGCTCCAAAATATTTTAAAATGGCCACGCACACAACATCCCCCCCCAAAACCACACCCCCTCTTAAGTTGGCTGGACTGGGTGTCGTTGTGGGCTCCCACACCCCCACCTCCCCCTTTTCCTCAAAAACCCACCTCCCCTTCCTGGGGGCCGCAGAGGCGCCTACTCTGAAAAATACTCAAAAACCCCTTTTACAAAGCCCCTTTGACAATACTTGCTTTACAGGAACCGGAAAAAAAACCCCTTTCCCCCCCGGGGGTTTTCTACTTCCCTTCAATGACAAATTCCCCAAAAATTACCTCACTCTAGCAACCTCCAACGAAATCACCAAAAGCACGATCTGGAGAGAAAATCAAAAACCGGGTCCCCCGGGGGGCAGCGCAGCAGGGCCAGAGTTTGAGGGTTTTAAAAAAATTTTTTGAGATCAAAGGATTGATGCTTTGGGGGTTCATATGGTCTATACTGCATGACAAGTGTACTCTAAGCTTCCTTTCAGATAAATTTTTGGGATCAACCAAGTTTTAAAAAAAACCCTTGTTGAGATGAAACCGGCTGTGTGGTCCCAATCTTCCTCACTGAAACCACATAACCCTAATTGGGGAGGAGGGAGAGGAACAACAAAGACCATAAATAATATTTCTGAAAAATCAAACCCACGCTCCCCCACTCACACCAGCCACACAACCACAGAGGCTGGTTACAAACCATTTCGTTGACTGGACAGGTCAGACAGAAAATTTGAAAGGTATGGTGGCAGTACAGAATGAAAAAAAAAAAGGCCAGGAAGAAAAATTATTTAAAAAAAAAAAAAAGAGCAAAACAAAATGACCTTTCTAACAGTGAAACTCTACATGGAGGTGACAGCTTGAAAATGAAGGCTGCTAGAAGAAAGACAGAGAAGACAGAGGAGAAGAAGGATCATTAACAATGTTACCTCACTGAGAGACTCTTGTGATAAGGAAAAGGTGGAGATGGTGGAGGAGAAGAAGTGTTAACAGCCTCACCTCACTGGGAGAACTTTGTCAGAAGGAAAAGCAGAGAAGGGGAGGAGAAGAAGCAGCGTGAATAGTGAACAGTCTCTCTGGGGAAATGTTGTTAGAAAGAAAAGGCAGACAAGGTAGAGGAGAAGAAGTGCTAACAGTTAATGGCCTTACCTCATTGGTGAACTGTTTGTTGGCGCTGACAGTATCCAGCAAGTACGAAAAGACGAGCTGGTTTCTTCTGCCGATGAGGGGTGTTGTCCGAGTCTGCTCCATTCTTCTGCTGCGCTTTTGCTTTCTGTCAACATAACTACATGTTACAACATCAATTTCCAATAAATTTCCATTATGTTCAAACTGTAAGGCAGAGGTGTTTTGGGTTTGTTGTTATTTTTTGGTAGTGTTGTCCAAGTCTCATAATACTGACCACTCTAGACATGGCTATACTGGCTCTTGTGCTCCATGTCCTGTGGGTAAATTGTGATCTAATATCACCCTCTGTCCTTGTCACCACTAGCCCAAAGATCAATGGTCAATCACACACCTCAGTCTACTTGCCGATCAAAGCCTATGTTCTCCACATTCTGGGTATTTTGCTAGTAATTCCTCTCTGTTTCTTATTCTCTTTGACAGTCCTTTTACACTTTTTCTTTATCACTGCTTACTTTTTATGCCTTGGTGGTCCCTTCTTCTATCTTCATTCCAGAGTCCGTTTAATCTCGCTACAATTCACGCTGGCCAGCTCCTTAGTTGAAATCTGGTGAGTAAGCGGTGACGCTGTACACACTGTCCACAGTGGACACTAACCACAGAGAGCAAGAGAGTCCAGGAGGCAGTGCTTGGCAAGAGAAAATCCCAGGTTAAAAGGAGATATAGTCATGCATAAACCTGTTGGTGACAGGGGTGGTTCAACAGAAATGACTGGTGGTCAAAGAAAAAGGGACAGCTAGGAGAGAATCTGGTGATCCAAGCGTTAAGGATATATGAGGGTGCCCAGAGAATCCAGAAAGCAGTCCAGCAAGGCCATCAGGGGCAGTGGACGACGTGGAAAACACCCTCCAATGAATTCTCAGCTGGACTGACACATGGTACGTGACACCTCTCAAGATCAGCCTCATCCTCATACTATACACAACCTCCTACCCTTGAATTCAGATCTGGTGAAGTGAGTGAATCAGATGACCCTGTGTATCCACTCTCTCAGGACAGCGAACAACGGAGCATGTTCCAAGTTCACACCGGGCAACGCTAACCCAGGAAAGTGCACATGGAGATACAAGCACACACTAAAGGAGATTACACTGCAATTAGCACTGTCGCAGGATACATTAAGCCACCAACTGGCTCTGTGGATTCTCTTTAAGTTGATGACAGGGATACTGTCTCCTTAACAGCCCCTCAACCTATTCATAGACTGATGGAAGATTTTTCTCTGACTACCACCATGAGATGTGGCTGATCCACCTCATCACATCACAACAACACCAAAAGGACATGGAACATCAGAGAAAATCTTGACCAGAATCTGTGATCGCGTCTGAAGCTATTCCAAAGAAATGAATCTAGTTGGACTCTGTTATGTTTGGTCATGTGTGTCCTGTATGCATGATCCTACAGACTAGCACTACAACAGTAAATGACATCTGAATGCACTCTGTTTTAACTTGGTCATAGCAACACTAAGAGTAATGCACTCGTACCTATCAATCCCTGATGCACTAACACCACAGATGACTCTGACATCAATCAGTTTGAATGCACTCATTAACTACTTGTCATGTGCGTCCTGTATGCACCATCCTACAACCAGCTAATGCACTCTACACTGCATATCACTCTGAATAAAAATGAATGCACTCTTACACTTGGTCATGGTGTCCTGAAATGCACCATCCTAATAAACCACTGAATGCACTCTGTTACACTTGGTCATATGTGTCCTGAATGCACCATCCTATAAACCAGCTGAATGCACTCTGTTACACTTGGTCATATGTGTCCTGAATGCACCATCCTATAAACCAGCTGAATGCACTCTGTTACACTTGGTCATATGTGTCCTGAATGCACCATCCTATAAACCAGAATGCCTGAATGCACTCTGTACACTTGGTCATATGTGTCCTGAATGCACCATCCTATAAACCAGCTGAATGCACTCTGTTACACTTGGTCATATGTGTCCTGAATGCACCATCTTATAAACCACTGAATGCACTCTGTTACACTTGGTCATATGTGTCCCGTATGCACCATCTTATAAACCAGCTGAATGCACTCTGTTACACTTGGTCATATGTGTCCTGAATGCACCACCTATAAACCAGCTGAATGCACTCTGTTACACTTGGTCATATGTGTCCTGAATGCACCATCTTATAAACCAGCTGAATGCACTCTGTACACTTGGTCCCTATGTGTCCCGTATGCACCATCCTATAAACCAGCTGGAATGCACTCTGTTACACTGGTCATGTGTGTCCCGTATGCACCATCCTATAAACCAGCTGAATGCACTCTGTTACACTGGTCATGTGTGTCCTGCTTGCATGATCCGACAAACCTATTCATCTCGTGAGCACTCTCACACTGATGAACATCTGAATGCGTTTTGTTACTCTTGGTCATGCTTTCATACATCATGCAACAATTGACAGATGAAATAAATCAAAAATTAAAAAAACTAAGAACATGCAAAACTGTTGCACAATGCCCTGGACACTTAAACACTCCCACACTAACTAAGCAGCAAGTGCTGCAGTAAACACATTCTCACACACATACAATTTTTCTGAACAACTGCATATAAAAAAAACCCAATTAATCCCCAAAATGAAACTATATCTAAAAAAAAAAAAAGGCTATGCTGTATGAAAGCATATTCTCTTCCTCAGAAAAACAAAGAAAGAAAATTTTTGACTACATAAAACAAAACTGAAAAGAAAAAAATGAGACAAAACAAAATGACATGTAACCCATGTACAATCTGTGAGGGTTGGAATCATTTCCATACACCAACCAACACTACGCGGGTTTCAATCATAGCAAAATGTAGAAGTGTTAGTCTACAACACTTTCACCCAACGTTTGCATGCATGCACACACACACACACACACAACACACACCACTCACCACACACACACACACATACACACCCACACACACACACACAACTTCAGAAATAAGAATAAAATGGATGTTTTATGAGTGGGTCAGTAAGCACTGCGACCTCTCCCCATTCCACATGACAGGAACGTGGTTAGCTAATGATTAAAAAAGAGGGAAAAAGCTCAAAGCCCAAGCAGAGCATGATTTCAAGTAGTAATGTTCCCACTTTCACGCCCTATCTCTTGCATACAAACAGTTTTGATTTGTTTTTGTTAGTAAGAAAAAACACACACACACAAAAGAAACTTTCAGCTTTCTTTGTATGAATTCTGTATGATTGACAGCAAGCAAGTAGGTCAGGACTGAAAGTGAAAAAGTCGGTCAGTCTGGAGTTTTCAATGAAAAGATTCTTCATGTCACTAAAAATCAAAAAAATCCCCCCCCCCCCCCCCCCCCCCCCCCCCACACATTCCTGGACTGGGTCTGAAAACAATCAATACAATGCCAGACTCCTTTATCTTGCTTTTAGCCCATGCAGCCATGAAACCTTTTCGGAGGATGTTGACAAGAAACCAAAACCAAACAAAGACAACTTGATATCCACTGCTATGATCAGACCAGTCACCGTTATCCTTTCTGACTCATCTTTTTCACCCTAACTCTGTGCTCTCATGCCACTCCTTCTAGATCCACCATACAAAGCCACATTCAAGTTCGTCCCACTGCAGTACCAGCACCCACCAGTTCACAAGGAGCTAGCAATCCGCGTCAGGTTGTCATGAGGCAACTCGCCAGAGGAAACACTGCACCACAGCCCCAGACACACAGCAGTGGTGGTCTGAAGTGATGTTCTGATCCAACGTATGCAGGACAGGCATATCTGAACATCCCCTCCACCCACCCACCCACCCATTCTCCACCACCACCCCTCCGACCACTATGTCCATCTGATGGCAGTCCTCAAGAATTTGCTGACACAGGTGACATTCGCAGAACTCATCACAGGTTGGGGGTGGGGGGGTGGGGGTGGGAGGGGGGGGGGAGGGAAGGGAAAGAGAAATCAACAGCAAAGTTTGAAAGACTAAACAACTCGAAAACATTTCTTTAAGATGATTTAATTGAGGAAAAGGGTGTCGAACATGATGGTATGGAGCTCCACTTTGGCCTAAAATGACATGATTACACCATACTCCTTAATTCCCTTCATGATATATCCCAGTGTCGATCAGGCCCAAGTGTGATAGAGGCAAACGAGATGTTGCAAATGGAACTTGAGGAACTCTCCGATGAACATCCCGAAACTTGACAGTTTGGGCAGGACTGGGCCTTGACGTCCTGTGTCCTTCAAGCCCTGGAGTCTTGGACTATCCACTGCACTGGGGTGGCTGGCAAAGGAGTCTGCCGAAGTAAACACCAGCATATTTCAGCCTGGTAGGCCCATCCTCCTGTCTTGATGTTAGAGCTGGATCCTCACAGATGATCAACGGCGAAAGACCTGAGTGTGTGAGACTGGCAACAACTCCACTTCTCATGAACGACATCTGTGACCAGACTTGTCCAGCAAGATCTGGCAAGACCAGAACCTCTCCTCCCATTTCCAGAGGCACCGTCAGCTGGCCCGTGACAAGCACGCAGCTTCCCATGGATCCCTGTTCAAGACCAGCTTCACAGGGTACAGTGGAGCGTGTGGGCAAAGAAATCATGAAGGACTGACATGGTCATGACACCTCTGCCCTGAGGACAGAGGACTGTGACGATTGTACACTGTCCAAGAGTCGGTCATGCCACCCCCATGGTCTATGCTCATGGAACAATATGGAGAGGCGGGACAGGTCAGAGAAAGCCGACAAGTGAAACACCTGTTGCAGCTCTGGATTACAGAAACTACCTGTCATTCACCATTCTTAGTGCATGAACTCTTAACGTTAAAATGATTCCATACAGTACACACTGATGTGGCCTCCACCCCAACATCCCCTCCCACCTATGCACCACCATCCCACCCCACCCTCATATTTAATCATTCCAGCAGGTAGAATATGAGCAGGATCAGAGGCTCTGGTACAGGGGGAACAAAAGTAAACTTTACAAGAATTAAACTTCCTAATTTCCAACAGGTGTCTACACTAACTACATGAAGACAGCTATCACAAAGCCACTTGGCCAGAAGGTGCCTGACCATCCTGGAGGCATGGGTTCAAATCCAGGCAGCGGCAAAAGAAAAAAAAAGGCGATAACAGAAGGGCGGAGTCATGACCTGGATGAAGCCCGGCCCCCAAAGAGTGCAAGGAATTAGGAGCTGAAACATGTGCACCATTATTTTTTTTCTGAATACCTTCAGACCTGCTGTCCACTTCCCCCCGAAATTCTACACCTGCATCAGGTATGCTGGCAGAAACCAATTCTAACACATGTGTGTTATGAAGAAAAACATCAGGAAGAGAAAAAAATGTCTGTGGTGATTCATGCGAGAGGTCATGTGGTATTTGAAGCCCTCTATTGTTTCAGCACTTTCAGTTTCTTCATTTAGGCCATTCCAGCTCGAAAGTTTGTGAACTATAAAATACTATAGAGCAGACTAACTGCCGTGAATGCTATTGTCTGACATGGTACAGTATATGACGCCAAATACTATGTATGTCTGTCTTACTGAACTCAATGTAATAACAGCATGAATTCTTTCATGCAAACAGAGATATGATGTTCTGAAACTGGTTTTCCTTAGATACTGTTCATTTTGTATGGACTTTCATCTCCACCCCCGCTAACCAGCGCCCTAGACCTGAAACGTTTACACCCCAAAGTCATTTTGTATGGACTTAAACTCATTCATCTCCACCCCCGCTAACCAGCACCCTAGACCTGAAACGTTTACACCCCAAAGTCATTTTGTATGGACTTAAACTCATTCATCTCCACCCCCGCTAACCAGCGCCATAGACCTGAAACGTTTACACCCTAAAGTCATTTTGTATGGACTTAAACTCATTCATCTCCACCCCCGCTAACCAGCGCCCTAGACCTGAAACGTTTACACCCCAAAGTCATTTTGTATGGACTTAAACTCATTCATCTCCACCCCCGCTAACCAGCGCCATAGACCTGAAACGTTTACACCCCAAAGTCATTTTGTATGGACTTAAACTCATTCATCTCCACCCCCGCTAACCAGCGCCATAGACCTGAAACGTTTACACCCCAAAGTCATTTTGTATGGACTTAAACTCATTCATCTCCACCCCCGCTAACCAGCGCCATAGACCTGAAACGTTTACACCCCAAAGTCATTTTGCATGGACTTAAACTCATTCATCTCCACCCCGCTAACCAGCACCATAGACCTGAAACGTTTACACCCCAGAGTCATTTTGCATGGACTTAAACTCATCATCTCCACCCCCGCTAACCAGCGCCATAGACCTGAAACGTTTACACCCCAAAGTCATTTTGTATGGACTTAAACTCATTCATCTCCACCCCCGCTAACCAGCGCCCTAGACCTGAAACGTTTACACCCCAAAGTCATTTTGTATGGACTTAAACTCATTCATCTCCACCCCCGCTAACCAGCGCCATAGACCTGTGCCTGATCAATGCTCATGCGACAGAACTGACGTACCCAAACTGGTTTTAACTCCCAAACTATGTAAGTAACCGTTGACAAATCTGACACAGCTAAAAATAACAGATTTGTTTACAACATGTAAAATTTTAGAAGTCTTTGAACCTAAACTGACTCTGCAATTTCTATTCAAGCATGGAGTTATGTCAAAATTAAATAATGCTCAAGCTTCTCAAAACACCATAGGTGTATAGTATTATACAGAATTCTTGTATGCTGCAAACCAATTAGTTTTAACTATAACTGTGTGAAATTTTACCATTCTTGAAAAAAAAAAAAGTTTTCTAGATTATTAGACTTGAAATGAAGTACCCAGTTTGTTCATTAAAAACACAATATTTGAGTTTGCCAAAGCATCGGAAGTGCAAAAAGTACATCATACCACATGAAACTATAAATCTTGCTTCACAATCATTTTGCAATAATCACCTGACTTTGTTTACCTGTTGGCTAAACAGTTCATGTGCTACTGAAGTTTAAGAGAAGTATCCCTTCCGTTCAAGTTTAAAAGAAGTATCCCTCCTGATCGGCCCACACTGGCCAGGCAGAAGAAGCTGCCATTGATGTAAAACTCTGTAGGGTTGAAAGGTTTCAGGCCTTCAAGAGTACCTTAATTTCTGCAAACTTTTCCACCCCTTTAAAAGACCAAACGTACAATGCCAATGGATTGTTTCTTTAAGTGGTCTGGACACTGCCTAACCTCCTCTCCTCCACCAACCCGAATTACATGAGAACACATCCGTCCCCACATGGCTCTGACTCCACGCAAAACTGTAATGTAAATTCTCTCTGCTGAAGTGCAAAAAAGTGCAGAATCAAACACCAAGAACAAATGAGCTCATCATGTGCGACTGCAAACAAACATCTGACTGGTGCCACAATGGAGTGTGTCAAGCACTTGCTTTTAAATCTGAAAGGCACAGGTCTAAGTCCCAGCAGTGCTATGTGCATGAAGCATAGATCAGAATTTTCTCCATTCTCCCAGGCCCACCTTCCAACAAACCCCGCTTGTGGCTTTTAAATCTGAAAGGCACAGGTCTAAGTCCCAACAGAGCTTTGTGTGTGAAGTATAGATCAGAATTTTCCCCACTCTCCTAGTCCAACCTTCCAACAAACCCCGCTTGTGGCTTTTAAATCTGAAAGGCACAGGTCTAAGTCCCAGCAGAGCTTTGTGCGTGAAGCATAGATCAGAATTTTCCCCATTCTCCCAGGCCCACCTTCCAACAAACCCCACTTGTGGCTGCATGAAGAACAGAGCAGGATATCCCCCCCATCTCCCAGGTCAACTGAGCTACAGACCTGCTTGCATTTATTACTGTGTGTGTGTGTGTGTGTGTGTGTGTGTGTGTGTGTGTGTGTGCGTGTGCGTGCGTGCGTGTGTGCATGTATGCATGCGTACATGCGTGCGTGCATGTGTGTATAAGCAAGGCACAGCTTTACATTTCCGTCCTTATTGAGACACTTAGTGAAAGGGCAAACAAACAAGGCTTTACACATTTGTAATCCAATATTTTTGTTGCTGTAGTCTGAGCAGAGGCATGTATCAAACTTATGTACTACTTAACTATGGAAAATTAACTTCCCAGAAAGTGAGGACGTCCTTTTTGCACAATATTGTGTTTGTTGTCATTGTTCTAATATTGCCTGACCACTTGCGTACAAGCTTTCATGCGGCATCTATGTTATCTACAAGAAAATAAACCCAGTCGAGTTCGGTATTAAAAGAATTGTTGGGAATTCGCCAATTCAGTCATCTCAATAGTGCAGATATATTACATTTTTCATGACAATAACTAATTATCAAACCTACAGCCCCATTTGTAATGGCCGCTCAACCTTGCCGAACGCATTGCTGCCAGACCAGCTATGCACAGATGACATTCAGTTGGCCGAATACAGTGCGGTTAGCTGGCTGGTGGGGAGCGGCCTGCAGAAAACATTCCTTTCCCTCACCTGCATTCACAGCTTGGTCTCTGCAGCTGTAAACTCCCCTGCGACTCAAAACTAAGTAACTTGCTCTGAACAGCCGTGAAGGAAGATAGCAGGCCTACGTTGAAGACCCTGTCATCCATGTCAGTGTTCAGGGGTTGTGGAGACACAAAATTACCAACAATTCACCAGCGCTAGTAAAGAGAAGTGCACCACCCAGAATTTCCCATTGTCCACTGAAATGCCGCGATGAACGTTCAGACATCAGCAACTGCCTCAATCACGTGTCTGTCTCTGAAATGCCGTGATGAACATTGAGATATCAGCCACATCATTGTTTATGTGTCCATCACAACACCCCAATCATCTTATGGCAGTAATCAAACTTGTCCCCAGAGAAATCATCAAAAACCCAAGGCAGAAGGCAGACATCTACAAGACGAATCTGAACTATGGAGGAACCTGTAATGAGCTATGTGAGAATACCACCTAGTGAGATATGGTGCAGTTAAGAAGGAAAAAAAAAAAGGAAGATCACTTTAAACAAAAAGACCAAAAAGCAGGCCCAGAGATGAGGAATATGTTAGCGACCCTTACTGTCAGGTGGCAGAGACACCAGTTCTAGCTGTGGAAGCACCCTCTGGAGGCAAACCCACCATGGGCTGGTGACTGATGCAAGAAGCTCAAGACACACACAAGCAAAGCGGAGTTGTCAGTGCTCCGTACCAAGCATTAAACTACCCCGACCTGGCTTGCAGGAAACCAGCAGGCATGAGAAAAGTGCAGCAAAACTTCACGAAAAGGCGGGAAAAGAAAAGAAGAAAAGGAAAAAAAAAAAAAAGGAGAAAAAAAATATGGCAGCTTAGGCGTCAATGCGCTTACCTTCTTGTCAGCACCCAAGGCCCGCATTGTCCAATCCTCTGACAAGGAAGATCTGGAGTCTGAAGCACTAAACCCTCCACACTCACGATTCCCTGGTCTACACCATCGCTATATGCCAACAGGAACATAGCCACCATTATGCCATGTCTACTAATGGACAGGCAGGGAGGGAAGACATGATGAGTAACCAATGAGAACACATCAAACTTGCCTACAAAGCCCATCCCTCTTTCAACGAATCATTTAAAAAATATCGTGCTATACTGGACATGTGATGTGGAATAACATACATGCATGGAAAGAAATGTCTAAAAAAAATGTCCTTTGTCCTGAAAACTGTCTGAAATATCACCTGCATAATTCTGGCACTGTGACCTTGTTCTGCTATTTTTCTTCAGGGCACTAAATCTTTTTTTCTCCCTCTTAGGTTACATGTTCACCATATCAGCCAGTTTGTTCGTCCGTCGGTCTGTCGTCAGCCCTGACTCAACATATGCAGGATATCACCTACTAAGTCTCCTACAGCTGACCAAACTTCCTTAATCATGTAGCCAGCATCAGTGAGTGTCCTCTTCACAACATCCATCCCACAGTCTTCATGAAGTTACAGTGGAAAATGTGTGCTTGTATAAGGAGGTATTATTAACAAAAACATTTTGTTACATATCATGATCTGCCAAACTGTCATACAAATAAAAAGAGATGACAGCTTAAAAACTTCTGTTTTTGATTGTGTAGCAGTGTGATGGCCCTTGGACCTGGGCAGAGGGTATGTGCATATGCATGTTTGTGTGAGAGCGTGTATATGTGCACAGTCTTGTCATTCAGCACAAGACAATGGAGTGTGACAGTGCAAGCCACTGCTCACTGAAATCCAAGCACGGCAGGCTAAGGCTGAGTGAATGCCCTGGCTGTGATGAATGCCCAGTTACACACACACACACCAACATCCACTCTCACCCCCCCCCCCCCCCCCCACCACACACACACACCAACCCACACACACATAGAAAGAGTGACAGACTTACCGGGGCTGCTGCTGCATGGTGGGGTGGAGGAAAGTGGCAGTGGTGGTGCAGGGGAGTGGTCACTGAAGGGCGGAGCTTGCGTGACTGGCGTCATGGGCATGGGCTGCAGCAACGGCTGGTAGAATCCCGCCATCACTTGCGGCAACAGCGAGTACCCTGGAAGCAAAAAGTCACAACCTGAAAGCAAACCAAACAACTAGAAGGGTACCTGGGAAAGCGCAGACTTCCAACACTGTCAAACGGATCTCGGGGTCCACCCATTAACCCTTTCGCTGCCTGTGAATTAAGCTGAAAATGAAATCCTATTTGCCAGGGTTTTTCCCCCAAAAAAACAGGTATATATTTTCAAAAAAATCTACTGACATTCTCATGGACGAGAACGAGATTACCAACAATCAATAGAATCTAGAGACCTTCACCTCTCTGAAAATATTCTCTGTTTTGTAAGCAGTATAAATATAAAACTAGGTAAATTCTGGACTTCTCCATGACGAGTATAGTCAATGGCCATGGCAGTGAAGAGTACAAGTTCTTGCCATCGAATTATCTCGTCAAGCTAGGCACGGAATGGGTTAATCTAAAACCCAACAAAGTTTCTCCCTTGGCCACATTCTAAACGACAATTTAAAAAAAAAAAAAAAAGCGCTACTGATACGAGGTGTATGAACAGTTCTTGATGGCAGTGACTGACCAGGGACTGTATAGTGGGGGAAACAGCCAATTGCAGCAAGCACACTCACTGGGGTTTTTGTGAACTTGTAGACAGGGCTGTTCTGACCGAGTTTGGGAAAATTCACTTCTGATCATCAAGTGTGCTTTATGGAATGTATCAATCACCTTGCTGAGGGGAGTCGAATGTTTACAAGTTAAACGACAAAAAAACAACCCTTCCGTTTTCAGAACAGGCCTACTGGTATAAACTATGAATAGATGGTGCCCTTTCTAATGTGTCATTTTTGTGTGTGATTGTTAGCAATATGTAAAAATTTGACAAAAAGACTGAAACAGACCAAAAAATGACTGACAAGCCAAAATATAAACACAGTGTTAAGTTACACTTTTTGAAAAAATACACTGTGCAAAAAAAGACAAGAGCTTTTTGACAAACATAATAGTGAGTGAAGAGAGAGAGAGAGAGAGAGAGAGAGAGAGAGGAGAGAGAGAGAGAGAGAGAGAGAGAGAATCTTATTTAAAGTCCAGCCGACTGCAGTGGCCACATCAGGGCTGTCACCCCATTTAACTCATCTCTCAAAATCGATTAAAATATTAAAAACAAACAAACAAAAAATTTACACACAACTCATTAAAACACTTCCTGAGAGTCAAAAGTGGAATTTCTTAAAAAAATTTCTGTAAAATCTTAAATCATGTGAAAAAACGTTGATCTCTTTCAGAAATCAGGTGGGGCATCTCTGAACAAGATCTTTATGGAGTTTGCAGAAAAGTGTTTATGGCTGACATCATGTAAGTCCCAACACTCGACAAAAAACATCTTTTACTGTGAGTGGTACATTACATGGAATGCACCACGGAGCTTCTTCACCTTTTAAAAGATAAGAATGGGTGTAAGAAGAGTGACTTGTGCACAGACAGCACAAGACTGTTTCTTCTTCGTGGCCACTCGAGGACAACCATAAAAAGACTTTCAGGTTTGAATGATTTGGAAGTTTGTTATCCGTTTACAGGTTGCATTCCTCTTGCCAGGTCTCTGATAGAAGCCTGTGCTCTGGCTTCAGATCAGTATGACACTGAGAATTTACTCAATTCTTTACCTTTGCTATTCATGGCAAGTTGATCAACCACTTCACTGCCCGAAATGTGACACTGACATGAACCCAAGCAAAAACTACTGTCTATCCAACAGATTCCAGAGAGGTGTACAATCTGAACAACTTCAGGAGCTGAGGGTGCTTGAGGTTGCAGCCAGCAATGGCCTGCAAAGCAGCGAGAGAGTCCTCGACAGAATGAGGAAATCTTATGCTTTAAATCTAGACACTATTCAAGAGCCAGCACCAACACTGTCAGCTTAGCAGTGTAGATGGAGCTGTCAACAGGTATGTGTTGAGAAAGTCTCAGTGAGGGAACGGCTGCGCAAAATGCAGCAGCGGCAACGCTCTCTTTAGATCTGGACCCATCAGTGTATATTTTTTTGAAGGATGGAAATCTGGAACAAAGTTCAGCAAAAAATTACATGTACGCCAAAGAACTGGTGGAGTTTTTTTGATACAAGGCCAGATCAAAACTGATATCTGGGGCGAGAAAAGTATGTAATAGGTTGTCAGGAAACTTGGACGAATCACACACGATTCCAAGGTCAATGTCTGCACTGGGGAAGAACAGGGATTCCAAAGGGTGGAACAGGGGTGCTCTTCAAATTTCTTCTTCAGGTACTTAAGGTAAAAAACACAGCTGACATGTTTTCTTCAGAGACTGATGAAAATGATCATAGGACTGGATGAATGCGTTTTTTTTTTTTCCTCTCCAAATATTCGTTTTAGTGGGTTATGGTTGTGGTAGCAGACACTACCGAGTCATCCTGCATCTTTACAATGCTGCATTCCATTTCTGCAGTGCAATGTGAATATTTCGGTCGGCAAATAACATGAACTTTAGAATGACTGCAACTTCTGTAGCAGATGACACATTACTACACAGACTTTCATTTATGCACGTCTGTCCATTCATCATTTGTTTGTTATTCCACTGAAGGGAAGGTCTCTGTCTGTTTCCATCTGAGCCATGCAACAAAAAATGGGCACGGATAGACACCACCCACTGCCCCCTCCTCCCCACAATCAGGAATTCTCACATTAAGCATGAGCTGTTTCAATTTCACTGGTAAAAAGTCAACGTTTTGAGAACCGGAGGTAACTTTCCCTTCCAAACCTCAGCCCACCGCTGTCCAGAACATTCTGGATGCACATGAAACCCGAGTGTCCACCCTACCATGTCCCTGGACTGAAGAACTGACTGCATGCTTTTTTAATTCGCACTTTGTTGGGGAGGGGCATGAGCAAAGTGGGGAGGAGCCAGCTACCTTTGGCTACGAGGATGAAACTGTGAATTACAGCGAAGCAAAGTCAGCAGATATTTTACCCGGAACTGAACACTTTGAAACGAAGATGCCGAGTCAAACACTGAAATAAGGGTTGATGGTGCTGAAGACGATATGCTGTTAGTTACGCTGCAACAATCATGGCGTCCAGTGACACATGCTCCAGGGGTGGACACTTTCACTCCAGTTTTGGGCAAACACATGAACTGTCTGCTGATGCTGAGCCTGTGGATTACTCTTTCCTAATTTTTCTCATACAGTTTTTTATTTTGTTACTGCAGCTGTGGAAATAAACAATTTTATACTCCTCTAATCATATAATTTTTGCACCTGCATGAAAATTTGACCCTACTTTTATGTGGCAAATGAGACATCCCTGTGCCACGGCTGGACAAAACTTTAGTGTTACAACTTACAAAGGTTCTTTTTCAGACAGCAGTGCAGGCTGCATGCTCATACCACATTCTCACCAAAAAAACAAAAACAAACCCCAACCCTGAATAAGTCACATTCTAAGTAACAATGACATGCACAGTACGTCACTTACAGTGATGTTGTATGCAAACAAACGACACTGACATAACATGCCAATTTTCATCGATCAAACCAACTACATTTTTCAGTTAGAAACTGTGAACACTGCCGTGTGTTTTTCTGGTGGCATAGCAAACGCACAGCTGAAGGCCTTTCTTCTTTTTTTAATTATAAAGGATTTCAGTAAGGGGATCTCTCTCTGCCGTGGCCCTCACACCCACACAGACTCCTCACTGACCTGACTGGGGGTAGTAGGGCCACTGCATGTTGTTGCTGGGCGACGGCAGGAAGGGCTGGAGGTGCGGCTGCAGGGTCATGCCGGTGGTGGGGTCGATGGGCAGCATGGTCAGCTGCGGCATCACCCCCATGCCCGGCTGAAAGTGGCCCGGCATCATGCCCACCACATTGGCGCCCTGGCTGCTGATGCCTGTGTTGGTTGGCTGCGAGGCTGTCGGCTGCGGAGGCAGAAAGGGTGCTGTCAGTTAAGGGGGGATGTGTGTGTGTGTGCAAAAAAAAAAAGAGGCTGTACCATAGACAGTGAGAGAATAAAAGCAAGATATTAGCAGAGAGCTGCCAATAGGTAGGAATATCATTTATCCTGAAAGTCCCCAGCATACCTCCCCTACCACATGCATCATAATGACCCAGTTCTACTTCTCCCCTCTCTCACTCACGCACACACCCACTCACAGACACATACACACACAACAAACAAAACCTCTCTCTCTCTCACACACACACACACTCAAACACCAACACACAAACACTAGCAGAGCCTCACCTGAATGTCAACCGTGGTCATGGGGAAGTTGGACATGAAGAGACCGGGGGCGCCACTATTGTTGGCACCTCGCTGGTTCTTGGAGTTGCGGGCAAACTTGAACACGTCCGTCGTCTCCTCATGACCACTGGGGCGACTTCGCTTCTGTCGATTACGCTGCATCACCTTTGAGTTGACAGACAGAACAGTTTGATTTGATATGTGTGCTTTTAATATGTGCAATAACAAGACTCACAGCAACTGCCTGGTAAATGAATATGTGCTGTCATGGAAAAGGTGGAATGATCTACTGGCTTACCTATCATCATAACTTGAGACGGAACAGGTGGAACAATCTGCTGTCTCACCTGTCAATATGGCAAGAAATGGCACAGTCTAAAAACTTACTTGTTGACATGATTAGAGGTGAAACAACCTTAAGGTAGAACAATTAGCTATTTTATCGTTCAACATAACTAAAGGTAGAATGAAGTACTGTCTTACATGGTGACGTGACGAGTGGTGAAACAATCTTTGAGTGGAGCAATCTGCTGTTTCACCTGTCAACACAACTAGAGATGGAATACATGGAACAATCACATTCTTCGAATACAGGTGTAAAAATTTGCTCCTCCCTGTCAAAATAATGAGAAGAGGAACATGAGGAACAATTCACTGTCTTACCTGTCGAAGTGACTAACGGTTAAAAAGGCGGAAAATCTGTTGTCTCACCTGTTGACATGAGGTACACGCGGAACAATTCACTGTCTTACCTGTTGACTTCACTAAAGGTGAAAAAAGGCTGAAAAATCTGTTGTCTCTCACCTGTCGACGCGATTTGAGATGGAACAGGTGAGGCTGCTCTTTGGAGGCCTCCTGCAGGTACAGCAGCTCCTGGGCCTTGGTGTGTTTACGCAGGGAGTCCTCCGTCAGCATCAGCTGGTTGTCCATGGCCTCCCGGGTCAAGTTGGGGTCCTCCCCTCCAAACGACAGGGACTAGGCACCTCTTCATGGAACCCTTGCTCCGACACATGCACCTGTTTTGAACAAGGTAAATCTGAGAATCTGACACGGTGAAGAAAGCTGTGGGGGTTTTCAAACTGTGAGGATTTTTGGTCGGTACCTGGCATTGCTCCAGCCATTACTGAGTTCATTTATGCATGCGTATTGAATTCAAATTATATAAAACTGTGCGTTTTTCTTGTATTACAAAATACACTACTTTCTTTAAAAAACAAAAAAAATGAAAAAGTTTGTTTCTTAAAAAAAAAAAAGACAAAAGAAAGATAGAAGTTCTATTACATGAAGGAATATGAGACATCATTACAAACATCGACTCTGCATTTCTTGGGCGGAAAAATCCCAGTAAAACATATCTCCATTTTCTGACAGATCAGAACAGACACAGTAGATTGCTAGCAGGCCATGCTCAGAATACGTGAACCAGACTGGTCCTAACACTACAGAATATTGTCCATGATGATGAAGTCTGGTCATCAGGTGTTGCCGACTGTGACAGAACTTTTCAAAACCAATATGACAAACTCTACAATGGCCAATGCATCAAAGATGACCAGAATCCAGGTCATAGCTATCCGACACACCTCATCAGTGCTTCTCCAGCTTTAAACCTTGTGATTTTTTTTTTCTTTTCCAGCAACGCACAGCCAAACCATTTTCAATTTTCTACCTGAGAATCCAATGCCGATCATAAGGCATTACATTAACCTTTGACCTATGAAAACACCTGTACCTCCAACTGCTTCCTCACATTCTTTCTGCTTTTGTCAACCTACTGAAACATCAGTCTACATTCTGTGTCTGCACTGGTTATTTTGAAAGCACTGAAAACTAAATTGCTGCTTTTTCAGCCAGTGGCTTAACTTTTTCCAGAGGCCATTTGCACTGCCCTCAGAATTTGCAGTGCCGTCAGAATAAACCACTTGTCCCCAGCTTATTCTGGCTACCAACACAACCACACCCAGGCAACAGAGAGCTGTCAATGTCCCAGAAGACACTGCACTGCTGGTAAATCATTTCAGTGGTGTTCATGGAGGGGGTGGGGTGGGAGGCCTGTTCTGATCAATTAAACTCAAGACACCACGCATCCAGCATCCTCTTGAAAGTTAAGTTCTCAGGGAGAAAATTTACATGCATTCTGAGATGTCTCCAAAGCTGTATTAAAGGGGAACGTGGAGAGAGAAAAAAGTTGGGGGAAAGACAGTAACAGTATAGGTGGAAGACAGTGGGTGTATGTTGTTACCAGTATACTACCAACATTTTTTCTTACAAACCTGATTTCCTGTACACCAATGTAATCAACCTAACAACCTAAGTCAAATATTCCTGAACTCTAAAGATGTACTTCCGCTTCTAATCATTTGATCGAACAAGGCAAGACACTACTATTCCAGAATACAGATTTGCAGAATTCTTGACTTTCTTTTAGGCTAGGAAAGGGGAAAGAATGGTTTTCAGCAAATAAAACAGCAGAAATGTACACAGAAAGCTAATGAAGTATCTCTGAACATTGAGCAGCTAATAAAATGAAGTATCTCTGAACATCGAGCAGCATAAAGGGGTGGGAGAAGGAGGTTAAAACCCACCTGAGTACTGCTGCCGCAACTGGGAGGTCGGCAGACAGGTATCTCCACCTGCATCTCTTCCTCTTCATTCATGTCTGTGACAACACAGAAACAAGGGGTAACTGCAAGGTGTGGAGAGACAGAGACAGAGACAAAGAGAAGAGAAAGAGTAAGAAAAGAGACTACAAAACAGACAAAGACTGAGAGGGAAGAAGGACAAGACAAACTCTTTGTTCATAATACTTTAAAATAAGACTGCGTGGCCTTCTTGCATCCTAGAGTCACCCACCAATAAAAAAAAAACAAAAAATAAATAAAAAAAAAACAAAGAAAATAACATTCACCTACCTACCAATTCAAAACACTAACATCACATTTGTAAACATTTACAACTTTCATTTAACCGATACCTGAAAATTCTTTCAGTGAATCTGAAATGTAGCAAGTCTCAGATTATAAGCGTTTTCTGCAGGAGATGTATTCAATAAGTGTAAGGTATCACACTCCTGTTTCAAGGCCAGGAAAGAGATATACTGTTGCTCATAGCCCTGCCAACTGCACAGGGCTATATCAGGGGCCTGACTCTAATACATCCAGGATGTCAGAAATTTTCTCTCTGGCATTAATGTTTATGTTGACCCCAATTCCCTAAAAATCCTTAGGAAAAGACTCCGAACTGAGGTCCTGTGCATGACCACATGCATGAAAAATCTTGCACACACGTTCAAACCCATACCGCCTTTCAGAGAAGGACTGGCCACCATGTGAGAGCGGGTGGGATGAACGACACGAAAACAGCATGCATACTGGTGTCATGTTTATACATTATCCCAGAAGGCAAAATGTCACCGCCTTAATGGTTGGACTGAAAACAGTCACACATGCAAAATTTCACTGACGGTGAAACCACAAGTTCCATCTGAGGAACAAAGAGAGAGAGAGAGAGAGAGAGAGAGAGAGAGAGAGAGAGGGAGGGAGGGAGGGAGAGAGAGAGAGAGAGAGAGAGAGATAGAGAGAGAGAGAGCACCATGGACTTTGAACTGAACTGTGAATAACCGACAGGCAGAATACTGTGAGAGCTGTGCGAGTTTCCATGGCGTGAGGACCATGACTGGCAGATCTCTGTCAAACCTTCACAAGGCTTGTACCAGAAAATCATGTCCACGTATCCCACACTTTCAAAACCCACTCACTCACAGTTTCCAGTCATCAAAACTGATACTTGTTATTTTCTTGCACTGGACACACACACACACACACACACACACACACACACACACACACACACACACACACACACACATATATAAAAGAAGCAGAATTGAAGCAAATAGCTTGCCTGTTCCATTATTTTTCTGCTTTTTCCGAGACAAACCTCACTAAGCAGACACATTCCAGGCACTGTGGATTTAATGCGCCTTGCTGCCATGTGATCAGGAATGTCAATACGAATGAAAGGAAGAAATCTGAACTCTGACAGAAGTGAGCAACTGCATAAACAAGCAGCACTAACATCTGAAAATTTTTTTAAAATAATTCTGTCTGCCTTTAAATCCTGTCCCATTCTTCTGCATTACAATTTACAAGTCACATGCAGCATAGGCTGAGCAGCTTATGTCTAATTTCTCAAAGTTCAGGAACATTTTCTACATTCCCAAACTTTCGAAGGTCTTGAAATGCCCACTCAAGTTTCAAAGGTGAATTTATTCGACTCCTCATCCTAGATGATATTAGATCATCAACAGACCTTCTTCGCTGTCGTCTTTGTGCACAGGGTCAGTGCTGCTGTCTTCATCCGACACGGGGAAGGCCTTGGGATGACTCAGAAGGAACCTGTAACACATCAATATTCATGGGTAACAACAGGTGACCCATGACCAACCTTCAGTCACTTCTATTCCACAGGATCTTGTGTGTGTGCATAGGTTTGAGGCTTTGTGTGTGTGTGTGTGTGTGTGTGTGTGTGTGTGTGTGTGTGTCTGCACGCGCGCATGAGCATGCATGCATGCATGTTAGTGCTGGGGGATTTGCCTGTGGTCAGACTGGGGATAGCCTGATGTGGTCTGACCAGGGGATAGCCCGATGTGGTCAGACTGGGGGATAGCCTGATGTGGTCTGACCGGGGGATAGCCTGTGGTCAGACTGGGGAATGGCCTGAGGTCAGACTGGGGATAGCCCGATGTGGTCTGACCGGAGGATAGCCTGATGTGGTCTGACCAGGGGATAGCCTGATGTGGTCAGACTGGGGGATAGCCTGATGTGGTCTGACCAGGGGATAGCCTGATGTGGTCAGACTGGGGGACAGCCTGATGTGGTCTGACCAGGGGATAGCCCGATGTGGTCAGACTGGGGGATAGCCTGATGTGGTCTGACCGGGGATAGCCTGTGGTTAGACTGGGAATAGCCTGAGGTCAGACTGGGGTATAGCTCGATGTGGTCTGACCGGAGGATAGCCCGATGTGGTCTGACCAGGGGATAGCCTGATGTGGTCAAACTGGGGGAGAGCCTGATGTGGTCTGACTGGGGGATAGCTTGATGTGGTCAAACTGGGGAGAGAGCCTGATGTGGCCTGACTGTGGGATAGCCTGATGTGGTCTCACTCTGGAAGATAACCTGGTGTGGGAGATAACCTGATGTAGGAGATAACCTGATGTGGGCTGGCACAGGGTTTTAACATGATTTGATCTGCCATGGAAGATAAACTGATGTGGTTTGAAATGGGTGAACAACCTGATGTGCCCCCCCCCCCCCCCCCCCCCAACCAGTTAAGTTCCCCATCCTGTTCTTTAAGGATTCTGCTACAGGAACAGGCTTTTAGAAACACTTACTGCCATCCAACCCAAACAAACCAATAAACACAGAGCAGCAATGCATGACATGAACAATCCAGCCATCCGTCAACTCTGCCTATATAACAGGGAACTCTTTCATTCTTTTCTGCAGGCTTTCCTCTCTCTCCTTCATCTGCATGATGGAAGACACAACACAAGCTCATACTGGAAACAACTACTTCCAAGAATTATGAAGGTACCCTTTGAACCCATCTCTGACCCCATCTCCTCCTAACATCAGGTTTTCAGAAGTACCCCTCCTAACGTCAGGTTTTCAGAAGTTATTTTCAGGCCTCGAGATGAGTGCCTGAAATTTCAAAGATCTTAAAAAGGACATTACAAATATGGGACATAAAAACGAAGCTTGGAGGATTGGAGGGCATGAAAAGAGGTGGGGGTGGGGGTGGTGAAACTGGATGGCTACAGGAAGATACTGAAACAGATACAGACAGGCAGACAGAGAGACCAGAGCTGGATTCATATTTTGGCGACAGCATACAGTCTGACACCTTCTCATGAGCAGACAGTGACATTATGGGTGTATTCACTGTCTGCTCATGTGAAGGTATCAGGCTTCCAGTCTGCTATTGCTTCCACATGAATTCTGGCCTTGCCACCACTGGCAGGTTGAGAGACGTACTTTTTGATGTTGAGGGAATAGTTCACTTGGTTGTACAGGGACGAAATACTCTTTTCGTCCATGATGCTGGAGGAAATGTCCGAGGCGGACGTCGGGCCCTGGGAACTTTCGTTCTGAAAGCACACAGACACACTCTTAGTCATGGAGACATTACCTACAAAAACACACATACTCAGCACAAGCACACATGTATGTGCAGAGTGGGCATACATATGCATTATACACACACCCAATACAAATGATAATTCCAGTATATACTTTCCAATACACGTCCCTGCTGTATTCAGCATTTTTGTAAAGCATTTGCTGTGTTTAGTTAAGCAGGACAGGAATAACACTGAGAAACCAGTAAGTAAAAAGACACTCATCAGATGCAAAAAAGTGTGTGTAGTTCTCAATTCCAAAATTTTATAATCATGTTCCCACTTCATAAACACACACACACACACACACACACACACACACCTGCATACACATACATGTGGGCACGATTACGTGCACTTACTCACACACACATACAGAGCATGCAAGAAGAAAAGCTGTCTTATTTTTAATTTGTTTTTCCATTCATCTATTCACTCACATCCACATAAAGGACAGTGATCTTACCTTGCCCTTTTCCTTGGACTTGTCACCATCCCTGACTGGAGTGCTGCCCCCTGTGGGAATTGAGGATCCCGCTGCAACACAAGAGGTCAACCACATGTCACTGTCGCATACTTGTGAGATTCAAAGGCAGATGTACATGTGAGCTTCAAAGATGTTCTATCATACACTCACATCAACATGCTCATTCATCTGACATTCAAGACACATACTGATACTGGTATGCATGCGCACGCATGCAGCACATACGTTTGTATGTACATGTGTATGTACACATGCACCAACATGTCAACTCATCCAATACCACAAGCCGTAAAAAGTAACAACTTGCAGAACACAAGTTACAACTTACACCTAAAGCATCTTCTTATGGTGGTTCAGAACCTTTCCCCGACACGCACAGAACTGTCTCCCTCCCTCGGTCACCCCCACCTGCCAATTCCTCCTCCTCTTGGCCTCTCATCAAACCCTCACATTCCACCCCAGTCTGACTCACCTGCACCTGCCGAATCAGACGGTGTGAGAGGCATCGTATCCAAACTCATTGGCTGCACACACATCAACATACGACGGACGCATCAGCGACACATTACAAGTATATCTTGGATGAAAATAACCACCTTATTTCCTTTGTTTCTACAGCACAACAGTGTGCTCCCTTGAACATTCCTCCTCCCCTCCCAGCATCTGACAGCAGAAGAGTTTTTTTAACAGAACCACCAGCCTCTCTTTAGTGCTGGGATGGTATACAAAAATACAGTCAACTGCAGTGTGCTGCTGGCTAGAAACAGCATACCAGTAAGGAATACACTGAGTAAGCTACAGCCATCCAAAGGAAGATCTGAAGCACAAACTACAGCAAAACTTCCTTTTCTCAAGATGGTGCCAAGCTTTACGATAATGGATTACTGAAACACAAAAGTTCTTGTGAGAAAGTAGTCCGACTGTCTGGAGAGGTGAAACCCACTAGATCTCTCATGTAAAGAATTTGGCGCAGTCCTCGGGACCCTGGCAACATGACGTCAGTCCCCCGACCCCCCCACCCCACCCCTCCTGACTCCAGCATCAGCAGAAGATATAGACATCACCAATTCCTAAATCATACTTAAGGATCACAAAGTGTAACAATTTTAAAAAAACTGTAACAAACCTACAAAATACTGTTAAAATCATTGCATGGTTATTGCTGTGCCATCCCAATACTACCAATCACAGCTGTTATACCAACAGTAATCCATTGTTGGGACTTGCCAGCTCCAATCAAAAGAAAACAGAAAAGTGGAAACAAAATCTTTACATTACTGTAACATTTTAACGGCAGGTTTCAATGCACAAAAACTAAACACTTGCGCACACACACACCTTCTGCAACATCTCCGTGATCTTGCTGATCAGTTTGCGGGAAGCCTCCGATGTTCTGGCCTCCGTGGATTTGCGGTCGTCGTGGCTCTCGTCAAACACGTTGCGATTGTCAGGGGCTCTGCAATCAAGTCAGACAACTGCTGCTGCATAAACTCTTCTAATGTGAAAGTGACAAAGACTCACCTGTATGCCTAGATACTGCACTACACATTCACTCCCCGCACATACAGGTCAACTAAAACGTTGCTGCTACAACTCTGTCAGCCCAGTGGGTGACATTTGGAGAAAGGAACAGATCTCCATGATTTTCTTTAAGTTCTCGGTAAAAATTTGTTCCACAGACGATGAGCGAAAAGGAGTTAAAATGAAGACAGTATGGTACGGGTGACTGGGTGCATTCACTGTAACAGGCATAGAAGAAGAGTCAAGTTGAGAACAGAGGCAGGCATATTCCTTTGCCAAGCAATGACAAGAAACTGACACACAGATCACAACAGTAAATCAAGTGCGAACCACTTCCCTTCACTCCCATTTTTTTGTGAGGATTCCGGAACTATCTGGAGTGATGTTTACACTACGTAGGAACATTTATTTGTCTGAACAGGTTAGTGAGAAAAAAATCCACTCCTCTACACATTCAGGTCAACTTAAATACTGTTACTCCAACTTCATCAACAAAGCAGGCATTCAAGGCCTGCACAATGAGTTCATGTTGAGGTCTCCTATTTTGACTATTTCCTTTCTTATTACAACAAAAGTTTTGTTTTTCTCTGTATGCACTGTTGTCTTGGAGATAGGGTAATGAAAACGAATACTTCAATGTGACGGTCCAGAAAGAGGACTTGCGAGAGTGCCTGACCGTGCAGAACATGCTAGTATGAATTGGGAAGCAATTCGAACAGGTAAACAAACAACCTCAATGTGGTGAGATATGGTGAATGTATATGGATCATTCTACACAAGATGAATCAAGACGCCCTCGAGATGTATAATGTCCCAGAGAACATGCTAGAAATACTGAGGAAGTATTTGCAACACGGTTTTTCAAATGAGGATCTCCAAAAAGGAATATACAACAGACTGCATCGATCAGGAAGCTGCATGGAGTGGGATGTACCATTTCTCTAACACTGTGCTTGCAGTGGAGGTCACCTTGTAAACAGCCATGAGTGGGAAAGGTTCAGCAGATCTCAGGAACGCCCTGTCTGAAAGCCTACATGGCTGACATGACAGTCCTTTACACCAAGAAAGATGAAACACACAATACTGAAGCAGTCAGACAACTTAGTAGCTCAGACACAGATAAGATTCAAACCAAATAAATCACGAAACCTCTCCCTGAATAAGCAAAAAGTAGGTGAAATGACTACATTCACTGTATCCAACCAAACCATTTCAACAGTGACAGGAGAGAACCAGTCAAGAGCTTGGAAGGTGGTTTGATGACACAAAGAGCGGAAAAGAAGCCATGCAAACGGCAGAAGAATGCCTGCAGATCACAGACCAGTGTGGCCTCCCTGGCGAATACAAGATCTTAAGTCTGCAGTTCATGCTGATTCTGAACTTTCTCTAGCCTCTCATGATTTACGATGATACATCAGCACCAGCACAATAGAATCAACAGAAACCAAAATCAACACGCACACAAACAAATGGCTTGGTGTCCTACCTGGTCTCGCTGACAATGCACTCTACTACCATCAAACAAAGCTGAAATCCATCCTGGAGAAGTATAATGTGGGCAAAGCAAGGAACTAGAGAAAACTCTTCTTCATCTTCACAGGGCGTTGATCAGCTCTAAACCAGACTAAAGCTTTGTTGTCTAGGATTCACTCAAGGCTCTGGTCATAGACTGGCAAACTTCTCAGTCTTACAGATGTGAACTTGCTCCATTCTGCTATTATGTGGCACAGTGAATTTAATTAGAATCAACTGTTTTGATGAGTGGAGCACAATATCTGGTCTCATGCCATTCTCCCTGATGTGTGAATGGTTTTCCCAACCTGGAAGATGGGCTGAGCACTCCCATTCATCTATTCCATCCAGTAAACCTTCTTCCATACTCTGGATGAGACAGCTGATCCAGATGAAGAAGAGTTTTCTTATCAGTGCCCCAATCCATATGAGCCACAACTCTCAGAATGTTCACTGCTTTCTGACAATAAAGTTTTCACATGCTGGATGTGACTTTTAAAACTCAACTTTTCAACTGAAGATAGCTCTCAAACATTTGGCTTCCTTCATAGCTGGAATGGTGAATTTCAGGATTAGCAAAGTACTGTTGAAAGTGGTGAAAACATACACGGAGTTTTGGTAGCCGAAGAAGCAAACCCATTTTCCTTGGCCCCCTCCTGGATCTTATTCACGTAGAGTTGCAGTCAATGTTGCACGCCATTATAAGCGACTCCAACAGCATAGAGCCCTAAGTCATCAACAAAGAGAGAGGACTAGGAACCTTGGCTAACAGAACCGATAATCTCCTTAATTTAGAAGCTGCAGAGAGCAGGGGAAAGGATGCTTCCCTTGGGTACGCCCAACTCCTGCTCGAGGATGTCAGACAGCATGGTACCAACACTGATCTGGAACTACCAATCGGCTAAAACGGTTTCAACAAAAAAGGAGAAAACACTGAAAATCTAGATTATGACGATTCATGAGAATTCCAGACTTCCAAATGGGTCGTAAGACTTTTCTTGTAAAAAAAAATGATATTAAGCACATGTTGCTTGTTATTGTTACAGCAACATATATCTACAAAAATGGATGAATAATAACATATATCAAGATCAGTATATGTATAAATATAATAAAGAAAATTATTTTGAATAAAAAGCAAGACATTGATCAGATGAAGAATTGATGGAAGAAAGGTGAGAGGGAGATTGGGATGGAAGAAGCAAGACATTGATCAGATGAAATATTGAGGGGAAAGATGGGAGGGAGACTGGGATGGAAGAAGCAAGACATTGATCAGATGAAATATTGAGGGAGAAAGATGGGAGGGAGACTGGGAGGGAAAAAGCAAGACATTGATCAGATGAAATATTGAGGGAGAAAGATGGGAGGGAGACTGGGAGGGAAAAGCAAGACATTGATCAGATGAAATATTGAGGGAGAAAGATGGGAGGGAGACTGGGATGGAAGAAGCAAGACATTGATCAGATGAAATATTGAGGGAGAAAGATGGGAGGGAGACTGGGATGGAAGAAGCAAGACATTGATCAGATGAAGTATACAGACTATTTTAGTTTAAGAGAGGGAAGAAGAGAGGGAGACACTGGCCAGATAAAGTATGCAGACTAACTTAGTTTAAGAGAGGGAAGAAGAGAGGGAGACGCTGGCATGATAAAGTATGCAGACTAACTTAGTTTAAGAGAGGGAAGAAGAAGGGAGAGAGATTGGCCAGATGAAGTATGTAGACTATTGCAGTTTGAGGAAGGCAATAAGACTGGGAGAAAATGATCAGATGAAGCATGCAGACCGTTTTATCAAGAGAGGAAGAAGAACACAACCTATTTCACACAAACATATATGCCCCTACAGTGAAGGCAAAAGTTCATTTTTAGAACACACACACACACACACACATACACACACAGAGAAAAATACAGGCTACATCTACATAGCGACCACACACACACACACACACACACACACACACACACACACATATATGACTGACTTGACTATGGTGTGCTGAGCAATGATGAACTCCAACTTGTGGTCCCATGGGTTCATGAAAGACGACCATTCTGTTGTCACCTTCGCAAAGGTTCCGTTTCGGGTTCGGATCCGCAAGGGTCCACTCTTGAATGGCTGGCCCATGGAATGCGTAGCTTGAAAAAAGAAGAAAAAAAAAAACAACCTTACCATAAACCTTCATGCTAGTCATGGATAAAGACTGGTGCTGACATAGAGAAAGAAAACATGATTCAGAGAACTGAACCTTCTCAGAGTCTTCATTGGGACAGCCTTTACAAGGACGCCTCCCTGTATTAACTAGGTCAATTTCTTTCCTTCTTTCTGCATACACAGGCTGATACTCCTGCTGACACTGCCTGTATAGACAGGCAGTGGAGTTTTGTGTGTATGACCGTTTTTTTATCCCGCCATTAAGGCAACTATACTCCATCTTTAGGGAAGGTGCATGCTATGTGTAACATGTCATCCATACCAACGGCCAAACTAGCCTTCTCTTCCTAAAGTTGGTGATGGGATTTTATGTGTGTGCAAGATGTTGTTTGTGCGTTCATACAAGGAACCTCGGTTTACAGTCTCATTCAAAGGGCTGTATGGGGAATGGAGTCGGAACCAATTTTAAATCCAAGGGAAAAATCCACCTGTACCGAAATTCGAACCCGCAACCCCAGGATCACGAGTCCGGCGCTCCACCAACTGAGCTATTCCGGCCCCCACTACGTCAGTGACCTGCTTTATTTGCACATGACTGTCTACCCTTCTCTGTGAGTTCCAGTGCTTCTTAAAAACTAGCGATACAGACTTGACTTCCAAGGACTCATGCTGCTACATCAGGTATCACAACTGCAACAAAACCAAGTTGAAAGTTTCTCTGCACTATGTACAACTCCTATATAGGTCTTGTAGTGAATTTAGATGACCTGGAGGGACAGGTGGTATGCACTCGTGAAAAATCCCACCTGATTGTAGCAGAGCAGATTTGTTGTTCACATCCTGATACAGATCACACTTCTTGCTTTGGCTTCACTTTAAAGCCATTCTGCTTTTTTCACATCTTCAGCAGGGGGTCTATACAAACGTGCATCAGTTGATGCAGCAATGTTTGGTTCGTTCCAACAGTTTCAGTATCGCCCACCAGTCTATGCCAATAAGCATTTGCCTTCCACTCAGTTCACATTACTTACAACCCAGCTGACTAAATGGGGCCTTGTCAGGACAGTCAACTCATCAAATTCTATTCAATATACAGATGTTTGAAACCACAAAAAAAAAAACCTCATTAAAACAAGTTTTCTAAAGCACATGAAGTTTGTTTTTTATTTTTCTTCCACAAAATCAATCATCACACTTCAACTTCCACCATTAACTGACAACATTCACTATTAGTCGCAATGCCGATGTAACACTTAGAATCACTCTTACAGGAAGGAACCACTACAGCTCATTCATCTCTAAACATTGTTCCTCTCTGTCATGTTCTCTTTTCGTCAGGGATCGACGTAAACTTATTAAAAATTAAAAAAAGAAAAAAAAAAGAAAAAAAGTAATATTCCACACGTCTTTTGAATTACCACACAAGTTGGCATATTCAGTGTGTAGATAATTCCAACCTTCATATTTAACAGAAAACAGCTCTCTTCGAGATGGTATAGTTTTGAATAAGGGCCTCTATAAGAATCCCTATCAGATAACTTCGCTTGGAGGTGATTTGGCACAACAGTGCTCACAGCATGTTACACAGGTCCACACTGTTAAGACCATATGGCATTCAAAACAAGGATTGTAAAACAAAGAAAACAGCAACGGAAAATCTGATTTTAAGTCAGGAATAAATGAAACGGTTGAAATGTGAAGAAAGATAAGCTCTGGCCTGTCCACACAAGCGCAGAACAGAACCAGATGCTCAGGACAGAGCCAGGACACAAAACCCGTTGCCCACGCAAGCTGGTCAACGGTCCGCTTCAGTCTGGTCCTGACACAAGACCAGCCGCTCATAATACAGATCACAGATTGCGTTTCGATGAAAATAACATATTTCACAGCTCTGATTCTTTTCCTCCTTCAGTTTTACACTGTAGTATTTAACATTTTTGTTTTCATGTCTGTGTGTGTGGATGATGGGAAGGGGAGGGAAGGAAAGGTATTAACAACAATTAATAGTTCAATCTGAGCCTCTCATGCCTGGATTGCACACACAGCCTTGACCATGAACTTGGCTTCAAAAACAGCAACAGTTGAGCACCATACATTCACAAGTCCGTATCTGTTAGTGAAACAGATTCGACCTCAAATATCAAGGGGCATTATTTTTTCTCTGCAGTAACGTGTGCGCTGAAAATTACAGTCAATAAATTCGACAAACACAAAAAACATAACAATGCCTTCTTCCTCCTTCCACCCCCCAGAACATGGCAACAATGCTAAACAACGTCGATGGCAACTCTAGCCATTGACCCCGCTGACCTTTCTTGTAGATGTCCACAAGCTGGGGCAGGTCATCTGAATGATAGTAGTCAAAGATGGATGTCCCCACAATGTCCTGAGGCAGGAAGCCCAGCAAAGCCACCGCACTGCACGACAGTCAACAAGGTGCCACATCTCATTTCATAACACACACAATAATCATCATAACTTGTGACCCTCCACCATGACCAGTGTTGACTCGATTTTTTGAGAGTTTTAAGAAATACATCTATACAAAATAAGCAGACAATCCTGATTAATTTGATATAGATTAAATGACCCATGACAAACAATAAGAAAGCTGTGACCATTTGACTGGACTTCAATTACTTTTACAATATACGAGTGTCCTGTCACTGCAGCCAATAAACACAAAGAAAGTAAACAGATGACAAAGTGTCAAGCAATATTTTACATGTCTGTTACACAGGATTTTCATGAGACAAGAGAATCTGACTGACTCGGTAAAGCAATCACTGAGCTCAACATTTAATGCCTTCATAAGTATGTTAGAGCTAGAACAAAAGATGTGAGAATGTGAAAAAGCCTACATGGTCAGACCATCACTGCATTCATTCATCTAACACGACACCTCCCCTCACCCTCTTTCTTTTAACCCATGTCCATCTGAGGCAAAATGCTCAAAGTCCAGCCTCTGAGCTGAGAAACCAAAAATTTAGCAGTCCATGATCTGAGCCTTTTCCAGTGCTCAGGCCAGTTGCCGGTTCCAGACATTTATTTCTCTTTTGATGATTTTCTCTTTAA
Source organism: Conus ventricosus (assembly GCA_018398815.1). Lineage (NCBI taxonomy): Eukaryota > Metazoa > Mollusca > Gastropoda > Neogastropoda > Conidae > Conus > Conus ventricosus. Next base: position 37,466,435 of record CM031617.1, on the reverse strand, counting down.
TGAATTGTTATGTTGTACATGTTTGGACTTTGACATAAATAATCTATGGAATCATGCGGATAATTCAATTATTCAAACAAAAGCAATACCATTACTTGACAATGAAAACTGGCTAGTAAAAACAACATTGCTGTTTCAGTAATGTTGACAAAATACAAACAAATCATTTTTTTTTGTCATTAGCAAAACAAAAGTTTCTGATCCGTGCTTAATGTAAAATCTATGACAGATTTTATCAACCAAATTGGTCACAAAAAAAGCCATGGTTAGAACAATGCCTGGCTTGCAGTACTGATCAGAATTGAGGAGAGAACATTAACTCCATGACCTTTTCTTTCGGTCAGAAACAATCTCCGTCCAAGCCAACAGGTGTTGTCAAAGGCAGCGCACTAGGCTGTCAATGCTCATAGCCAGAGCAGCAAAAGAGGTCGAATCTCTGGCAAAGGACGGAGAAGTCATCCATACTGACTTGGCACGGATTTAGATGCCGATGCATAAAAATGGGGATTCTTGTCCGATGTTCCTTGTTCGGACAGTAATACCTACCGAGTCAAACTCTTTGCAAACTGCAGTGGTTAATCAGCCAATTTTTCATGGCTATCGCAGAAAACAGACATCCCTCCCATGTTCTTCCATCTCTGACTGTGAAATCACGCACACACAGAGTCGATACTAGTCAATGTGTAGATGTAGAGCACAAAAAGAAATTACAAACTAAACACTCACTTGGCATGGGTGTAGGTGTAGGTGCAGAACAACGAATGCCGCAGGCTGAATGTCCTCTGCTCTGGCTCCGGTGGTAACTGGCCGTCTGTGCAGAACAGATATCACGTTAGTTTCTTAACATATGGCAATTTCTGGACATGGAGGTCGACAGACAGATTTTGTGATGCCAAAATCATGAGTGAGTTGCCAACTCCAATTATTTTTTTCCCCAAGTTTATGTAATTCATCATAATATTCTCTGAGAGTTTATATGTACACAAATTGGAGATTATTAAAAATCATCGAATTTGTAAAAAAAGCTTCCCTTTGTAAAATTCGACACTTTATCCACAATTCTTGCAAGCAGCATCATCTGTGTTCTGTACTGCCTGGAGTTGAATACTTTGTGTCATACCCTGCTGCACTGCACTGTATTGCATTATTCTGTACAGCACTATGTTGTATAAGTAATATATTTTATCTACATTAGCTGCAGGTTGATCTTCCTTGAAAGAGCACATCATCACAGTACTGCATCACTTTTTTCTCGTTTTTCTGCACACAGATTCCCGATTCCAACCCTTATGCACTGTTTTTAGAAACAATTTAGAAACTGTACAAGAACATTTTGAAAATTTTTAGGAACACCGAGAGACCCTCAGTTTCATGTGATCACAAACATTTACTTACAAGGCACACAGAGATCATTTACCAGCAGCAAAGTCAAATTCTGTAATTAGTTCAAACAGTACAATGTGTGGGCCAAGTTCTCCACGACGGACGGCACCATGCACAGGAGGGAATTTTTCCGCATCACCTGGCTAAACTGCCTGCTCCTGCTGCTGCTTCTGAACATTTCCTGCAAAATCCACAGTGCAAGGGTTGCTTTACCAGGTCAAAACCATCTCCACTGCAATCCATTCCGCAGTGAAGCAGACACCAGTGATAACCTAACAAAGAAGAGAAGTCACATTCTTTCCTGTATGTGAAAAGAGCATCATCAGCTGATCAGTCCACTAAACCCAAGTCCAGTGTAAACACGCATGCATTTGGCTTTGGACTCGGCTTCATCAATTTAGACTTCTAGTATGACTCACTATCCCTCCCTACCTGTGCTCAGTTCCCCAAATGTAAAGGAACTTATATGCTGTTTACAACAAGAAAGCAGCAAATGATCCTACCTAGCTGAGAATGAACTCATGGAAGAATTTTTTGACATTGGTGTAACATCGGAACAACCTGCAGCCGTAGTGATAGTATGCGATAAATCTGAGGCAGTTGGCATCTCTCTCTCTCTCTTTCTGTCTGCGTACATACCTATTCATCAATCAAAATCAATCTCTCTGCAGGAAGTTGCACGTCAAAGATCTCTAGTTTACATAAATTCTTTTCTACGTTGCCCCAAGTACATGCCGCTGGACAGACCTCTGCTTGACCGTCCATCTAAATGACCAACACTTAATGTAACTGCCTCTCTCGGTCATTTTCCTTCTTTTCAGCTCTTCTTTCCTTTCCCCTCACCTCTACTCCTCCCCTCTTACAACACTGACCTTTGTAAGGGATGTCATGGGGGCAAAGTACAGCATCATGCATCTCTTGGGAAGCTTCTGATCCTCCTGTAACCCTTCTGGGGCATTGTCTGGGGCTTTGGAGGTGACCATGACCTTGAAGAACACGTAAGACCCTGAACTGGACATGCTGAAGCCTGATGACAGACTTCTGAACCGTCTGAAAAAAAAAAATGAAAAAAAAGGAAAAGTTGGTTTTAGTTCAATACTGAAAAAAGACCTCGGTGTCAAATCACATCAACGGAGAGATTTCACTTTCCATTTAAAAAACGAAGTGAAGG